>CM046037.1:13716238-13938738 GCA_025215565.1 Flaveria ramosissima
TCTTCTTCTTCTTCTTCTTCTTCTTCTTCTTCTTCTTCTTCTTCTTCTTCTTCTTCTTCTTTTTCTTTTTCTTTTTCTTTTTCTTGTTCTTCTTCTTTTCTTTTTCTTTTTCTTTTTCTTTTTCTTGTTCTTTTTCTTTTTTTCTTTCTTCTTTTTCTTTTCTTGTTCTTCTTCTTCTTCTTTCTTCCTTCTTCTTCTTCTTCTTCTTCTTCTTCTTCTTCTTCTTCTTCTTCTTCTTCTTCTTCTTCTTCTTCTTCTTCTTCTTCTTCTTCTTCTTCTTCTTCTTCTTCTTCTTCTTCTTCTTCTTCTTCTTCTTCTTCTTCTTCTTCTTCTTCTTCTTCTTCTTCTTCTTCTTCTTCTTCTTCTTCTTCTTCGCCGTCTCCCCCGTCGTCGTCTTCTCTTCTTCTTCTTACTATTTTTAGTGTTGTTATTGTTATTTTAATATTATGACAATGTACATATTTAGTAATTATATTCTTATGCATTTTAATAAGATGATACTTAAATTAAATAATATTTAGTTATAAGACTATAAATAGTATATGTGGATTAAAATATAAATTTTAAAATTTTACAAATAACATAATAATTAATTTATTGAATTAAATTATCTAATATGTATTAAATAATATATTAACTAAAAGAATGTTATTTAATGGGGGATAATTTAGGAACCATTGTATAAAATATTTGTATATTGTATTTAAAAAATTATCTTAGTTGTCTTACATTTTAAGCAAAATTGCAATTGTATCCTACCTAAATGATTTATATATTAGTAAAAATATAGATAAATAATTTTACTAGTTACACTAAACAAACTTAATATATATGGTTGGTTTCATATTTAGTCATTTAGTCTAACGATTGTTAGTTTGCATTTTTAAGTTAGGCTATGTGGATATCATATGAGCATATACATGTAAAAAACATACATGTGACATAATCCAAAAAAGCGTTGTATTAGGAAAATATGATTGATGTTAAGAACATCAAGCAACATGTCAAACAAAAAATGATTGTATCGTATAATATGTATGTCATTAATAAATTTATATAAAAAAATTAGAATGCAAGCCACATGAAGTAATTTAGATGCTTTTTATAACCATATGATTATGAAATTCATATGTTATGATACAATAAATTTGTATAAAACTATCGTTTTTAATTTGAACAAAGGCATGTAATTAACTTCACGTGTCTTGCATTCTATTTGTATATATTAAAGTTATTATTGGCACTTAAGTCATATGTTACAATAAGTTTTTATACAACTAACTTAAAAAAATTATAAGAATGTAAAATTTGTTTGAGGTTTTACTAATCAGCTTTAACGTTTTACAGTCTCATTGTTTTAATTATCATAAATTCTACATAAATTCACGTAGCTAGCATTTGAATTTCCGTGTAGTACAATAGTTATTGATATATAAATAATATAAAATAATAAATTTTGATAGAACTAGTCATAAAAAATAATGATAAAAATATATTAGAATTTGTTTGAAGCTTTACTCGTTAGTCTCAATGTAGTATTGATCATATTTCTGTAATATATATTGATTAGTTTTTAAATTATGCCACCTGCATATTTTGTGTCTACATATATACGCTCATATGAAAACCATGCAAACTAACTTAACGACGTAAATTAACGAGCATTAGCTAATGGGCCAATAATGAAACAAACAATATACATAAAGCTTGTGTAGTGTAATTAGTAAAGATAAATGTTAAAAGGTAAAATAAGTTACAACATAAAGGTCGTTTTCTATAATCTACTTATTTAAAATGCACAACGACTTTAAAAATAAAAAATATATGATAATTTTGATCAGATAGATTTTGAATAAGGAATTATATTGAATTGTAGAAAAGAATAAGCTTCGCAATGGCATATTTGACACATTAAAATCATATTTTAAAAGTTATAAAAGAAAATAAAATATTTTCTAAAGTAATTTTAGACATTAAGATACTGAAAAATAATAAAATAAAGAAAATAAAAAAGAAACACTACACCTAAAAGGCGTGAATCAGTAACGGAGCTTGAGCACTCCTATATGGGACGCGGGGGGAGAAATCAATTTTATTAAATGGGGGGAGGGAATGCGAACTCAATATATATAAAAAAATTTATATTACAGGACCAAAAATTTACAATATCAAACTAAAAATTAACATTACTGACAAAAAAATAAAGGTGGGGGCGGGACCTCCCTTCGGCCCCATAAATCATTCTGCTATGGCGTGAAGTAGCGGTGAACTAGGCTTCAAGACTTGAAATTGTATCTTACTATCTTAGCAGCTCACTTGTTGTATTTGCTACAACTCTCAAGACATTTAAACACTATATTAATTTACAGGTGCCAAAATTTCTCGCACCAGTACCATTCATTGAAACAGTTTTGCAATACATATAAATATATGTCATAACTATATAGTTGTCGGGGTATGAATCAAATGAGAGTTTTTTTTTTTTTTTTGATAACTCTAAAAACCAATGTAAAATAACATAAAAATAAAAAAATAAAAACACAAAAATGTTTCTCTCGTTTTCCTCTTTAATAAAAAAAGTAAAAATGTTTTTATACAAAATAAAAAAAATTCTCGTGTTTTTTTTCGAAATTCGTTTTACACTTGTGTATAACCAGATTTACATATATGTAAATAACGGGTGGACGAGTTTTTTTTTTAAAAGTATATCAATATGGTAGACGTTGGAAGGTAAAAAAATACTGAAATTAATGGTGAAATATTTTTGAAAATATAACGTCGTGAAAAAAGTTATTAATGTTAAAAAAAAAAGATGAAAATAACATGTGACTTCATGTGACTCAAATGTGTGTCTTATATTAGTTCTTAAAGTTATCACAAAAAATAATGGTTCTCAATATAAACCTACCCATAGTTCCGATAATAACTATATATCATAACCATACATTACAAAGCAGTTAGGTGGATATGTTTAAATCAAAATTATTAACCAGATTTCAAGGTTTAAAAAAATCAAACACTTCATGTTGGGTCCACTATTAAGTCATGCAGTTTACTCACCCTACACACCTAGCGGGGCTGAAGTGCTCGATCATATCGTGGGAAACACCAAACAACACAAGGCAACACAACCGGCGGATAGTATCCCCACTAAGCTACTGCCCCCATTTCAATCCGTCAAATGAATGTTCCATAATAGTCGACCTTTTATAAAACAATGTTTTCACCTTTGCAAAAAAATAATTTTATCTTTATTAGATACCACATCTATTTATCAATTCTCTTACTTTCTTATTATTATACACTTCAAACTTCAACATTTTACGTATTCTAGTGGATCCAAACAACAACTAAAATCCGTTCTTTTGTCCTTCACCACCATTATATTTCTGGCAATTGGACAATTTGTTTTTTCAACCCTCCCAATTGTTATTTTTTGAGCGGAACTTACAATAGTATGCAAAATTTCCGTAGCCAACCCCTTTCTCAAATTGATTACATACTTGAGACCCAACTTTAATGTAACACTATTAAAATCCAGACACACAGCATTCGCGAGACTATGGGGGTTCGAGGAAGGTAACCCCCTAAAAGCAGGGTCCAAGGGGCAAAGCTCTTGGTTGGGGTTGAGCCGGGGTCATCAACTAAAGATACGAGAAGAGGACATTCCGAAGATCGCTTTTGTAACAAGATATGGACATTATAAGTTCACGGTTATGCCGATCGGATTCACTAATGCTCTAGCAACCATTATGGATATGATGAACTGGATTTGTAAACCTTATCCAGAGAAGTTTATCATCATCTTCATTGCCGGTATTTTTATCTACTCATAAAACCGAGGAAGATCACAAATCTCATCTTCAAATCCTGTTAGAATTACCAAGACAAGAGAAATTGTTCGCTAAATACTCAAAATGTGAGTTTTAGCTATCGAAGGTACAATTCCTTCACCATGTAATCAATGCTAATGGCATTCAAGTTGATCTTGCAAAGATTGAGACTATTGCTAAATGGGAGAAACACAGAATATCTACTGAAAATACACAGATTCTTAGGGTTACTTAAGTATTATCGTCGATTAACAACCTTGACCCGAAAAAAGAATAAGTATGTATAGGTACCTAAGCAAGAAGAAGCCTTTAAAACCCTAAAACAAAAATTAACAGGTGCACCGATTCTCACATCCACAACATTTGTCACTTTAGAAATTTCCAAAAGTTTTTAGAAGTCCATCCACTCTAAGAGTTAACTTTTTGACCAAACTTGCATCATGCTTAGACAAGGTAGAAAATTATAATCTAAAGACTCCCTACCTGTTTTGGATACAAAGCCCACAGTTGATAATACATTGACTCCACTGGTTTAACGATTGTTGGATAACAGAATTAAACAAATAACTTTGATTGTTACCCCCTTAGGCCTATGAAATCAGACTCCTTTTTTAAGATATCACCTCCTTTGGTCTTCAAACACCTTATGGATTTGATAAAGAACCTCCCATAATCATCCCCAATCCAATTTCAAGTTTCTTGAGAATCTATAAACTCATAACTTTGGATGAGATATATCCGTTAACTAAAGTAAGTTCTAACAATGCAGCAACAGAGTGGTTGTTGCAGTTCCATTGCCACACAATAGATATTTGACATGCTCCGTATCATAACACCCAATCCTTTGAAAGAAATTTCTTTTGTCATTCCAGTTAGTATAACATCATGAATAGAATCTATAAGGAGAAAGACCAAACAAAATATCCTTACAAACTATAATGTTATTTTCCAACACGACTACTTTTTTGAAAGTTTTATTAATATTGATGCTCAATTCAACACAGACTTTAACAATGTTAGGAACATTTAACTAAAAATCCTAGGTTAGACAAGTCAAGGATTGCACTCAGGGGCGTCTCAACGTTTTTAGAGGCCTAAAGCGAAAATTAACGCGGATGCATTTTAAAACTTTATCTTTAAAAACTTCTTATGTTTTGAAACACAAGTACTAGTTGATTCCTAAATCAGTTTATTTAAAGCAAATCTTAATTGATTCAATGATTTATATTCTAATATAAACTATAAGAAGTAAAAAGCTAAAACAAATAAACAATTAGCAATTTGCAAATCAAATAAATAGAGACATACACAAAGCTAAAACATATTTAAAACAATTAGCAATTAAAAAGTTGTCCTTAGAACAAAGAATTAAAGAAAAACAATTAGCAATACATGAAGCAATTTACCTTATTTAGGAAGAAAACCAATCAATCAGAGAACCCGCACAGCCTAGTACCTAATCGTGAGTCCGTTACTCCACTAGATGTCAGGATGAAATCAAAGTTTAAAGGCTTCTTAATTGCAACGAAATCAAAGAAGCAAATCGTGATTCCACCGAATGAAAATAGAGAAGCAAACTAAGGTTAGGGGGTTCTTATTCGTTACTCCAGTGAAGAAATCGAAGTTCTGCGTGGCTGGGTTCGCTTGGGGCAAGCAAAATCATAGGTGAATGATGAAATCGAAGGTTCGCGGTTGTTCATCTTAACCTTCTGGCTTTGTTCGTCTCTTCGTTTCAACTCCTCGGCCCCAACCCCCAATCAGGAATTGACCAATAGCCTGTGAGGAAGATCTACGACCTACCGACCTAGGTTTCCTTCTTTCATTCATTCACTCTTTTTTTTAATTTAGTTTATTTTGAGCTTAGACTAAAAATTATACAATAAAATTTATTTTTTGATGGCCTATTAAAATGGATGGGCCTAAAACCCTAGCTTATTTTTTTAAACTGTTGGGCCGCCTCTGATGATTTGCACTAATGACATCATGCCATACAGAATCATTTTTCAATTTTAAACCTACTCCACCACTTTTAGATTAGTACAAAATTTAGACCTCTAAGATCTTTCTCCTCGGACTTTGACGTTGTGACTAAGGATCTTTTTACGATTAGTAAAGTTTGTGATGATCATTCCCCGATAAACATAACATCATGTGCAAACATGAAATGAGAGATGATAGGTAATAGGAAGAGATATACCTTTAATTATAGGGCAAAAATGTTTGACATCTAATCTAATATATACACTTTACTGTCATGTGGATCCAAAATACATTAGAAACCTTCGAATAATCACAATAGCTTGATATCAATATCAATGTTTGATTATTTATAGCTTGTAATGATGGCAATAGGAGGGGTTCACGATGTGTATGGGTAATTTCAATCCCATATCCGACAAGAAAATTGTCCTATACCCAGCTCAAAAGTCGTCGGGTATATATCAGATTTTTACTCGTCAAATATTAGGTGTACCTACCGGTAATCGGATTAACCCGTTAGTGTCATAAAAAATGCTAATTACGTACACATGTCAGGTATTACATACCGGTGAGTTAATTTCTTTTTTCTCTATAGTCTCTCATTTTTGGAGTATAATGCTTATGTTTTTTAGATTGATTTGTGTTTTTTTTTAATTTTCTTACACGTGTTGAATACTATCAACGTATGTTTGTGTGTTAGAACCATCACAAGCATATAAATGCTTCTCTTTTTATATCTATTACATATACACACAAACAAGAATGTGGATATAATAAAAGGAAATTTGCATTAGGATAACATAATGTAATTAAAATAACTAGAAAATTATATATTATATAAGTAATATTATTTCCAAGTATATAAATGGGCAAATAGGTTTGTTTAGTAGGTTAATTGGTCAGGTAAATGTATATATATATATATATATATATATATATATATATATATATATATATATATATATATATATATATATATATATATATATATATATATATATGATGTAATCTCATATCAAATTATCCACCTGAAAAAAAATAATAATAATAATAATTTCATACCCGATAATTACCCGACATCATACCCATTAAAGATGTATCAGCTTTCGAATATTCTTATCATGGTTAGATTTGACCGTCGTTCGTAATAACGTGTACCATTGATATCGCTGAAAAAAATGGATTCAATACATAGTTGAAAATATAACACCTAATTATCAGACGAGTAAACTTGATATAGTTGAATATATATTGACATATCATAAAAATGTTTTGTAGAATACATATAATTTTAATTAGTTAATTACACAATTACCCGTTCCTCTCTATTGACATTTGGATTGTTTTATAGCGGCCATTAGCATGCTTTTTAAGCAAAAACAAAGCTTTTATGTTCCAATAGCAACTCATATGATTTCATATTCCAAGAAAAAAATTTGCAAGTTGGACTACATTTTAACCAATTATTCGACCACCATTAGGCCTTAGGCACATGCTACCCAACATTAACCTTCTCCAAAATGCTCCTTGTCTGCCTTTCGCTTAATTCGTTCACATATAACTACGTTTTATACTCCATATATTATGTTGCATCTAGCAAGGACCATGTTTTACGGAGGTTAATCAACACATGAAAGCATTAAGGCACATGATACGTGACAACATCAAACCACTTGCAATGACCCTTGTTACATCTTTCTTGTAATCCCCGATCCACCATTGCATCAAACTTAACCATGATCCAGCACCACTGGTTAGCCCATGTGAGCCGCTGCAATGTGGTACTACGGTTTTGGTTCGGTAGGCGTTGATAGTGGTGCCGTACAATGAGAGAATTATGATTTGAAACCGCAAGTACTTGTTTGGAATTGAGCTCAAAGCAAGGCAGTGTATGCAGGGACATATCGAATCTGTATCTCTATGATTACAAGAACCAAACAGTATTGTTTTTACATGGAGTTGATGATCTTCAAAACTGAGGCAAATTTTCAGAGCCCTTCTTTTGTCTTGTTGATATGACATTTATCTATCAAAACTTGGATAGAGAAACTAGTGTTGGTGCAATAATAACTTAATAACAACAAAAATTATGTCACATGCATTTGAAGAGGATGTCAGTCATGCCGGTCAAACCCTAATTCTTATGGTTTTCATTTGAATCTATTATATTGTTTATTTGGAAAAATTACCAATATAATCATTTGACCAATACATGTGGTATCGTCTTAAAAATATAGCCACCGTATCGTTACATGATTATACCAATGTATATGTTATCGCCCACGTGGCTTTATAAAAAAACTTAATATTTATATGGGGATATGTCGGCGATACAAATCCCACATGGTATCGTTGGGAAAAAATCTTGAATATCATCACCAAAGATACGTCGGCGATACACTATTATTCAGCATCGCCAAAAGTTTTTATAAAAATTAAAACATGGATTTTGATTTTTTTAATGACCCGTATGACTTTTTGTTTTAAATATAAAAAAATTTATCTTTTCATTATGAAAATATATATCTAAATACTATAAAATCCAACACAATTATTTATTTTTTACTCATACATCATAGATAAATAACATTATCATCTCAACCGGTTGTAAAAACGTCAAGTTGGATAACAGAAAAGTGGAGGCTTCTAAAAAATCAATCTGAAAACCACCGTTACGCACCAAAAAAAATGGGCAGACAATAGACATACAAAAGAACTTTTTTTTAATTAATACATTTGTAATAGTTTTTTATATACGTGTACTAGCTTTTTTATTTGGTATATATAGGCGATACACGAGGGAGGTGTATCTCTGGCTGGCGAATAGGCGATATGTAATTTTATTCCCAAGAATTTTGGGCGATACACTACCGATACCACATGTATTGATATCGCTAGAGCCATAAAACTGATGATATTTGTACACTTATCATAATCTGGTTCGTTAAATATTTTGAATATTTTCAAAGTCAATGACTCAATTGTAAACCTAATTGGTCAAATGGCTAGTTAGAAATTTCTTTTTATTTTTTTCCTCTTTCCTCATCATTATTATTTCAAAATCATAAAAGACATGTGTTATGTATTTATATTCTATCATGCTAATTAAAAATCTTGTGTGTTTAATTATATATATAGGGATATCACCGACTTGAAACAAAAAAAAATTCCCATAGATTCTTTTCCATGAAAACCATCGACATCTGTAAACTTACAAGTCCCGTCAATACTCTGTTAAAAACAAATCAGATGACTAATAGTTTGCACTTTCACATATGGCTTTTAAAAATGCAAACTGATTTTACTATGTACATATCCTAATTTTCTCTATTCTATCATCATACACGCTTTTCCTTAATTTTATGTGTATACAAGTAAAATGGCAATTCAAAATCTTTTATAGTAAATTGGTTATCACTTCCTATTTATTGCTTCATTGCACAACTATTTCTATTTAAACATGTAACCTCAACTTAAATCAATACGTGAAGTGTTTTCGTTCATGTATTCAAACATACTTGCGCCGTTATGGCTAGCTGTTGGTTCAAGCCTTAGATAACACAAAAGCACACACTCATATAGAGGGAATTTACTGCTTCAAAATTGGTACTTCATTCAAAGAAATTGCATACTTTTAAATAAGAAACGAATTGGTACTTATTTTATTGAAATTGCATACGTTTAAATAAGAAACAAAACACAACACAACACTAAACCACTACCAATAATTAACTAAGACCGCTAATCAACACCTAAGACTCTTATTTCACACACATCATTGTAGAACATGGTAGTGATGTAAACTCACCCACTTAATTTCTTGCTTTATTTAAGCATTGTTTGCATGCTTTCTTGCTTTCTAACTCTTACTAGACAAATCGCATGAGTTCGGTTTCTTGCTACTTGCTATATGTTTTCTTGCATCTTGCTATTCTTGCTTCATTCGGTTCTTGTGTGCTTCCTTCAATTAATTACAAGCTACTTTGCATCTTTTTTGGCTTATACTGGATAACATATATAGATCTTATGCAGATTCCTTATGGCTTTTCTATAACACTAAATCGATACAGTCTTTGGTTAGTGATTTGTCCGATTAATAACTTTCTTTCTTTTGAGCCAGAAAGAAAAGATATATAACATTTTACCTTATTTGGATAGATCCCAAAATGTATAAGCAAACTTTTGTATAAACCTGAGACTTATTCGAGTCACGTGTCAAACATTGTATTTTGTGTAAGCGAACAAGTATATGAGTAGTTGTCTACAAATGATCCCAAAAACATTTACTATGAAATGTCATTTCGCAAGATGGGCACAAGGGATGAACACGACTGAGCCCCACACTTGACTCTCAATTATTTCAACTCAAGTAACCTTACTGACATGACACCTCCTTACCTTTATCATGTATATCCTCTCAATTTTTTTCTTTTGTTAAACTTCCAAAGGCTCTACTCTTTTGGTTCTCGATTTTTAAGGAACCTTACAATTATATATATATATATATATATATATATATATATATATATATATATATATATATATATATATATATATATATATATATATATATATATATATAAGAGAAAGATCAAATGAAAACCATATTTATAATTGAAAACCATAAAAACTACCACTATCCAATCATATAATTTATAAATGATTTAACTTTTTTATTGTTTAAAGTATATTTGAGTATAATTCAACCTTATTTTTTGAAGTCATTATATATTATTTAGTTCACACTCCAAGGAACGACAATGATGACAAAACGACTTATGTTTACGTAACTTGTATGAGTTATATGTACGTAACCCTTAGTTGTACACTTGGAAACACGCATGCACATATACATAACCCCTACATAAAATCAATCATTTTTTTCCTCTTTAAATTGAGTATAGTATTGTTATATTTTTTTTACAAAAAAATCAAATTATATGAAATTATGCTATATTTTTAACGTTTTTATGTTGTATTTCATAAAACAGCATAAAATTATGTTGTATTTTATAAAAACTTTTGTCCTGTTTTGCGTCAAACAACACAGTTTTGTGTTGTATTTCATCAAAACAGCACAATATTGTGTTGTATTTCATAAAAAATCACAGTTTTGTACTATTTTGCGTTAAATAGCACAGTTTTGTTCTGTTTTTATAAAATAGCACAGTTTTGTGTGGTTTTGCGTGACATATTCTATGTTGTTTTATGTCAAAACAATAAGGTCACATGTGTTGTTTCTGTGGTTTATTATGTCAAAATATCAAACAACATAGAAACAACACTTTCTTTGCTATTTTAAATTTTCACTATTTTTCGTTAATATAACACGTTTTGTGTTGTTTTGCTTTGCTACAACAATCTATGTGTTGTTTCATTTTTAACAAAAAGACTTTGTGTGTTGTTGTCACACCCCGAATGATGGCGAAATCATCAAGACGGACGAATGTGAATCGATTGTTCATAGCTTATGGAAATAAATACGTTGAAATATTATTAAATTTCATTTTCATTGAATAAGTCAAATCAAATATTTCATTACAATACAATAAAGATTCAAACAACATAATAAAGTCTTTATGAAGTGAGTTCTAGTTTTATAATAAAACTTACTTTTCTTTCGTAAAACCATTCTTTACTTCCTTTATAAAAACATTCGTTACATACATGCGTTCACACATCATACGTACATACAGATAATATCATTATTATCTTCATCATTACGTTCGTTACATTCATCATTCATCATTATCTTTCTCTTCATTCTAGATCCTGTCAGACTTTACCCTCTTCATGGCACACAGCCACGATTATTGAGGTCGAATGACAAGGATCCCATTTCATACATTATTAGGATCATTCGTTAACGTTCATTTCATATATTCATTCCTTTATTCATTAATTGCTCATTACTCTTCATTACTCGAATCTTGTCTCATGCAATATCCCCGACTCATGCTCGAAAGCTGATGTTGTGCCGGGACCCGCTCACAAGCCCCCGACTCATGTCCGAAGACTGACACAACACCGGGATACGCGACAAAGATCCCATATGAGTCAATCACATGGATTGAACTCCATCCGAGTCTGTTGCAACACGAAGTCGCTCACCTCATCATCTCGTCTCATGCACTATCCCCGACTCATGTCCGAAGACTGATACTGTGCCGGGGCCTGATAAACAAACCCCCGACTCATGTCCGAAGACTGACACAATACCGGGATACGCAACACGGATCTCATCATCCGTTACTTTCATCATATGCAATACTCCCGACTCATGTCCGAAGACTGATAATGTACCGGGGCCTGCTCACAAACCCCCGACTCATGTCCGAAGACTGGCACAGAACCGGAGTACGCAACAAGAACCTCTTCCGAGTCTTTTGCGACACAGAGTCGCTCACCTCATACATATGCTTTCAAGCCTTTCATTCGTTCATTCATTACGTCATTCATTCATTCGTTCATAATGCATGCATTTATTCTTTCATTCATTACGTTCCTCTTTTCCTTATCTTCCACTTTACGTTATAAACATACCAAGCAAGGAACATAAACATAAACATAAACATACAACATCATCATACATACGCATCAATCATACATCACGTCACGCACATCATACATACTATGCAACACACACACCGCCATGCCTAACATAATACATAACATCATGCATATAACCATCATCTCCATCAACATTATCATCATAATCTCATCATCCTGCGTCACCCTATACCGTCCATGCCCATCACATCGTCGAGGAGTTTCATCCCTGCTATCATCTCTGAACACTTAGGCGAATGGGCAACTATGCGAATGGACCCTATGCGAATGGACTATGGGCGAATGGACCTCTATGCGAATGGACTCCCAGTCGCATAACTCTCATACGTATGGCCTTCAGTCGCATGACTTCAGGCGTATGGGCTTCAGTCGCATACTCTTCATGCGAATGAACCTCAGTCGCATGGCCTCCAGGCGCATGGACTTCAGTCGCATAACCTCCGTGCGAATGAACCTCAGTCGCACCATCCCTCAATCGCATGGCTCCCAAGCACATGAACTCCAATCGCATGACCATCATGCGTATGGACCTCAGTCGCATGGCAAAGGTGCGCATGGACCTCAGTCGCACTTCAATCGGCCGAATGGCCTCCAGTCGCCCTCCAGTCGGTCGCCTAGCCCTAGCTGGTGCAGAGTGCGGTTTGCTCGACTGCAACCGCGTGTTTTCGACCTCCAACCCCTTCCAAACCTCTTTTAAGCTCAAATCAACCCTTCTAATGGTTAGGGAAACATACCATGACCACATACAAGCATAACCAAGCAAGAAATCGAGCCTCAAACACATCATACACATACATACATGCATCAAAACGGGTCTTCACTCAAAAACTCGAAAATAGGTTTTTGGACGTGTTCCAGCCCCAAAATCAGTTGAAAACGTGTAAAAGAGGGGTCCTAAAACTCACCTTAACGATCCCGTCGAGTAGAGCTTCGATTTGACTCGCTCCACGTTGAATTCCACGCTCGAATCCACCCGAACCAACTTTTCTCCTCTTTTCTCCTTCTCCTCTCTTCTCCTCTCTTGGCTGAAATATGGGGAGAATAGGGGTGTTTTCCCCCTTTTATACTCCCGTGCATCAAAGTTTCTCTCGTTGGCGGGTTTGGTCCCTCGACTTTGGACTTTATTTCTTTTTCTACTTTCGTCGGCTACAAAGCAAATTTCCGGGTGTTACAAGTCCACCCCCCTTAAATGGGTTTCGTCCCCGAAACCTGTTGTTCCTTGAACCATTGCTTGGAAATTCTGTCTCATCCCTTTTCCAGTCTCTAACCTGGAGTTCAATCGCTCTACGTCGTTTATCACATACGACTTCTGGTTTATCTCTGACTACTTCCCTCAAAACTGTGATCCTTCCGGGCTTCTCAGTCGTAGCCTCAATCGCCTCAATATTTCCCAAACATCGTTTGGTGCTCGGCCTTCACTTGTAGACAAGTAAGGCATCTACTCACTTACTCCATCATGTCACGCTTTGTTCCTGGCCACCAATAATCCTTACTCGCGATCCGATATATCTGTCGGCTGAGATATTGGTATATCCACACACCTTACATCGGCCAAATAGACGATACGTCTACACCTCATGGATTGCTAACTCCTTCACCTCATGATGTACGCCTATCCACTCAAGTATGCCCTAAACGGTCTAGCAAGAACAAACGTTTCCTCAATTCTATACCACAATCCTCTAGGGCATCTAGGTAACCTAGCGGATTCATTAACAACAATCTCTACATCGAAGGACTCATCGATGTTCCTTCTCCTAACATGCCACATTCTACATAAAGCAGTAGGAACGAGACTACTACTATCATCGCATTCAAATCATAGATGCACAAATTTTAAATTACCAGAAACGTACCTGACGTCGAGTCGAAGTCCGCTCTAGCCTCCTCTCGGTCATGGCAAAAGCTCTAACCTTCACCCTCTGTTCCCTTTCCTCTCACCGGAGCCTCCTGCCCTCGGCTTCTTACAATCCCTGCTCATGTGTCCAGTCTCGCCGCAGTCGTAGCACTTAGCCGTGCGGCAATCCCTCGCCCTGTGGCCTTCCTTCCCACACTGGAAACAGACGTTCAATCCCCACTTGCATTCCCCTTCATGGTCTCTACCACACTTTCTGCATACTTCTCCTTTTCTTTCTATTCGCTTCCGATCATCGTCCCTCGACGTCGTGCCTTCATACAAAAATCCATCATCACTGTCTCGCCTTCCCTTCCCCTTATTAACATAGGCTCTCTCCTCCCCTTCGTCTGTCATCGTCATCACCCGCTCGTCGTACAACCTTCCCGCCAGGTCAACTGCTGACCTAAACGTGCTCGGTCGAGCAGCGATCATGTGCCTGCGGATGTCCGTCGGCAAGCCCTGAATATACCTCTTGATCTTTCGCGAAAGGGGTGTCACCTGATCCGGCACCAGCCGCGCCATCGCGTTGAACTTCGTAGTGTATTGCTGATGCGTCATTGTTCCCGCTTTATCTCTCGGTGAGGACAGAACTCCTCAATCACCAGCCTCTTCAACTCTGACCATCTCATCCTTCCGATAGCCCTGCTTCCCTCAACTTGGACTATGTTGTCCCACCAGCACAAAGCTGAGTCCACGAAAGAGTGGGTAGCAAACTTTACTTTCTGATCCTCTCGGCACTCGCTGATATTTAAAACAGCTTCCATCTCCCTCACCCACCGGTAAGCAGCAGGAGCAGTGCCATTACCATCAAAAGTAGGGGGCTTGCATCGCTGAAACGCCCCATAGTTACAGCCTCGTGCCGCCTCCGGCGCGGGCTCTTCCTCTTCTTCTTCCTCTTCGTCATCGGAGAGAACCGTTTCAGTCTCGGGTCGTCTCCTTTCACCTGAAGGTCTATCCCTTTCCTTCCTCTCCTCTTCTCTAACAGTCTTTATCACTTCGGTCACTACAGACGGTAGGATTGTCTGCAAGACCTGATGCACTTCTTCCACGACCGCCTCTCTCATCGAAGCTCTCTGATTAGCATTCTCATCACCGCCCTCAGGATGAGGGGTCACAGGTTCTTCGTGAACTACCCTTTCGGCTCTTGCCCTTCCTCTTGTGACCCGTGGTTCAGCACCACGTCCACCATCGCCTCCACCACGAGAAGCTTTCGAAGATCTTCCACCAGCCATTCTCTAAACACACTGAAAGATTCAAACACTAACACGGTCATTCAAGGAACAGCTCAGTTTATATCAAGTATAGTAAGTCCCTAATTACAGTGGCCAGTTGTGATTAGCCACTTACTTTACTCTTCATACTCCGAGCATTACCTATCCGGACTACATCAGTATCTAAATCTACCAGCAACACATAAACCATATAACATGCACACATAAACCCATTAACTTTACAAAACATACCTGATGGCACGCAGCAACTCAGATTGGCATCCTATTCCCTTTCCGTCCCATTCTCAGTTTAAGATTAGGTTTTTGAAAATATTTACCCAATTCACTTAAACTTTGGCTCTGATACCAACTTGTAAGGCCCCGTTCCCGAGACACCTACAGTTGGACATTCATCGCACTCAAAACATATATTTACATTTTTCCTTTCATAAATAGTTGCAGCGGAAACATTAAAAACATAATTTCATTCCATCAAAATACTTTTGCACAATAGTACAATCGTCTTTTAACAATATCATGACACATTTATTACAAAAGCATTAAACATAAAGATGCCATCCAAAATACGCTGAGTAGCCGCCCCGTGCCATCCTCAGCAACATACCTGCCAACTGGAAACACATCAAAGTCAGCGTTGCTGAGTGAGTTCTAGTTTTATAATAAAACTTACTTTTCTTTCGTAAAACCATTCTTTACTTCCTTTATAAAAACATTCGTTACATACATGCGTTCACACATCATACGTACATACAGATAATATCATTATTATCTTCATCATTACGTTCGTTACATTCATCATTCATCATTATCTTTCTCTTCATTCTAGATCCTGTCAGACTTTACCCTCTTCATGGCACACAGCTACGATTATTGAGGTCGAATGACAAGGATCCCATTTCATACATTATTAGGATCATTCGTTAACGTTCATTTCATATATTCATTCCTTTATTCATTAATTGCTCATTACTCTTCATTACTCGAATCTTGTCTCATGCAATATCCCCGACTCATGCTCGAAAGCTGATGTTGTGCCGGGACCCGCTCACAAGCCCGCGACTCATGTCCGAAGACTGACACAACACCGGGATACGCGACAAAGATCCCATATGAGTCAATCACATGGATTGAACTCCATCCGAGTCTGTTGCAACACGAAGTCGCTCACCTCATCATCTCGTCTCATGCACTATCCCCGACTCATGTCCGAAGACTGATACTGTGCCGGGGCCTGATAAACAAACCCACGACTCATGTCCGAAGACTGACACAGTACCGGGATACGCAACACGGATTTCATCATCCGTTATTTTCATCATATGCAATACTCCCGACTCATGTCCGAAGACTGATACTGTACCG
This sequence comes from Flaveria ramosissima, assembly GCA_025215565.1. NCBI lineage: Eukaryota > Viridiplantae > Streptophyta > Magnoliopsida > Asterales > Asteraceae > Flaveria > Flaveria ramosissima. Next base: position 13,733,113 of record CM046037.1, read on the forward strand.
GGGCCTGCTCACAAACCCCCGACTCATGTCCGAAGACTGGCACAGTACCGGAGTACGCAACAAGAACCTCTTCCGAGTCTTTTGCGACACAGAGTCGCTCACCTCATACATATGCTTGCAAGCCTTTCATTCGTTCATTCATTACGTCATTCATTCATTCGTTCATAATGCATGCATTTATTCTTTCATTCATTACGTTCCTCTTTTCTTTATCTTCCACTTTACGTTACATAATACTTTTATTACATTCATTAATGTTCAACGCAAGCCATAGAAAGATAAACATACCAAGCAAGGAACATAAACATAAACATAAACATACAGCATCATCATACATACGCATCAATCATACATCACGTCACACACATCATACATACTATGCATCACACACACCGCCATGCCTAACATAACACATAACATCATGCATATTACCATCATCTCCATCAACATTATCATCATAATCTCATCATCCTGCGTCACCCTATACCGTCCATGCCCATCACATCGTCGAGGAGTTTCATCCCGGCTATCATCTCTGAACACTTAGGCGAATGGGCAACTATGCGAATGGACCCTATGTGAATGGACTATGGGCGAATGGACCTCTATGCGAATAGACTCCCAGTCGCATAACTCTCATGCGTATGGCCTTCAGTCGCATGACTTCAGGCGTATGGGCTTCAGTCGCATACTCTTCATGCGAATGAACCTCAGTCGCATGGCCTCCAGGCGCATGGACTTCAGTCGCATAACCTCCGTGCGAATGAACCTCAGTCGCACCATCCCTCAATCGCATGGCTCCAAAGCACATGAACTCCAATCGCATGACCATCATGCGTATGGACCTCAGTCGCATGGCAAAGGTGCGCATGGACCTCAGTCGCACTTCAATCGGCCGAATGGCCTCCAGTCGCCCTCCAGTCGGTCGCCTAGCCCTAGCTGGTGCAGAGTGCGGTTTGCTCGACAGCAGCCGCGGGTTTTCGACCTCCAACCCCTTCCAAACCTCTTTTAAGCTCAAATCAACCCTTCTAATGGTTAGTGAAACATACCATGACCACATACAAGCATAACCAAGCAAGAAATCGAGCCTCAAACACATCATACACATACATACATGCATCAAAACGGGTCTTCACCCAAAAACTCGAAAATAGGTTTTTGGACGTGTTCCAGCCCCAAAATCAGTTGAAAACGTGTAAAAGAGGGGTCCTAGAACTCACCTTAACGATCCCGTCGAGTAGAGCTTCGATTTGACTCGCTCCACGTTGAATTCCACGCTCGAATCCACCCGAACCAACTTTTCTCCTCTTTTCTCCTTCTCCTCTCTTCTCCTCTCTTGGCTGAAATATGGGGAGAATAGGGGTGTTTCCCCCTTTTATACTCCCGTGCATCAAAGTTTCTCTCGTTGGCGGGTTTGGTCCCTCGACTTTGGACTTTATTTCTTTTTCTTCTTTCGTCGGCTACAAAGGAAATTTCCGGGTGTTACAGGCGGCATAGCCGTCCATATGCAAACGGTATTCTTTGTTTACGTTAGTGTGTTGTTAGCTTGATTTAGGAATGTTAGTCATTGTTATAAGGTTAGTTAATATTAGGAGTTTAATGATCAAATGATAATGATTGAAATTAAAAGAGATTTAGTAGAAGAAATAATAAAAGTAAAAATATAAAGTCATGAGAACAATTGGATGTTAGGATGATTGAAACAATATAGAAATGCATAATATAAAAGTGATATAAGGTTATCTTAGTATTAGAAACTTCTTGAAATTACATGTAAAAGAAAAAATTTTTGAAATTGATCAAAACCAAAGGATAAAATAAATGTTTGTTAGTAAGATTTTTAAAAAATAAACAAATGAAAAGTGAGACCTAAAGCTTGTTTTTATAGTAGAGGTTAGAGGGGGTTATGAATGGTGTTAACGGTGAGTTACAAGTCTTTCAAAAGGGAGTTATGATTGGAATTTGAAATAAATATAAAATTAAATAATTTAAATAAATAAAAAAATAATTACAATTTAAACTCTAAATTTATAAGACTCTAATTTTAATTTAACAACTTCTTTTTTTATTAAATCAATCTCACAAGAACTTGTAATTTGATTATTTATTTTAGTTGAATATTTTAAAATCTTATAGATATTAATAACCTTTTAACATTTATAAAATTTATTTTATAAATTATATAATTTAAGTTAAATTGATTAGGTGACACATTTATTGTTTTTGGAACATAAAAATAAATAAAATGACTAAATAATGAATTTGATTTACAAGATTAACTCAAACGGATTTGGGTTTAGGTTTAAAGTTTGAAAATGGGCCGGATAGTACAACTATTTTAACTCAAATATTTTTGTTTTCAAACGTGTTGTTTTATGACAAAAAAACATGAATTATGTTCATTTACCGCACAATTTTAGCACTTTAAAAAAATTTGACACAATCGAACATTTTAATGTAACTCAGCACAATCTAGCACATTAAAAAATATAGCAGAATCTAGCATATCAAAAAATCTAGTACATTACATTCGAATTTATGCTGCATTTTGTTAAAATACAAAATAGACTAATGGGTGTGTTTTAGGACCAAAATGCCCTTTAACCCTAATTTGAAGAGTGTCACATATAATCTTCTTATTACTTCTTAGACTACTTAGGCAAAACTTATTTTTTATTTAAACCTATATATATATATATATGTAAGGCCCCGTTCCCAGGACACTTAAAGCTGGCCAATCATCGCACATAAAACATATATTTACATTTAACTTAAATAAACAATGCAGCAGAAACATTCAAAAATGACGTTTCTTTTCATTATAAAAGCTTTTGCAAAATAATACATCGTTATCACATTACAAAATACTTGTTGCATTACATCACAAAAGCATTATAAAAATGGATGCCTTCCAAAAAGAGCCAAGTAGCCGCCTCGTTCCATCCTTAGCAACCTTACCTGCCAACTGGAAAATGCATAAAAAGTCAGCGTTGCTGAGTGAGTTCTAGTTTTATAAAAACATTACATTACCTTTCATTCGTTAAAACATTTTCCTTACTATCGCACGTGATCACACATCATACGTACATATAGATAATAGTTATTATCTTCATCATCGTTTGTTTCGTACATTTCGCACGTTTCGCACATTTCGTACTTATCGCACTTTTCGTACATTTATTATCTTTCACTTCTATCTAGGTCCTGTCATGTACTTAACCCCCCTCTAGAGCACCAAGCAATTCATCTAGGGTTAAGCGACAAGGACCCCATAACGCACGTATGGAGTGGTCCCTAGGACAGACTCCCCCTGTGTGTGTGAACTCTTATGGGTTAGCCAAAATCGCACGCTGTATAACACACAGTAATTAGGAAATCGCAAGTATTGGAGCAGTCACCGAGACTGAACTCTTACTGTGTGTATGAACCCTTATGAGTTAGCCAAAATCGCACGCTGTAGACACACACAGTTGAGCTAACAACTCTCAATGAGTTGTGAACCTCCTTTCATTTGCTTACAAGGCTTTTCATTTGTTCATTATGTTCCACTTTCATTACCTTAAATCTTTCTCTTCGTTAAGATAATACTTTACGTTCATCATAATAATCACACCACGTAAAGTCATGCCATCATAGGTAATAAGGAACATCTCATACATAACATACATAATCATCATACATCATGCATAAGCATAAATCACACATCATCATTCAAGTCACATCATACTACATCCATCACATCATCTATGACCTCAAAAAGTCAACTTTCATTACCCCGGGAACTTCCCAAGTCAAAGCCTACATTTCATTTTTCCCCAAAAATCAGAAAAATAATCCAAGTCTTAGGCGCATGGGCACTATGCAGGCGCATGGCCTTTCAGGCGCATGGGGAACACTTAGGCGCAGGGGAAATTTTCAGACGCATGGGCACCATTGGGGCGCATGGGCAACACTTAGTCATTTCTGGGCAATTCTAGGCGCATGGGCACTATGCAGGCGCATGAGTGCCTAGGCGCATGAGCTATCCTGGGCGTATGAACACTTAGTCAAATTTTGCCTATTTCTAGGCGCATGACCATTATATGGGCGCATGAGGTTTCGGGCGCATGGGAACACTTAGGCAGTTTTCCATACCAGGCGCATGAACTCTATTTGGGCGCATGAGCAGCCTATTTCACACTTAAACATCATAATTCAGTTCCTAATCATTCTCAAACTTATTCTAAGCTTATGACATGCATTCTAAGCCTTAGAAACATATTCATAACAACATCAAACATAAACATAACCCAAAATCAAACCCCACCCACATCATACACACATACATACATACGGGTACAAAACCCAACTCTTATAAAAAGTTCATACATGCATTTCCAGCCCCAAAATCAGTTAAAACAAGTAAAAAGGGGTTCTAGAACTCACCTTAGCAGCTCTTTGGGTATGACTTCCTTCAAAACCCGTTTGCTACAAGTTCAACACCTAAAACCCACCAAGAACACACATACCCGAACACATAAACACACATATACATACAACCGAGGCTAAGGCCAGCCAAGAACAACTTAAAACAACGAATTCTTACCTTGAATTCAGCCTCTTCTTGATCTTCTCTCTAAAAACCCGAAAACTCAGCTTTCTCTCTCTAAAAATCCCGAATGAAAAGGTGTAGGCAGCCAACATGGGCGGCCATCACCTTTTACACTCACTTTTTAAAGATTTTGTCCTTTTTGACACAATTGGTCCCTCTACTTGAGTTTTATTTCTTTTCCTTGTTTTTCTTCTTTCTTTGGTTAAATAACCGGGCGTTACAAAATATATAAAAGGGATCAAATGAAAATCAACTTTATAAATGAAAACTAAAAAAACTACATTCCACCAATAAGATAATTTTCTAATTCTTTTTATTTATTTTAGTTAAAGGGTAATTTAGTAATTAATTACATCGTTATTTTTTGTAACTTTGAAAATGATTAACATGATTTTTTTCTCTCTCTTATTTCAAAATAAGATCTTAGACATTTTCTTTTACACACATAAGTGTGTGTATTCACTGTTACAGAAATGAAGTTTTACAGAAATGTGTTAAACCGTCCATGCCTTAGTTTCATTTGTTTGTAAAATATTTTGCTTGATTTAGAAAGAAATAATGTGTTAGTGTAAAACATTCGCATATAGGTCATGTATAATATGAATATTCTTTTATTGGTATTTTGTCTTAAGTGTTGTAGACACATAATCGTAAGCTAAATCTAACAATATATGAACCAATATTAATATAAGTGAGCTAAACTCACTCCGAACCAGGGACCATAGCTAGTGAGAACCAGGGTTGATCCAGATTATATACAAAATACATAATGCTTTGTATTAAATATAACTAACATCATACTTGAGCACTCCATTAAGGAGACCATGCTCTGCATCTGTGCTTGGTAGGGTACCTTTCTTAATAATCACATGACAAATCCAGTTATGTTAAGGTGATGCTAATACTTTGCCAGTTAATGTGCAAGTCGAGAATATAAATACAAAGTTAATGTGCAAGTCGAGAATATAAATACAAGAGGCTGAGTGGCGAACATAAGAAATGCTATTATTGTAGCCAGAAATTCTTGAGGGTTAGATATATATAGCTTATATTAAATTTTCGGAGGGTGAGGTTAGTTCACACAAAAGTAATATAAAATCATATTAAATGTCAAATACATAATAAAAATTCTTCAATCGTCACTAGAATTGTGTAACATAGATACAATATCTTTGAAGTTGTTTTCTGCGGGTTCATATTTTAAAATCTAGTCATTACATTGTCTTGACAAACATTCTGAAGCGCTTAAATTATCAACACCATTCTATTTACACAAATCGAATTTCACATACTTTATGACCAAAAGCGTCTACAACACTTAATGTTGCGACGTACAATATGAAATCTAACTTTAATAAAAGGTACATCAAAGTAAATGAAAGATGTATTTTGTTTCAACAATCAATTGTACAATACTAGATAGCCAATTCAAGTTGCCAAATTTTGTATATTTTAAGTTATCTATGTAATTCGAGAGTTCAATATTGAACCTTCTTTTATTATCATCATTATTAAAATCATATGGATACATATCGGTAATCGTAGTAACTCTAGTCTATCAAATCTTGTCTTCTTTATTTCAATGATGCTTAAATGACATTTGTCAAACACCCTGTTATTTTTAAAAAGCCTCTAAACACCTAAAAGTTTGTTTGCAACTGTCACAACTGTCACAATAACATATTCTTATATAATCAAAGCTCTCAATCCATTAAATTCACTAGACATATTATTTTTGCTATTATAGCCTTAACCACTAACATTACCCCAACTATATCAAGAAAATAAATCATCAATAGCATATTCCAGAGATGATGCATATTTTTTCACTACATGAAGAAGACCAATAAACTTCTTTAACAACATCATATTTATAAAAATATAGAATAACCACAACCATTTATTTCATTTTAGTGAAACATCACTTAGATATATAAACTAATAAAGAAAACACATCATTTCATGTATCTTTAGCATTTTGTTTGGTACCTGTCATCCAAAACCATGTTTGAGGTCATTTTAAATTTTTAGTGATGTAATTTGGCTCTTTTTGGTAGTATTCCTGAAAATAACCTTACCAAAGGCTTTCATTTGTTTTCCTAATAATTCTAAAAAATCCAAAAAAAATTCCTTTATTTAAAGAATCTTTTTGATATATCATGACCATGAAAAGATAATTCTAGGTATGATAATGTTTGGGTGTGAGAAGCTGATGCACCTAACCTAAGTCGATATGGATTAGTCTTGTCTTTTCAAATCTTCACCTTTTTTGATGAAAAATGATGCATAATAGTAACCTTACTCATATGACAATCAGATGTATTTGGTTTATTCCAACCACAAAAACCTAAGTAACAAACCTGTTTATGACTTTTTAAGTATGTAAAGTCCTCTTAACGATCGAATCCTATGATGTCAACAAACATTAAACAAACTTAACCAGATATTGTTAACCAACTGATTATAATAACAAAGGGGTTTTATCCTTTATGCTTGATCCACTCGAGGTGAGCTCCCCTCGTGTGGCCTATCACAATCCCCTGCTCTCTCACCCTCAGAGCACTTTTATAAAATAAAATACATATAATAAAATACAAAACAAAAACAACTATTTATACATAATGGACTTCATAAGCAAACTTCCAAAAGTTTTCGCATGAACTAAAAGTTCCCGAATGAACTAAAACTTGTCACATGAACTTAAAGTTCTTGCATGCTTTACAAAACTTACGTCATCCATACAAGTTCGGAACTTATAATTTCCACCTAGGAATATGATATCAAGCTATGTTCGACTTCAGTCACATATTTTCAAGAATTATCTGATTCCATGGTATATTTCACTTAAGTCTTCCCCCTCAGCTGTAACCTCCTCCTAATGTATAACTTAATAGCGGATATCATGTCAGAATCAAGATTAAACCGTTTTATCTTGATTGCTTAGACTTAAGTTGTATTAGCCATATGATAGAGAGATCCAACTTCCATTTCAGATTCCGAACAACTCGATTATTTAAAATAGATGACAAGATTCTTTGATGACGAGCCAAATCATCTGAAGCATTCTTCCCCCTATGTAAGACAACATAAACCCATATTTTCCTAGCAAGAATAATAAACAATCTTGATTCTTAATTTAATTAAACGTTCGATCATTATCCCCCATTAGGAAGATAAAATAAGCTTACATTGTCAAGTTTCGATCCACGAACAGCCCAAATCAAATGTTGTAACTATAGAATCTGTTTAAATACTAAATTTCAAATCATCCAGTATCTTCCAGATATATGTAGAAGCACTTGTTCCAAAATCTCCAACTACTCTCGCATTTTGCAAAGTTTTCACATAAATTGAAATAATCATTCAAAGTTTTTAAATGGATGATGAAGTTTTCGAATGGTAAAGTTTCTCATGAGAAAGTTTTCGCAAGTGATTGTTACTGCTACGAAGTTTTCGCATGAAAAAGTTTACATAAAATATGGTTACTTCTACGAAGTTTTCGCTTGAAAATTTTTTCTTAAAATACGGTTATTTTTGCGAAGTTTTCGTAAAATTCAGTTATTTCCATGAAAACTTCAACCAAATCGACTTTTTTAGTTTGAATCACTGCTACGGTCTCAAATCTATATATTCCGACATTTAAACTCAAAGATATTAAGCATAATGATGCATGTCAGTATTATAGTATCTAACAAAGCCAATTCTATGTGTGTTCACCCTTAGTTTCACCTTCTTCTCCTTCAAAACCAATCCAAAATCGACCAAACCTTCATGTCTTTAATCTCATTGTTCAACGTCTTAAAAGGATGATCGTGGAATGAAAAACCATGTATCAAGAGCAACACTTTGCCACTTTGCTTTGATACAATGTGTAAAGTCCTTATAACGATTGAATCTACAAAATATCACACTTGATAATTAAATTAAGATGTATGTGTGCGTGTAATATTAACGAACATTAAACAATCCCAACTGAATTATTAACTAAACCATTACAATACCAAAGGATTTTACTTCGTTTAAGCTTAATCCGCCCAAGGTGAGCTCCCCTCGAGTGCTATCACACACCCTCTGCTCTCTCACCCTCTAAGCGTTTTTACAAAATGAGACACATATAATGAAATATAAACATAAATAACTATTTATACATGATAGACTTTATGAGAAAACTTCCACAAGTTTCGCATGAACTAAAGTTTTCACAAGAACTAAAAGTTTTCGCATGAATTAAAGTTCTCACATGCTTTAGAAAAATTACGCCTTTTTAAATGTTTTGGCTTTTTTGGATTTTGTTTTTCACTTGATATTATAATTCATACAAGCTAGGGCCTTACAAAGTAATCCTTAAACAAGTAGAAACACAAGCAATATAGATAATTGATATTCATGCTATACTTTAACCAATTCCTAAAAGTATGAAACCAATTAGGAAGAAAACATCTTGCCTCATTACAAATCATTCTTTATGGAAAGTTATGAACTTTTAGTTGACATAGTGGGTGTTCGTCGTCCAGTTTTAACGGTCTTTAAGTCAAACAATGAGCCAAACCTTTAGTAACGGTTTTTTATTATCAAAAATTCGAAATTAAAGCGTTGAAAAATTAAAACCCAAGCAAGCCAAACCATTGTTAACAAGTTGGTTCCGGTTTAGTTTTACAGTTTAGGATTATTGAGCCTTTATAAAAGTTATATGAACTCTATTATTAAAAGAAGATACATAATGCATATAATCAATATTGTAAAAGTTGTTAGGCGCTGCCAAATCGGTCGATTAGAAGTTACGAGTACTCGTTCTAGGAGGGGAGAACTTGAACATGGTAAACTATAAAAAAATATTTTTGGGAAATTACACATATATCAAATATCATAAATTCACTAATATTTATAACAATATATATGAATATCAATTTACATTTAAAAGGATGCATGTTTAAATATTAAAATAATTTAATATTTATTCTCTGATGTTATAGACATAATAATAATTTAATAGTTATCTTCTAAGGTATTTTCATGAAAAACAACGAAAATCCAACAAAAATAATGAAAAATAAAAAAAAAAACTAGCAAAAATCCGAGTTTTCTGAGTTGTGCCAAGTTGGGCCGACTAGCTCCGAGTAGGTCTGAGATGAACTAATTTTGACCAAGGTTGATCGGTTTCAAGTTATGAGATCGAGTTGAGGAAAATCACTTCATTAAATGTTCGAGTTTCGAGTACAATACAACCTGAGTACTCAACTGAATTGACCGAGTTTTACAACACTGCATAAAACAAAGATCTTTTAAATATCAACCTACTTGAATAGGTAAAAATAATTATTCATATGGACAATACATAATTAAAATTTAAAGGACACTGAAATCTATGAATAAATTGAAGAACATGTCTTTAAGATATTAAACAGATTGTTTAACACCTATTAGATGAAAATATTTGTTTGCCTTTTAGTTGATGTTTATTTAAAACTAGAACTAAGCCCCCCATGTTGCGGCGGGAGGCTGGCACATATGTCACACCACCGTCAGTTGCTGTCAACACCGTCCAGAAACGCTCGTATCAAATAATAAAAACGAAAAAAATTAAATCGAACGGAAAGTAGACGTAAAAACGTTAAACCATACACGTGAAACGTAAAACATTAAAAACAATAACGATTTAGGACCACCCGCACGTTGCAACGGGGCCGTTAAAGGGGAAGAAATAGAAGTAACAACGTTGAACTACATGTGCACATTATGACGTGTAACTCTCAAAATTTAGAAGGGAATGTAAAATGAAAACTTTAGAGAACAAAGTTGAAAGTGGACTTTTTGTAGGATTAAATCATAAAAGTATTGGATTTACAACAAAAAAAATTTTAAATAATTGTATCATATGCATAAAAATATATATACATTTAAGTTGGTAATTAAAATATGTATAATATATAAATATCTTCTTGACAAAATTTATAATCTATAACTTTTGTAACTAAAAAAGCTAATAACGTAACAACTAGATCATCAAAGATTGATAGACCTCTGCTGTTGTCTACAACATAATAGATATGGTTAGAGTTATCATTTTGGTTTTAATAAGGGGTATGTTATAAATACACCCTATTTATTTACATTCTCTCTATCTCTCTGTATACATACATATAGATATATGGAGAGAGATAGAGACAATAGGGTGTCTAAATAACAAAAAAAAGTGTTTGTATAACACAACCCTTTTAACTAAACATAATATAAATTATAAATAATTAAATATACATGATATTAAATACATAAAAAATTAAATATGCTTCAAATTATGGTCCGATCTGGTTTTATCTGACCCGGTTTTGGTATAAACCGTAGAGCGAACAGTTCAAAATGGTTTGAAAATTTTTAAATGACCAACTAAAAGTTACAAAAAAATAAAAATAAATCGACAGTGAAACGAAACCGATAACCGATTTGGGAGGTTTCAAGGTTTTAAACCAAACCATAAACACCCCTAGTTGACGTGGTCCACTAATTAAGTATGCCCTTCTAATTCATCTCGTTGATTAGGATGATAAAAGTAAATTCATATATTTAACGGAAGTCTTAAAAGATGAAGCTTAATTTATGTTTTATTTTAAGATTTTGATCGGTTTGGTGTTAAACATAGTCAATTCCGTGTTTTTTATATATTTGTGTATATAATACGAAGTAACTTTGAGACCTGTTTGTGTTGCAGTTGTCAAGAGCTTAAAGATTATAATTTGAACATCTTAACGTGTTGATGGAAGATTAATGGAAGCATGAAAGTTGTTAGAAGTAAAATTAAAGACATTAAGAGTAAAAATACCAAAAACAATGTTCCAGTGCATAATGGTCTACTATCAGCACATAGTGCTCTGACACTAGCACACTAACCAGCGTAATGCAGAAAACACCAGATGACCCACCGCACTATCCTCCCCTACCAGCGTACAGACCGGCGTAATATGCGCTGCCACTCAATCAGCTCCCGAATGTTTCGGGTTTTTCAACATTATTTAAAGATAACTCTATGGTTTTGAATCCCGGCTTCACACTTGTGATTTTTGGACGATTCTAAGCCGGTTTTGTTCCTCCACGTGCAGAGTTTTACCGCAAGGCGTGTGAACAAAACAGGATCACAGTCACTAGTTACTCAGAATGACACTATATGCCATATTAAAATAAAACCAACCGAAGTTCAAACTTTAAAACCATGCAGAAGCGTTTTGTAAATAAGACAAACCCAACGTATATAAATGCAATATTTGGCAAAACACGCGCCAACCCAATATTTAAAACTCATAAATAAAATCCAAGAGTTATGACTTGAAATAAAGTCTTAGAATGCATGTTGGACCCGTGATGTGCTCCTAATGACAACCTGAGTTAACAACCTGAGAATAGCATACTAAAAATGTCAACACATAGGTTGGTGAGTTTAAGAGTTTACGTTTAACATAACAATAATAATTGTAAAATATAAGAAGTGCATTGAAATAGATAGCTAATCTAAATTCAAAAGTAATAACCATAGTGATTTCGCGATCGAAGCTGACTGTGTTGCGTTTGTTGCCTCTCGTCACGACTTACCAGGTCATGACGATATTTGTGTTTAGGACAATATTGCACACCCCGTTTGACCTCGAGTTGCACAGGTGGGGCTTGTCAAACCCAGTAGTACTAACCAAGATTTCCCGCTAGTTACCCTTATTAACGATCCGAAAGTGTGAGGACTTTCAAGGTATTATGCACTATGTTAAAACACACACAACTTACAATAATAATATAGCGTTTGTGAACAAGTATGCTACCTCCCCCAGAAGAGAGTTTATAAAATAGTGGGGCATGAACTCAGCTGATGTGCAAAGACAATGATAAAGGAGAACTGAGGATGGATGGAAAGACAACCCTTCAAAGGTTACCTAGAACACGCAAGTACATAAGTATGTGTACACATAAAACTTAACAACTCTAGGTGCTCAATAAACACATTGACCCAAGGTTTAGAAAACAAGACACATTTAACCTAGTTGACCCGTTTGACCCGTTGGTGACATACTAATTCAGATATCGTTTAATCATGCATATCAACTTAACATACATGAATATCCTACAAATTATCCACGTGTATCACATCATCAACCCAAGTTCTACCAAGGTCATCATACAATACTAGATCATCATACAACTCATGCAAATCTCAAACAACCAACATGTTCAACACAATTATAAATACATCACAACTAAATATTCATACATGGAGTCTAATCATGAACTACATGCCATGTGAAGCCACTCACGACTTCACATCCTAAACCCTGTCAATCCTACTAAGTAGGGGCCTCAGATTCGCACGTGTGTATGACAATCATAATCACATTCATCAACAAGGTTCATTCCAACCAACACACCCCATAATGATCAATTCCAATCCCAAACATGATTCCCTAATCACTAACCACAATTCATCATTATGTATAATCACCAAAACCCAAATTCCTTACATGATCAACCAAGCATCCAAACAACTCAATTAACACATTCTACCACATTAGCCATCATCCATAGACATTCTAATATGATCCTAATATCATAAGCATGCCCAAATCATCATATCTAATGTTCTTCAAAAATAAAGTTTCCCTTTTGGGAAAGTAATCCCCAAAAGCAATCTAACACCCATTTCATTCATAAATTCATCAACCTTATACCTTATCCAGTTCATAGCATTCATTCTAACATGATAATCATCATTAAATCATTAAAATTCTCAATCACCATGCATAAAAGATTCTACTTTTAGTAAGTTAAGATCAACACACCAATTTCATGAATTTTCTTGCACAATCCAAGTAGACTAACATCCAAGCAATGTATCCAACATCATACAATCATCAAATCATGAATTTCAAGAACAAAAAGTTTCCTCTTAAGGCAATGTATGAACTACATGATCAATTCATGGATTTCTTGCATAATCAACACAATCCAACATTCATACAACCTAACTAACATCATATTAACATCTAACAATCATCAATTTCATATCTTCATCATCAATTTCGAACTAGGGTTTATCAAGAACCAAAAACCATGAAAACTAATCAAAACTAACATTTAGGTATGTAGAAATCAAGAATTATGCTTGCAAAACACCTTGGAATGCTTGGAACTAATCAAAATCGATTACTTGATGTTGTTCTTGCTCAAAATTCGAATGGTGAGGGTGTTTGGGGATGTTTCGGGGGGGGGGGGGGTGGGGGGATTAGGGTTCTGGTAATATCTAGTTTATAGCTAATTACAAAATAAACTCCTTTATTTATATTTTATAAAAACTTATCTTTTTAACACTTTTCAAATAATTTTAACTATAAATTACAAGTATTATTAGTCAATAATAATAACCATAAACATTTTTCAACTAGTTATCAAGTCATGAAATATATATTACACTTAGTCGCGTTATCACGTAAAATTCACAAATAGATATTTAAAATTCCATAAACTCATGAATCACATAATCACAACTAATAATCAACATTATTAATTAAATTATTATTGTTTATCATAGATTATTGTTATTAAGTCACCAACTTTCAACGACAACTAGTGTGTGCTCATGACATGTGTAATGCAAGACCTAACGGAACTAACGGAGTTTGATAACGGAAAAGTACCGGATGTCACATTATCCCCATGTTGAAAGAATTTTCGTCCCGAAAATTACATTACATGGTTGTGTTACATCACTGGTTTACTGCATTGGCATAACGAAATCTGGTGAGTTGTCACATCATCCCCATGTTGAAAGAAATTTCGTCCTGAATTTTAATCAATACCTTCCCAGACTTTCATCGTCGTTTCGAACAAATAAGGATACTTAAGCTTCTTCTGATCCTCGCGTTCCCACGTGAATTCCGGTCCACGTCTTGAGTTCCAACGAACTTTGACTATAGTTATCTTACTTTGCTTAAGAGTGTTGACCTCACGATCCATTACCTCAACCGGTTTTTCCACAAATCGTAATTGATCATCTACTTGTACTTTCTCGAGTGGTACAACCAGTGTCTCATCAGATAAACACTTCTTCAGATTTGAGACGTGAAATACATTGTGAACGCCACTTAGTGAATCAGGCAGGTCCAATCACGCCACTAGACCTATTCTTTCCAGAATTTGAAAAGGTCCAACGTATCTCGGATTAAGCTTGCCTCTTTTGCCAAACCGAATCACAGCTTTCCATGGTGAGACCTTCAGCAAAACTTTATCACCAACTTGAAATTCCAAGGGTTCCCATCGCTTGTCCGCATAGCTCTTTTGTCGATCCCGCGCTGCAGCCATACGGTTCCGTATCTATACTATCTTCTCGGTAGTCTCGTGTACCAATTCGGGGCCAGTCAACTGACTATCACCAACTTCCGCCCAACAAAATGGTGATCTACACTTTCGCCCATACAACGCCTCAAATGGTGTTGCCTTAATACTAGTATGATAACTATTGTTGTACGAAAACTCGACCAACAGTAGATGAACTTCCTAATTTTTCCCGAAATCAATCATGCAAGCTCGTAACATATCTTCCAAAGTTTGAATAGTACGCTCGCTTTGCCCATCGATCTGTGGATGATAGGCTGTGCTCATATCCAGACGTGTACCCAAAGATTTCTGTAATGACTGCCAGAAATACGACGTAAAACGAGCATCACAATCAGATATGATGGAGATCGGCATACCATCTCTCGAAACTACCTCCTTCAGGTAAATTCGGGTTAACTTGTCCATTTTGTCAGTCTCCTTGATCGCCAAGAAATGAGCTGACTTAGTGAGTCGATCTACGATCACCCATATCGTGTCACAACCACTAGGAGTCTTGGTCAACTTAGTAATAAAATCCATAGAAATCTATTCCCACTTCCACAAAGGGATCTCAGGTTGTTGTAGTAACCCAGATGGCTTCTGATATTCCACTTTAACTTTAGAACAGGTCAGACACTTACTTACATATATAGCTACATCTGCCTTCATATTAGGCCACCAATAGTGCGCTTTCAAATCATGATACATTTTGTCGCTACCCGGGTGTATAGAATACTTAGACTTGTGTGCTTCACTCATAATCAAGTCTCTCAGATTCCCATACAAAGGTTCCCAAAGTCTATCCATGAAATACTGGATTCCATCGGATTTGACTTCCAACTGTTTGTCCATCCCACGTAATAATTCAAAGCCAACGTTTTCCAATTTCAAAGCTTCCAACTGAGCTACCTTGATTTGATCGGGCAAGTGAGTTCTAATCTTCAGTTGTAGAGCACACACTCATCAGGACTTAGTGGTTTCCTTTATCCTCAAGGTATCAGCGACTACATTCGACTTTCCTGGGTGATATTTAATAGCACAGTCATAATCGTTTAGCAATTCCACCCAGCGTCGCTGCCTCATGTTCAGCTCTTTCTGCTCAAAGATGTGCTGAAGACTCTTGTGATCATTGTAAATAGTGCATTTGGTACCATACAAGTAATGTCTCCAGATCGTCAAGACAAAGACCACTGCACCTAACTCCAAGTCATGAGTGGTATAGTTCTTTTCGTGCACTTTCAGTTGTCGCGAGGCATGGGTTATTACCTTGTCCCGTTGCATCAGGACACAACCCAGTCCTTGGATAGAAGGATCATAATATACCACAAAATCATCGCTTCTCTATGGTAACGCTAATATCGGTGCGCTACATAGTTTCTGTTTCAACAACTGAAAAGCAGCTTCTTGACTCTCACCCCACTTATAAGTTGTTCCTTTATGGGTCAAGGCTGTGAGAGGTTGAGCGATTTTTGAAAATCCCTTAATGAAACGTCGATAGTACCCTGCCAGTCCAAAAAATTGCCTTATCTCACTAGGCGTCTTGGGTACTGACCAATTCTTTATAGCCTCAATCTTCGTAGGGTCCACATGTATTCCCTTCTCGTTAACAATGTGACCCAAGAACTGCACCTCACGAATCCAAAAGTCACACTTAGAAAACTTGGCGTACAACTGTTCCTTTCTAAGTAATTCCAAGATTAAACGCAGGTTCTCCTCGTGGCCCTCCTTGGTCCTAGAATAGATCAATATGTCGTCGATAAACACGATAATAAACTGATCAAGGTAGGGTTTGCACACACGATTCATGAGATCCATGAATACTGTTGGTGTATTAGTCAACCCAAATGGCATGACCAAGAATTCATAATGACCATAACGAGTACGAAATGTGGTTTTAAAGATGTCTTCCTCTTGAACTCTCAGTTGATGATAACCGGACCTCAAATCAATCTTCGAATAATAGCTTGATCCCTGAAGCTGATCAAACAAGTCATCGATACGAGGTAAAGGGTATCGGTTCTTGACTATGACTTTGTTCAATTCTCTGTAGTCGATACACATTCGGAAGGTTCCATCCTTCTTCTTAACAAAGAGGATAGGTGCTCCCCACGGTGATGAGCTCGGTTGAATAAATCATTTATCCAATAGCTCTAGAAGTTGTGTAGATAGTTCCTACAGTTCATTCGGTGCTAACCGATAAGGTGCTCGCGCAATTGGAGCTTACGTTTAACATAACAATAATAATTGTAAAACATAAAAAGTGCATTGAAATAGATAGCTAATCTATATTCACAAGTAATAACCATAGTGATTTCGCGATCGAAGCTGACTGTGTTGCGTTTGTTGCCTCCTATCACGACTTACCAGGTCATGACGATGTTTGTGTTTAGGACAATATTGCACTCGTTTGACCTCGAGTTGCACAGGTGGGGCTTGTCAAACCCAGTAGTACTACCCAAGATTTTCCGCTAGTTACCCTTATTAACGATCCGAAAGTGTGATGACTTTCAAGGTATTATGCATTATGTTAAAACATACACAACTTACAATAATAATATAGCATTTGTGAACAAGTATGTTACCTCCCCCAGAAGAGAGTTTATAAAATAATGGAGCATGAACTCATCTAATGTGCAAAGACAATGATAAAAGAGAACTGATGATGGATGGAAAGACAACCCTTCAAAAATTACCTAGAACACGCAAGTATATAAGTACGTGTACACATAAAACTTAATAACTCTAGGTGCTCAATAAACACATTGACCCAAGGTTTAGAGAACAAGACACATTTAACTTAGTTGACCCGTTTGACCCGTTGGTGACATATTAATTGAGATATCGTTTAATCAAGCATATCAACTTAACATACATGAATATCCTACAAATTATCCACGTGTATCACATCATCATTCCAAGTTCTATCAAGGTCATCAGACAACATTAGATCATCATACAACTCATACAAATCTCAAACAACCAACATGTTCAACACAATTATAAATACATCACAACTAATAACTCATACATGGAGTCTAATCATGCACTACATGCCATGTGAAGCCACTCACGACTTCACATCCTAAACCCTGTCAATCCTACTAAGTAGGGGCCTCAGATTCGCACGTGTGTATGACAATCATAATCACATTCATCAACAAGATTCATTCCAACCAACACACCCCCATAATGATCAATTTCAATCCCAAACATGATTCCCTAATCACTAACCATAATTCATCATCATGTATAATCACCAAAACCCAAATTCATTACATGATCAACCAAGCATCCAAACAACTCAATTAACGCATTCTACCACATTAACCCTCATCCATAGACATTCTAATATGATCCTAACATCATAAGCATGTCCAAATCATCATATCTAATGTTCTTTAAAAATAAAGTTTTCCTTTTGGGAAAGTAATCCCCAAAAGCAATCTAACACCCAATTCATTCATAAATTCATCAACCTTATACCTAATCAAGTTCATAGCATTCATTCTAACATGATAATCATCACTAAATCATCAAAATTCCCAATCATCATGCATAAAAGTTTCTACTTTTAGTAAGTTAAGATCAACACACCAATTTCATGAATTTTCTTGCACAATCCAAGTATACTAACATCCAAGCAATGTATCCAACATCATACAATCATCAAATCATGAATTCCACGAACAAAAAGTTTCCTCTTAAGGCAATGTATGAACTACATGATCAATTCATGGATTTCTTGCATAATCAACACAATCCAACATTCATGCAACCTAACTAACATCATATTAACATCTAACAATCATTAATTTCATATATTCAACATCAATATCGAACTAGGGTTTATCAAGAACCAAAAACCATAAAAAACTAATCAAAACTAACCTTTAGGTGTGTAGAAATCAAGAATTATGCTTGCAAAACACCTTGGAATGCTTGGAACTAATCAAAATCGATTACTTGATGTTGTTCTTGCTCAAAATTTGAATGGTGATGGTGTTTGGGGATGTTTCAGCCGCAATGGGGGGTTTGGAGGGGATTAGGGTTCTAAATTAGGTAATATTTAGTTTATAGCTAATTACAAAATAAACCCCTTTATTTGTATTTTATAAAAACTAATCTTTTTAACACTTTTTAAATAATTTTAACTATAAATTGCAAGTATTATTAGTCAATAATAATAACCATAAACATTTGTCAACTACTAATCAACTCATGAAATATATATTACACGTAGTCGTGTTATCACGTAAAATTCACAAATAGATATTTAAAATTCCATAAATTTATGAATCACATAATCACAACTAATAATCAACATTATAAATTAGATTATTATTGTTTATCATATATTATTGTTATTAAGTCACCAACGTTCAACGACAACTAGTGTGTGCTCACGACACGTGTATGCAAGACCTAACGGAACTAACGAAGTTTGGTAACGGAAAAATACCGGATGTCATATTATCCCCATATTGAAAGAATTTTCGTCCCGAAAATTGCGTTATATAGTTGTGCTACATCACTGGTTTACTGCATTGGCATAACAAAATCGGATGAGTTGTCACACCTTCACCAGGAATTCACCCGGGATCAAACTCAAACAACATCAATTCAACCGTTAAAGATTGAATCATGCCGATGAGCGGCTAAATCATTTGTAATCACTTTCGAGTAGATACTTCTTATAAGTGAAACAATAGGTTATGATTTGGATTTGATTGTTGGTTTGTTTTCTTTTGATACAAGAATTTAATTTTGTGTTTGATTAAAGTTAAACAATTTGTCTAATTATTTGTATTCTATCATTCGTATTTGGTTTTCTTGCATCATGAGCAGTTTAATTTGCGTGTGAATACTTGATTTCTATGCATTGGTAATTTTATAAACAAGCAAGTCTTACAAGTTTGTTTCTTGATTATCACTTTAATTGGGCAATTTCATAAAATCATGTTTACGTGATTACCAATTAATTCTTATTAACCTATTGTGAATCTGTGAACAATAACTTGAAAGTGATTGCCTTTTTCGTTATAGTTTTCAATAACAATAATCAAGTTTATTGTTTTTCTAATTATTTGCATTCAATTTACTTTTAATTATAAACAAAAAACCTAAAAATATTTTCTCTCTAGTACTCGCATTTTGGGTTTTAGTTTCAAGGTATTTAAGCTTGATAATTTCTACCAATTCCGTGTGGAGACGACTTTTACTTACAAATACTAGTTATAGGTACTTTAGTATTTTGGGTTTTAGTCAAACAATATTCCTATCTCCCGATAATTGATCTTTTTATATTATTTAATTTGCTTACACAAAAATGAATGTTAAGTTAAATAAGTAATTGGGTTAAGTTAAATAGACCAAAGACGTTAAGAATTAAATAGGTTTAATACGTGATTGTTTACTTTACAGTTAAATTATTTAAATTTCTTTTTTTAAACTAGGCTTGAGCTACCCATGCAAATTAGTTGTTTTATGGGTGTTAATTGGTTCGTTTATAAGTTTGTTTGGTTTATTCCATTCGGTTTGTTTAGTTTTAATTTTGTAGGCATAACCGAAAATTGAACCTAACAAATTGGGAATATAACTAACAAAACCGAATTTAATGCATTTTGGTCAAAAACCAAAGATACCGTATTCGACCGAAAAACCAAATTCATCATTTGTTTTTCGTTTCAAGAGTTTAAATTACTTTCATCAGAATCACCCTTCATACACATTTTAAAAAAAATACATATTAAATAATGAAACTCTCAAAAATGTTCAGAATCTTATTGTTTAAAAATATAACTAGTCGATTTTAATTCTTTGGGGCTTGAGATTAAAGATTGAATTTTGATAGTTAAATCTAACTAGTATTAAGCCCCCGCTTTGTGACATGGGCGTAAAATCATACAAAATAGCATCAACATCACACCACCATCAGCGACCGCCAACGCCTATAAAAACTCGTATTCAAAAAAATAAAAAACGCAAAAAAATAAAACCGAACAGAAAGTAGATGTTAAAACACTGAACCACGCTTGTGAAACGTAAAACTTTAAAAACAATAGTTAAGTCGATCTAGGATCCGGACGTTGCAACCGGGCTGTTAAGTAGGAAAAAATATGCGTAATAAATTTGAACCACATGAACGTTATGGCGTATTATCTCTCAAAATTTAGAGCGAAATGCATACGAAATTTTGGTGAAAGAAGAAAAGAATATGCACCAAAGTTAAAAAAAATTGTAGGGGTTAAATTATAGAAAACGTAAAATATTGGATCTAAAATTAAATAATAAAAGAAATAGAAAATTTTACAAAAAACATGTACAACCTCTAATGCATATAGTACAACCACCAATGCAACCCAAAGTTGCTAATTAGTATAATACTAGTGTTAAACCTCCCACGTTGTCGCGGGGCGTAAAACCATGTCAAGTAGCACTAAGGACACACCATCGTTACCGACCACCAACCGAAACATAGAACCAAGGACACATCACCGTTAGGTGAAACGTGAAACATATAAAAAATAACTAAGTCGATCTTGGACCAGTGTGTTGCAATGAGACCATTACATGGGGAAAAAACGTAAAAACGTTTAACAACACATGCATATTGCGGTGTGTTAACTCGCAAAATGTATACCAATAAAAAAATTTAAAATATAAAGAGTATAGGGACTAAAGTTAAAAATAAAATAATATTTGGGATAAATTGTAAAAAATATAAAAGTTTTGGGTTAAAATAAAAAAGCTAAAGATTAAAAAAATTAAGACAAAAGTGGGGTACAACCTCTAGAACATATTGTACAACTCATAATGTATAACAAAGTTGATAATTAGTATATATATAACTTTTTTTATATAAACTTTTTTATTTTCTCATTCACGTTGTTGAATAATTTTTCAGGTTCTAATTAACTATTTTAATATATATTTTCTAGTAGCGTAACGCATGCTTAAATTTACTAGTTTATATTTATAGTTATATAAAATCAGCTTTCATAATAGATATTTGAAAATACTTTTTAAATGATAGCTCCTAAATTATTTGTTTTTTAAATACGTTTTGCCACAATGTTATATCTTGTTTATATGATTTTTTAAATTCGATTTCATGTTTTCACTTCACGGCCCTAATTGAGCTTCACTCCTGCTTATTCCATATGTCTTTCACGGTTTGATGTGGTCATCCCAATGTACGGATCCTAGCTACTCTTTATATAATTTAGTGATTCTTTGAAAACTCTACCAAATTTTAATCTATATAATATTTTAGTTTTTTCTAATGTTAGCTAAAAAATTCGTTTCATCAATATAATTAAAAATATTATGTGACAAGGAACATCTATTTGGTGGGTCAAATTGAAGGTCTCAATGACAAAAGAGTTCAGGTATATACTGTCAACTTGTGGCAAGCTTTGTTTGCTTCCAACACTAACATCCAAATTAACAATGATATCAAGTCTCTCTATAATCTTATTTTTATTTGTTATGATAATTTCAATTAAAAAATAACTAGTAATACAATTATATAATCCCTAATAATGATATCATTTTGGAATGTCAAAAGGGTCTCCATATGCATTATGCATGAGTAGCTATATGAAACACATTCATGTTACCGACACAAAAGAAAGATATTTTATGAATGTGTTAAAAAGACATGTAATGGATGTAGTTATTATATGAATGATGAAATAAGTTTACGGGTTTATAATTGTGATTATATACATGTTACTAACTTGTCCTAGATGTTCACAAATGGCCATATAGGCATAACCATCATTGGTTTAACTAGATCTAATGGGATTGAACGAGATTGTTGTAAAATAACTACTCGGATCATACCCAACTTACGTTAACCAACACAATCTGAACCCTCGTGAGGTTTCTAATGTAAAGAAATCTAAAACACTCACAAAAACCGGAACATAGGTTTCAATCAACATAAATATTTTAGAAGTTCTAATTAACAAATAATGTTCCTTGGCTTAGGATGCCTAGTTCAACAATTACCCAATTAAAAACAAAAAACAAATCAAGCGTATACAAACCCTACCACCCGGAGAAGATCACGGGTGGTTTAGCCGGACATGGTAATAAAAATCAAAGCGAAAACGAATGAAAACATTGTTCTAGACATTAGAGAATCAAACCAAACAAAACGATAAAAATAAGATCTTGAGCCTTGAAATCGTCTCCGGAAGTCTTTGCGATCGCTTGGGTTCGTTCTTAGGACTTGGGGACGACTTGGAATGAATTTGAAGGTCAAAACCTAAATTTCCCGTCTTTTTATAAAAATTCAATGCGCCGTGTACCGTAGGTCATGTGACTACCGTAGGTTACGTTAGGAGCTTTCTGTTTTTCGTAGTTCACCCCACCACCGTAACTTACGGTGGGGGCCTACTGTTTTTTCAGTCTATGGCCACCATAAGTTACAGTGGTCACATGACCTACGGTGGCCAATGACCATTTTTTGTCATAATTTGTCTCTTTTCTTGTCTTTTGCTCGGACTTGCTTAACTGCATCCTAAGACTTTTTAATTAGCTTTATTTACCTCATTTAGCTCCCGGTACCTGCAAATCACAAACACACATGCAATAACCTCTTTCTAACAAATAAACTCATTAAGATCTTACAATTAACACCATTAAAACCCAAACACCCGAACATCAATACACTAGTAAAAATATCATGGTATGCATACAATCCCCAAAATATCATAAAACATATGAAAATAAGGATCTAAAACTTATCTTTTTGATATCCTTAAGCAAACCCTATAACTAAAAAGGATGAAACCCGAGAGCTATACCATGCACACATAAAAATGTTAACTTTATCTATGGATTCGTACATAAAAACATCTAAGCTTAGATGTATCAAGATACACGAGAAATTCCTTAACTTTGGCATATTTTTACTTTATCTCTCTCTCTATCTCTCCCTCGCCTTTTTTGGTATGCTTTAAGTGAAAGAAATTAGGAAAGGGTGTGGCCTTTTGCTTTTATTGGGTATATTGTGGTATTAATTAGCTTTCATTTTATTCACCTTTGGTCCTTAAATTTATTTCAAAACCACAACCACCTTTTTATTTTCTTTAAACTGGCTTTAACCCGAAATTTGAGTTGTTACAAGTACCCCTTATCTAGGTGTCATCATCAAAAAACGTTACTCTTCATACAACTAAGGATAATATTGTCTCGTATCTTCCATGAACTCCCAAGTGGCTTCTGATTATTTCCTATGTTTCCATTGAACTTTAATTTCGGTTTTTTCTATAATTGTTTCTCCTTCCTATCAATAATATCCACATGCTCTTCATCCTAATTCAGTCTATCATCTATTTCCATGTCCTCAACTGGCATATGCGCATATTAATCGGATAAACAATTTTGCAAGTGTGATATATAGAAGGTTAAATGAATCCCATGTAACTCATCTAGTAAACCTATGTAGAGTAATTGACTTCGTGGATC
Organism: Flaveria ramosissima; assembly: GCA_025215565.1. NCBI lineage: Eukaryota > Viridiplantae > Streptophyta > Magnoliopsida > Asterales > Asteraceae > Flaveria > Flaveria ramosissima. Next base: position 13,757,528 of record CM046037.1, read on the forward strand.
TTCAATTCATGAGAAGCATACACTATTTTCTTTACCGCATTGCATTAAAATGCACCCCAACTCTTTACAAGAAGTGTTTGAAAAGACTACCAAAACTTCATTTCCTTCTTGCAAGGTTAACCCTTGAGCCTATGTCAACCTTTTTTATAACTTTTGGAACATTTTCTCTTGAAAATGGTTCCATTCAAACTTTACATCACTTATCTTTAACTTCATTGGTGATGCAATTCTTGAGAAATCTTGGATAAACCTCCTGTAGCAACTCACTAACCTTAGGAAGCTTCAGATCTCAAATAGCATCGTTTGAGAACTAAATTGCATAACAACTTCCACTTTAGAAGCATCCACCATCATCATATCTAGATTAATCACATGCCTCAGCTATTGCACTTCGCACAACCAAAAACTGTACTTTAAGAACTTTGCATATTACTTCGCTTTTTTTGGGATTTCTAGCACCTCGTTGATTTGCAAAACGCAGTCACCCTCGTTCTTCAAGTAGATAAGAATGTCATATATAAACATTAACATGACGTATATAATGTTGGTCGACAAATCTGATCAATCAAATCAACAAAAGTTGTGAAGGTGTTCATCAAGCCCAACAACATCAGTAAGAACTCGTAACGTTCATACAGTGTATGAAATGTTGTCTTCGGTATATCTTCTTCCTTAACCTTTAACTGATAATAACCTAGCCTAAGATCGACCCTTGAGAACTAGCTTGCGCCTTGTAATTAGTCGGAGAGATCGCTAATACCAAGTAATATGTCCTTGTTCTTTACTATCAACTTAAGCTCTATATAGTCGATGCACATATTCATACTCTCGTCTTTCTTCTTCGTGAAGAACACCAGAGCACCCCCATGAAGAAATGCTTGGTCTGATAAAACCCTTATCAAGAAGGTCTTATTGTTGGGTCGTTAACTCTTTCATTTCGAATGGAGCCAAACAATACAAAACTCTGACAACTGTTTCAGCTTTGACATCTTTAGCATGCATCAAAGAAGCTTCACACCCTCCCTTGATAAACTTTCTAGCTTTCATCATAGAAATGATATTTTGGATCTCTCCGACTGCTCCTTTTCCCAGTTAGCTTTTGATTCCTCAAACTTTAGGAGCTCTTCAACTGTAACTTTTCTCTTGATTTTTTTTATTTTTAGATCAAGAGTAGATATACTTATTGGTTCTACTTGCTTACCCAAAAAACCATAGTATTTTAAGTGCATATATATATGTCCATTGTCACCACCTTACTTTCTAACCTTGGGCATTTTTTTCTTACTTTTCCAAATGACCATTCTACTAACAGGTTTTCTCAGCTTTACTTTCTAAGATTAGTTAGCACATAATACATCTATTATATACATATACATATACATATACATATACATATACATATACATATACATATACATATACATATACATATACATATACATATACATATACATATACATATACATATACATATACATATACATATACATATACATATACATATACATATACATATACATATGCATATCCATATACATATGCATATGCATATACATATGCATATACATATACATATGCATATACATATACATATATATAGGGTAGTGTTATCTTGAGAACCACTTTTTTTGTGAGAACTCTAGCAACCAATATAAGTCACATATTAAAATCACACGCAAATCACATGTCACTTTCACCTTTTTTTAAACGTTCATAACTTTTTTTCACGACATTATTTTTTCATAAAAAATTCACCATTTATTTCAGTATTTTTTTATCTTTCCAAAGCCTACCATATTGATATATTTTTTTTAAAAAAAGCGTCCACCCGTTATTTTCACAAGTGTAAATTCGTCATTACATATGTGTAATTCCAGGTATTACATATGTGTAAAATGACGTTCATAAAAAATGAGATTTTTTTATTTTTTATAAATTATTATTTTTTATTGATAAAGGGAAACGAGGGAAACTTTTTTTTATTTTTTATTTTTTTGTTTTATAATTTTTTTTATTATGTTGTCGTTAGTTACCATTTTGTCATTAAAAAAACTAGTGGCTCACATTGGTTCCTAAAGTTCTCAAAAAAAAGAGTGAATTCTCATTTGATCCATATATATATATATATATATATATATATATATATATATATATATATATATATATATATATATATATATATATATATATATATATATATATATATGTGTGTGTGTGTGTGTGTGTGTGTGTGTTTGCGTGTGTACATGTGTGTACTATTAAAAAAAGGTGTTTAAGAACAAATGGCATAATTTTATAAGGCTACTATATTTAATTTTTCTTCTCCTCTCTTCTATTATATAATTACATTAATTGCCTATTAATAATATTTTTTAATTTCTTTTCAAATTAAAAATACTTTTAATAAATTAAGAAAGAAATCTTTCTATAAATACAATAACTAAAGGAATAAATTTTTTATAAAATAAGAATTTTAAAAAATTTGAAATATTTTAAAGCCTTTGATCTTAAGAACTTATTTTTTCATGAATGAAAATTATTAAAATTTGAAGTTATAATAAGAAAGCTTTTTAAAATAACATTTCTAATTAAACGGGGTGTTTTAAAATAACATATTAAAAACAACTTTTTTTCTAAATAACAAAAATAACTTAAAAACAAAAGTTTAAAAAGAGAAATCTTCGAATTTGGATCATAACTTATATTAATATATCATTTTATAATTTATAAACTTTTGTTACTAATTATTAAATATTTTATTTATTCGACACGTATAATAAATAGGTTATTAACCTTGTGTGTAGAGAGAGAGAGAGGGGAATGTTTACCTACAAACTAATTTCTGCCTCAAAAGCCTAAGGACATGTTCTTTTAGAAAAGAAATCATGTTGTATGTTTTAATAACTGGGGTTGTCTGATTAATTTTTGAGTTATCTAATTAAATTCATGTTGTCTTTGTAATTTTTTGTTGTTAATTTTGTGCTTGCAAGTTATGATTTTTTTAGTTAGAAGGAGTGGTTTATCGTCGATGATAGATTTAACTATAAGACAAGTTGATTTTAACGCCGCTGGAGTGAGTTCAACTAGAGTTGGTTGGAGTCGTTATTTAGGTGATTAAAATCATTCTTAAGATACTAATTAAGAAAAAATTAGTTATTACTTAAACTTATCTTAAGGGAATAATATACAAACATCACTTTTTTTAAACCCGAATAAGTCTAAATCATTTATTTTTTATCAATAGTTGATTTTTTTAATATTTATAGGCCATTGTTTGATGGTAAGTGTCTCAGCTCCATCTAAAAGATTAATAGTTTAAATGTTGCAAGTAATTAATTAATATGAGTAAATTATGCATAGCTTAGGAGACTAAAAAAGAGACTTTCACATGTCATGTTATTTCAAAAATTTTATCTATTCATATTCTGTTTAAACTTTTTAAAAATGAATTTTTAAATCACTTATTTTATTTTACATGAAATCCTAATATATAATCTTATGTGTAAATCACTTCCCGCATATTTATATTTATGTCTTATATCTGTATCTATATTCATGTAACAAATTTAACATAAAGTATATATGCAATATGTATGTGCCTCAAAAGAGAGACGAAACATATAGTAATCACTCCCTCAGTATCATTTTTTTCTCTTTTGCTCGTCTATTTTTCTCTACTTCATCCCTAACAAAACTCATCCACACATATTCGATTTATTAGATTTGTTACGTTTCCTATTTTTCATCTTATTTTTATCTCTCTTCCACCAAGATGTCACTTAGGTTTCAGATGACAAAAACGCACCTATATTGAAGGTGTTCTTAAATATGTGGTGTAGTCACACACCCCTTAACTTTATCGAGACATCATATCACCCATTTTTTTTCTTTGCACTTCATCTAACTTAAAGAAAAGTAATGGGTTAATAAAAATATATATTAAATTAGTGTGTGTAGTATGGGTGGTTCACCCATTAACGTATTTTATGCATAGAGAAAACATTAATGAGGAGAGTAAATCATTCCTCGAGCCACATTACCATCTTATCTTTCAACATAGTGAGTGGATCGATACCTACAACTGGCTTTAAATTTTATTTATAGAACACACCAACCCACTAACAACCATGTCACTCCTAAGTCCCCAATCACGTCGACACATATGTAAACATGTTACCTACTTGCTTCCCCTCAAATCTTTCTGAAAATATATTTGTCTTCTTAAACCCTACTTTAACAATCAACAAAACCTTTTTTCTAGGTTAAGATATAAAACCAAGTGTAAGATCAACTTGTCGGGTTGATCATTAATGATTCTTTCTTTTTTTCATTATTATATTAAACCAATTAATAAACAATTATAAAAACTTTGAAAGATTTTTTTCAAGATTCTGTCTTTTTTTCTTTTCTCAAATGTGTTACACATATATTTATATCAACATCAGTAGACCTTTCTGCTGGTCAAAAGACCGTAACAACTTTCAATATAGGACCAAAAAAGGTTCATTAAACCCTGCAAAGAACCCAACATTCAGGACCAATATATGATAATAGGCAGAATATTGTAAAGTTATATTTACGTAACATCATGGATGAATTTTTCTAAAATTATTAACTTATACAATTTTTATCTTATTCTAAAATCTATATATTTTGTTTGTCATGTAAAACTTGAATCATCGACTACTTAGTAAGAAAACATATTTTACTCTCTTTTGGTATTGCTAGACTACAAGGTGCAACTACCTAGCTACTCTCAAAATATAATACAAGTATTTTTTTTATAATTATAAAATGAGAACATAATGTATAAAACAAGGTTGACAAAAAGACATTGTTTTGTAATTAATATCGAATTAATTATAAGATCGCTGGCACCACCTATCTTTCCTACTTTTGCATGCTTAAATCTGGACTTTTTTAATTAAAGTAATCTTATATTGTAATTTTGTTCTTATTTTATATATTATTTACCTGGTTTTCCATATCTAAAAGGCTAAAAGAAATATTATGCTAATTATTTACCCTAGGGAAGTCATGAGGTAATTAAGGTCTAGTCCAAATCTATATACTTGATTTAAGGATATAATGTTTCGCACTTATGATACAAAAAACGTTGTTTTTGCCCGATGTCTGTCATCTACATATGATTAGCCATAACGGAATGTATGGAGATTGGTATATATATTTAGTTTACATTATATTGATAGGGAACAAGATCCCTAGCTTGATGAAACCAAAGCAATTGTCCATCCGTTTGTCTGTAATTGTTTAAGTTTGTATTTGTTTATGGATATGGTGTTTTTCAAAGGACCCATGTTCTTCATTCCATGATTGAGACAACATTATATTTATAATCCTCGAAACTCACCCGTTCAAACGTTGGACCCGTTAGTCGTTTTGACCCCCTATAACATTTGACGGAAACAATTCAAGATTCTTTCAACGTTATCAATTTATATATGCATATGGTTATGTGGAAATTGTTGAAAAAATAAGAGGTTGTAGGGAAGGAGTTTGGCATATATAAAATTTTTCAACCGTGTTTAATGAATTGTATTATTCATCTCTTGTAATTCATGTAATTAAGTTGTTTATTTAACCTTTTTATCAGGTCATTCAATGTAATTTGTATTATTAAATTGGCTCCCAATAATCATGTTAAATTAACACATATCTTGTAACTCATTTCATAAACATGTATGTGTTAGCATTGAATAAAATGACATCTTTAGCTAAACATCTCATGTTAGGATTCAGTAAGTTGTATTCAACATGTAGTGTTGTGTTCCACCCCGTTAACACAAGACAACATGTTCTGGCAGTTCTAAAAATTACATATCAAGCTTTAACTAACCCATGGATGCAGAGAGAAACCCATGTTGAGACGGCTCGATTGTGAATAAAATTTATAATGTAACGTATATAAAACTAAGAATTATCACAAAGGTATATATGCAGAATTTCACAAAATATTATATTTAAAAGGTATTAAAAAGCAGTCTATTCAAAGATAGTAAATACAAAAGTTACATCTAACCTTTCTAAGTTTTAAATAAAATTTATACCAAAATGTTATAACTTATTAGAAGAAAACAAAATATGTTAAAAACTAATTAATATATCATTAATGTTATAAGTGATAAAAATTCATCATAATATTGAAATATTAAAATTATAAAAAGGGAAAACAAACACAAGAAATGTATATTACCATGTTTTTTTGTAACATTTCATTTCAAACAGGATTTGTGACACCCTACATAAATCTCATATCTGCCGTGGATAGAAGATATTTCTAGTTCATAAAGAATGTTCAGTCTCTAATATCATCAACGCGTTTTGGGCGTACTGGCTGTGGATGAGAGGAAAACTCCATAGTTAAGTGTGCTTAGGTGGCAGCAATCCAGGAATGGGTGACCTCCCTGGGAAGTTTTCACCCCGGCAACCAAAAGCAAATCCGTGAGCTATTCGTGTGCAAAGCGGACAATATTGGTGATACGAGGAACCAGGTGTTACAGAATGGTATCAGAGCCACTCATGTGCCATTCGGGATGTGGGACATACCTCACCGAGGATGGTAACTTCTCGGGCTCATCGAGGACGCTGAGTCCAAAAGGGGGTGATTGTGACACCCTACATAAATCCCATATCGGCCGTGTACAGGAGAGATTCCTGGTTCATAAGAAATGTCTGGTCTCTAATATCACCAACGCGTTTTGGGCGTATTGGCTGTGGATAAGAGGAGAACTCCACAATTAAGCGTGCTCAGGTGGCAGCAATCCAGAGATGGTGACCTCCCTGGAAAGTTTTCAACACTGCAACCAAAAGCAAATCCGTGAGCTACTCGTGGGCAAAGCGGACAATATTGGTGGTACGAAGGACCGGGTGTTACAGGATTGTACTAACATAGTAATTGTAATTATTAATAAACTTTAAACTTAAACTTGTCTCTCCTAACCAAATGCATTGTGCTCACTAATATACAAAACTACTATCACGGTTTAACCATCCCCAAACCGCACATACATAACAAAATCTAACCAACCTCATGGTTTCTTGAATATTCACTAATCCACACTTGAGACAACCATGCACCACCGTTATGACATAATAGTTCATCTATTTCCTCCTACATGATATCTTAGAACTTTTCTCATGTTATATTCTTATCTTTTTTTTTCTTTTTTATAATATGAACTAATCACTTTTATTAAAGTGAAAGTGTTATGACTAATAAAATCATGATATGTGAGAAAGGAATACTATATATAGAATACCACCCGCAACCATTTGTTCTAGACTCAGTTTTTTGAACTATATTGGAAAACTAAACATATATATTTATTAACTTATTACACACAACATTAAGGCAACAAAACGTAGGAGCATCACTAGGATATAAAAGTTGATCTTTGGGTAGAGAACCATGGGGGTATTGTTACGATATGGGATGTCGATATATAGACATAAAACCATATGGGCATTGCAATAATACGATCATTTGACATAATAGCTTGGCACTATAAGGGTAGAATTCAAAATTATATATGTTAACATATGTTGCTAGCTGCCTAGCTTCTATATGATACCTTACCTAATTATGATTTTATGGTTATCATATCATATGATATGATAGGAAATGAAGCAACTATGTATTGTATGATTTACTAATTTATGTTTAATTAAAACAACATATTTAGCAATGCTGATTGTATTAGTACGCATGTAAGTTTTTTCAGGAAAAGTTAACGCTAGCTGATCTGGATAGCATGAGGTGATGGCTTACCCCGAATTAGAAGCTTGAAATCTTGTTTATCGTTATACTCTAAGATAATGTTTATGAATATATAATAAAAAAACATTTTCTTTATGATCACTATGGAATAAAGTTAAATATTTTCGCTCCTATGTTAATGAGATTTTTAACATGAGAATTGTTGTTATGATGTATGAAACCAATTGTCAGATCTTCCAAAAAAAGCTAGGCCTTGCACGTTAACCACCAACGCATCACCTAATGTTATTCAGCCATTTGATACACTGTTCAAACCGACCATGCAAATTACAATATATCACATGCACTTCATTTTCACAAAAGTTTTGTCAAGGATGTGAATGAAAATAGAATTGCTACTAGATAGCCCAATGTTAATTAAGATAAACAAAATAGAATAATTATGAAATGAAACATTTGATCTCGTTGCTAGATTAGAATAGACAAGGATTCCACTTGCTTATACATATGCTAGTTAAATTGTTCACTATGCCAAATGGATGTAAAAAGTGTCTTATGAATAATCATATAAATGAAGAATTGTATATTATGTATCACAATACCCCGTGCTAAGAAAATTAAAATCATATAATTCTAATACATGAAATTAACTTGAACAATTAAATATTCAAACAAGAAAAATGATTGATAGAATGATTTCCTCTTAAATTATTAAGAATCATAGCATTACAAAGAAAAGAATAACTGATATCAAGAGCATGAGGTCTTGATTACATATACGAACCCTTATTAACTACCACTAACAACCCTTATAACAAGAGTTAACAAACTAACTAATTTGTTTAAAACTTTCATCCTACAACTATTAAGAATTGGCATTTAACACACGTGCACTATTTGAATGAGCTATAGTACAACCAAACTCTAACAAATTCCACCTTTGTGCAAAGCTACCCAATATCCAACAAATTCTTACAATACAAAAACTTTGAACCTTCCAATGTTTTCCTAACATGTTAGTTACATTATCAAGATCGAGTATCAAAATAAGTATCTCTAGTTTTCCTAGTATTAACCACTTCTTTGATAAAATACAGCCTAACATTAACATGCTTAGTTCACTCATGATGTATTGAATTTTTAATAACTATATAGCACTATGACTGTCACACCAAACCACTACATCTTGAGTTTCAACTCCCAATTCTACTACAAACCTTTTAATCATAAGGCTTCCTTAACAGCCTTAGTGAGAGCAATGAATTCTACTCAATTAAAGAAAAAGCCATAACATGTTGTAACACCCGGAAATTTCCTTTGTAGCCGATGAGAGAAGAAAAAAAGAAATAAAGTCCAAAGTCGAGGGACCAAACCCACCAACGAGAGAAACTTCGATGCACGGGAGTATAAAAGGGGTAAAACACCCCTATTCTCCCCATATTTCAGCCAAGAGAGGAGAAGAGAGGAGAAGGAGAAAAGAGGAGAAAAGTTGGTTCGGGTGGATTCGAGCGTGGAATTCAACGAGGAGCGAGTCAAATCGAAGCTCTACTCGACGGGATCGTTAAGGTGAGTTCTAGGACCCCTCTTTTACACGTTTTCAACTGATTTTGGGACTGGAACACGTCCAAAAACCTATTTTCGAGTTTTTGGGTGAAGACCCGTTTTGATGTATGTATGTATGTGTATGATGCGTTTGAGGCTCGATTTCTTGCTTGGTTATGCTTGTATGAGGTCTTGGTATGTTTCCCTAAGGATTAGGATGGTTGATTTGAGCTTAAAAGAGGTTTGAAAGGGGTTGGGGGTTGAAAACCCGCGGCTGTAGTCGAGCAAACTGCATTCTGCACCAGCTAGGGCAAGGCGACCGACTGGAGGGCGATTGGAGGCCATTCGGCCGATTGGAGTGCGACTGAGGTCCATGCGCACGCTTGCCATACGACTGAGGTCCATACGCACGATGGTCATGCGATTGAAGTTCATGTGCTGAGGAGTCATGCGATTGAGAGGTTGTGCGGCTGAGGTTCATTCGCACGAAGGTTATGCGACTGAAGTCCATGCGCCTGGAGGCCATGCGACTGAGGTTCATTCGCATGAAGAGTATGCGACTAAAGCCCATACGCCTGAAATCATGCGACTGAAGGCCATATGCATGAGAGTTATGCGACTGGGAGTCCATTCGCATAGAGGTCCATTCGCCCATAGTCCATTCGCATAGATGCCCATTCGCCTAAGTGTTCAGAGATGATAGCCGGGATGAAATTCCTCGACGATGTGATAGGCATGGACGGTATAAGGTGACGCAGGATGTTGAGACTATGATGATGATGTTGATGGGGATGATAATGATATGTACGATGTTATGTGTTATGTTAGGCATGAAGATGTATTTGTTGCATCGTAGGTATGATGTGCGTGATGTGATGTATGATTGATGCGTATGTATGATGATGCTGTATGTTTATGTTTATGTTATGTTCCTTGCCATGTATGTTTATCTTTCTATGGTTTTGCATTGAACGTTAATGAATGAAATGAAAGTATTGTGTAACGTAAAGTGAAAGATAAGGAAAAGTGGAACGTAATGAATGAATGCATGCATTATGAACGAATGAATGAATGACTTAATGAATGAACGAATGAAAGGTTTGCAAGCATATGTATGAGGTGAGCGACTCTGTGTCGCAAAAGATTCGGAAGAGGTTCTTGTTGCGTGCTCCGGTACTGTGCCAGTCTTCGGACATGAGTCGGGGGTTTGTGAGCAGGCCCCGGTACAGTATCAGTCTTCGGACATGAGTCGGGAGTATTGCATATGATGAAAGTGACGGATGATGCAATCCGTGTTGCGTATCCCGGTACTGTGTCAGTCTTCGGACATGAGTCGGGGGTTTGTTTATCAGGCCCCGGCACAGTATCAGTCTTCGGACATGAGTCGGGGATAGTGCATGAGACGAGATGATGAGGTGAGCGACTTTGTGTTGCAACAGACTCGGATGGAGTTCAATCCCTGTGATTGGCTCATATGGGATCTTTGTCGCGTATCCCGGTGTTGTGTCAGTCTTCGGACATGAGTCGGGGGCTTGTGAGCAGGTCCCGGCACAACATCAGCTTTCGAGCATGAGTCGGGGATATTGCATGAGACAAGATTCGAGTAATGAAGAGTAATGAGCAATTAATGAATGAAAGAGTGAATGTTTGAAATGAACGTTAACGAATGATCTTAATAATGTATGAAATGGGATTCTTGTCATTCGACCTCAGTAATCGTGGTTGTGTGCCGTGAAGAGGGTAAAGTCTGACAGGATCTAGGAAGAAGAGAAAGATAATGATGAATGATGAATGTAACGAACGTAATGATGAAGATAATAATGATATTATCTGTATGTACGTATGATGTGTGAACGCATGTATGTAAAGAATGTTTTTATAAAGGAAGTAAAGAATGGTTTTATGAAAGAAAAGTAAGTTTTATTATAAAACTAGAACTCACTCAGCAACGCTGACTTTGATGTGTTTCCAGTTGGCAGGTATGTTGCTGAGGATGGCATGGGGCGGCTACTCAGCGTATTTTGGATGGCATCTTTATGTTTAATGTTTTTGTAATAAATGTAACATGATAATGTGAAAGGAATGATTGTACTGATGTACAAAAGTATTTTGATGAAATGAAATTATGTTTTAATGTTTCCGCTGCAACTATTTATGAAAGGAAAATGTAAATATATGTTTTGAGTGCGATGAATGACCAACTGTAGGCATCCCGGGAATGGGGCCTTACAAGTTGGTATCAGAGCCAAAGTTTAAGTGAATTGGGTAAATGTTTTCAAAAACCTAATCTTAAACTGAGAATGGGACGGAAAGGGAATGGGATGCCAATCTGAGTAGCGGCGTGCCATCAGGTATTTTTGTAAAGTTAACTGGTTTACGTGTGATTGTTATATGGTTTATGTGTTGCTGGTAGATTTAGATACTGATATAGTCAGGACAGGTAATGCTCGGAGTATGAAGAGTAAAGTAAGTGGTTAATCACAACTGGCCACTGTAATTAGGGACTTACTATACTTGACATAAACTGAGCTATTCCTTGAATGACCGTGTTAGTGTTTGAATCTTTCAGTGTGTTTAGAGGATGGCTGGTGGAAGATCTTCGAAAGCTTCTCGTGGTGGAGGTGACGGTGGACGTGGTGCTGAACCACGGGTCACAAGAGGAAGGGCAAGGGCCGAAAGGGTAGTTCACGAAGAACATGTGAGCCCTCATCCTGAGGGCGGTGACGAGAATGCTAATCAGAGGGCCTCGGTGAGAGAGGCGGTCGTGGAAGAAGTGCATCACGTCTTGCAGACAATCCTACCGTCTGTAGTGACCGAAGTGATAAAGACTGTTAGAGAAGAGGAGAGAAAGGAAAGGGGTAGACCTTCGGGTGAAAGGAGACGGCCTAAGACTGAAAGGGTTCTCTCCGATGACGAAGAGGAAGAAGAAGAGGAAGGGCCTGCGCCGGAGGCGGCACGAGGTTGTAACTATGGGGCGTTTCAGCGATGCAAGCCCCCTACTTTTGATGGTAATGGCACTGCTGCTGCTGCTCACCGGTGGGTGAGGGAGATGGAGGCTGTTTTAAATATCAGCGAGTGCCGAGAGGATCAGAAAGTAAAGTTTGCTACCCACTCTTTCGTGGACTCAGCTTTGTGTTGGTGGGACAACATAGTCCAAGTTGAGGGAAGCAGGGCTATCGGAAGGATGAGATGGTCAGAGTTGAAAAGGCTGGTGATTGAGGAGTTTTGTCCTCACCGTGAGATGGATAAAGTTGAAAGAGAGTTCCTGATGCTGGAAGCAGGAACAATGACGCATCAGCAATACACTACCAAGTTTAATGAAATGGCGCGACTGGTGCCGGATCAGGTGACACCTCTTTCGCGAAAGATCAAGAGGTATATTCAGGGCTTGCCGACGGACATCCGCAGGCACATGATCGCTGCCCGAACGAGCACGTTTAGGTCAGCAGTCGACCTAGCGGGAAGATTGTACGGCGAGCGGGCGATGGGGATGACAGACGAAGGGGAGGAGAGAGCCTATGTTAAGAAGGGGAAAGGAAGGCGAGACAATGATGATGGGTTTGTGTATGAAGGTAAGACATCAAGGGACGATGATCGGAAGAGAATAGAAAGGAAAGGAGAAGCATGCAGCAAGTGTGGTAGAGACCATGAGGGGGAATGCAAGTGGGGACTGAATGTCTGTTTCCAGTGTGGGAAGGAAGGCCACAGGGCGAGGGATTGCCGCACGGCTAAGTGCTACGACTGCGGCGAGACTGGACACCTGAGCAGGGATTGTAAGAAGCCGAAGGCAGAAGGCTCCGGTGCGAGGAAAGGGAACAGAGGGTGAAGGTTAGAGCTTTTGCCATGATCGAAAGGAGGCTAGAGCGGACTTCGACTCGATGTCAGATACGTTTCTGGTAATTTAAAATTTGTGCATCTATGATTTGAATGCGATGCTAGTAGTAGTCCCGTTCCTACTGCTTTATGTTGTATGTGGCATGTTAGGAGAAAGAACATCGATTAGCCCTTCGATGTAGAGATTGCTATTAATGAATCCGCTAGGTTACCTAGATGCCCTAGAGGATTGCGGGATAGAATTGAGGAAGCGTTTGTTCTTGCTAGACCATTCAGGACAGACTTGGGTGGTTAGGCGTACATCATAAGGTGAAGGAGTTAGCAATCCATGAGGCGTAGACGTATCGTCTATTTGGCCGATGTAAGGTGTGTGAATATACCAATATCTCAGCCGACAGATATATCGAATCGCGAGTAAGGATTATTGGTGTCCAGGAACAAAACGTGACATGATGGGGTAAGCGAGTAGATGCCTTACTTGTCTACAAGTGAAGGCCGAACACCAAACGACGTTTGGGAAATATTGAGGTGACTGAGGCTACGACTGAAAAGCTCAAAATGTATCAAAGCACTGATAGAGGTAGCCAAAGATAAACCAGAAGTCATATGCTTATAAACGACGTGGAGCGATTGAACTCCAGGTGAGAGACTGGAAAAGAGATGAGACAGAATTTCCAAGCAATGGTTCAAGGAACAACAGGTTTCGGGGACGAAACCCATTTAAGGGGGGTGGACTTGTAACACCCGGAAATTTCCTTTGTAGCCGATGAGAGAAGAAAAAAAGAAATAAAGTCCAAAGTCGAGGGACCAAACCCGCCAACGAGAGAAACTTCGATGCACGGGAGTATAAAAGGGGGAAAACACCCCTATTCTCCCCATATTTCAGCCAAGAGAGGAGAAGAGAGGAGAAGGAGAAAAGAGGAGAAAAGTTGGTTCGGGTGAATTCGAGCGTGGAATTCAACGAGGAGCGAGTCAAATCGAAGCTCTACTCGACGGGATCGTTAAGGTGAGTTCTAGGACCCCTCTTTTACATGTTTTCAACTGATTTTGGGACTGGAACACGTCCAAAAACCTATTTTCGAGTTTTTGGGTGAAGACCCGTTTTGATGTATGTATGTATGTATGTGTATGATGCGTTTGAGGCTCGATTTCTTGCTTGGTTATGCTTGTATGAGGTCGTGGTATGTTTCTCTAAGGATTAGGATGGTTGATTTGAGCTTAAAAGAGGTTTGAAAGGGGTTGGGGGTTGAAAACCCGCGACTGCAGTCGAGCAAACTGCATTCTGCACCAGCTAGGGCAAGGTGACCGACTGGAGGGTGATTGGAGGCCATTCGGCCGATTGGAGTGCGACTGAGGTCCATGCGCACGCTTGCCATGCGATTGAGGTCCATACGCACGATGGTCATGCGATTGAAGTTCATGTGCTGAGGAGTCATGCGATTGAGAGGTTGTGCGACTGAGGTTCATTCGCACGAAGGTTATGCGACTGAAGTCCATGCGCCTGGAGGCCATGCGACTGAGGTTCATTCGCATGAAGAGTATGCGACTGAAGCCCATACGCCTGAAATCATGCGACTGAAGGCCATACGCATGAGAGTTATGCGACTGGGAGTCCATTCGCATAGAGGTCCATTCGCCCATAGTCCATTCGCATAGGGTCCATTCGCATAGATGCCCATTCGCCTAAGTGTTCAGAGATGATAGCCGGGATGAAATTCCTCGACGATGTGATAGGCATGGACGGTATAAGGTGACGCAGGATGTTGAGACTATGATGATGATGTTGATGGGGATGATAATGATATGTACGATGTTATGTGTTATGTTAGGCATGAAGATGTATTTGTTGCATCGTAGGTATGATGTGCGTGATGTGATGTATGATTGATGCGTATGTATGATGATGCTGTATGTTTATGTTTATGTTATGTTCCTTGCCATGTATGTTTATCTTTCTATGGTTTTGCGTTGAACGTTAATGAATGAAATGAAAGTATTGTGTAACGTAAAGTGAAAGATAAGGAAAAGTGGAACGTAATGAATGAATGCATGCATTATGAACGAATGAACGAATGACTTAATGAATGAACGAATGAAAGGTTTGCAAGCATATGTATGAGGTGAGCGACTCTGTGTCGCAAAAGACTCGGAAGAGGTTCTTGTTGCGTGCTCCGGTACTGTGCCAGTCTTCGGACATGAGTCGGGGGTTTGTGAGCAGGCCCCGTACAGTATCAGTCTTCGGACATGAGTCGGGAGTATTGCATATGATGAAAGTGACGGATGATGCAATCCGTGTTGCGTATCCCGGTACTGTGTCAGTCTTCGGACATGAGTCGGGGGTTTGTTTATTAGGCCCCGGCACAGTATCAGTCTTCGGACATGAGTCGGGGATAGTGCATGAGACGAGATGATGAGGTGAGCGACTTTGTGTTGCAACAGACTCGGATGGAGTTCAATCCCTGTGATTTTCTCATATGGGATCTTTGTCGCGTATCCCGGTGTTGTGTCAGTCTTCGGACATGAGTCGGGGGCTTGTGAGCAGGTCCCGGCACAACATCATCTTTCGAGCATGAGTCGGGGATATTGCATGAGACAAGATTCGAGTAATGAAGAGTAATGAGCAATTAATGAATGAAAGAATGAATGTTTGAAATGAACGTTAACGAATGATCTTAATAATGTATGAAATGGGATCCTTGTCATTCGACCTCAGTAATCGTGGCTGTGTGCCGTGAAGAGGGTAAAGTCTGACAGGATCTAGGAAGAAGAGAAAGATAATGATGAATGATGAATGTAACGAACGTAATGATGAAGATAATAATGATATTATCTGTATGTACGTATGATGTGTGAACGCATGTATGTAACGAATGTTTTTATAAAGGAAGTAAAGAATGGTTTTACGAAAGAAAAGTAAGTTTTATTATAAAACTAGAACTCACTCAGCAACGCTGACTTTGATGTGTTTCCAGTTGGCAGGTATGTTGCTGAGGATGGCATGGGGCGGCTACTCAGCGTATTTTGGATGGCATCTTTATGTTTAATGCTTTTGTAATAAATGTAACATGATAATGTGAAAGGAACGATTGTACTGATGTACAAAAGTATTTTGATGAAATGAAATTATGTTTTAATGTTTCCGCTGCAACTATTTATGAAAGGAAAATGTAAATATATGTTTTGAGTGCGATGAATGACCAACTGTAGACGTCCCGGGAATGGGGCCTTACACATGTTGTAATGATGACTTCCAACTAACTAAACTCCCATATATAACTAACACATAACTTACAGACCTCCTTTTGTCTAGATCTTTAGCATAGCTACATCAACATATCGAGCAATAAGAAATTTAGGAAAAGACTTGTTCCCAAACACTATAGAAACATCCCTTGTGCCATTAAGATATCTAAGTATCCATATAACAGCCTCCTGGTGCTTCTTATCAGGCTTACTCAAATATCAACTATGTTAGTTGCATAGCCTATATGTGAGCTTGTACAAATCATTAGATACATTAGGTTGTCACAGCCCTTGCATAATGAACATCTTGCATTTTCTATTCTTCTTCTATTGATTTTCGACAGTCATTAAGAGACAATTTAAAATGCATTAAGGAGTAATAATCAGTTTACTCTGGTCAACACAAAAGCTAAAAGTATTTATTAGTGTGACCAGTTTGAGATAACTGTAGATACCAGATTTTCAATCTCTAGAAATCTCCATTTCTAATATTCTATTAGCCTCTCCAATATCATTCATCTCAAACTCCTTCATTAACATGGCCTTAGTAGCATCAATATCAGCCTGATCTTTGCTAGCAAGCAACAACTCCTTCATTAACATGGCCTTAGTAGCATCAATATCAGCCTGATCTTTGCTAGCAAGCAGCATATCATCTACATATAGGAGAAGATACACATACCCACTAGATTCGAACAAGAAAAATGATTGATAGAATGATTCACTATCAAATTATTAAGGATTACAGTATTACAAAGAAAAGAGAACTGATACTCCAGAGCATGAATTCTTGATTATAGATACAAACCCTTATTAACTACCACTAACAGCCCTTTTAACAAGAGTTGAAAAACTAACTAATTCTTTTAACCCTTTCATCCTACTACTATTAAGAATTGACATATAACACCTTTGCGCTGCTATGAATGAGCTTCAACACAACCAAACACTAAGAAAAACTAATCGTATCATACTCGTGTAAATGTCTATGATGAATTTGGTGCAGTGTATGAAAAATTTGAAATGAAGAAGATGTGTCGGTTAAATTTTTTTAGATTTATATATTAAGCAACATAAGCATCATAGTTTATTAATTAATAATCAAACATACTATACCAGCACTCCGTTGATCATTCAACCGACCTTATTAAATAATGATGACGGAAAATCATTTGATCACATCAAATATAAAGAAGCTTTCCATGATTTCATTTCACTTTTGTGCTAAAGCCCCTATCATATGGTCTAAAGTCGGGATAGATGAGAAATTGAGAATAATATGCTTAACAACTAGTCATTTAATCAAGTTTGATAATAATGAAAGCGAATTCCATTTTTTTCATTTATGATCTCTACAAATGATTTTTTATCAAAAACTTAACTTATAAAAATGAAGGATTACGATTAGATATTTACTTACGTTTGATTACTATATGTAATGATTGATGATATCAGTTAGGCTTTACCAAACATATATAAATTAATTATATATTTCCTTTCAATAACGTAAACAACGAAATTTCTTTGTTTACTCTTAAGTACTTTCATAGAATAATTTCTATGATTGCAACTTGAGGGTTTAGTCTTTGTCATCTTTTAACTCCTTAATACAATATAAAAAAGGTTTTATATTATAACCATTCTATCATAAGTTTATTATGTAAATTACGAAAAAGACACTAGAAATATATCATGCATGACATAAGAAATAGACTTGTTTAGACAAAATAGTAAATTAATAATTAGAGTATCATATTGTTTCTTATTTGTATGCATCAGCCAAAAGATTTAATTTATTATTAGTAATATACTAATGAAGTTACTAAGGTTATATCGCCTTATGTTTCATTTCGATCATAGGGGATTCCGATATTATTATACGCACACAATAATTTGTATTCATTTTGTGAACTGGATAAACATTCTCAATCTAGTTTTGATGTTAACGGATATATTTTTGTTAATTGCTAATTTACTTACAAGGATATATAAGATATCACTAAAAAGATCACCGTCAATAAAACTAGTTAACAATTTATCAACGGATTACTATTGGTGGAATACAATACAAACAATTAGAAACAATTTGGAGAAAGTTCATTGTAAATTTCGGTATTTAGAGTCGGATTATCAATGCATTAGCAAAGTCGGTTAATGCATTAGTCATCAAACTATAATGCTAAATATTAAATTTTAAAAAAAATTCTAAATAACATGTGGTATTTATTGTTATCTACCAACACATTGTGGATGTATCATGTATGAATTAACATTCAAAAACATTATTGGTTATCATTCTTTTTCTTTTCTAGACGGAGGACATTATTGGTTTATCTATCGATTGTTATTAAACAAGATTTTGGATGAATCCTTTAACTTAAGAGAAAAAGATTTTATGAATACAAAATATCTATCAGCATTTTTGTAACTACAGATAAATTAAGAAGGTTCAAACATTAAAAATTCAAAAATATTCCGATTCGAAATCATTGCTTTTTGACTCCTTCTCCCTGTGAGAAAAACGTTGAGAATTTGTTTGTTTGGTGGAGTCAAATAGAGTCGGAACAATGTTTTATTATGGTTCGGTCATATTTATCGTTTTATTTAAAAAATATATTTTTGTATCTGGTTATATAATGTTTTAAAAAGTTATTATTTTCATCTAAAAATATTAATTTTGTTAATTTAATATATTAAATATCTATCATTAAAAGAAATGATTATCTAATTTTGAATAAAAACAAAATCTTAATTTATCTTTACATGTTGCTAATAAATTTTCATTCATCTCTTACTGTTTCATTCACAAAACCTAAATCGAACTTTTCATCTTTTTATTTTCGAACCTTTTATAATGGACAAAATCATGAGATTGTGGGCTTCATCGATTAGAGAAAGGAGGATGGATCTGGTTTTTAGTGGTGATCGGAACCCGTTGCGGATGGGTTGTATAATGGAGACCACTGCTTTTAATCATGGAAAAGTTAAGATTTTGTCAATTTATATGTTTAATATTTGAAATTTAGTTAACGTTTTTAAATGAAATGACAACTTTTTATAACCTTAGAGAGCGGCGCAAAAAAAATTCTTTTTGAATGAGAATGACAAATACGATCAAACCATGGGAAGTATAACGAAAATTCACTTTAAAAATTATATGTGATGATTGATTAAAAGTGGGGCCTAAACCATGTGATGATTAAAAGGTGTCACCGGTAATGTTAACATTTCTTGCCCCGCTCTCTCTCCAATCGAATCCGGACTAAACCTTCCATCGACTAAAAGAATTTAACATTGTTTTACGAGATGAGTAGATACTTAAACTTTCTATTGAAATTGATAGAAAATTACCAAAAATAGCCCTTGGGGTTTTCTTCTACTCGATCTTCCATTGCAATTCGATCAAAGCCTCCAACAAATCTTTGAATGTTGATGTTTGTTTATGTATATATATTTTTATGTGTATATTCACAAAATTTGTTTAACTTAAAGAAATAATTGTCATCTATAGATTAACTATACACAATAGGCAAGCGTACCTATATAGCTTAAGGTAAGAATTATCGAGTGTCGATCGGTGGACACAATGGCTCACAATACTAAATCAGCATCACTATATAACCGATCAATTGAGTTGAATTTATGAATATTGAAATAACAAAAAATGATTAGGGTAATAAACCTGTTTTTGGTCCAGATATGATCATATTAAAAGCAATATGATCATGTTTGGCTTTAGAAATAAGCTTTTTGAAGTTTAACAGTGATATGGGCATATCCAATTTCAACATGATCATACCAAAAGCATTTTTCCACTTGAACTTCTTCAAATCTTTAGTTATCTTCACAAAAATCACCGAGTTTTCTCCGGTAACTATAAAATTCAAATAAAACATAAATAAGTATCTAAGTAAATGAATTTCGTAACAAAATGACTTAAGTTGTAAAATATGCAAATATGTATTGTAAACATATACAATAATTAATGTATAACTATCTTGAATGAAATGATAATCCAAGTCAATATGTTTGCTTGTTTACCACGACCTCTACCACCTAAACTATCCCCATGATAGTTGTTGTTTGACTATTCACAACCCCTAGAATCGGTAGTAGGGCGAGATTGTGGAGTAGTAAATGCAAAGAGTGGATTAACAAATCCATGAATTAACATACCCGTTACACCGAGTGAAATACACAATTGATAACGGCGAAAGCAACAAACTCGTCATTTCATTTCATTACCAAAATATTGTTATACAAGATTAACTATAAAAAACATGTTTATAATTTCTAAAGCTTTCAAGGCTTTTCAAGTTGACTATCTTGTATAGATTTTAATTTTATTTCATTAACTATAAAAACAACATGTTTATAATTTATAAAGCTTTCAAGGCCTTTCAAGTTGACTATCTTGTATAGCTCTTAACTTGCACATTACTTTTTGCATGCAAAGGTATACTTATAGATGACATCAGTTAATACTTCCGAGTTTATGATACAAAGTATATAAAGAAATAGTTTATTATGCGTGACAATATGAGTTGTAATTTTATCCAAATACCTCATGCCTTCCATGGAGCTTTTACAACCACTAGTAGTGGACCACGTCCTTCGATCGTTGCATTGGTGTGGGATTGTGTAAGGCCCCGATCCCGGGACGCTCACAGTTGGATCATCATCGCACATAAAACATATAATTACTTTTATCTTTCATAAAAGATCGCAGCGAATTATCAAAATGGACATCTCATACATTATAAAAGTTTTTGCCAAAAAATACATCGTTAATCAGTTACAAAATAAATTGTTGCATTACATCACAAAAGCCCTATATAAATGGATGCCATCAAAAAGAGCTGAGTAGCCTCGCAGCGCCATCCTCAGCAATCATTACCTGCCAACTGGAAACACATAAAAAGTCAGCGTTGCTGAGTGAGTTCTAGTTTTTATAATAAAACATACTTTACTTTCATTAAAACCTTTCATTTCCTCATGCGATCATACATCGTACCTATACACAGATAATATCATTATTATCTTCATCATTCATTCATACTTTAACTTTTACATTATTTTATCATTACAACTTTTCCTTTCCATTAAACCGTAAACCTTACCTTTCTGTTCATGATACTGGGCCTAGGCCTATCATAGATGTCACACCCCAACCTTGACGGCGGAAACGTCGAGATGTGAGGGTTACGATTGTTCACAGCCACATAACGCTATTTATTAAATCCAAATATATTAATCATAAGATTCAATTATAACATTACAAGCAAAAGTTTCAACAAAGAATACATCATGTACAAATGCTACAAATAACATGATCATCCATTTTATCTCTAGGTCCAATCCTAGATGTGATAAGCTTCAAAGAGTAGAACACATACTTGAGGTATTTCTGAAACATGTTAAAAATAAAAGGTCAACATAAAAATGTTGGTGAGCATTCCATAGTTTTTAATACATAGATTATATAAAAGATGGCAATTCAAATCATAAGTTAGTGAATAAAGTGATTAGGGATGTTATGAACAATGCAACAATCAAACCTCGACAAAGTTTTACAAGTCTCAAACGTTTACAAGATTATACGATCAGCTAAGTGTACTTGGATCAACCAAAGCAGGCTTGTCTGGCCCATAGATCTATGACTTCGCTGGGCTAGCAATAGTTAATGATTGTACATATAACGCCATAACATGGTAACCACAAAAGTTCAACTAACCATAACTTTGCATGATGAATTGCCATAAAGATTACAAGCCTCAAATAAGTTTACAAGTGCAATGATAATAAGTTAACATGTTTCAACCCAAAGTGTGAAAATAAGCAAAAAAAAGGGTATGGAAATACTCACATAGATATAGGCATTACAAGATGATATAAAAGATTAAAGTAAGATCCAAAAGATAATCCAAAGTATCCATTACAAGCACCTAAATATATAATTTACAAGATAAAGATTAAGGTTAACAATACGATTAACGTTCACAAGAATTAGGGTGTTAATATTTTTAAGGTTTTTGCTAAGCAATAAGTTTATAATGTAGTTATTTACATTTTGATTCCATTAGAAGGAATTATATAGGTTTATATGATTAAGTATTTTAGAAATGAAATCAGATAATAATGATGTAATTAAATCTTAATAATTTTCTAAGAATAGTATATAATTTCCAAAATTTTAGAGATTAATAAAGATAATATTATGTCCATTATTATTTTAAATAATTTTTTAAATTATTGTATCAAGTCCATAAGCATATAAATAATTATTTAATTATTTTTAAAAGAAAACATTTGTAATCAAGGTTTAAATTTAAATAAACATTTTAAGATAACCATGATTTTAAAGGAATAACGTTTGAACCGAAACTAATTTATTAGTTGAGACCCACTTTTAATAGGATTTAACCAAAAATAATGTTTGTTAAAATGTTTTTAAAACAAGTTATTTAATTTTTTAAATAATGTTCATGGAAATTTTTAAAGTTTGCAAAAACTATTTTTATATTTTTTAAAAATTTTCTACAATTAATTTGAGGGCTAAAAAGGCCCAAAAAAAAATGTTTGAGGGTGCCCGGGTTCGAACCCGGGACCTCAAGGTTAGCATGTGGATGGGGAACCAATGAACCAAGGATCTAAGCCGTCGTTTATGTTGGTTCCATAATCATTTAAACACACTTAAAAACTTTCCCCAAAACCCGAAGAACCCTAGAACAAAGTGGATCAAATTGAAGCATCAAACGATGTTGTTACTGAAATTAACAATGGGGCTTTCAATCCCAAAGTGAATTCAAGTATAATGAAGTGTCTAATTACCTGGATTGGTTTAGATTCGATAGTCTGAAGAACAACGAACATCGCGACTACATGGATGTTGATTCAGGGTGCAAACGTTGATGTTAATCAAATTAACTTTGCAGATAGATCTTAGGGTCGATGTTAAGCAAAAGCCCTCTATCAATTCGGTTTAATAGTGTCTCGAACATGGATCCCCGTTGAGTTGCAAGTCCCGGTTGAAGATGACGGTCGTATGCGATGTGTGTGTACGCTTCAGATGAAATTGGGAGTTCCAATAGTTCAGGGATAGTTACATGATTACTCACATTCGATTAATTGGATTATTATTGCGTTTTAATGGGTGAACGGTTCGAGAGTTAAACGCGGTTAACGGTTTCGATTGATTCCTTAATGAAACATACGTTTTGGTTGGCTTTATGATGATTACAGGTTCGATCCATGACTATGATTGAGAGGAAACGATTTAATTTGATTAAAACGTTTTCATTTTGGCCGTTTAGCCCTCGCCGGAGTTGGCCGGAGATGGCCGGCGAGGTGGCCGGAAAGTCGTGGTGAAGGGGCATATGGGTTGGGTTTTATTTATTTACACAAACAGTCCTTCAGGTTTGTATTTTTGTTATTTCATGTTCAGACTTTCTGTTGAAGTTTCAAACTTAGCATTATAACCCCCTAGACTTTTAAATCAAAGTTTTATACATTTTTAATTTTAATAATTCTTATAAATTATTATTATTATTAGTAAAAATATTATTATTATTATTATTAGTATGATTATTATAATTTGGTATTATTAAGAACATTAATTATTTATAAGGTAATAATTAACATCATAAACTTTCAAGTTAAATAATTAAAACAATTAAGACAATAAGCATAAATGGCCCATAAGTTTCGTATATGGCAACAATGGCCTTTACAATATTAAGCAAAGTTAATACTTAGTTAACGAAAATTCAAGATGTTACAGTCTCCCCAACTTTTAAGAATTTCGTCCCGAAATTAAGAATGAAACTTAAACGAACAGGGGACTTATGAAGAAAGATAAGTGTACTAACGGCCAGTGATAGACGTTTGATTACGGATGAGATGTTTCACTTTATGGAACCTTACAAATCTCTTGACATAATTGATACCAATTTGAACTCTTCTAGTGAAATACGAGACTCTTTGAGAGTTAGCACATAAAACGTTGGAAGACGATGACGAGTTACCGTGGTATATTAGACAACATCTAGAACGTATTTACGTAATAAAGTGATGACTTGAAATCAATGAAACGACCATCAATTGTAAGAAAAGTTAACCGTCGGAATTTAAGAATCCCAAACGTCACCGAAACGATCTTAACGCATATCTTGTGAATATGTATTGCTCCTTTGACCAAACCGTCGGTCTAAGAATAATACGATATGCGAAGATTTTGGAATGAGTTCACAACGATGACTAGAAACATTGCTAATAGCAGGAAAATGAATCGATCATTAAAATTAACGATCGATATTTAACGACATACCACGGTATACGACTATTTGGGATAGATACAAGTCAATTTCTCGACCCGTTATCCCACATGAGTTAATATGCAATTAGCCAATTGGTCTATAATGCACCATTTGTCATCATGACAGCTAAGATAAGAGGCACTTAGTGAATGAAAAGTTAAACAGGAGATCCATAGGATCACGAATGTTAGGTCTTGTCATATGTGAAGGTAAGACACTTGGATACATACCAAGTTACGTCTTTTCCTTTATGCCAAACCCATGACTACAAGTTACGAAGGTTTATGAACCTCCACGTCACAATGTAAGTAATAACGAGTCTCGTTAGTCGAAACCAAGATAGAGTTTTAAAGATTTCCAAGGTTAAGGGTTCAAAAGTGATTCAAGAAGTAACGCAAACAATAAGACATGCATTTGTAACCATGTTTTGCAAGGTAACAAATTTCCAAATATAGATTGCATACGTAATTCATCAAACCCATAAGTACAGTCGAGAACATTCGTATGACTAGAAAGACATAACCACAAGTTGATAATGTCTGTATTTAGTAGAAAGATTGTTTAAGAAGACTACCATCACACAATCATGTGTTGATGATATCTCAAAATGAAAGTTGATAAGTAGGGAATAAATGGTTCGATATAGCTAGATCAAATCAAAACATAAGGATAAAGGGAAAGAAATCAATTTAAGAATTTAAATGCTCCAAGCTTGGAATCAAAATCAACCTAGAGCGATCGGGTCTCCTTTCAAGTTCAGAGATCATGCTTTGGCTTGATAGGTCGAAACACTAACATTGTTTCACCCTGCAAGTTAGTACATGTTTCTCGTCACTTGATTACAACCTTGGTAAGTTGAAGATCAAGAAATGAGAATAGTCATCAAGGTGTGGTTTTCACTCCTAACTTGATGGTGTCTTCTCAAGGTATGACCTCTAACTTACCAATCAAAAAGCTCGATCCCAACTCATTGTTGAGGATCCACAGAAATAAGACGAGGTAACTCACCATTAAGGTAAGGGACATCACTCCTATCTTAACGGTGAAGTTTTACAAAAAAAACAAAATATAACAAGATGAACTGCTTCATCAAAATCCAGAATTCACTCTTACTTTGATGAGGTCGTCTCATTTGAACAAATACAATTCATAAAAATGATATTATCATCAAGGTATGGAATTCATGCCTATCTTGATGATTGAATTTCATAATAACAAGAAAACAATCGAAGATTGACATTTGTCACCAAAGTACGGGTTTCAATCCTATTTTGGTGAGATCATGTCATTTGTGAAATGCAAGTTCCAATGAGAATAATTGAAGTCAATCCTCAAGATAAGGAAATCACCCTAATCCAGAGGATGAAATTTCATAAAACACACAATTGAAAACCATTTATCGAAACGAATAGAGAACCATCAAAGTATGGGAATCACCCCTATTTTGATGAGTTAGAATCGTTTAGGAGGTACGAGTGTTCTTAGTCATAGATTGACTTACAAACTCTTGCATCTCCCACGGTGCACACGGTTCAAGGTTTGACTTAACATCGAAAGGAAAATAATATCACTTAGAAATTCAGAAACTTTCAAGTTACATCAATGTAACCAAAAGGAAAATCATGCTTACAAAATTTAAGGTCAAAGTTCGAGGTAACAGGATTAGTTATGATGGTGTTCAAATCTTGAATAATTTAAATCAGGAAGACAAAATCAAGGACAAGAATGATTCGCCATCACAATGAGATGTGAACATTCGATTCACAATCGAAGGGAATACATGGACTTCTCAAGATATGAGGTCAGCCATAGCCTTATTGAAGACACGCGTACCTATAAGCGGTCACTCATCTCAAGGGTTTCAAGTCAAGTAAACGGATTCCATGATCGAATCAGATCACTATTTTCACTTTGTCTAGACAAAGTATCCCGAGATGTAGGAATTCCACCTTACAGCATTGCATGTCTTTAGTTATGGGACCCATTTTTAAGGAGTTTTGAAAACCATAAGTAGTGATTTAAAGTTTTGAAGACCATTCGTTTTAGATTCCCAATATCATTGGATATATTAAGAGTCATGCACACGTTGGTCAAGGTATAGAAATAGATACATGAAACGCTCAACGTGTAACGGTGTTTAAATGTAAGAGTTGAAATGTAGGATGGGTTCAATATTAACAGGAACATTATGTATGATAAGATCGAGAAGATATTAAAACTTTGGTGATAAACCAGTTCAAGAAAATCAAGGATTTTTAAGATACAAAGAGGATGGTTCCATTTGGTAACGCGTTACCATTTGGAATCGTTGACACGTCAAGGTAAATTGTCCCATTTGCCATAGAGACTTGTGTATGTTGACCATAGTTTATCACTCATCCCAGAAATCCCCAGGTAAGCATAACTGGTCTCATAATGAGATTTATACGATATGCTTGCCTTAGCCCGAAGGCCTTTTGCCAAGAAATCCAGAATACAGGTGTCTATGTGTCACACAAATTTCTTTGGTTTATGAAATCAAAACCTTGATGAGATTTTCATAGATTAGACATAGAGTCTAAGGAATTGAACCCTCGACGATAAGTGTAGATTCCACATGTCGTTGAGAATAAGTTTAGGAAGTTCATTTGTCGGGGAGAATCAAAGAGTCAAAGTTAAGTTTAGGGAGACAAGTAACTAAGTTTAAGCATACATAAGGCAATCCTATGCTAAGGCATCAAGTTGCACAAAAGGCATAGCATTATGTAGCATGCAAAAAACATGTAAGCACAAAGGTATAAGGATCTTTCTATGAGGTTCATGCAACTATAGTCTAGGTCACCATTTCTAATAACCTAAATCCCTATAGTTATGGGCTCTGATACCAATCTGTCACACCCCAACCTTGACGGCGGAAACGTCGAGATGTGAGGGTTACGATTGTTCACAACCACATAACGCTATTTATTAAATCCAAATATATTAATCATAAGATTCATTTGTAACATTACAAGCAAAAGTTTCAACAAAGAATACATCATGTACAAATGCTACAAATAACATGATCATCCATTTTATCTCTAGGTCCAATCCTAGATGTGATAAGCTTCAAAGAGTAGAACACATACTTGAGGTATTCCTGAAACATGTTAAAAATAAAAGGTCAACATAAAAAGGTTGGTGAGCATTCCATAGTTTTTAATACATAGATTATATAAAAGATGGCAATTCAAGTCATAAGTTAGTGAATAAAGTGATTAGGGATGTTATGAACAATGCAACAATCAAACCTCCACAAAGTTTTACAAGTCTCAAACGTTTACAAGATTATACGATCAGCTAAGTGTACTTGGATCAACCAAAGCAGGCTTGTCTGGCCCATAGATCTATGACTTCGCTGGGCTAGCAATAGTTAATGATTGTACATATAACGGCATAACATGGTAACCACAAAAGTTCAACTAACCACAACTTTGCATGATGAATTGCCATAAAGATTACAAGTCTCAAATAAGTTTACAAGTGCAATGATAATAAGTTAACATGTTTCAACCCAAAGTGTGAAAATAAGCAAAAAAAAAGGGTATGGAAATACTCACATAGATATAGGCATTGCAAGATGATATAAAAGATTAAAGTAAGATCCAAAAGATAATCCAAAGTATCCATTACAAGCACCTATATATATAATTTACAAGATAAAGATTAAGGTTAACAATACGATTAACGTTCACAAGAATTAGGGTGTTAATATTTTTAAGGTTTTTGCTAAGCAATAAGTTTATAATGTAGTTATTTACATTTTGATTCCATTAGAAGGAACTATATAGGTTTATATGATTAAGTATTTTAGAAATGAAATTAGATAATAATGATGTAATTAAATCTTAATAATTTTCTAAGAATAGTATATAATTTCCCAAATTTTAGAGATTAATAAAGATAATATTATGTCCATTATTATTTTAAATGATTTTTTAAATTATTGTATCAAGTCCATAAGCATATAAATAATTATTTAATTATTTTTAAAAGAAAACATTTGTAATCAAGGTTTAAATTTAAATAAACATTTTAAGATAACCATGATTTTAAAGGAATAACGTTTGAACCGAAACTAATTTATTAGTTGAGACCCACCTTTAATAGGATTTAACCAAAAAAAATGTTTGTTAAAATGTTTTTAAAACAAGTTATTTAATTTTTAAAATTACTAGAAAAAGCCAGAATATTATTTGGTGTTCATGGAAATTTTTAAAGTTTGCAAAAACTATTTTTATATCTTTTAAAAATTTTCTACAATTAATTTGAGGGCTAAAAAGGCCCAAAAAAAATGTTTGAGGGTGCCCGGGTTCGAACCCGGGACCTCAAGGTTAGCATGTGGATGGGGAACCAATGAACCAAGGATCTAAGCCGTGGTTTATGTTTGTAACACCCGGAAATTTCCTTTGTAGCCGACGAGAGAAGAAAAAGAAATAAAGTCCAAAGTCGAGGGACCAAACCCGCCAACGAGAGAAACTTCTATGCACGGGAGTATAAAAGGGGGAAAACACTCCTATTCTTCCCATACTTCAGCCAAGAGAGGAGAAGAGAGGAGAAGGAGAAAAGTTGGTTCGGGTGGATTCGAGCGTGGAATTCAACGTGGAGCGAGTCAAATCGAAGCTCTACTCGACGGGACCGTTAAGGTGAGTTCTAGGACCCCTCTTTTACACGTTTCCAACTGATTTTGGGGCTGGAACACGTCCAAAAAACCTATTTTTGAGTTTTTGGGTGAAAACCCGTTTTGATGTATGTATGTATATGTATGATGCGTTGGAGGCTCGATTCCTTGCTTGGTTATGCTTGTATGAGGTCATGGTATGATTCCCTAACCTTTAGAAGGTTGATTTGAGCTTAAAAGAGGTTTGGAAGGGGTTGGAGGTCGAAAACCCGCGGCTACAGTCGACCTAACTGCACTCTGCATCAGCTAGGGCTAGGCGACCGACTGAAGGGCGACTGGAGGCCATTCGGCCGATTGAAGTGCGACTGAGGTCCATACGCACGTTTGCTATGCGACTGAAGTCCATACGCATGATTGTCATGCGATTGGAGTTCATGTGCTTGGGAGCCATGCGATTGAGGGATGGTGCGACTGAGGTTCATTCGCACGGAGGTTATGCGACTGAAGTCCATGCGCCTGGAGGCCATGCGACTGAGGTTCATTCGCATGAAGAGTATGCGACTGAAGCCCATACGCCTGAAGTCATGCGACTGAAGGCCATACGCATGAGAGTCATGCGACTGAGAGTCCATTCGCATAGAGGTCCATTCGCCCATAGTCCATTCGCATAGGGTCCATTCGCATAGATGCCCATTCGCCTAAGTGTTCAGAAATGATAACCGAGATGAAATTCCTCGACGATGTGATGGGCATGGACGGTATAAGGTAATGCAGGATGATGAGATTATGATGATAATGTTGATGGAGATGATGGTAATATGCATGATGTTATGTGTTATGTTAGGCATGGCGGTGCGTGTGATGCATAGTATGTATGATGTGCGTGATGTGATGTATGATTGATGCGTATGTATGATGATGTCGTATGTTTATGTTTATGTTGTGTTCCTTGTTATGTATGATTATCTTTCTATGTCTTTGCGTTGAACGTCAATGAATGAAATGAAAGTATTATGTAACGTAAAGTGAAAGATAAAGAAAAGAGGAACGTAATGAATGAATGCATGCATTAATGAATGAATGAAATCGCGTGAGGTATGTATGTGAAGCGAAGTGAAGTGCACGGCTCTAATGCCTTAGGCTCAACCGTGAGAGGTTCAGCTAGTCTATAGTGTGCACGCAAGGGTTCCAGTCTTTGTCGCTGACCTTCGATGATGTACCCATATTGATGGGGGTGATGTACCCACTTCGGTGGGGGTGATGTACCCATATTGATGGGGGTGATGTACCCACTTCGGTGGGGGTGATGTACCCACTTCGGTGGGGGTGTAGTACCCATAATGTTGGGGGTGTATTGTATGATGGTTACCCGGGTTACGCATAACTCCGGGGGTGTAGCATGAAGCCATGCATATGTATGAGGTGAGCAATCCGGTCGTTGCAAAAGACTCGAGTACGTGCTATCGTGATGTTGCCTTGGGGTGAGCAACCTTGTTGTTGCAAAAGACTCGGATAGCTTGCTATCGTGATGGGCAATGAGGTGAGCAACCCTAGGGGTGCAAAAGACTCGGATAGCGTACATTCATTGAGATGGCTATTGAGGTGAGCGACTCAGTGTTGCAACAGCCTCGGATGGAGTTCAATCCCTGTGATTGACTCGTATGGGATCTTTGTCGCGTATCCCGGAGTTGTGTCAGTCTTCGAACGTGAGTCGGGGACTTGTGAGCAGGTCCCGGCACATCATCAGCTTTCGAGCATGAGTCGGGGATATTGCATGAGACAAGATTCGAGTAAGGAAGGGTAATGAGTAAAGAGATGAATGAAAGAATGAATGTATGAAATGAACGTTAACGAATGATTCTAATAATGTATGAAATGGGATCCTTGCCATTCGACCTCAGTAATCGTGGCTGTGTGCCATGAAGAGGGTAAAGTCTGACAGGATCTAGAAGGAAGTGAAAGATAATGATGAATGATGAATGTAATGAACGTAATGATAAAGATAATAATGATATTATCTGTATGTACGTATGATGTGTGAACGCATGTATGTAACGAATGTTTTTATAAAGAAAGTAAAGAACGGTTTTATGAAAGAAAAGTAAGTTTTATTATAAAACTAGAACTCACTCAGCAACGCTGACTTTGATGTGTTTCCAGTTGGCATGTACGTTGCTGAGGATGGCACGGGGAGGCTACTCAGCGTATTTTGGATGGCATCTTTATGTTTAATGCTTTTGTAATAAATGTAACATGATAATGTTAAAGGAACGATTGTACTTTGGTGCAAAAGTATTTTGATAAAATGAAATGGTGTTTTTTTTATGTTTCCGCTGCAACTATTTATGAAAGGAAAAATGTAATGTACGTTTTATGTGCGATGAATGACCAACTGTAGGCGTCCCGGGAACGGGGCCTTACAAGTTGGTATCAGAGCCAAAGTTTAAGTGAATTGGGTAAATATTTTCAAAAACCTAATCTTAAACTGAGAATGGGACGGAAAGGGAATGGGATGCCAATCTGAGTAGCTGCGTGCCATCAGGTATGTTTTTGTAAAGTTAACCGGTTTTACGTGCGCATGTTATATGGTTTATGTGTTGCTGGTAGATTTAGATACTGATGTAGTCAGGATAGGTAATGCTCAGAGTATGAAGAGTAAAGTAAGTGGCTAATCACAACTGGCCACTGTAATTAGGGACTTACTATACTTGACATAAACTGAGCTGTTCCTTGAATGACCGTGTTAGTGTTTGAATCTTTCAGTGTGTTTAGAGAATGGCTGGTGGAAGATCTTCGAAAGCTTCTCGTGGTGGAGGTGACGGTGGACGTGGTGCTGAACCACGGGTCACAAGAGGAAGGGCAAGGGCCGAAAGGGTAGTTCACGAAGAACCTGTGACCCCTCATCCTAAGGGCGGTGACGAGAATGCTAATCAGAGGGCCTCGATGAGAGAGGCGGTTGTGGAGGAAGTGCATCAGGTCATGCAGACGATTCTACCGTCTGTGGTGACCGAAGTTATAAAGGCTGTTAGAGATGAGGAGAGAAGGGAAAGGGGTAGACCTTCGGGCGAAAGGAGACGACCCGAGACTGAAACGGTTCTCTCCGATGACGAAGAGGAAGAAGAAGAGGAAGAGCCTACGCCGGAGGCGGCACGAGGCTGTAACTATGGGGCGTTTCAGCGATGCAAGCCCCCTACTTTTGATGGTAATGGCACTGCTGCTGCTGCTCACTGATGGGTGAGAGAGATGGAAGCTGTTTTAAATATCAGCGAGTGCCGAGAAGATCAGAAAGTCAAATTTGCTACCCACTCTTTCGTGGACTCAGCTTTGTGCTGGTGGGACAACATAGTCCAAGTTGAGGGAAGCAGGGCTATCGGAAGGATGAGATGGTCAGAGTCGAAGAGGTTGGTGATTGAGGAATTCTGTCCGCACCGTGAGATGAATAAAGTTGAAAGAGAGTTCCTGCAGCTGGAGGCGGGAACAATGACGCATCAGCAATACACCACCAAGTTCAACGAAATGGCACGACTGGTGCCGGATCAGGTGACACCCCTCTCACGAAAGATCAAGAGGTATATTCATGGCTTGCCAGCGGACATTCGTAGGCACATGATTGCTGCCCGACCGAGCACGTTTAGGTCGGCGGTTGATTTAGCGGGAAGATTATACGATGAAAGATTGATGGTGGTGACAGAAGGTAGCAAGAAAAGAGATGGTGATCGGGATTGGAACGGGAAGCGATTGGGACGCGACGGAGCCGCTCCAAGCGACAAAGGTGCACGGGTGGATGACCAGCGTGTGGACATAAATGATGTGGGTTCGGAAAGGTGTGACAAGTGTGGACACAGGCACCCCGTGGAATGTAGATTGGGGACTGATGCCTGCTTTCGTTGTGGAAGGACCGGACATGTAGCGAAGAACTGCGGTATGGGGAAGTGTTATTCTTGTAGTGAGGAAGGTCATAAGAGCAGGGACTGTAAGAAGCAAAGGGCTGGAGGCTCGGGAGTGAAGAAGATCGGAGGAAGCTAGGACGGACTTCGATGTTATGTCAGGTATGTTCCTAGTTAATAGATTCTTGGCTTGTGTTATTTAATGTTGGCGTTAGTAAGAGTTTTATTCCTGCTGCTTTCTATGCTAAATTGCCTGTTAATGGTAAGAATATAGATACGCCATTCGATATAACCCTATGAGTGGATTGTTTGACGGACTACGGAGCGAACACTATGTGTTGCAAAAAGGACGATACGGTTGATAGTGTCTGAGGGGATCATGGTGATGGCTTAAGGTGATTGAGTCACGACGATTCCGAATGTGATTTCGATGACAGTGGCGGGAAGGTGCACGAAGTGTGACATGGTGGAGTACGAGATTAAATGCCTTACTTGTCTACAAATGAAGGCGGAGCACCGAATGCCGTATAGGAAGTAATGAGGTGATCGAGGCCACGATCGAGAAGCTCGAAAGGATTAAAGCATTGATGAAGCTAGCCAAAGATAGATAAGAAGTCGTGAGGGGATAAACGACGTAGACCGATTGAACTCCAGGTGGGAGACTGGAGAACAGATGAGGCAGAATTGCTTGCGACGGTTTAAGGAATGATAGGTTTCGGGGACGAAACCCATTTAAGGGGGGTAGACTTGTAACACCCGGAAATTTCCTTTGTAGCCGACGAGAGAAGAAAAAGAAATAAAGTTCAAAGTCGAGGGACCAAACCCGCCAACGAGAGAAACTTCTATGCACGGGAGTATAAAAGGGGGAAAACACTCCTATTCTTCCCATACTTCAGCCAAGAGAGGAGAAGAGAGGAGAAGGAGAAAAGAGGAGAAAAGTTGGTTCGGGTGGATTCGAGCGTGGAATTCAACGTGGAGCGAGTCAAATCGAAGCTCTACTCGACGGGATCGTTAAGATGAGTTCTAGGACCCCTCTTTTACATGTTTTCAACTGATTTTGGGGCTGGAACACGTCCAAAAACCTATTTTTGAGTTTTTGGGTGAAAACCCGTTTTGATGTATGTATGTATATGTATGATGCGTTGGAGGCTCGATTCCATGCTTGGTTATGCTTGTATGAGGTCATGGTATGATTCCCTAACCTTTAGAAGGGTTGATTTGAGCTTAAAAGAGGTTTGGAAGGGGTTGGAGGTCGAAAACCCGCGGTTGCAGTCGACCTAACTGCACTCTGAATCAGCTAGGGCTAGACGACCGACTGAAGGGCGACTGGAGACCATTCGGCCGATTGAAGTGCGACTGAGGTCCATACGCACGTTTGCTATGCGACTGAAGTCCATACGCATGATGGTCATGCGATTGGAGTTCATGTGCTTGGGAGCCATGCGATTGAGGGATGGTGCGACTGAGGTTCATTCGCACGGAGGTTATGCGACTGAAGTCCATGCGCCTGGAGGCCATGCGACTGAGGTTCATTCGCATGAAGAGTATGCGACTGAAGCCCATACGCCTGAAGTCATGCGACTGAAGGCCATACGCATGAGAGTCATGCGACTGAGAGTCCATTCGCATAGAGGTCCATTCGCCCATAGTCCATTCGCATAGGGTCCATTCGCATAGATGCCCATTCGCCTAAGTGTTCAGAAATGATAACCGAGATGAAATTCCTCGACGATGTGATGGGCATGGACGGTATAAGGTAATGCAGGATGATGAGATTATGATGATAATGTTGATGGAGATGATGGTAATATGCATGATGTTATGTGTTATGTTAGGCATGGCGGTGCGTGTGATGCATAGTATGTATGATGTGCGTGATGTGATGTATGATTGATGCGTATGTATGATGATGTCGTATGTTTATGTTTATGTTGTGTTCCTTGTTATGTATGATTATCTTTCTATGTCTTTGCGTTGAACGTTAATGAATGAAATGAAAGTATTATGTAACGTAAAGTGAAAGATAAAGAAAAGAGGAACGTAATGAATGAATGCATGCATTAATGAATGAATGAAATCGCGTGAGGTATGTATGTGAAGCGAAGTGAAGTGCACGGCTCTAATGCCTTAGGCTCAACCGTG
This sequence comes from Flaveria ramosissima, assembly GCA_025215565.1. NCBI lineage: Eukaryota > Viridiplantae > Streptophyta > Magnoliopsida > Asterales > Asteraceae > Flaveria > Flaveria ramosissima. Next base: position 13,792,868 of record CM046037.1, read on the forward strand.
AGAGGTTCAGCTAGTCTATAGTGTGCACGCAAGGGTTCCAGTCTTTGTGGCTGACCTTCGATGATGTACCCATATTGATAGGGGTGATGTACCCACTTCGGTGGGGGTGATGTACCCATATTGATGGGGGTGATGTACCCACTTCGGTGGGGGTGATGTACCCACTTCGGTGGGGGTGTAGTACCCATAATGTTGGGGGTGTATTGTATGATGGTTACCCGGGTTACGCATAACTCCGGGGGTGTAGCATGAAGCCATGCATATGTATGAGGTGAGCAATCCGGTCGTTGCAAAAAACTCGAGTACGTGCTATCATGATGTTGCCTTGGGGTGAGCAACCTTGTTGTTGCAAAAGACTCGGATAGCTTGCTATCGTGATGGGCAATGAGGTGAGCAACCCTAGGGGTGCAAAAGACTCGGATAGCGTACATTCATTGAGATGGCTATTGAGGTGAGCGACTCAGTGTTGCAACAGCCTCGGATGGAGTTCAATCCCTGTGATTGACTCGTATGGGATCTTTGTCGCGTATCCCGGAGTTGTGTCAGTCTTCGAACGTGAGTCGGGGACTTGTGAGCAGGTCCCGGCACATCATCAGCTTTCGAGCATGAGTCGGGGATATTGCATGAGACAAGATTCGAGTAAGGAAGGGTAATGAGTAAAGAGGTGAATGAAAGAATGAATGTATGAAATGAACGTTAACGAATGATTCTAATAATGTATGAAATGGGATCCTTGCCATTCGACCTCAGTAATCGTGGCTGTGTGCCATGAAGAGGGTAAAGTCTGACAGGATCTAGAAGGAAGTGAAAGATAATGATGAATGATGAATGTAATGAACGTAATGATAAAGATAATAATGATATTATCTGTATGTACGTATGATGTGTGAACGCATGTATGTAACGAATGTTTTTATAAAGAAAGTAAAGAACGGTTTATGAAAGAAAAGTAAGTTTTATTATAAAACTAGAACTCACTCAGCAACGCTGACTTTGATGTGTTTCCAGTTGGCAGGTATGTTGCTGAGGATGGCACGGGGCGGCTACTCAGCGTATTTTGGATGGCATCTTTATGTTTAATGCTTTTGTAATAAATGTAACATGATAATGTTAAAGGAACGATTGTACTTTGGTGCAAAAGTATTTTGATAAAATGAAATGGTGTTTTTTTATGTTTCCGCTGCAACTATTTATGAAAGGAAAAATGTAATGTACGTTTTATGTGCGATGAATGACCAACTGTAGGCGTCCCGGGAACGGGGCCTTACAATGTTGGTTCCATAATCATTTAAACACACTTAAAAACTTTCCCCAAAACCCGAAGAACCCTAGAATAAAGTGGATCAAATTGAAGCATCAAACGATGTTGTTACTGAAATTAACAATGGGGCTTTCAATCCCAAAGTGAATTCGAGTATAATGAAGTGTCTAATTACCTGGATTGGTTTAGATTCGATAGTATGAAGAACAACGAACATCGCGACTACATGGATGTTGATTCAGGGCGCAAACGTTGATGTTAATCAAATTAACTTTGCAGATAGATCTTAGGGTCGATGTTAAGCAAAAGCCCTCTATCAATTCGGTTTAATAGTGTCTCGAACATGGATCCCCGTTGAGTTGCAGGTCGCGGTTGAAGATGACGGTCGTATGCGATGTGTGTGTACGCTTCAGATGAAATTGGGAGTTCCAATAGTTCAGGGATAGTTACATGATTACTCACATTCGATTAATTGGATTATTATTGCGTTTTAATGGGTGAACGGTTCGAGAGTTAAACGCGGTTAACGGTTTCGATTGATTCCTTAATGAAACATACGTTTTGGTTGGCTTTATGATGATTACAGGTTCGATCCATGACTATGATCGAGAGGAAACGATTTAATTTGATTAAAACGTTTTCATTTTGGCCGTTTAGCCCTCGCCGGAGTTGGCCGGAGATGGCCGGCGAGATGGCCGGAAAGTCGTGGTGAAGAGGCATATGGGTTGGGTTTTATTTATTTACACAAACAGTCCTTGAGGTTTGTATTTTTGTTATTTCATGTTCAAACTTTCTGTTGAAGTTTCAAACTTAGCATTATAACCCCCTAGACTTTTAAATCAAAGTTTTATACATTTTTAATTTTAATAATTCTTATAAATTATTATTATTATTAGTAAAAATATTATTAGTATTATTATTAGTATGATTATTATAATTTGGTATTATTAAGAACATTAATTATTTATTAAGTAATAATTAACATCATAAACTTTCAAGTTAAATAATCAAAACAATTAAGACAATAAGCATAAATGGCCCATAAGTTTCGTATATGGCAACAATGGCCTTTACAATATTAAGCAAAGTTAATACTTAGTTAACGAAAATTCAAGATGTTACAATAGACCTTCTATAACGGTGCACCGCACCTTATGGCCACAGCACCTAAGGTAAAGTTTAGGTGTACTATGCAATACCTTTCTGTTCATTGTTTTGGACCTAGGCCTATCATAGACCTTCTATAACGGTGCATCGCACCTCGTGGTCACAGTACCTAAGGTATGAATATAGGTGTATCATTGCCATATGCAATACCTTTCTGTTCATGGTTCTGGACCTAGGCCTATCATAGACCTTCTATAACGGTGCATCGCACCTCGTGGTCACACTACCTAAGGTATGCAGCAATAGTTCTATACGAATGGTCAATCACGAAGAAAGACCCCGATGTGCATACCATGCTTGCAAGACTTTCTTTACTTTCATTACTCATTAATGTATGCATTCTTACTTCATGTTCCTCTTTTCTTTATCTTTCACTTTACGTTACATAATACTTTCGATTCATTCATTAACATAACACGTAAAGCCACAAGAAGGATAAACATACATCATAACAAGGAACATAGCATACGCAGTCATCAACATCATATAGGGCAACATCATACATACATAACATCATACATAAACATGCAACATCATCGCCATGCCCCACATAACCTCTAAGGCCTCTATAGTCATCGTACATGAACTTACGGAAACTTCCACGTCAATGCTTACATCTACACTTTCCCCCGAAAGTTAGAAGTTGAACTAAGCTTCTCCTCGGGCGCAACAGCCCTATTCGGGCGTATGGACACCCTTCAGTCGCATGGTCTCCAGGCGACTGAACATCATGCGACTAAACTCATGCGGATGAACATCTATGCGAATGGACACCCAGTCGTGCGTATGGACCTCATGCGGATGGAACTAATACGAATAAGCACCTATGCGACTGACATCACGCGAATGGACTCAATGCGAATGAGTCCCATGCGTAAATCTTTGAATGAGTTGCAAGTAAGAAATCTGGAACCTTTTTAATATTTTTTGGTTAAGTATGTTTAAAATAATAAGACGATTTTCAATTTTTGAATATGTAGGAGAGAGAGTGAGAAAATTATAGGAGATGCTAAAATTTATATGTTTGTTAAATTTACTTTCTTACCCTTTACTATGAAATCAATATATATTAAGACTTGTATTAATTAATGGTTAGTATTAGTTCTCGTAGTTGTGATCTTTATTAGTTTTGAAAATATCTTGACCCTATATATATATACACAGACACATAAAACATTACTATAACTTAATAGCAAAGGTCGGTGGGCTTTGCCACCGACCAAAGTACCCCTCAACTTTTTTGATTTGACACTTTTAACCCCTAAATCTTTTATATAACTTTAAGAAATATCATTTTGACCCCTCAAGTTTTTAAAGACTTGGGTATACCCATTGTATTTTTTTATTTAAAAAAAACTAATCCTTACGTTTTTATGTTTATGCACATGTCGGTGTAAATTCGAATTCATCAACGTTTCAACGTACATTTTCTTCGAACACGAATTAGGTCAAATATAAAATGTTTTCGTGCTAATTTTTATGCATGCACTGAGTTGATATGCGTTTTGACGTATGAAAATGTGTGATGTCAATTATAATATGTTTTTGTTCGATGATATGAATTCAAATAACTCTACTTTCGACATAAACTTAGTGTGGAAACGAGTTGGGACAATCATAGTCTATAATTAATCTAATCGCGTACGACGTCGTGTACGCCGTCGCCGTAACGCGCAGGTATATTTACTAGTTTTACTTAATAATATATATATTGTATAAAATTAAAATAAATTAGAGCCTACAAATATAGTAGAGGATGCTTAAACCACGGTAGGTGGCGTATGCATTGCATGGTTTTGTCCGTGGTCGTTTTAACTGACGCGTTTGTGAGGAGGGATGAGTTGTGTGGTACTTCACACATGTTTTTTATTTTCTTTGGAAATTTGTTTTTGAAGGTTTAGGCTTAATAGCAAGATTCACATGTTTACCACTTCTCTGGGTCGGTCGGGGTCGATCGATCCGGTATTATGTGCATTCATTTTTTCATTTCATTTACTTTATTTTTGAATCATTTTAAATGTAGTTGTTAGTTGTATCATGATAAAAAGATGTGATGTTTTGAATTAAAAAATTTTAGTTAATAACTGTTTTACTATTCTAGTTCTCTTATACAATAGTTTAATTTTAAATTATTATATTAATAAACCATTTGTTTATCGTAATAAAGTAATTTCACTTTCATAAATAATTTAGTTATTATAATACACAAAACTGTTATAAAAATTAGAGTAATTACAAATTTGGTCATTTAATTATGTTTAAAATTATGTATTTTGAACTTAAATTTTAATAAGTACACTAATCGTTATTTATTTGAAAATTATCACGCTTTATGTTCTTTTTACTAACTAAAATTAATTTTTTTGTTAATTATGTGTGAATGGATCATTTAGTCATTCCCCTTAAAGTACGAAATCTGCAATTTTTATTAATCATTTATTTTGTCCATTTTGTTTTTAGTTTATTTATTTATCTTTTTTAATCACTTTTTATTTTATAAACTTATTTGAAATATTATTACTTAATAAATTTAATCTCTTTTATAAAATATACTTTTATCTATAGGTTTTTAATTTATTTATTTTTGTTTTTAAAAATTAGTTATCTACCTTTCTAATTGTAAAAACAAATTGAAGAACTCAAAATATATCTTTTAATGTTATAAAATTTAAACTAGTAATAAATTTTGTTTCACCGTCATTTTTTATTAACATTTTGGTATAAGAATATTCAACTATGTTAAACAGTCACATTATGGCACCTCTAGGTTTTCAAACCGTCACATTATGGCCAAAACGTGACGGTTTTGTCCGGTTTCTCCCAAATTCCTTACGGTGCGCCTAAAATTTCCCAAATGAAATCATACTTTTGTTCAATTATTATCATTGTACTTTAATTATATGATGATTTTTAAACTACTTTTAGAAGATTTAATTTTAGAATTTGTTGGTGATCTGTTTTTTATTGTTATTTAATCAATGAACTTTGTTATTTAGAAATAACTAGTATTAAGCCCCCGGCGTTGCCGTGGGGGCGTGAAACCATGTCAAGTAGCATTAAAGACACACCACCGTTTGCGACCACCAACCGAAACGTATAACCAAGGACACACCACCATTAAGTGATACGTAAAACATATAAAACAATAAATAAGTTGATCTTGGACCAGCGCGTTGCGAGTTGCGACGGGACCGTTAAATGGGGAATAATAAGCGTAAAAACGTTGAACTATACACGCACAATGCACCGTGTTAACTCGCAAATGTAGACCGAAACGCAAAGCAAAATTTTTTTAAAATATAAAAAGTATAGGAACCAAAGCTAAAAGTAAAAAAAAATATTTGGGTTAAATTGTAAAATATGTAAAAGTGTTGGGTTAAATTGAAAAAATTAAAGATTAAAAAGAGTAAGACAAAAGTTAGGTACAACTCTTAAAACATTTGTACAACCAATAATGCATAATAAAGTTGGTAATTAGTATATTATAAACTAGTATTAAACCCTCGCGTTTTAACATGGGCGTATAACCATGATAAGTAGTATCAATGGCACATCACCATTAGTAATCACCAACACGAAAAACTCGTATTAAAAATAATAAAAATGAAAAAAATAAAACCGAACAAAAAGTGGACCTAAAAATGTTGAACCACATAGGCGTAACGTAAAACATCTAAAACAATAAATAAGTTGATCTAGGACCAACGCGTTGTAACGTGGCCGCTCACAAAATTTAGACACAAACGAAACGAATTTTTTTTAAATATAATGATAAGAGGACTAAAGTTGAAAGTAAAAAACTATTGGGATTAAATTATAAACGATGTAAATCTATTTTGATAAACAAAACAAAAGGTAGGTACAACCTAGTAAGCATATGTTACAAACCATGATTCATAACCAAGTTGGTAATTAAAAGAATTTCAACAATAAACAATTACTAGTAGTAGAAAAATACATTCAACTAAAATATTTGATACAAGGCTATTTTAAATTTATTATGAGGGATATGTTGGAGATAACATAAAAGTACTTTAATAAAAAAGTGATTGTAGTCGACACGTGACAACATCACAAAATTTTTCAGTAAAAATTTTTCACTTCTCTCTTAATTAAATAATACATTAATTACTAATCATATTATTTAACTTTTTAGATTATAAATATTTTTAATAAATTAACAATATACTGCCAATAAGCATTAAATTAATTGATTTGGGAAGACTCACCCTATGGTTTCTATAGTGGAGGTCAGGTGTTCGAGTCTCAATTGGTACAATATGTTTCAACTGGGTCAGTGATTTTAGCACAGTGGGCTTTTAGATGGTAGGTTTCCCCTAAAATGGTGGGCGGACTGGTTCACCAGCGTTTTCTATGTTCGCGGGCGTGGGTGACAGCTACCTCGATTACCGAGCCTAAAATGGTGGACGGACTGGTGTTACATAGTTTTCTAGTGAAAATTGGTTCCGTATTAAACTCACACCTAATAGTAAATTCATGCTTTATTGACCATAACTAGTTGAATATGTATTGAGTGATTCCTTATTATTCTAGTTTCATTTGAAGTCTTATATGACAAGGATCGACGACAACATCTTTATTTTTATATCTAATTATTTACTTTTAAGTTTATTTTAATCCCGGTTTAATATTAAACGTTACTTTAAGATTAAGTATTAATCAAGATGTTGATTAATAAAACTATTTATAATTATCCATCTCTATTAGCAGTCAATTAAATAATGGACATGAATATGATATCAAGAGGGTCCCAAATAACCGCCAAAATTATTAAGCTTCAGAGAAATTTCTAACGTCTTTATCAAACATTATAAAATCAACCTGTGCACCATACATACATATTTGAAAAATAAAGAATTTCATGACTTCATTTGTTATATATTATAACATTAATTATTTTTTAAACGTAATTATATATTGTTTACATATATTCTTTTTCTAATAGTTCCCAATGTGAGTGACCTTTGAAACTCGTCTCATGCTAATGTAATAATGTTAACTTAATTGACAAAGGTCGAGTTTTATAATTGCTCGTATGACTCATTCTAAATTTAAAAGAAGATACTTGATTGAAATTTAATTAAACACCCCAATCACATCAACAATGTAGTACGTTACTCCGCTACGAACCTATGAATTCCGATAAAGGGTAGTACAAATTAATGTAGTACAAAATAACTAATAGTTACTTTTACACTTTTGGTTCGTCGTTTGTTATTGTGTTCGAGTTGTGTATTTTTGTTAGATTTTAAATGTGAATTATTCAAGATTGGGTTAGTTATTAGGTTCGGATTGTTCAAAGATTAACTTTGTGTAAGATTATGTAGGGCTATGATCATTTAAGAAGTTACAAATATCTTTGAAATCACAAGAACTGATATCAATAGCTGATAATTTTTTATTTTAATTTTTTTATATACTTAAATTTTTGTTTAGGTAGATTAAAAACCATCAAACTAACATAAAAACCCATCAAAGTAATGTTTTTACATGTTTTTAAAATTTTTATTTCTTTAGCTACACATATAAATAGTATAATCTATATCTGAGTTACACATGTGTAATTATATACATAAATGAAATTTATTTATTAGTTTTTTTTCTTTTTGAATTTTAAAAGAAACAAATTAATATTATATTTCAATCATATTTTATATAGAACACAAAAAAAGTATGTGTTGATGGAAGTTCTCGTAATTCTGAAGATATTTGTGAGTTGTCAAATGATCTGAATTCAGGTTATGTATTACCTTCTAAAAAACCATATACAATTTTATTAAAAACATGCAAAACCATATAATAAACTCTTGACTTCTATGCTATACTTTATATATAAAAGATTTTTCCAAATCGTATAATGTCAAAACTAAAAGAAACAATTACTTCAATAAGGAGGTGGAGTGGGTGAGGGAGTGGCTTAAGGAGGCCTACATGGTTGGAATATCCTATCAAGAACACCACCCCAACCATGCGATTTGAGGTCAGAGGTCGGGGAGGGTGATGAACAGCCAAGTCTCGTCTAATGAGATATGCTATAAAAAAAAAAAAAAAAAAAAGGCGCTAGCCTCCTTTAAAGGCAGCTTAAAAAATTAAGCTAACTATTAAATAAATCAAATTTCAAACCAATTTTTAAATATATTATACTTGCTCTTTACAAACCCAATCTAAAAAAACATGTCTTCTTCAATCAACCATCAACACCAAGGAAATAAGACAAAGGTCTGTGGCGACAAGTCGGGCTCTCAAAATCCTTTCAATGTTCAAAATAACAACATTTTTTTAAGTTTACTATTTTCCAAGCCACTACTACTTTGCACCCCTAGATACAATAAGTTCAACTATATTTCCACCAACAAAATCTGGTTCTGAACACCTTTCAGTAGCAACAACAACCTTCAAACCTCTAATTTTTAGCCTATCATGATGAACTGATACCGAAATGTTGAAAAGATGTTGAATATACACCAACTCTCGCAGGAGGAGCAACTGAAACACGTGAAACAACCCAATCTTCTTATTGTTGAATCGGGTGCTAGTCAAAACTAAAAACTATAGTCTCGAGCAAAGTCTGGAATCTTGTAGAATTCTGGTCGTGATATGAGGAGGGTGAAAAATAAAGTCGCTAATAATAGTGTTCGAGGCCTAAAATCCAACATAACCATCATGATGTCGGCTGTGCACAAACTCTGGGTAATCAATAAGTCTTGATCAACTAGCATTTTGATTGATTGGTTACGATACCAATTCAAGTCCTAAAATCAATATTCGTGGATAACTACCACGTTTAGAATACTTTATTAATCATAAGGATTTAATTACAATGACACTATAAATCGATACATATAGGCTAAACATTTTAATCTATTTGACTTGTATTTGAATTGGCATGACTTAGAAATAAAATGACTTGTTGGCCCTATTTTGTAGCCACTTGTGTCCTAAGGAATTTACGATAAAATATATATATATGTGTGTGTGATTTAGGTGAAGAAAATCTAACACCAATTTTGGTATCTATTAAACGAATCGTCCTAGATTTACGGTTATTAACTACACAAAAATGACTGGGATGCCACAACGTAAAATCTCTCACGTTTACTTGTATTTTTAGAGTGTTGTTATACATACCCTTTTATCTAATTTTTACTTGTTATACTTCCTCCTTAAGTTCTTAAAGAAATACAATTCGACCCTTTTGTTTTCATTTTATCCGTTTTGACTCTTATTGTGATAATAGCTAATAAACTTTCATGTTATTTTTAATTTGTTTTTTTTTTTTGTAATGGCCTATTATTTATTTTTTTCAAAAATTCTAGACATGTGTTGTAATATTTTTCTAGCTAAACTACATCTTTGTTAATATAATTTTTAATCAATTTCGTTTTAAATATGGATCGAATTTCAAGCCATGTCTGTAGTTTAACTTTATATATTAAGCAAGTGTTTCGATATCTTCATTTTAATAAAAAATTAACTATATCAAACTGCAATATTGTAAATTTAAAAATTAAATTTCATATAATTATTAAATTCAGTTTGATTGTTTTAAGGATTCAAATTCATTTATATCTCCTAACTAAATAATTAAAAACATAGATTTATATTGTTATCTTGTCAATAAAAACATTTGTGGATCCCCTTTGTATCGACTAGCGAACAAGAACAGTAGGCGGCTGCAGAATGAAATATCTTCAGTAAAAACTAACCAAGTAACAGTTCTTCATTCAAGTTAGTCAATCAATCTCGTACATTTGTATTATTAAACCTATTTTGATGTATTGTTAATTTAATATAATTATATAGAATGGAATGCTGAAATTATCAAAGAAAAAAACAACAATTAGATTTATTGTTTTAGACTTCAAAAATTAATTTAATTTTATTTCAATGTAAAGATAAAATAGGTAATACGAAAGTTTTTTTAAAATAATAATTGTACAAGGGGGAATATGAAAAATTTTAGAACTATTTTTTCTAGAGAGGGGGTATGACAAGTAAGAAGGGATGTATATATAGCCCAACCCTATTTTTATTATCATAATTTCATATTAATTTATTCAGGTAGGTTTTAGAATCTATAGTAGCCTAGATATCTTTATAAATTGTAATAAACTAGTATTAAGCCCTCCGCGTTACAGTGGGAGGTGTAAAACTGTGCCAAGTAACACTAACGGCACACCAGCGCCAATTACCACTAACATTGGAAAAATCATAAAAACGTGAGAAAATAAACCGAATGAGAAGTAGACGTAAAAACATTGAACAGTGCAGTGACGCAAGCGTAACATAAAATATTTAGAACAATAAGTAAATCAATCTAGGGGTCCAAAGTTGAAAGTAAAAAAATATTAAACCACACAAACACGTTACGGCGTGTTAACTCGTAAAATTGAAACTGAAACGTAAAACGAAAAATTTGTAAAATATAAAAAATATAGGGGTCCAAAGTTGAAAGTAAACAAATATTAAGCCTAAATTTTAAAGATTTAAAAGTATCAAGTTAAAATAAAAAAGTTAGAGATTAAAAAAAGAAACAAAAAAAATACAACCCATAAAACATATAGTACCACTTGCATACAAGACTTTTAATTAGTATAATATAAATTATTTTCAAATTGAAATATTTTGATTGTGATTTCAAAAGCTCATCGCATAATTTACAGAAAACAAAAGAATATAAAACTCGAGCTTATATGTGCTTATCATCTAACTCCCTTAGATTAATATCATACCATACAATTTTAAATATTATAAATATTCAAAAGTACGATTTGAGCAAACCTTTAAATCTTTAACACATGTTACTTCCAACATATTCTATTGATTTCTTTTTTACATAAATTGAATCTTAACGAGAATGTTTTTAAATTATCAATATCATTATCAACATAATTTTTTAAAAGATGAGTTATGATTGATAAATGAAGATCGTGGGATTGTGAGAGGACCACTATATTTGAGATGATGATTAGGAGAGCCACGCAACCAGTTACCAGTAGATGGGTTTAATGCATTCGCCTTTTATTTTAAATAATACAATAAATTATTTTTAGAAAAGTACGACATTAAAAAGCACAACTGCTTTTGGCTTAAAGAAAATCTAACGGCCAATAATTATCTGACTTTAAGGAAATGGTAACAATTGACGGTATGTCGGGATGCCACGTTAAGCTTCTATAATGTTAAAAAAGTATGCGTAAAACATGTGACTCATCGCTTCACATGGAATACCATATATCATAATGCTTCATCCAAATTAGCTTATCAACATCTTATTTTTAACAATAAGGTTTATTATTATTATTATATATCCCGCTTAAGGTGGGAAGCCGGTAGTTAGGGCTGCAAACGAACTGAACGTTCAGCGAACAGTTCGTGAACCGTTCGGCGGGAAGTTTGTTTAGTAAATGAATGAACACGAACAAGAAAATTATGTTCGTTTAGTTAAACGAACGAACATGAACATAAGCCGTGTTCGTTTATTTATGTTCGTGAGCGTTCGATAATGTGCTCGTTTATGTTCGTTCGTGTATGTTCGATAATGTGTTCGTTTGGTGTTCGTTTATATTCTTAATTTTTGTATCATTTATTTTTATGACTATTATATCAAGTGTTTTTTGATATTTATGCTAACTAATTATTTATTCTTGATTGATTTTGTGTAATGTTTGTAATAAAAATATAAATTTTATTCTAAAATAAATCTATAATAATTTGTATGTATTTGTGCTTATGAGCTTCTTTGTGTTCGTCATGTTCATGAACAGTTGTTTGCGTTCGTTTGCTTTTGTTTGTGTTCATTTGCGTTCAGTAAGTGTTCGTGAACAGTTCATGAACATGTTCATTTTCTTAATGAACGAACACGAACAAGAAATCTTGTTCGGTAAGTGTTCGTAAACAGTTCATGAACAAGTTTATTTCTTAACGAATGAACACGAACAAGGGCGTGTTCGTGTTCGTTCAGTTCGTTTGCAGCCCTACCGGTAGTACCTAAGTACATCGTGTACGTCGTGTAGTGTGTCTGTTGATTAACGTTGGGGATTCTAGCCGTGGGTAGTTTTAGGTTAAATGGTTAAAAGGATTTTGGCTTCTTCTTTTAGGTAGTTTTCGAATACGTTTAGATAAATTGATGTGATTTTCTTTTATTGGTTACGAGTTATATGGTGGTTTTAGGTTCAAAGGGTTCCATTCCTTCTACACTTAGATTTATCTAGTATATTTTTTACGTGACAAAGTGGAATATAAAGACTTTAGCTTAGTACTAAGTTTAAGAAGACAAAAGGTGACACGTGAAAATGGATGTTGAATTTGTCATTCGGATTAACCTTTCAAAGGTAGTAGGAGTTGTTTTTTTTCTTTTCAGCTAATTTTAAACTAGTATTAAGCCCTCGCGTTACGGCGGGGCATAAAATCATGACAAATAGCACCAATGTTACAATATTGTCCGTGACCACTAACACCGGAAAAACTCGTATTAAAAAGAAATAAAAAAGAAATAAAAAAAATCGAACGGAAAGAAATGTCGAAAAGTAAAACATTAAAAACAATAACTTTGTCGATCTAGGACTGCACGTTGCGACGGGGCCGTTAAACGGATAAAATAGGTGTAACAACGTTGATCACACGCATATGTTACCAATGTGTTAACTCATAAAATTTAAACCGAAATGTAAAATAAAAAATTTGTAAAAACAAAATGTATATAGGGTCAAAGTTGAAAGTTAAAAATTTTAGGGGTTAAGTTGTAAAGGATGTAAAAGTATTGGGTTTAAAATAAAAAGTTAAAAGAAAAAAACAAAATATATATACAACTTTTAATGCTAAAAATACAACACTATATGCAAACTTGAGTTGGTAATTAGTATATATTAAATTTACTCTCTAAGTTTTGACAAAAATAACTATTTTTCTCTAAAATATTAGAAACATCAATTTAACTACAAAATTTTCATAAGTTGTTTCAAATTCAATCCAAAACCTTCATTATTTTGTATTTAAGTTTAAAAAACTAATAAAACTTTTGGACTGAAATTAAAACAAATTATTAAACTTTTGGACGTAAATTGATGTTTCTAATCTTTTGGAGAAAAATTATTATTTTTGTTAAAACACATATGGTAAAACCAAATTTAACTCTTTTCTTTTTGAAATCATCGTTCAAGTATAAGAAAAAATTAAGAAAAGTAATGGTATTGGTTCAATTTGTTATTTAGAACCAAACAAAGTTTATATAAATACTATGGACAGCTGACTACAAGCCGATGACATTGGTACTATACGTTGAATATTAGCAGTAACTAGAATTAAGTCTCCGCGTTGCGGGGGGGCGTAAAACTGTGCCAAATAGCATAAATGTCACACCATCGCCTACTTCCACCAACACTGAAGTTGGGTGTGTTAATGCGGAGAAATTAGACTGAAACGTAAAACATAATTTTTTTTAACTTAGTCGATCTAGGATCCGCGTGTTGCAATGAATGTGTCAAACGGGTAAAAATAGACATAAAAAAGTTGAACCACACATGCACATTGCGTCGTATTAAGTCATAATATTTAGAATGAAACGTAAAACAAAACATAAAAATGTTGAAACCACACATACATGTTGCACCATGTTAACTTGCAAATTTAAGAACGAAACATAAAACATATATTTACGAAAGATAAAAGTTTTGGGTTAAAGTTGTAAAGTAAAAAATTATAAGGTCAAATTGCAAAAGATAAAAAAAAATTTGGGTTAAAAACGTTAAGCTTAATTTTTGTGAGGTTACATTGCAAAAATAAAAAATTTAATGTTAAAGTAGAAACTTGTTTTTATACAACATTCTATGCATAAGATACAACACCTTATGCATAAAAAAGTTGAAAATTAATATATTATAAATATTTGTATTTTATTTTCATTCATTCTTATCTAATTTTCTATTTTTAAAATTATTAAGACGAACATAAAATAGAAACAAAAAAACAAATGTTATTCAATTCGTATTGGTTGTTCTAAATAAACAAGACAACCAAATCTATACTAATAAAGAAATATGTTTAGAAGACATGTGATTTGTTTCTATATTGTTCACCTAGACTACACCTATTATTTCGACATGTATTGTTATTAAAATAAAAATTAACTATTTAATGATACATTAAATGCTATTTATATATTTTTCAAATTATAAACATATATTTGATAAGTTAGAACATGTTTTTGTTTTTTATAAAAAAAACTTCTTTTTTATTTAAACAAATTTTATGAAATATGTAAATTTTAATGCGAAAAACTTGTACAAATGACATTATTTAAAAAATTATTTTAAAAAAAATTAGAATGTTTAAAGAAATATTTGAAAGGAAAAGTTTTTAAAGACGAAATTTGAAAAAAAAAAAGTTGTTATGTTTTATTATCTAAAATAGTTAATTATTTGTAATTTCAATCATATTTATCTCAAAAAATATTATATAATTTCTAAATATTAATAATTAACTATTACTTATTATTTTATTTAACAAATGTAATACAAGAGTTTCTATACTATTTAGCTTACGATATCACATCAAATGTAACACGTGTCTTTTAGTCACTCCTACTTATGTTTCAGATTGCCTCAACAATTAAGGAAGTTGCACATCAAAAGCGGCTCTAATTCTTGACATCATACGTCACGAGTTGGAGCTACTTTTTAAGGAGTTCAAATCGAGACAAAAGAATTAACCTTTATCATACGTCGATGACATGAATTATCCTTGCGGATTCTAGAAGGTGAGCATGACGGCCGTCAAGACAAGTTCACAACATGAACCACCGTTTCGCAG
Source organism: Flaveria ramosissima (assembly GCA_025215565.1). NCBI lineage: Eukaryota > Viridiplantae > Streptophyta > Magnoliopsida > Asterales > Asteraceae > Flaveria > Flaveria ramosissima. Next base: position 13,808,127 of record CM046037.1, read on the forward strand.
ATTCTACACGAATACTATTTAATTTAACATAATATCACCTTCAAACAATCAAATCTAATCTCTCGAGCAAATGTTTTACCAAACTAGTATTAGGTGAGAATTCGTTATTTTATTATACGGAATACGAATCAAGACGACACAAAAAACAGAAATAATCTCGAAGATTATGTGTGTAGGAAGATGACCCTCATATATGTATATATGTCGACTACAACAACTTAATTTTTTAAATCTAATTATATTATATGATCTATTAATTTATTACATATAAAATAACTTGAAGTGATTTAATATATAGGCAATGATTATAGAAGCGGGTCATCATGGATGCACATTCACATCAAATAAAATGATTAATATCGGAATAAAGATGAGAGAGAGAAACTGCGCAGTCATAGCCGCCAATTTCCTTCTTCCTTTTTCTTATATAAATTAAAAAACCACAACAATACGCTTTTATCTCACAAACTATAAACGACTGTTTACCTATCTGTAAAGTTGAAGTAGAAATACTTTAACTATCACGCTCTTATTTCACACCAACTATAAACGACTGTTTACCTATCTGTAAAGTTGAAGTAGAAGATAAAACGACTGTTAGTATATTATGTTTAATCTCATAGCCAATTGAACTGTAAACGTCAATTTAAAATTACAAGAGACAATTTACAAGAGACGTATTTAGGCTTGGATGATGCAGGTATAGCAATTTAATCTCACGTTTTTTGCAAGACACCATTCGAAAACATGTGAAGTCGAGGATAAAAGAAAACAATGGTTTTCAGGTTATGTCGAATCTCATTGTCTGTTGAGTTTTAGAACGGTTAAATTGTCACCGAAAAACCGTTTAAGTTTGAGATTGACGTATTTAAGTTAAAGGATAACGTATTTAAGTTTGTCGTGATACAAGTATAGAAATTATAGAGTAGCCAATTAACATTATTTAATTTTAGCATAAAAAGCGCAAAATTAAATAAAAAAATGGGAGAATCATGTATATAAATGGAGCCATGAGAGAAGAAGAAATCACGTTAATGATGAACTACTCACTCTTTCTCTCTCTAGACACCTTCTCTCTCTAAAATCAAAAGGGAAAGTGTGAAAACGGCCCCTTATAAATCTTAATCGGGTCTCGAGGCACCTTTTCATCGTCTTTTTCACTCTCCCTGCGTTTTCATATCCACTTTCAAACACTAAAAATGGCAGAAGACAACAACACCAACAACAATAATAGTAATAATAATATTAACGGTGGTGGTGGTGGTGGTGCGACGAAGACGACGGTGGTGGTGATCAGAGAATACGATCCGAAAACCGATAGGGAGAGAGTTGAACAAGTGGAGAGTAGTTGTGAAGTGGGTCCCAACGGCGAACTATCTCTTTTCACTGATCTTTTGGGTGATCCCATTTGCAGAGTTCGAAACTCACCTGCTTATCTCATGCTCGTAATTCACCTCCTTCACACTCTTATTATTATTATTATTGTTCTAACTATTTGTAAGTTAGTTTTTGAATGAATTAAAGATGGGTGATTTAACGTCGGAAATGGAATTTGCAGGTGGCGGAGACGGTGACCCACGGCGGCGATCACTCGCCGGAGACGAAGGAGATTGTGGGGATGATAAGGGGTTGTATAAAAACCGTCACTTGTGGTACGAAATTCTCCCGGAGTAAAACCGGTGAACCGCCTAAACCGCTGCCGGTTTATACTAAACTCGCTTACATCTTAGGCCTCAGGGTGTCTCCGTTTCACCGGTAAATTCATCTCCGGCGACTGTTAATCTCATCGGAAATTAAAAGATTTCGTGTTGATTAACTGATTAATCTTGTATTACAGGAGAATGGGAATTGGATTAAAGCTCGTTAACAGAATGGAGCAATGGTTCGGAGACAACGGTGCGGAGTACTCATACATCGCCACCGACGACGCCAACGAGCCGTCGGTGAGCCTCTTCACCGGAAAATGTGGCTACACCAAGTTCCGCAACCCGTCGGTGCTCGTGCACCCGGTGTTCGCACACCGTCTGCCCGTCAGTAGCCGAGTAACCATACTCAAGCTCAGCCCGACGGACAGCGAGTCAATTTACCGTCACCGGTTCTCCACGACGGAGTTTTTCCCGCGTGACATTGACTCGATACTCAACAACCAACTCAACCTTGGTACTTATTTAGCAGTACCAAGAGAGTACATATATAGCGGGTCAGATAACTTTTTATCTGACCCGCCAGAAAATTGGGCTATTATGAGCGTGTGGAATAGTAAAGATGTATTTACGCTAGAGGTGAAAGGGGCATCAAAATGGAGAAAGGGGTTTGCTAAAACGACAAGGGTACTCGATCGGGTTTTCCCGTTTTTACGGTTACCATCGTTGCCGAAGATCTTTAGCCCATTTGGGCTCCACATGTTGTATGGGTTAGGTGGTTCGGGCCCATTGTACACGCGGTTCGCGAAGGATCTGTTTGGGTTCGCACATAACCTAGCCAAGGAGTGCAAGTGTGGTGTGGTTGCAACCGAAGTGTCGAGTGAGGATCCGCTCAAGTTAGCAATACCACATTGGAAGGTTCTATCGTTCACGGATTTGTGGTGTATAAAGAGGCTTGGGGAAGACTACAGTGACGGATCTGTGGGTGATTGGAGAAAGTCACAGCCTGGGTTATCCATTTTTGTTGATCCTAGAGAGTTCTAACTTTTTTAACAATATAGATGGTGTAGTTTACTTGCTGTTTTTAAGGCTTTGGTTGGGTGTTTGTTTTTCTTTTTTTTAGTTTTTTTTTGAAGCCTTTTTTAAGCTTAGTTTAAGTTTTGTTTTTAATGGGTGGGTGGGGAAGGAAAAGAAGGGAAGGTGTATCAACCAAATGTGTTTCATGGGGTATATCCTCATGTGGGACCTACCTTTTTTTAGTAAATAAAATTTTAGCTTTTCTTTAGATTCATTCAAGAGTTTGAGGTTGGTTCATGTGATTGTCACAAACAGTTCTATATTGAAAAGGTCGTTAATTTTCTGTCGAAAAGCTCGTTTATTGAATGAGCTCTGGTGGGGTGGTTTCGGCGTGGGATTCGGTTCATTTAAGCTTAGTTCGAACTATTGAATAACTTTTAAGTTTCTAGACAAACGGAACACTGAAATGGTACTTTTGTTATTTGATTAGTGATGGTTCTTTATGATACTTTCCATATCATTATTACGGTAACGAATTATTTATGGTTCTTTATGATACTTTCCAATATCATTATTATGGTATCATATCAATTATGATAATATAAAACGAAAATATGATATTTATTATTGTTTTCAAATATTTTCTTTTCGATTTGGAAAGTATTCATTTCGTTTCAATTTGGAAACTATTTAAGGTTTTATAGAGATATGGTAGATCTTATTTCCTTCTAACACGAATATATGCTTTTTCACTAACCACTTTCTTTTGTGGAAGATTTGAGATTTAAAAAGGGAATTTATGTTTCATACCGATATGATTCCGAAAAGATTATGTTCATTCAAGAATATCCCAAAATAATTTATATAATGTGATATAATTCTTGATTTTTAATAGTTTTTAACTTAATTTTAAGAATTTATTGGTAGTGGTTTTGAGAAATACAAAAGTGTGGTGGGGGGTTAATGTGGGCCATTGTGTTTTAAGTTATCTTGGAGGATTCTCCTTTTGGTGATGCTTGTTTTCTTCCCCACTAATCAATTGATGCAAAATTTGGCTTTTTGCTGTTTTGGCATATTTCTTTTCTATTTTATTTTAGTTTTTATTTTATGTTAATTCATGGTAATTTTCTTAATAGCGACACCTTTGTTTGGCCATAATTTCATTCTTTTTTGCTAGTGATCGTGAGTTTATTTTTGTTATGGTATGATTGTGACATTTAAGGTCCAAAAATACACTTACCACATGCTTGTTTTAGATTTTATGCAAGAGTGTGACTTTCGTATTATGTATATGTATGTATGTTTATATCGAATAATAATATACGTAGTGATCTTAAAAAACTTTAATCGATCTGTTTATATTTAAATAATCCAATTCATCGGTTTTAAGATGCTTGCTCTTTTTCACAAGCATGACGTCCTTTACAAGTCATCGACCTAGTTAATATTTTAGGGTAGTTGACTAATTGTCATATATAAACAAAAAAGCATTTGTTCTATAACAAAACAATATTGATGAATATTATCATTGTTCATAACACTTCATTTATATATAAAGGAAAATTTTCATATATATCATTAAGAAGTTTGTCTAGGTCATTGACAACCGTCTCGTATTCTTTGTTTTCTCATATGTGGCACATCAGCGACACACTAGTTTTTCATATTTTTTCAGTTTTTTTTCGTTTTGCACTGTGTCGTCCCAGTTTTCCCCCATATTCCGCCAACATGCTAAAGGGTGGTACGATAGAAGTTTCATTTGGGTTGTACAACCCGGTGAACCCCGGTAAATCATTGAGTAATTGAACCGGGAGAGCGGTATTCCTGACTCGCCTTGGTTTTCCCCAATGTTACCCCATCACCACTTCATTAGGACGAATAAATCACCATTGAATAGCTCAAATGGTAAGTAAGGTTGCATGCACCAAATAAACAACTAAACTCATGACTGTGCTGGGGCTGGCAAATCGTGTTTTATCGTGTTTAACATGTTACAGACGACGCGATTAGGACAAGTATCAAACATGAAAACGACACCTTTAACACTTAGATTTGGTGGTTTGAGTGTGACAGTTATATGTTTTAGGTATCAAGAAAAAGAAATGATAAATGCAAGACTCCTAATTTTAATTATTTTAAAAAAGTAAAAAAATGCATAATGTACTTTTTTGCTAAACAGGTCTTATCGTATCTAAACAGGTACTCATTTTGTCAGCCCTGTCTGTGCAACTCACCTGGTTGGGCTTTAAATCCTTAAAATTTATATATTACTAATTACCAACTTTGTTAAGCTTAAAGAGTTGTACAATATGCATAATAAGTTGTACTTATCTTTGTCTTTTATCTAATTCTTAATTTTTTTCTTATCTTAACCCAATACTTTTATACTTTTACAATATGGCCCCAATATTTGTATACTTTCAATTTTGGTCTCTTATATTTTCATATTTTATAATTTTTTTGTTTTAAGTTTCGGTTTAAAATTTACGAGTTAACTCACTGCAGCGTACATGTGTGGTTCAACGTTTTTACCTTTATATTTTTCCTATTTAACGACCCCGTCGCAACATACTGATTCTAGATCGACTTATTGTTCTATATGTTTTATGTACCGCCTACGCTTTTTAACATTTTTACACCTACTTTTCGTTCGTTTTTATTTTTATTTTTTTACTACGAGCTTTTTGAATGTCAGTGATCACTGACGGTGGTATCATTTATGCTACTTGATATGGTTTTACGTACCCGTCGCAACGCAGGGGCTTAAGACTAGTTTAATATTAAAAATTGATTACATGTTATCATCACATTCTTCCTCACACCCACTTTAATTTTCCGTCTAAACTATTTATTCTTTTCTAAAAGTCCAATAACTAATTTTTAAATTTTTTTCTCTCTCTTATATTATAAATCTAAGTCATTTTTTAAATCAATAAAATTTTCAAAAAATATTTTTTTCATTAAATAAAAACATTGTATTTTGATTAAAAAATTTACACTTTTTCAAAATCAGAATTTTCTAAAACTATGATTTTTTCTAAAAGAACATAACTTTTTTAAATTATAATATATTTTAAAATTAATCATTTTAAAAAATAAAAGTTTTATATAGAACTATTTTTTACAAAATAGATTTTTTTTCAAGTTAACTAAAACTAGGGTTTAAACAAAGAGATATTGATAAAGAAAATGAATTTTTTTTCAACAAAGCAAATAATTTTTTAAAACAAAAGTTTTAAAATTTATAATAATATTTATTAACTAATCAAAGTACTTACTTATACATTATTTCAATTATATCTTATATCAAAATAAAGATTTATAGTTGTTAACTATTCGTTAATAAATATTTAGTATTTGAATATTCGACTCGTGTAATTAATGAGTTTATAGCCTAGTATAACATATTAAAGTAAATTACTAATTAAGAAACTATCTTGAATCTAATATTACTAAATACAGCTTTCGCTGCAATTTATCTTTTCAAAATTACGTTTAAAATACAAGAGAAATTATTTCTAATTTTAAGTTATTACATAGTGTTTGAACATTGTAAAATATTTAAATCTATAAAACTGACTTAAATAAGAAAATTTGAAAAAAAATTAATGTGATATTTAATTGACAAATAAACTATAAAACAATTAGTTTTCCTTTAGTATTGGAAAGTTTTCTAATTTTGACATAATGACTTGTTAAGAAGAAGATAGAAATGCAGTTTTGGAGAAATTTTTTAACACCCTGAAATTTCCAAGGAATCAAAGAAGGCATAAAGTTTTCGTCTAATTAAGTTGTCATGCAAGGAGGTTCTTGCACGAGAACATGCTCACTTGAAGGGGGAAAGCCTATAAAAGAGATAAGGACACCCCTTGTTCTCTACTTTCATGCGAAAACTACTGTTGGTTCATTTTAGAGAGAGAGAGAGAGAGAGAGAGAGAGAGAGAGAGAGAGAGAGAGAGAGAGAGAGAGAGAGAGAGAGAGAGATAGAGAGAGAGAGAGAGAGAGAGAGAGAGAGAGAGAGATAGAGGGGAGAACTAGAGAAAAAAATATGAAAAAGTGGTGTTCAAGGTATGTATTTGTGTTAGATTCGTTTATGCATTAAGGAATGTTTCGTAATAATAATGGTGCATGAATATGCACCTTTGAGTTAAGGGGATCTCAAGAAAAAGGTTTGTTGTGAGCACTCTTAAAAGTTGTGAGTTATAGTTCCTTCTTTTACAAGTTTTAGGGCTATTATGCATACTACTATGTTTGTTAATTCTTATGATTATGATTTTGATTGAAATGATTATGTTATGAATGAATTAGTTGAGATTAAGTCGATGTATAGGCTGATTCTGGGTTGTTTTTGCATGAAATGTATAGATGTTCTCGCCTAGGTTGGTGTTTTTGCCCATAGGTTCTTGTGTACTATGATGTTCTCGCGTATAGGTAACTTGGCATGCAAGGATTCGATTTATGTATTGTTCGCATGTTTGGTGATGTTTTCACGTATAGTAATGTTCTCGTTTATACTGAAGTTTTCGCATAAGCCTTATAGTTTTTGCATACATTGGTTTTGCTAAGGAAGTTCTAGCTCGACTTAGTGACGAGAAATGTGTTATCTGATATGACTTGAACTGGTTTCAAAATGATAAAGGTTTAAAAGTGAAATTTACTTGGTATGTCTAAGTACTATTATAAGTAAAGTATGATATAATAAAAATGAAGGATAATGTAAATGAAAAGTGGAACGTAGTGAATTAATGAAAGTCTTGCAAACGTATATGCATGAGGTTCATAGACTAATAAGAGGTTGTTAGCTCATCTTTAGGTGGCTTAATTAGCCCGTGAGGATACCCATGGGGGGTCTAATCCTTGTGATTGACCATGAATGAAAGGAGATCTTTGTCGTTTGGTCTTGAGATTATGATCAGTCTCAAAACTTATGTTGGGGTTTTAGCATATGACACTAATTCATTACAGTAAAAAATAATGATAAAGAAATGAAAGGAATGATGAGAAAAGTTAAAGAAAGAAATGATCATGTTAACATATATGTATTAATGTATGTTGATGTACGAAAAGGCTATGGTTTTAAAGTATGAAAAATGTCTTATTATTAAAACTAAAACTCACTTAACTTTGTTGATTTTATATGCATAATAGTTAACATGTAATTGTTGAGCTGAGAAGATGTAGGCATGGACCTGAAAGTTACTAGAATAGTTCAAGTGTAGCATCCATAGTTTTAAAATAATGTTTATGTACACTTGAATGATCTTTTTAGACAAGCTTTATTTGTAATGATTAAATATGTTTTCCGCTGCTAAAATATGTTTATAAATGTTTTATGGCATGAATAACCAACTGTAAGGACTTACAAGAACAAAACCATACATGTTCATGCCTAGAAAAAGAGTAGAGAAATTTATTGGTAAAATAAGACGGATATAAATCTGAAATGTGAGAACTATTTGATTACTTTCTTAATAAATTAAAATCTATTGCTAGCAACAATGAACTGATGTTTGAATTGTTATAATCAAAACTTATAATAAATATTTGATAAGTAACTTCAATAAATATCAACACAAAAATCATAAAGTTAACAATAAAATTAAGTACTTTAGTACTTATGGAAAGCAAAATCGTAATAGATAGTAAAATGACTAAAAGAAACAAATTAAATCAATGTTTTCAGAACCGGATCGGACGTCAAACCGGAAGCCTTATTGGTTTGGTGGTCGGACCGGATTCAAGAACCAGATGACGTTATAATTATATATATATATATATATATATATATATATATATATATATATATATATATATATATATATATATATATATATATATATATATATATATATATATATATAGTTATATATAATCAAATATAAGTAATTTATATATGTATTTTACAGTTATATATAAAACTTAACTATATTTTTATATCCAACACACTAATTTATGGTTCAACACCCCGTTTTTACCCATTAAAATAAAAAAAAACCCAAATCCGGTTCGAATCGGTCCGACCACCGATTCAGGACGAACCGGCCGGTCGAACCGGCCTAAAATGATCCAATGCGAACCGGACCGTCTAGGTGGCTGATCCCCGGTTGGACCGGCCGGTCTGATCCGGTCCTAACAACCATAAATTAAATCATTGAATGTATATCTTATATCGTTGCAGGAAATGAAAATAATATATTGGAAAAAATAAAAAAAGAGAAGTAGATAATAACAATAGTTGATAACGTAAATAGTGAATTGTTTTTTCTACCTTTAGTTTGATCACAATTGTTATTTTCATCAAAAAATATTTTTTTTTACATTTGGCTTCACAGGTTTGAAAACAATTATTATTTTCATCCAAAAAAGGTTAGCTTCAATGTTTTAAAATATTAAATATTTATCGTTAAAATGGCACTTATATTAATATTAATATAAAAACAAAATCCAAATTTATGTTTAGGTGTTGCTGATAAAAGTTCTTTCATGGAATTCATGTTTTTAGATGAAAATAACAACTTTTTCAAAAACCTTAGGGAGCCAAATGTAAGAAAAAAATATTTTTGGATGAAAATGACAAATATGACCAAATCATAGAGAGGAAAACAACAATTTACTCTAATGTAAAAATAAGGATTTATGAGATGATTAATAGTGTTTAGAGAGTAATAAAATTTAGAGTAAAATATTATTTTCGTCCTTGACATTTTGTTTAATTTTTCAATTCAATCCTCAAATAATTTTTTTGTCAATTCAGTCACCGTAGTTTACCAAATGTTGATATTTTCATCCACTCCATTAACACCGTTAAAACCTGCATTAAATGTGATAGTATTTTACTATTTTCAACACCCTAATTATCCAATTAAAATAAATTAATATTCAACTAAAACTAAAAAACACATAAAACGACTAGGGAGACCAGGTGCTTCAATTTAAAAGCTTCAATGAACTTTAACTCATGTTGTTCGATTGAGTCTTGCTGTATGATTCAATTAATCTTCATGTTTTGTTCGAGCGTCTACCGTGTTCGATTGAGCTCTGATGTAGGATTGAGGTATGTTGTTGTCACGCTTTAATTGATTGAGGTCTGGGTTGTCACCTTTGTTTGAATGTGACAACATCATACCTCAATCAAACAAAACGTGATAACATTATATCTCAATCGAACCATGGTAAACCTTCGTAAAAAACGTGAAGATTAATTAAAATCCAACATCAGACCTCAATCGAACAACATGGATTATAGTTAATCGAAGCTTTTAAATCGAAGCATCCTGTCTCACTAGTCGATTCATGTGTTTTTTAGTTTTAATTGATTAATTTGTTTTAATTGAATAATTAAGTATTGAAAAAGACTAAAACATTCTAATATTTAACAGAGATCTTAATGGAATTTACGGAGTGGATAAAAATGATAGCATTTGGTAAACTATAATAACTAAAATGACAAAAAAATTGGATTGAAAGGCCAAATTCAACGAAACGTTAGAGATGAAAATAACATTTTACTTTAAGATTTAAGATGACTGGTATTTGAGGATTTGTTTTTCTGAAATTTTGATGGTGATGGAGATAATTAAGGAAATAAGTTCTTCTGATAAAATAGCATAATTTATGAAAAAATTGTTAAAGGGGGTTTAGGTGAAAATAATTTTGTAAGGTGAAACTCGATGATTAGATTTGACAACACATTTAATCTATCTGTTTTAATAAAAGAAAGTTTTGTATAAACATTTATCATTATTACAAAGCTCCTAATTCTAATATTATCGTGTCTCTTTTCTATTAAATAGTTATATTAAATACTATTGATATTATTTAATTCTTTTTGAGATTGAAAATAGTTTTAAATCATTAAAAAAAGATCTTTTATAAATGTAATTTCAAAATAAATAAATATTTATAAAACGTAAACTTTTTTCTAATACATCAATTTTTTTAAAAATACTAAATATTAAAAATCATTGTTTTCCTAAAATAAAATTTTTATAAACTAAATAATTAAAATTTAGAGTTGTAATAAGAAAATTTTTGAAAATATTAGTTTTTTAAAACGGTTTGTTTTGAAACTAATATATAAATTTTATTATATTTTATAGAAACAGAAAAATAGACAAGTTAAAAAATGATATCATTGTTTTATTATTTTACTCATACGTAATTACAATCATATATTATCTTAAAATATTATTTATAATTAATATATTTTCATTACTAATTATTTAATAATTATTTATTCAACACTTATTAGTACATAATGTACTAACCTACTAATTTATTTTAAGTAGAGTTGTAATTTTTTTATTGATTAATACAATTATTAAAAATTTGAGAGAGATATGAATTTATTCTTGTGTATTTTAGTAGATATTATTTAGTAGTTGACAACACTAAATATGGGAAGGTAAAATCAACAAAAGCACTTTTATACGAAACACGTATTATACTGTACGCGTGAGATGAATACACGGCCTGATTTTTAATAGAATTTAAATCAATGTAAACACAATGCCCATTAAATCAATGAAAACATTACACATTAATGTTCAATGATAAATGTTATAGTCTGGTAATTATAAAACCAAAACCCAAATACAAATAGCAATTAAATAGAGGTAGCAAAAAAACTCATGATAGTTTGGTTCATGAGTACTTCGCTGATAACGTCGTATACAAGGAGATTTTCAAAGAAGGTTTTGAGCAAATAGTTACTCCTGTGGATAGCTAAGAAGATGTCGTATTTTAGATTAAGGTATGATGGTAGAAGTAAAAGAGGTTTGACTACTTCATAAAAGATGACCGTCACACTTTGCCAAAGGACTGCACTTGATGCATTGGATGAATATTTATGAAGATATCTAAGAAAACTATATGGTTTTGTATTTATAAATTTCGTATAGGCATAAATCTGTATAGGGTTTCCTAGCATGCTCAATAGATTATATGTTATGCATTAGAAGTGGAGTAATTACTCAAATGCAATGCATGGCACTGTTAATAGATGTGAGGTGATCAATCGTGTCCAACAATGATGCTCGAGGTATGGGTGTTCAAAAAAACCGATTTGAATTCTTGGATCGAATCTCATCAGAATCTGAATTTTTTATTTGGATTTCGTATTGAATCTCGGATTTAGTTTTCTTGAAATTCGAATTATCTGATTTATTTGGGTATTCATTTTATTCAAATAAAACTTTAACTAAGTAATATGTAAATAGGTAGTTTTCAACAGATGTATTGTGTGTCCAGCCCAAACTTAATAATCTTATGTTTTACCTGACTGATTACTTGATCAAGTAAAATAATAATATTTAATAATTGACTTTTCAATCCAGTCATCTTCGACTCTTCGTAAACCTACTCAAATTATCAATGTCACACCCCAACCTTAACGGCGGAAACGTCGAGATGTGAGGGTTAAGATTGTTCACAGCCACATAACGCTATATTAAATTGCAAATATTATTTATCATAAGTCTTAAAATGAAATACAACCATAAGTCTCATCAAGAGATAAGTTCAAACATAAATCAAACATAGTATAACATTTTGTTTATTTAACTAGGTCCAAGTCCTAGTTTTATTGCAAGCTTCAAAGTCCACTTTAAACTTGGGGATTTCCTGAAACATGATAAAAATAAGAGTCAACTAAAAATAGTTGGTGAGTTTCCAAGGTTTTCATACATAATATGAAAAAAGGTTACAAGTAGCAATTCATGTCATAGGTCATAAGCAAGTAAGGTATAGAACACATATCGTTACAACCAAACCTCGACTTGATTACAAGTATAAAAGATTGGCTAAGTGTATTTGGTTCCCATGATGAACAAGCATACGTCATCAGGAGTCGGCAATACATCGACTATAGCACCAAATAGGCTTGTCAGGCCCAAAGATCTAAGACGTCGCCAGGCTAGCAATAGTTAATGATTATAAACAAACTATGTATCTCATATAATCACTTACAATACACAAATAACCATGACAAAATAATAAGTTGAATTGCATGTGGTTTACAAGTCTCAAATGTGTATAAGTGTATCATGTATAAGCTATCATGTTTCACCCCAAATTAGTGTGAAAATATGAAAAAGGGGCAAGGAAACTCACATGTTCAATAAGTATATAAGAGATGTTTAATACGAATAATAAGCGACGTTCCAAAGTAAACCTTCACGAGGTACCTAAATATGTATATATTTACAAGTTTTAGATTAATAAGATTTATGATTTAACATGATCTAGGGTTTCGATTGGGAATTTGGGGTCTTTATACATAAACAACATTAGTTTGTGAGATCCTTTATATATTTTAGTCCAAGAAAACATAATGAAATGTTAAAGGAATTAAATCCTTTATATCAATTTGTGAAATTTATTTATAAAATATATATAAACGTTTTAGTTCTATAATTATCATGATTAATCCATCATTATAAAATATATAGTGACTAATTAATAAATAGGTAATTTAAATTATTATTTAAAATCTATTTTTTTACAAAAATAAACTAAGCATAATATTTGTTTATAAAAAAATGTTATAGTATTTAAAGTGATAAATCTGTAGAAAATAATGAAACAACTTTAAAAATAAACAAAATTTACAAAACCACTTTTTATAATTTTTAGAAAGTTTTCTATATTTTTTTAAGGCTAAAAAGCCTAAAAAAAATAATGTTGAGGGAGCCCGGGTTCGAACCCGGGACCTCAAGGATGGGAGTATAGTGTCTTAACCAGTAGGCGCGGGCGCCTAAGCCTGCAAGATCTCAGGTTTTAATTCTTAAATCCCAACTTAAAACAAAACCCCCAAATTCCATATGAACCCTAGAAACATGTTCGATCAAATTGAAGTTCGATTCGATAGCATTTTCAGAAATACACATGGGGCTTTGATTCCCCACGTATTTTCGAGTATGCACATAAGTTAAATTACCTGGATCGAAGATTTGATTGATAAGAACGGTTTAAGAACAAGCCGCGACCACGTAGAGCCCGATTGTTGGTCAATTGATGATCATAATCCAATTAACTTCGTGTGGAGCTTCGCGAAACGTACACGAATCAAAGCCCTCAAACAATCTCAGGTTCTGAAGTCCCGAAGGTAGTGTTCGAGTAAGTTGCAGGTCGTGACAAACAAGAGAACCGAACGAGACGTTTATGCTTATTTCAGATGAAATTGATGATTGTATTCGTTTAAAGGTAGATAGACGTTCGTTAGTATTGAATTAATTGACTCATTATTGGTGATTAAGGCTCGAATGGTTATGGGGTTTTAAGGTTTCGGTTATACATTCGATTGGAGTTTGTAACGGGTTGATAAACGCATTAAAAGTTCATAACGAGGTTCGAATTGTGTTCACGAAGCGATTGGTATAATTTGGGAATAAAACGGATGAATTTTTGCGGGTTTTGGAACCTCGCCGGCGCCGCGCCGGAGCTTCGCCGGCCGGCGGCCGGAAAATCGGGGAAGAAAAATGGGGTGGGGGTTGGGTTTTTAATAATTTTCACGTTTAGTCCCTGCAGTTTTGTTTTTATTATTTTATGCACAAAACTTGCATTTAAAGTTTTAAAAACAACAATTTACCCCCTAACTTAATTGTTTTAAGTTCTCATTATTATTATTAGTATTATTATTATTAATATTATCATTATTATTAATATTATTATTATTAGTGATACTATTATTATTATTTATAGTATTATTACTATTATCGCTATAGTTATTATTATTAGTATTGCTATTATAACTTGTACTCCTATTAATATTAACATAATTAATATTATTTGATATTTTTTATTTTTATTTTTTTTATTTTTATTTTTAACCTTCATATATTAAAAGTTAGCGATAACTAAAAAGAATAAGCACATGAGTTTTCATAATTGTCAATAACGACCCTTATAAGAATAAACAAAGTTAACTTTTTGTTAACAGAAATGTAAGGCCCCGTTCCCGGGACGCTTACAGTTGGTCATTCATCGCACATAAAACATACATTATATTTTTCCTTTCATAAATGGTTGCAGCGGAAACATTAAAACATAATTTTATTTCATTAAAATACTTTTCACATCAGTACAATCGTTCCTTTAACATTATCATGTTACATTTATTACAAAAACATTAAACATAAAGATGCCATCCAAAATACGCTGAGTAGCCGCCTCGTGCCATCCTCAGCAACATACCTGCCAACTGGAAACACATCAAAGTCAGCGTTGCTGAGTGAGTTCTAGTTTTATAATAAAACATACTTTACTTTCATAAACCGTTCTTTACTTCCTTTACAAAAACATTCGTTACATACATGCGTTCACACATCATACGTACATACAGATAATATCATTATTATCTTCGTCATTACGTTCGTTACATTCATCATTCATCATTATCTTTCACTTCTTTCTAGATCCTGTCAGACTTTACCCTCTTCATGGCACACAGCCACGATTACTGAGGTCGAATGACAAGGATCCCGTTTCATACATTATTAGGATCATTCGTTAACGTTCATTTCATACGTTCATTCTTTCATTCATCTCTTTACTCATTACCCTTCCTTACTCGAATCTTGTCTTATGCAATATCCCCGACTCATGCTCGAAAGCTGATGCTGTGCCGGGACCTGCTTACAAGCCCCCGACTCATGTCCGAAGACTGACACAACATCGGGATACGCGACAAAGATCCCATACGAGTCAATCACAGGGATTGAACTCCATCCGAGGCTGTTGCAACACCAAGTCGCTCACCTCAATAGCCATCTCAATGAATGTACGATATCCGAGTCTTTTGCACCCCTAGGGTTGCTCACCTCATTGCCCATCACGATAGCAAGCTATCCGAGTCTTTTGCAACAACAAGGTTGCTCACCCCAAGGCAACATCACGATAGCACGTACTCGAGTCTTTTGCAACGACCGGGTTGCTCACCTCATACATATGCATGGCTTCATGCTACACCCCCGAAGTTATACGTAACCCGGGTAACCATCATACATTACACCCCCAACATTATGGGTACTACACCCCCACCAAAGTGGGTACATCACCCCCAACATTATGGGTACTACACCCCCACCGAAGTGGGTACATCACCCCCACCGAAGTGGGTACATCACCCCCATCAACATGGGTACCTCATCGAAGGTCAGTCACAAAGACTGGAACCCTTGCGTACACGCTATAGACTAGCTGAACCTCTCACGGTTGAGCCTAAGGCATTAGAGCCGTGCACTTCATTACACTTCACTTACATACCTCACACGATTTCATTCATTCATTAATGCATGCATTCATTCGTTACGTTCCTCTTTTCTTTATCTTTCACTTTACGTTACATAATACTTTCATTCATTCATTAACGTTCAACGCAAAGCCAAAGAAAGATAAACATACCAAGCAAGGAACATAAACATAAACATAAACATACGGCATCGTCATACATATGCATCAATCATACATCACATCACGCACATCATACATACTATGCATCACACGCACCGCCATGCCTAACATAACCCATAACATCATGCATATTACCATCATCTCCATCAACATCCACATCATAAGCTCATCATCCTACGTTACCTTATACCGTCCATGCCCTTCACATCGTCGAGTAATTCCATCTCGGTTATCATTTCTGAACACTTAGGCGAATGGGCATCTATGCGAATGGACCCTATGCGAATGGACTATGGGCGAATGGACCTCTATGCGAATGGACTCCCAGTCGCATAACTCTCATGCGTATGGCCTTCAGTCGCATGACTTCAGGCGTATGGGCTTCAGTCGCATACTCTCCATGCGAATGAACCTCAGTCGCATGGCCTCCAGGCGCATGGACTTCAGTCGCATAACCTCCGTGCGAATGAACCTCAGTCGTACCATCTCTCAATCGCATGACTCCCAAGCACATGAACTCCAATCGCATGACCATCATGCGTATGGACTTTAGTCGCATAGCAAACGTGCGTATGGACCTCAGTCGCACTTCAATCGGCCGAATGGTCTCCAGTCGCCCTCCAGTCGGTCGCCTAGCCCTAGCTGGTGCAGAGTGCAGTTAGGTCGACTGCAGCCGCGGGTTTTCGACCTCCAACCCCTTCCAAACCTCTTTTAAGCTCAAATCAACCCTTCTAAAGGTTAGGGAAACATACCATGACCTCATACAAGCATAACCAAGCAAGAAATCGAGCCTCTAACGCATCATACACATACATACATGCATCAAACGGGTTTTCACCCAAAAACTCGAAAATAGGTTTTTGGACGTGTTCCAGCCCCAAAATCAGTTGAAAACGTGTAAAAGAGGGGTCCTAGAACTCACCTTAACGATCCCGTCGAGTAGAGCTTCGATTTGACTCGCTCCACGTCGATTTCCACGCTCGAATCCACCCGAACCAACTTTTCTCCTCTTTTCTCCTTCTCCTCTCTTCTCCTCTCTTCTCCTCTCTTGGCTGAAATATGGGGAGAATAGGGGTGTTTTCCCCCTTTTATACTCCCGTGCATCGAAGTTTCTCTCGTTGGCGGGTTTGGTCCCTTGACTTTGGACTTTATTTATTTTTCTTCTCTCGTCGGCTACAAAGGAAATTTCCGGGTGTTACAAGTCCACCCCCCTTAAATAGGTTTCGTCCCCGAAACCTGTTGCTCCTTGAACCATTGCTGGCATTTCTGTCTCATCTCTTTTCCAGTCTCTCACCTGGAGTTCAATCGCTCTACGTCGTTTATCAACATACGACTTCTGGTCTATCTTTGGCTACTTCCCTCAGGGCTTTGGTCCTTTCGAGCTTCTTAGTCGTTGCCTCAATCACCTCAATATTTTCCAAACGTCGTTTGGTGCTTGGCCTTCACTTGTAGACAAGTAAAGCATCTACTCACTTACTCCACCATGTCACGCTTCATGCACCTTCCCACCATTGCCATCGAAATCACCTTCGGAATCGTCGTGACTCAATCACCCTAGGCCATTACCATGATCCCCTTAGACGCTATCAACCGTATCGTCTTTTTGCAACACATAGTGTTCGCTCCGTAGTCCGCCAAACAATCCACTCTTAGGGCTACATCGAATGGCGTATTTATATTCTTACCACTAACAGGCCATTTAGCACAGAAAGCAGCAGGAATAAAACTTTTACTAACGCCAACATTAAATAACACAAGCCAAGAATCTATTTACTAGGAACATACCTGACATAACATCGAAGTCCGTCCTAGCTTCCTCCGATCTTCTTCACTCCCGAGCCTCCAGCCCTTTGCTTCTTACAGTCCCTGCTCTTATGACCTTCCTCACCACAAGAATAACACTTCCCCATACCGCAATTCTTCGCTACATGCCCGGTCCTCCCACAACGAAAGCAGGCATCAGTCCCCAATCTACATTCTCCGGGGTGCCTGTGTCCACACTTGTTACACCTTTCAGAACCCACATCATTTATGACCACACGCTGGTCATCCACCCATGCACCTTTGTTACTTGGTGCGGCTTCGTCGCGTCCCAATCGCTTCCCGTTCCAATCCCGATTACCATCTCCTTTCTTGCTACCTTCTGTCACCACCATCAATTTCTCATCGTATAATCTTCCCGCTAAATCAACCGCCGACCTAAACGTGCTCAGTCGGGCAGCAATCATGTGCCTACGAATGTCCGCTGGCAGGCCATGGATATACCTCTTGATCTTCCGTGAGAGGGGTGTCACCTGATCCGGCACCAGTCGTGCCATTTCGTTGAACTTAGTGGTGTATTGTTGATGCGTCATTGTTCCCGCTTCTAGCATCAGGAACTCTCTTTCAACTTTATCCATCTCTCGATGAGGACAGAACTCCTCAATCACCAGCCTCTTCAACTCTGACCATCTCATCCTTCCGATAGCCCTGCTTCCCTCAACTTGGACTATGTTGTCCCACCAGCACAAAGCTGAGTCCACGAAAGAGTGGGTAGCAAATTTGACTTTCTGATCTTCTCGGCACTCGCTAATATTTAAAACAGCTTCCATCTCTCTCACCCATCGGTGAGCAGCAGCAGCAGTGCCATTACCATCAAAAGTAGGGGGCTTGCATCGCTGAAACGCCCCATAGTTACAGCCTCGTGCCGCCTCCGGCGCAGGCTCTTCCTCTTCTTCTTCCTCTTCGTCATCGGAGAGAACCCTTTCAGTCTCGGGTCGTCTCCTTTCACCCGAAGGTCTACCCCTTTCCTTTCTCTCCTCTTCTCTAACAGTCTTTATCACTTCGGTCACTACAGACGGTAGGATTGTCTGCAAGACCTGATGCACTTCTTCCACGACCGCCTCTCTCATCGAGGCCCTCTGATTAGCATTCTCATCACCGCCCTCAGGATGAGGGGTCACAGGTTCTTCATGAACTACCCTTTCGGCCCTTGCCCTTCCTCTCGTGACCCGTGGTTCAGCACCACGTCCACCGTCACCTCCACCACGAGAAGCTTTCGAAGATCTTCCACCAGCCATCCTCTAAACACACTGAAAGATTCAAACACTAACACGGTCATTCAAGGAACAGCTCAGTTTATGTCAAGTATAGTAAGTCCCTAATTACAGTGGCCAGTTGTGATTAGCCACTTACTTTACTCTTCATACTCCGAGCATTACCTATCCTGACTACATCAGTATCTAAACCTACCAGCAACACATAAACCATAACACATGCGCACGTAAAACCGGTTAACTTTACAAAATACCTGATGGCACGCAGCTACTCAGATTGGCATCCCATTTCCCTTTCCGTCCCATTCTCAGTTTAAGATTAGGTTTATTTTGAAAATTTACCCAATTCACTTAAACTTTGGCTCTGATACCAACTTGTAAGGCCCCGTTCCCGGGACGCTTACAGTTGGTCATTCATCGCACATAAAACATACATTATATTTTTCCTTTCATAAATGGTTGCAGCGGAAACATTAAAACATAATTTTATTTCATTAAAATACTTTTCACATCAGTACAATCGTTCCTTTAACATTATCATGTTACATTTATTACAAAAACATTAAACATAAAGATGCCATCCAAAATACGCTGAGTAGCCGCCTCGTGCCATCCTCAGCAACATACCTGCCAACTGGAAACACATCAAAGTCAGCGTTGCTGAGTGAGTTCTAGTTTTATAATAAAACATACTTTACTTTCATAAACCGTTCTTTACTTCCTTTACAAAAACATTCGTTACATACATGCGTTCACACATCATACGTACATACAGATAATATCATTATTATCTTCGTCATTACGTTCGTTACATTCATCATTCATCATTATCTTTCACTTCTTTCTAGATCCTGTCAGACTTTACCCTCTTCATGGCACACAGCCACGATTACTGAGGTCGAATGACAAGGATCCCGTTTCATACATTATTAGGATCATTCGTTAACGTTCATTTCATACGTTCATTCTTTCATTCATCTCTTTACTCATTACCCTTCCTTACTCGAATCTTGTCTTATGCAATATCCCCGACTCATGCTCGAAAGCTGATGCTGTGCCGGGACCTGCTTACAAGCCCCCGACTCATGTCCGAAGACTGACACAACATCGGGATACGCGACAAAGATCCCATACGAGTCAATCACAGGGATTGAACTCCATCCGAGGCTGTTGCAACACCAAGTCGCTCACCTCAATAGCCATCTCAATGAATGTACGCTATCCGAGTCTTTTGCACCCCTAGGGTTGCTCACCTCATTGCCCATCACGATAGCAAGCTATCCGAGTCTTTTGCAACAACAAGGTTGCTCACCCCAAGGCAACATCACGATAGCACGTACTCGAGTCTTTTGCAACGACCGGGTTGCTCACCTCATACATATGCATGGCTTCATGCTACACCCCCGAAGTTATACGTAACCCGGGTAACCATCATACATTACACCCCCAACATTATGGGTACTACACCCCCACCAAAGTGGGTACATCACCCCCAACATTATGGGTACTACACCCCCACCGAAGTGGGTACATCACCCCCACCGAAGTGGGTACATCACCCCCATCAACATGGGTACCTCATCGAAGGTCAGTCACAAAGACTGGAACCCTTGCGTACACGCTATAGACTAGCTGAACCTCTCACGGTTGAGCCTAAGGCATTAGAGCCGTGCACTTCATTACACTTCACTTACATACCTCACACGATTTCATTCATTCATTAATGCATGCATTCATTCGTTACGTTCCTCTTTTCTTTATCTTTCACTTTACGTTACATAATACTTTCATTCATTCATTAACGTTCAACGCAAAGCCAAAGAAAGATAAACATACCAAGCAAGGAACATAAACATAAACATAAACATACGGCATCGTCATACATATGCATCAATCATACATCACATCACGCACATCATACATACTATGCATCACACGCACCGCCATGCCTAACATAACCCATAACATCATGCATATTACCATCATCTCCATCAACATCCACATCATAAGCTCATCATCCTACGTTACCTTATACCGTCCATGCCCTTCACATCGTCGAGTAATTCCATCTCGGTTATCATTTCTGAACACTTAGGCGAATGGGCATCTATGCGAATGGACCCTATGCGAATGGACTATGGGCGAATGGACCTCTATGCGAATGGACTCCCAGTCGCATAACTCTCATGCGTATGGCCTTCAGTCGCATGACTTCAGGCGTATGGGCTTCAGTCGCATACTCTCCATGCGAATGAACCTCAGTCGCATGGCCTCCAGGCGCATGGACTTCAGTCGCATAACCTCCGTGCGAATGAACCTCAGTCGTACCATCTCTCAATCGCATGACTCCCAAGCACATGAACTCCAATCGCATGACCATCATGCGTATGGACTTTAGTCGCATAGCAAACGTGCGTATGGACCTCAGTCGCACTTCAATCGGCCGAATGGTCTCCAGTCGCCCTCCAGTCGGTCGCCTAGCCCTAGCTGGTGCAGAGTGCAGTTAGGTCGACTGCAGCCGCGGGTTTTCGACCTCCAACCCCTTCCAAACCTCTTTTAAGCTCAAATCAACCCTTCTAAAGGTTAGGGAAACATACCATGACCTCATACAAGCATAACCAAGCAAGAAATCGAGCCTCTAACGCATCATACACATACATACATGCATCAAACGGGTTTTCACCCAAAAACTCGAAAATAGGTTTTTGGACGTATTCCAGCCCCAAAATCAGTTGAAAACGTGTAAAAGAGGGGTCCTAGAACTCACCTTAATGATCCCGTCGAGTAGAGCTTCGATTTGACTCGCTCCACGTCGATTTCCACGCTCGAATCCACCCGAACCAACTTTTCTCCTCTTTTCTCCTTCTCCTCTCTTCTCCTCTCTTCTCCTCTCTTGGCTGAAATATGGGGAGAATAGGGGTGTTTTCCCCCTTTTATACTCCCGTGCATCGAAGTTTCTCTCGTTGGCGGGTTTGGTCCTTTGACTTTGGACTTTATTTATTTTTCTTCTCTCGTCGGCTACAAGGGAAATTTCCGGGTGTTACAAGAAATATGAGATGTTACAGTCTCCCCAACTTAAAAGAATTTCGTCCTGAAATTAAAAGAAATGAAACTATACAAATAAGAATGAGTATCTCTTCTTCATGTGCTCCTCACGTTCCCAAGTAAATTCAGCGCCACGTTTATTTTCCCAACGAACCTTGACGATTGGGGTTGTTGTGGTTCTAGTCTTCTTCATTATGCGATCCATGATTTCAGCTGGTTTCTCGACAAAATGCAATGACTCGTCAATTTGGATGTCTTCCAACGGGACATGCAGACTTTCGTCAGCCAAGCACTTTCTCAAATTTGAGACGTGAAATACAGGGTGAACTCCACTAAGGTCGGAAGGTAACTCTAGTTTATAAGCCACTTTCCCAATCCTTTTCAGGATTTTGAAAGGTCCTACAAATCTTGGAGCCAGTTTGCCCTTCTTTCCAAAGCGAACCACACCTTTCCACGGCGAAACCTTGAGAAGAACCATCTCCCCAACTTGGAATTCCAATGGCTTACGTCGCTTGTCAGCATAGCTATTTTGACGACTTCTCGCCACTTCAAGGTTCTTGCGAATGATAGAAACTTTATCGGTCGTCTTTTGTATAAGTTCAGGACCAGTGATAAAGTTTTCACCAATATCGGTCCAACAGATCGGTGAACGGCATTTACGACCATAAAGTGCTTCGAACGGTGCCATCTTGATACTCGAGTGGTAACTATTGTTATACGAAAATTCCGCGAGCGGTAGATGCGTATCCCAATCACCACCAAAGTCAAGAACACACCGGCGTAGCAAATCCTCCAAGGTTTGGATCGCTCGCTCGGTTTGACCATCAGTTTGAGGATGGTAAGCCGTGCTTAGATCCAATTGAGTACCCAAGAGTTCTTGCATAGACGACCAAAAATACGAAGTGAAACGAGCATCTCGGTCGGATATGATGTGCAGAGGTACCCCATGACGACTTACGATCTCATCAACGTATATACGAGCTAACTTTGATGTCTTGTAAGTGTCACGTATGGGTATAAAATGTGCCGACTTGGTCAATCGATCAACAATTACCCATATGCTATCATGTCCTTGGGAGGTTCGGGGTAGCTTAGTTATGAAGTCCATGGATATGTGTTCCCACTTCCACATAGGGATCTCGGGTTGCTCAAGTAATCCACTTGGACGTTGATGTTCGGCTTTAACCTTCGTACACGTGAGACACTTAGCTACATAAGTCGCTATGTCTTTCTTCATTCCAGGCCACCAATATTGACCACGTAGGTCCATGTACATCTTATCGGAACCAGGATGAATAGAATAACGAGTTTGATGAGCTTCGTTCATAATAAAGGTACGAAGGTTATCGCGATTTGGAATCCAAATTCGATTTGCGAAGTACATCAATCCATTAGGTTTCGTTTCCAATTGGGTTAGAAGATTATGCTCCAATTCATCCTTCATTCTTCCTTCTCGTTGTACCATTTGTTGAGCCTCCAGGATACTAGACTCGATGTCACTATCTGTCCTCAGGTTTTGTAGCAGTACGGTGGTCTCGTTGACATCAAGTCGGATCTCAGTATCGAACTCACTCAAAGTGTCAAACCATTGACGTCGATCGCGAATTTCTTGGAATGAGCTCATCTTGTTGTGAATCTTTCGGCTTAGTGCATCGGCTACAACGTTTGCTTTACCAGGATGGTAACGAATGTCACAATCGTAATCACTAATCAACTCCACCCAACGACGTTGTCTCATGTTGAGATCTTTTTGATTGAAAACGTGTTGAAGGCTTTTGTGATCGGTGTAGACTATACATTGCGTACCATACAGGTAGTGTCTCCAAATCTTCAAAGCAAAGACAACAGCACCAAGCCCGAGATCGTGTGTTGTATAATTCACCTCGTGAACCTTCAATTGTCTCGATGCATAAGCTATGACCTTCCCTCGTTGCATGAGAACACAACCAAGGCCTTGTTTAGATGCATCACAATACACGGTGAAATCGTCGTTTCCATCGGGTAGGGTCAAGATAGGAGCATTGCACAACTTATGCTTTAACGCTTCAAAAGCTTCTTCTTGCTCGGAACCCCACTCGAATGGTTTATTCTTTTGTGTCAAAGTAGTGAGCGGTTTCGCGATCCTCGAGAAGTTGGCAATGAATCGCCGATAATAACCAGCAAGACCAAGAAAAGAACGAACTTCGGTAGGAGTTGTAGGAACACACCAATTCTTCACAGCTTCCACCTTTGCAGGATCAACGTGAATTCCTTGGCTATTCACCACGTGTCCTAGAAATTGAACTTCCTCGAGCCGGAAATCACACTTGTCACACCCCAACCTTGACAGCGGAAACGTCGAGATGTGAGGGTTAAGATTGTTCACAGCCACATAACGCTATATTTAAATTGCAAATATTATTATCATAAGTATTTAAATAAAATACAACCATAAGTCACCAAAAAGAAATAAGTTCAACATATCTCAAACATAACATAACGTTTTGTTTATTTAACTAGGTCCAAGTCCTAGTTTTATTGCAAGCTTTAAATGTCCACTTTAAACTTGGGGATTTCCTGAAACATGATGAAAATAAAGAGTCAACTAAAAATAGTTGGTGAGTTTCCAAGTTTTCATACATAATAAGATTACAAGTAGCAATTCATGTCATGGATTATAAGCTAGTAAGGTTATAGAACATATATCGTTACAACCAAATCTCGACTTGATTACAAGTATAAAAGATTGGCTAAGTGTATTTGGTTCCCTAGTGCACAAGCGTACGGCCCCTAGGAGTCGGCAATACCTCGACTTTAGCACCAAATAGGCTTGTCAGGCCCAAAGATCTAAGACGTCGCCAGGCTAGCAATAGTTAATGATTGTAAACAAACTATGTATCTCATATAAACACTTACAATACACAAATAACCATGACCAAATAATAAGTAGAATTGCATGTGCATTACAAGTCTCAAATGTTTAAACGTGTAAGTAATATAAGCATCATGTTTCACCCCAAATAAGTGTGAAATTATAAAAAGGGGACAAGGAAAACTCACATGGCAATAAGTATAAAAATGACGATTAATAAGATAAATGATAGGCGTCGTTCCAAGATAACACGTCACAAGGCACCTATATATATATATATATTTACAAGGTTAAATTTAATATCAAGTGTAAATAAATTAACGAGGTCTAAAGTTCAATTTGGGAATTTGGGGCATTTTTATAAATATTTTATGTACAAGTTACATTATTTATATGTTTAAATATAGAGCAAAAGAATTAAATCGTTTATAATGATTTTTAAAGTTTAAATATAACATTTAAGTGATTACTTGAAATAATCATGATTTAAACAATATTATGTGAAAGAAACTTTTTAGACCAACAATACTTTACTAATTATTATTAAAATCTATTTTTTTTAAGAAAATTATTCAAACAAGCTTTGCTAAAATGTTTTATAAATAAAACATTTTTATATAAACTTAGAAAAATTTACAGAAAATATTTGGAATCTTTTGAAAATATTTGGAATTTATAAAAGTAATTTTTATACATTTTAAAATTTTTCTAAAATAAATTTTAAGGCAAAAAGCCTTTAAAAAAATACATGGAGGTGCCCGGTTTCGAACCCGGGACCTCATGTATGTAGGGGTAAAGCTCTAACCAGTGAACCAAGGCTCCAGCCGCGTTTATAACTCAGTTTTTAAACTTTAAAAACACAGACTCCAGTAAATCCCCAAACCCATGAACCCTAGAACGATTTTCCCCCAAATTGACATGCAATTCGTTAATGTAAATGAATGGAATCATGGGGCTTTTGTTCCCCAACTGAAATCGTTCGAGTACATGTATTTAATTACCTGTGTTGTTGATCAATTCGATTAAACGCGTGATGAACAAGTCGCGGCTGCGTCGTAAGCTTGTTCAGATAGTAAATGGCGATGAAACTCGAATTCGTTCTACAGAAAGCTTCTAATAGTTCCAATGAAGAAAAGCCCTCTATCAATTGCAGTCAATAAAGCTCGGAAGGTAGTCGTTGTTCGAGTTGCAGGTTCGCGATGAAAGAGATAATCGAACCGAGTGTTTTTGTGGATTTCAGGTGAAATTGAGATTGATACCAGCTTAGAACTAGTTAAACGTTCGATTATGGTTCATTTAATTTGGTTATTATTCGGGTTCAATTACCGAACGGTTTACATTTGATGATCGACGGTTACTCGAGCTCGAACGCCCTTGTAACCGTCGCTAAACCCCAATTAAGAGTAGCAAATGATTCGAATCAACTTCACGAAGCGTTTGGAAACGGTTTTGGTTCGATTTTTAGTGTTTTAAGCGCGTTTGGGATGTCGCCGGAGTTTGGCCGGAGTTGGCCGTGGGTGTGGCCGGTATACGAATGCACTTCTCAAAACAAATGATCTCGGCATGGTGTTTGGCTAACCAATTCATACCAATGATGACGTCAAAGCTTCCAAGTTTCATAGGGATAAAATCGATAAGAAAATCATGCGTGTCAAGACTTAAGATGCAATCACGAATAACGACGTCAATGGTGATCGGTTCTCCATCGGCAACTTCAACGGTAAGAGATCTTTCTAGTTTCGTATGTGGCTTAGCAAGTATGGGTTCAAACTCTAACGAAACAAAACTCTTATCGGCTCCAGAATCAAATAGGACATAGGCATAAGTTTTATTAATAAGGAACATACCTGTTCAATTTTAAAGGTATTTAACGACACAGGTAACAATATGAAAAGAATTAGGTCACAAAAGTTAAAGGTAAGTTAACATACCATTCACCACATCGTTGTTTGCTTGTGCTTGATTTGCGTTGATGTTGAAAGCACGTCCTCGGGCTTGTGGAACATTACCCACAAGACGAGGGCATTGTGGGCGGAAATGACCAGGTTCCCCACAATTGTAGCAAACACGGTTTGTGACCACGACGGCGTTGTTAGGTGCACGGTGACAAGTCGCCACCAAGTGACCATATTTACCGCATAAAGTACAGATACGGCATGGTTGATTTCCCGGGTGATGGTACCTACAAATGGTGCACATAGGCTGAGGACCAGCATAAGCCCTAGCCCCAGGCACTTGTGCCACAGGTGCAGCCGCAGGTACAAGTTGTCTTTTGGGTTGTTTGGGTGCAGCCACGGCATAGTTGCGTGCCGGTGTGAACTTGCGCTTCTTGTTGTTGTTGTTGTTGTAAGACGGTTCAGCTTTAGTCTCCTTAACAGCCTCGGTAGCCGTCTTCTCTACCTTCTTTGCACCCTTCACAAACATGGTGCCCGCTCGTATATGGTTCTCGGTGAGTTGAGCGGTGATAGTAATGGCTTCTTCCAAAGTTGTGGGTCGACTACCCACCACAGCATCTTGAATTTGGGGTGGTACACCCTTAATGAACTTCTCGATGTTGCGGGGGACAGTGTCGACCATGTGAGGCAGCAGTATACTCAACTCATGATGCCTAGTTGAGTAGGCCAAATGGTCACTATCGTTTTGCTTCAAGTTCCAAAACTCTTCTTCCAACTTTTGCAATTCACTTCTTGGGCAGAACTTCACGATGGCGATGTTCTTGAACTCTTCCCAGGTAAGTGATTGCATAGCTTCAGGACCACAGTTTCTCTTCTCGCTATTCCACCAGGTAAGTGCCCTTTGTTGGAGCACACTAGTGGCATAACGAACCTTGAGCGTCTCGGGACACTCACAATTGATAAAGGTATTCTCCATGCTTTTGAACCACTCAAGAAGACCAGTGGCTCCTTCCTTGCCACTAAAACTAGTGGGCTTGCAAGAGCTAAAGTGTTTGAAGGTGCAAGTTTGATTGTTCCCGTGTTGGTTGTTCCCGTTTTGGTTGTTGTTTTTCTCTCCATGACCATTACCATTGTTGCTAGCGTTGGTCATTAAGGTGCTATTAAGTTCAGCAACCATGGTCGGGATGACAGCAGCCATTTGTCGAGCAATCATGGCGGCTAACTTACGATCGGAACTTCCACGCTTTCCATGATGACGAGACATGCTGGAATATACAAAATGAGTTAGATATGAGAATTTGAATAACAAGGATCATAATTCAACAAGGATAAGGCAAAAGTCGTAAGGCACATGGAATGATTCCATTTGGTAACGCATTACCATTTGGAAACGTTGACACGTCAAGGTAAGTTGACCCACTCGCCTTAGAAATTTGTGTATGTTGACCATAGTTTATCACTCATCCTAGAAATCCCCAGGTAAGCATAACTAGTCCCGTAGGATTTATGCGATATGCTTGCCTTAGCCCGAGGGCCTTTTGCCAGGAAATCCAGAATACAGGTGTCTATGTGTCACACAAATTTCTTAGGTTCATGAAATCAAAACCTTGATGAGATTTTACATAGATTAGACATAAGTCTAAGGATCCAAGTCATAAGCATAAGTATACAATCCCACGTGTCGTCAAGAATAAGATTAAGAAGTTTCATTTGTCGGGGAGAGTAAAAGTGTCAAAGGTAAGTTTAGGGAGACGAGTAACAAAGTTTAAACAATTACAAGGCAAACCTATGCTAAGGCATCAAGTTGCACATAAGTAAGGTATAGCATTATGTAGCATGTAACAATATATATATTTCCAAGAATATAAATATTATTCTATGAGGTTCATGCATAAGCTATAGTCTAGGTCACCATTTCTAATAACCTAAATCCCTATAGTTATGGGCTCTGATACCAATCTGTCACACCCCAACCTTGACGGCGGAAACGTCGAGATGTGAGGGTTAAGATTGTTCACAGCCACATAACGCTATATTAAATTGCAAATATTATTTATCATAAGTCTTAAAATAAAATACAACCATAAGTCTCATACAAGAGATAAGTTCAAACATAAATCAAACATAGTATAACATTTTGTTTATTTAACTAGGTCCAAGTTCTAGTTTTATTGCAAGCTTCAAAGTCCACTTTAAACTTGGGAATTTCCTGAAACATGATAAAAATAAGAGTCAACTAAAAATAGTTGGTGAGTTTCCAAGGTTTTCATACATAATATGAAAAAAGGTTACAAGTAGCAATTCATGTCATAGGTCATAAGCAAGTAAGGTTATAGAACACATATCGTTACAACCAAACCTCGACTTGATTACAAGTATAAAAGATTGGCTAAGTGTATTTGGTTCCCATGATGAACAAGCATACGTCATCAGGAGTCGGCAATACATCGACTTTAGCACCAAATAGGCTTGTCAGGCCCAAAGATCTAAGACGTCGCCAGGCTAGCAATAGTTAATGATTGTAAACAAACTATGTATCTCATATAATCACTTACAATACACAAATAACCATGACAAAATAATAAGTTGAATTGCATGTGGTTTACAAGTCTCAAATGTGTATAAGTGTATCATGTATAAGCTATCATGTTTCACCCCAAATTAGTGTGAAAATATGAAAAAGGGGCAAGGAAACTCACATGTTCAATAAGTATATAAGAGATGTTTAATACGAATAATAAGCGACGTTCCAAAGTAAACCTTCACGAGGTACCTAAATATGTATATATTTACAAGTTTTAGATTAATAAGATTTATGATTTAACATGATCTAGGGTTTCGATTGGGAATTTGGGGTCTTTATACATAAACAACATTAGTTTGTGAGATCCTTTATATATTTTAGTCCAAGAAAACATAATGAAATGTTAAAGGAATTAAATCCTTTATATCAATTTGTGAAATTTATTTATAAAATATATATTAACGTTTTAGTTCTATAATTATCATGATTAATCCATCATTATAAAATATATAGTGACTAATTAATAAATAGGTAATTTAAATTATTATTTAAAATCAATTTTTTTTACAAAAATAAACTAAGCATAATATTTGTTTATAAAAAAATGTTATAGTATTTAAAGTGATAAATCTGTAGAAAATAATGAAACAACTTTAAAAATAAACAAAATTTACAAAACCACTTTTTATAATTTTTAGAAAGTTTTCTATATTTTTTAAGGCTAAAAAGCCTAAAAAAATAATGTTGAGGGAGCCCTGGTTCGAACTCGAGACCTCAAGGATGGGAGTATAGTATCTTAACCAGTAGGCGCGGGCGCCTAAGCCTGTAAGATCTTAGGTTTTAATTCTTAAATCCCAACTTAAAACAAATCCCCCAAATTTCACATGAACCCTAGAAACATGTTCGATCAAATTGAAGTTCGATTTGATAGCATTTTCAGAAATACACATGGGGCTTTGATTCTCCACGTATTTTCGAGTATGCACATAAGTTAAATTACCCGGATCGAAGATTTGATTGATAAGAACGGTTTAAGAACAAGCCGCGACCACGTAGAGCCCGATTGTTGGTCAATTGATGATCATAATCCAATTAACTTCGTGTGGAGCTTCGCGAAACGTACACGAATCAAAGCCCTCAAACAATCTCAGGTTCTGAAGTCCCGAAGGTAGTGTTCGAGTAAGTTGCAGGTCGTGACAAACAAGAGAATCGAACGAGACGTTTATGCTTATTTCAGATGAAATTGATGATTGTATTCGATTAAAGGTAGATAGACGTTCGTTAGTGTTGAATTAATTGACTCATTATTGGTGATTAAGGCTCGAATGGTTATGGGGTTTTAAGGTTTCGGTTATACATTCGATTGGAGTTTGTAACAGGTTGATAAGCGCATTAAAAGTTCATAACGAGGTTCGAATTGTGTTCACGAAGCGATTGGTATAATTTGGGAATAAAACGGATGAATTTTTGCGGGTTTTGGAACCTCGCCGGCGCCGCGCCGGAGCTTCGCGGGCCGGCGGCCGGAAAATCGGGGAAGAAAAATGGGGTGGGGTTGGGTTTTTAATAATTTTCACGTTTAGTCCCTGCAGTTTTGTTTTTATTATTTTATGCACAAAACTTGCATTTAAAGTTTTAAAAACAACAAACTTAATTGTTTTAAGTTCTCATTATTATTATTAGTATTATTATTATTAATATTATCATTATTATTAATATTATTATTATTAGTGATACTATTATTATTATTTATAGTATTATTAATATTATCGCTATAGTTATTATTATTAGTATTGCTATTATAACTTGTACTCCTATTAATATTAACATAATTAATATTATTTGATATTTTTTATTTTTATTTTTTTTATTTTTATTTTTAACCTTCATATATTAAAAGTTAGCGATAACTAAAAAGAATAAGCACATGAGTTTTCATAATTGTCAATAACGACCCTTATAAGAATAAACAAAGTTAACTTTTTGTTAACAGAAATATGAGATGTTACAATCAAAGAGAGAAGAAATATGAGAGTCAAAGTCTCGAAGTGCGATAGTCATGGAAAACCAATATTAGGAAAAATAAACACAAACAAAAATTTTGGAAAAATTATTATTACTAATGCATATGTTCTTTGGAATTGTCGCTTTTAGCAATTACATCAACGTAACGACATAATATAATTAGTGCTCGACTCTTCATTTGAGTATAGAGGAACAAAATACAAATGTGGTTACTACCTCATTGACGGTATATATCATGAGTATGTTGTTATTGTCAAATGATTATGTGTCCACAATATGACAAAAAAAAAAAAAGAACATGACTTAAAGCAACACAAGAAGCTCCTAGAAATGATGTGGAACGGACATCAATGCCCTCAAACAAAGGTAGCATATAGTGAAAAATCTAACATGGGCATGGAAGCTCCGTAGAATAAGACGTTTCATGTATGCGTGCATCATCTTACATAACATGATCTTAAAAGACGAATGCCTTGCAATTTTCAAGTAAAAAATGAGCTTGAATCTAAAGTATGGTTAGAGCATAATAATTCGTGAGGATTTCTTGAAAACTTATTGACACTCTTCAACCCAACAATATATCATTATTTTCATTGTATTTGAACAAGAATTTATGTTTTGTAATTTTAGTTATACGCATGTTTTGATTATTAATATAACTTTAGTTATTAACAAAAATCATTTGTTTAATCGGCATTGGCTGTTTATTTTTTAATTACAAGTTGTATAATATACAAAATTTATTTGTATTTACAAAAGAAAATGACATGACTATAAAACCAGGTGAGTAGTGAGAACCATGCTCCCACCAGATGGGGAAAAAATAGAAATCTGATGTGACATTAATATGATACCGAAATTCTATTGAACAATGAAAAACATACATGATGGCATTGGTTCATCTTTCTCGACCTCTCCTCCCTAAGTTTTTTTATATTTCACATACGAAGGATTATAGACCAACATGTTAAAATTGAGGTGATACCACCACTGTAATTGATAGAAAATTAAAAGTGAATAGAAGTGTCAAATAATAAATCACATACAAATGTGTCTTTTTCTTGTTTCCACTTCTACAAAAACATTTGAGCTTAAATAAGTTCTATATACTTTATTCTCTTTCTATAAAAATATACTACAAAATTAAGAATTATATTAATTTTAATTTGAGTGTACCATGGTTATATCTTCTAAGAAATTTCAAAGTTTTCTAAAACTAGTCTGACACATTTCGCTACAAACGGCGCATCCAACTTATTATAATGGTGTGTCTATTAATATACAACACTAGCTTTAGTAACCTCGTGTGTTACACGGTTTGAATAAAAAAATATTAATATAATAAAATTTATTAATTATAAAATAATATTCTATGATATGACTGAAATTCATATGAGAAATTACTATAAGCAATAAAACAGTTATATCAACTTTTTTAAAATTTATTTTTATCCAAAAAATAAACATTTTGTTCTAAAACAAACCGTATAAAAATGTTATTTTTAAAAATTTTCTTATTATAACTCCCAAATATAATTATTTTTTGTTTTAAAAATTGCCTTTTTAAAAATACAATTTTAAAATATTTCGTATTTTTAAAAAATACTTATGCTTTAAAAACTTTATTATTTTATAAGATTTATTTATTTTGAAATAACATTAATAAATAGATCTCTTTCTTAATTTATTAAATTTAAAAAAATATTAAATAATATTATTAGTAATTAAGGTAATTATTTAATAAGAGAGAGATGCGGGAAAATTTTGGTGAGAATGATTGTAGTGTTGACACGTGTTATCCCAATATACCTTTTTATTAGAGTAGGAAGATTGTGTTTAACATTATAACGTTTCGCTAAAGTTGTCTATGTGTGACATAATGTGTTCAACTTATTACAATAGTGCGTATAAACCATTTGTAATTTAATGAGCATGTCTACATCTCCCTAAGATACGTACGTTGTATCATAGGTCTTCATACATTTCACATATTAATATATCACTTTGTACATGAAGTTTGGAAACCAACTAATTAAAATAGAACCATTAAATGTACTTATCAGAGTATACACTACGTAAAACATGTATTAAGTGGGGAATACACTATATGTGGATAACTCACATGTTTTGGTGCATTTATTGATGGATAAAATGCTTCTCGATCCTTACACCGGTATATTCATATATTGCATTCACTAGTGGTGATTTGTATAGACCGGAAAAAATTAATGTAGAAATTATCATCACAAATTACCTTTTTGATTGTCATTGAGCTGTTAACAACCGGCAAAGTAAAAGGGAAGAAATATTATTGCTCAATCGCAATGAATGAAAGGCATTGAAAGTAAATGTCGGATTTTTTGGCCACGTGTATATGCTTTAGCATTTGTATGCATCATATGTTATACTTTATTGTAAGAACATAAATGGAATAAAATGGTTAATTTTTTGAAATTTAAGTATGACTTTTCATAGAGTGTCTTAATTCATATGTAAAAGTATCATTTTATCCTTCTTTCACTTTTATTATAAAAAATATTGATACATGTTAGAATTATTAAACTCACAATATGCCCCTAGACAAATATTACTATTATAGTTATTATAAATATGAAGATATATATAAGTTATATACTTAAATATTTAAATAAAATAGTACTTAATTTAAATAGTATTTAAATATCAATTTATAGTATTATAAATAAAATAAAATTTAATAAAGTGAATTAAATAATATTATATTATTAAATAATATATTAATAATGTTTATTAAATACATGAAAAAGACAAGGGCAAAAATATCAAGTTATATAAAATTTAATAGATAAACTTAAAATCTTAATCAATTTTCTATTTTACCCCTTTTAAATGCATTGCACTCTTTTTAACATTTTGTTTTAAAACTTGTGTGCTTAGCAAAATTACATCTCAATTTAAAGAGATGTATTATATAATAGTATAGATAAGATTTAAGTGTGAGCACACCATGGGTTCTTATAAACATTGTGTATCCATGGATTAATGCATTGATTTTGGGTTTCTTATTTTGTGTAATAACCGGTGAATACAATATGTTGTGGATTCAAATTTCAGTCTCCTCTACATATTTGGCGTTGGTTTAAGATATACTTTAATCATTCGAACTCATTTGTTGTTTCTATTGTTCTCTTAGATTGGTTATTCTTCAATTATGACCTAGTTGTAAAGTTAGATTCACATATAGGAATTTGTTTGACGTGTTGAATTAAACAAACGACTAAAAGTCAATTTTACCTTTATAATTCTAAAGGCTAGTATCATGACCATGATTTATCTTATCACCTAGAATGGACTGCTAAAAAGGGGTTCACATTCTTAAAAATAGTTTTTGATTGTTATGATAAAACTACAATATATATACATATACACATATAATTGGAGTATTTTCTATTTATGGATAGTATTTTCACATTTACCCTCACTTTATAACTAAATACATATTTATTCCAAATATTTTATCGCTCAACAATAACATCAATTATAATATTTAAATTATTTTATATTGAAGGAATCTTTATAGTAAAGAATTGGATTCATTTTGAGTAATTAATTAGATCGAAGAATATGAGATAGTAGGCTTTCAAAAGTTAAAAGAAGAAGAACAAATCCATATGGTGGCGCCCCTTTGAAAATAATAGAAAGAATTTTGAAGAAAAGATGGATACCAAATTTCAAATTTAGAGTTTAGAATTTGGAATTTGGAATCAACCTACATTGCCTATATCACAATCATATCAATGAATCTTAGACTTAGAATATTTTCTTTGGATGCTTATGAAGAAGAAGGGTCAAGTCAAAGTTTATAGCATTTTGACTTTACAGAGTCAAAGGAGATGTCATTTTCTTTCTTTTACTTTTTTTCACAAACATAGAACAATATTACCTCAACCAAAGTGTTTTCACCCTTTTTTACCTTTTTTTTCTTTTTTTTATTTTCTAAATATCACTGTTTGTTTTTATAAATTCAAAAAATATTCCACTCTAGTTTAAGCCTAAGATGTTGTAAAGTTTTCCACATAATGTTTAAAATTGATCTGGTTTTAGCTAGTTGGTCAGTATAAAAATTAAGTTGACCTTGTGCTAAAGGTTGTTTACTTAAAATAAATTCACATTCTTGATTTTTCTTGTATTGGTTTGGTGTTATGTTACATTTTTTAACAGCTAATTGGATTACTGACGAGCTACTGGTCCATCCGATTATCTCTATTACTCAAGTACGAAACTTGAGAGCACCATCAGAATGAAACTCACATTATTTAAGAAAATTATATGTTCCATCTAAAACCCCTTTTTATTTTTATTAAAAGTGGAACTTCAACCCAAAACCTCCATATGTTTTTATGAGATTTTGAAATCACTTGAGCGCTAAGGATATGTTACATTGTTATTGTGTTTCGTATCTATCTCCATGTAGGGTTTGAATTTAAGATATTATGTTAAAAGTCATAAACTATTATACAATTGCAATTAATGTATGCATCGGTAAATAAATGTCACAAAGCTCATGAAAGATGTCATATAGTTGAAGCAATAAGCCGTTAATATACGATACATGGTTTTATTTTCGATCACCTTAACTAATTTTGATTTTACAATTATTTTATTCTTACTGTTAGTCTATTTTTCAAGCCTTGATTATT
Source organism: Flaveria ramosissima (assembly GCA_025215565.1). Classification (NCBI taxonomy): domain Eukaryota; kingdom Viridiplantae; phylum Streptophyta; class Magnoliopsida; order Asterales; family Asteraceae; genus Flaveria; species Flaveria ramosissima. Next base: position 13,844,248 of record CM046037.1, read on the forward strand.
TTACACTCGTGTTATAAAGCATACCTAAACTCAAAGCTAGTGTGATTAAAAATTAAGTAGAATACGAAAGACCTATTATATAAAGATACAATTTTGTATTACCACTAGAATTTTTTTATATAATTATGTTTACCGTATGAATTTGACTCAAATGTATAGGTCTATAGGGGACTTGAACCATCATTTGTATACCTTGTACATAGTATGCAACAAGTTACCTCACATAAGTAACAAATGATATCTCGTCATGTTTTTCGCAAGTTTCATGGTATGCTTGGCTCATGGACGCTGTCTTTATAAATATAAGAATAACAATATATAATAGATGTCATCACTAATCAAAGTATTTTTCTTCATTCTATGAAATTCGTGTTAGGACTCTTGTCCATAAGTCTCGTGAATATCACACTTAATTGATCATTGAAACGACCATTATGCCACCGCTAAAATGATTGTTTGTTTGAATACACATGTTTTCTCAAAAGTTACATCACACATGTTTTCATGTCGGTAGAAATAGAATACACATGAATTCTCAATAGATACATTACACATGTTCTCATGTTCAGCAGTATAAATACTTGGTAACAACATTATACTAGAGCTTCAGTCGGCTACATTAACACATCACAACCTTTAAAATTCGAACTTGCAGCCATCAAGATTTTGGTCCAAATCACTCGAGTGGATTATCTAATCCATCACTTGCTCAAATTCAACATTGTAGTCATCTCATCGATTCAATAACCTAGCACTAAATATAGTACTATACCATTGTACATCCCACTTAAGTAACCTCCTTTGAGGTCTGACAGGCTTTCTGGTTCGACATGATCCTTGCGAGCACTTTGCCAATCTACAGGCTCACATATCATAGGAAAGCTAAACTTAAGGGGAAGTAATTAGATATCAAAGTTATAGATAGCGTAGAGTAACTTAGGAAGATAATACTTTTCCTTCTTTTGAATCGGAACTTCTGATTTCTTATCATCCATCAGTTGGATAGTCATCAAACCCCTTTCCAAAATAAAATTGATCAATGCACAACACCTATGGAAAATTCTCACCCAAAACCATTTTTTGACCAACTTATATGATCTCATTTTTTGTTTATGTTTATTTCTGAAAAATCTCCCTAGTATTCAAATATTTACAAGTCTTATCTAACATCTCTTTACAACCACCACCATATTCGAGTTTTTATACGAATACTAGTACTAGTTTTTATAGTACTCATAAGATATGTAATCCATGTTTTTTTTCACTAAAATTATGTCCACTTAAAGGTTATTTAATCATGGTAGTGCTAAAAAAAGAAAATATGATATGAAATAGAGACCATTATACTGAAATTATATTAGAGGTGACAAAAAGAACCCAATTACATGCATTCACGGTGGATTTCACATCTTTATCCATATAATTTTATTAAAAATCACTACCTCTTTTTATACCTTCATCATTAGTTTTTTTCTCTCTTCTCCACTCACAACCATTTTAAAAAATACTAAAAAATTTATACTCATTGAAGAGTGATTCCCCAAATTACTGATGAACAGTAACATTTTCTCTCTACTTTACTTACAACCACTTAAAACCATTCCATATAATATAGGAAACACACTCAGTTATATTTAAAGATTCCACTGTGAATGCTCTTAGAGAACCGAAACCGGTGACCCTACCTATGCCAATTCCCAAAATCCAGTTCCAACCTATTTAACCAGTAGGTTTGAAACCGGGTTGTAATCCAATAGATTAAACCAGTTTTAACATGGTCAAACTCGAACAGACCAGACAAAACTAGGTTTCCAACCCGGTTTTCAAACCTAGCCAAATTTGTTTAGACTTTGTTAACCAAAGCTGAACTGCTTTGAGTAAAAAGTCCAGTTTTAATTAGTATATATGGACCTGGAGCTAAAGCTTAACAGTGTTTCTGGGCCTTACAAATATGTTGCCCAGCCCAATGTTTCTGGGCCTTCATGGTTAAATAAGATAAAAATACTTCCTACTGCCACTATGCCAATATGCCCATATGTTATTGTTAATGTTATACGACAAGAAGTACCAATGAGTTTATTAGTAATCACTTAATTCAAAAGATATGATACTTGATTCTAACAAATGAAAATCTATTAAATTAATCACAATATGTTCGAAATGGTTAATAGTTAACTTTGTAAAGTTAAATCGAAATAATTATTTTAAATAATAGAAATGCTATGCAATCTCAACATATGTTTTAAAAAAGAAATTTAGTAGTACTGAACAAACACATAATTTCAAAAAGATGAAAATTTGAAATTGAATATTATTGTTTTAATGTGGCTCATAAGGTAACTCAAGTTACAAAAGATCAAATGACGTACTTTCACGAAGCTTAGAATACTCACCTTGGAGTCTTTACAGTATTATATTTATTACACATACTCCTATATATACATCATTCGTCACAATAAGACTTGAGCCTTTAATCAACTAGAAGGGACACGATCCTAATACATTGGTATTATTGGGCTACATATCCTATAACAAGGATTGAGTTGAGCCTAAATGTTTCGAAGGACTTAAACAAACTAAAAAGTTGAAGCCCGCCACAAAAACCTTTTGATATAAATTCTAATGCTTTAACCAAGCTTTAGACCAGCAATAATATGCTACAAAAATTATAATATGTTTATTTAAATAATATTTTTACTTTTTTACATTTTTGGAAAGACCAGATTTGTACTTTCGGTTTGAATTGGACTTTATTGAAATATTTGTCACCAGAATTAATCAACAAAACAACTTGTGGGTGATGTCTAATACATATTAATCCACAAATAAAGAACAAGAAATAGAGGCATAATGTTAATCCAAGAAATTAAGCAATGTCTTAAATTATAACACTAAGCTATCATCAGAATGTTAATCCAAAAAATTAAGCAATAAAGAACATGAATTTTAGGCATTAATAATAAATTAAGACATTAAGTTATCATCAGGATGCTAATCCAGGAAATTAAATAATAAAGAACATAATATGATCAACCTAAAAATAAGCAATCAAGAATCACGATTGAAGATTGAATGAACTTGATTGATGAAACTAAACAAAAAAATCAAGATAGCATTAACGGATTGATAGAACTCTCAGTAATGTTGTATAGATGTTTAATCGATTGTTGCCTGTATGGTGATTAGCGATTGAAGGCTCAGCACACTAAGTTTGAATATACTTCGAATCTCTGATATTGTTGTTTAATCGATTCTGTGGAAGACTTATAGCCCCGTTTAATCGATTGTGTCCTTTGATTTCCCAAAAACTTTACTACAAGCCTACCATCTATTTCTCCTTCGATTTCCTGTTCAATTCGTTGATTACCAATATCGTCATTGCTCGATTACCCTAGATTAATTATAGATATCGGCTTTAAACTTGTTTTTTGAGGGGCTAAACCCTAACTTTACCCTCTATGTCATTAACCATCCCTTAATTGAAATATACACAACGGAACCTATAAACGAGCAAACTTTTTAAACTTGTTGTTAGTTGACACCATAAAAAGATTGAAAAACACTCGCTTACTTTGTTAGAATCGCAATTTTGTTACAACTGTGAGAGGAAAATTTGTGGTTTCATTTCTTTCTTGTTCAATGGGCTTTTATACATGAACAATATTTAAACACCCACGAAAGCCCATTACTCCATGTCCAATGGATTTCATAATGCCTTATCTTTAATTAGTTCAATAAATAGAACACTTGCTCAAAATGATTTTTTTCCTTATAATCAGATTAATTTAGTTAATGCGGTTATGATAAAATATAACTGCAGGTTATTATTTAATATGAGATTAAACTCTAAATTTAAATCAATAAGTAAATAATATTATGCATATTTATTCCTGATATATGTATGTGTATACACACTAGAGGGCCGCGCACTACGGCGTGGTGGTAAGAAATGTAATGCTCAATTGCGGTGACTTATGCATTACTATTCATATCATGATTTCGAATAAAATTTACGTTGATAATTCGGTGTGAATTCATATCAAAATGTTGTTAAAAATAAGCACTGTTGTAATGATAAATTCAGGTTTTATATAAATATTTTAAAAGTTATAAAAGAAAAAAAAATTAATTTTAATCGGTATGCAGTTGTAAATTATGATGTTTGTGTATTGAAGCTACACATATGATGCTTTTATATGAAAAGATGTTCTTTTTTTCTTTTACAACTTTTAAAGTATTTATGCTTTATAAAATTCAAGTGCATTGACTTTTTGATTTTTTTTTTTAATTTATGAATTTTTCAATCTTTCAACTTTCAAATATAATTTCTTATAAAATTTAAACTTGTCATGATATCATATCTATTTTTATAAACGTATCGATCTTAATTTCTTTAGCATTATATTTTTATATAAAGTTTCGACTATTATTAACGTAATCAATGCAACCCATAGGTTTATGTTAAATTACAAAGTATCTCTTAGTATGAAAAGTATTTGCTAAATTGTGCTTTTAATCATTAATCAAGTTATATGAAAAAATATGCTAATTAATTAATACTTAACTACCTACCTAAAGAAAAATAATACAATCGTACTTATTGACCCCACTTTGTTTTTTCCTTTTATTTACTTATTAAAATTAACTAAAATACCCTTATGAACAACACAAAAGGGATGTATGTCAAAAAGAAAAGATGTACACACACCTTTGCTTTATGCCTTTAAGCCATCATTACCTCACATTTTCTTTTCTTTTGAGTTGTTTCGGAAAAAAAACTGGTTTTCTATATGCCGTCTTGTATCATTTATCACATCCATCTAACTTTTTCAAACTAAATAATCTTAAAAACAATAAAAAATTTCTAACATATAAGTTAAATTATTATTAACGATTACATTAGACTTTCTAGAATACTTCTTTATGTTTATACTTGTTTTATTTATATTTAACTCGGTTTGTAATATGATTCACCGGTAGTCATTACAACAATCTCATTTGGATCCCTATTATCATCCTTAAAATTTTAAAAATATTTAGAAAATTCTCTTATTCACTCCTACATTTGAATCACGTTCTCCAAATCTCATCCTGAAACTATATAGAAGCTCCAATGATTCATTTTTTTATTCTACATATCTAATCCTCAATGGGGAGGTAATCGCCATTGAATGTAAGGGTGTGCAAGAAGCCAAAATTACAGTATCTTAACTTAAATAACCAACACAACCTAACCAAAATAATCGAAACCAATAAGAAACCAACAGTTTGGTTTGATGGTTTTAAAAATCTTATTTTCCCGGTTCGGTTCCGGTTTTTCTTGTAACAAAAACTGAAAAAGCCCAACTGAAACTATACAACCGAACTTGTAAATTTAGAGATGCATTCATACACTTATAAATATTATTAGCATATTAGTTACTTATTTAAATTATGCTATCTAAAAAAGATTAAATATCTAGGTTTAAAAAATGATTTTTAAATTGTTTTGTTTGAATTAGTAGATTAAATTTGTTATATCTTTTGTTATTGTATTTCATAGTATGTAATTAATTTTAATGTCAAGTAATTTATAAAAGGGGTTACTTTGTAAAATAGTAATCAAGTTTTAGAATTGTTCTAATTAGGCCACTCGTAAAGTTTTTTTGTTCCAATCAGGTCACTCATAAAATTTTTGTCTCAATTAGATTACTAAAGTTTCAGGATCGTTCTAATTAGGTCATTCATAAGTTACAAAAAATTTTAAAAAAATTGAAATTTTAAAAATTAACAATATTTTATAAAAACTGAATTATTTTAAAAAAATTATGAATTATTTAAAACAATTAAAAAATATGAGTGACCTGATTATAACACTATTAAAAATTTAATGACCTGATTGAAACAAATAAAAGTATTTAGTGACCCAATTGGAACACTTTTAAAACTTTAGTGACCTAATTAGAACAAATAAAAATATGAGTGACCTAATTGAAACGCTATTAAAACTTGTTTACTATTCAGTGAAGTTTTTCCTTTATAAAAATATATAGATTGTTTATAAAGATCACTAAAATGATGTAAACTTAAATTTTTAGCTCAAATTCATTATTTTTCCTAATTTTTTCTTTAAAAACTTGAAGCCTAAATGATAAAACCAACAAAACCGAAAAAGCGAAACGAACGATATTAAAAACATACAAATCAAAATATCATATTTTGATTTCGGTTTTATGCTAAATCCAAACCAAATTGACTCATGCACACCCCTAATTGAGTGGCCACACTCATTCATTGTCTATCTCCTCACATAGACGTCACATATTATATATTATATTACCAGCGGTGAGTCTAACCGCTGGTAGAAATGATCTGAACCGTTTAAATTGGATGAAACTAAATCCTGACTCTTTAAAAAAGGTAGTTTTGACGGTTCCAGATTGGTTACTGGTGGTTTTTTGATGGCGGTTGCTTGAAGGTAGTTTCTGAGTGGTTTCAGACCTACAATGTAGCACCCAAAAAACCGTCATTTCAACACCCCAACAAAATCGGGGTTGGTTGTGATCCTATAACCGCAAAAAAGCCCTATAAAAGCCCCCCCTGATGTTTCAAATTATGCATTTTTAGTTTTGTGTTTGCTGCGAGAAGAAGACAACGACAAAATCGATATGGAAATGAACGTCCTGTCAAGAGAAAGCCACAAAGGTAATGAACATAATTCAATTGGGTTTCTTATGGTACCACAAGCTAATATTATAAATTTTACAAAATCAGGCTGCAAAAACGAGAGGTTACTACTGGATACAAGAAGATACCAATTTTATCAACAATTAAAGTAAGTTTCTCTACCATCTTATTGTACTTGATCCACGTATAATAACAAATCATCTTACTCTAAGGAAGTGCTATTTTTTTCCATGTTATGTTAATCATTAGAAATTTAAGCGTTATTTTGTTTAATATAAAGAAAGATGCTTGTGACATTAGTCGTCAGTTCGTCATGAATGCCATTTGCTTTGGTTGTTGGGTATTTGTTTTCGTATTGGTTTTTGTGGTTTCCTCTTTTCTATGCTTTTTTTAATATGTTTTACGGTTACATTGGATCTTTATTGGTTTTTCTATGTATTCAGTGGATTTGTGGAAAACGAAAAACAATAACTGGACAAAGGTTTTGCTCGTGCCACGTGTCATTGAATTTCAGGTATCATTTGGTGTTTTCTTTCCTACATTGCACCGACAAGGAAATGGCTAACGATGACTAAGTGGGGTGTTGATTCCTAATTTTTTTATTTATGATAGCATTTGTTCGTTCCACTAAGATAGCCCCATGGTTTTATATGTTGATAATTTTTATGAACTTAACTTTCAAGATATTATAAACTAAATTAATGTGGCATGCCTAGATTGGGGTTCAACTTGGTTTTAAGCTCGAAATTTGAAAACTCTCAAAGAAAAAATTTTGGGTTCAATCTCGACTCGGATGAAACGATAGCCCGCTCATGGTACACTATTGAGTTTCAAATAATATGTTCAATTAGAATGTAAAGAAGTATAATTGTGCCATTATGACAATAAACTACCCGGGCACCGGACGGGTATAAAACTAGTTAACTTTAAAACAAATAATAGTTAACTAATTAATTAGAACTAACTTAAAAAAATTATAATAATTTAAAGTTATAAAAAATAAAGAAATTGATAAATAAAAACTAAATTCACTAAAAATTAACTAAAAAGTTACAAACAAAAGATTAACCAAAATTGTTCAAGCAGATAAATAAATATATGGCATTGTCATGAGAGATGTTTCGGTTAGATGTTCATGGGGTTGGATATAGAATATGAAATCCTTCTTCTTTTTTTTCTTTAGATTTCTCTCTCATGTTTCTTCAATTCTAGCATTTTCGCTTTCATCTTCTCAAACTTCGTTTGTGACACTACTTGTCCTCATGCTTTGCTTTAGATACTTTATTCATTTTGTTGGATTCATTCATATAATAGCTTTTAAAGTTGTTATTGTTTGGAGCTTGTAATGAGGATGGTGTCTTTTGTTTCGTAGCTGCCTTTTGGGTTCTTTGCCCAATTTCATTCCCCCATCCTACGAGTGGAAAAAGGAGAACCAATAATATAAAAGATAAAATTGTTTAGTGAAAACAATTTTTAAAAAATTAGGGATTTAAAAAAGGAAAAAAATTGTTTGGTGAAAACAACAAAACAAATGAAAACTTAAGGATGAAAAATAATCAAATTTTTAAATAACAAATTAGCAATGACGATAACCATTGATAATTGAACCAACTTAAGTTTTCCATGTTTTAAGACATGCTAATACGTGCACTTCAAGTGGGAATTAATATATTCATTTACTTTTGACTTAGATTAGTTTAGGATTAAAAAAGATCAAGTTAGATATGTATAAATATTTGTAACACATTGAAACCTGGCTTAACATTAATATATGTCAATTAAAAAAGAGTATATATGTCAATTAAAAAAGAGTAAATTTTGGTTTTGGTCCCTTTGGTAAATTTCGGTTTTGGTCCCTTTGGTTTGGGCATTTTAATCATTTTAGTCTAAAAAGAAATCTTTTGTCATATCATGCCCTGTGGTTTTAATTTTTTAACGATTTTTGTCCTTGGCACTAAATATATTAGTTTTAACAGTTAAGTTTAGAGGTATTTTGGTCATTTCATATCTAAGCATGAAATAAAAATAAATATGAACTATTTAATAGTCAAACACATTACTTTTCTTCAACCCATTATCTCTTCACCATCTCTGCCGACCAAACGCCCACTGTCATCTCCGGCGACCGGACGACCACCGCCATCTTCGGTTACCACCGCCATCTCCGGCGACCAATCAACCCCTGTCATCTTTACCGGTGACCTTGTTGTTCCCCTTATCGATACATCCTAATCGCAACACCACAAAAGGCCACCTTATGCACCATTGTCAAATAACCTCCATCGCTAGACAATCATAATCATCATCGTCATCTTCCTCATCTGACTTTCTCTCTCTTGATTTGCGACATCCATGAGCTAGATCTGTCACTCTCCCTCCTAATTTTTAACAGCTACCATCGCTAGATCTCCTTATATACTTCTCTATTTCTGCCAACTACCATCGCCAGGATTTTTTCTCTCTACATCATAATTTTCTGTCGAGTTCATGTGGTGAGTTTTAGGCAGGGGTTGTTGACTAGACAACGGGAGGGTCATAGGCGGTGGTTGTTAACCGACTGAGGTCATGTGGTTAGGTTTCAAGCGCTAATATGGTGGTTCCATGAATGAGGGGAAGAAGTTCAGGAGGCGGCATGGGGCTGGTGTTTGGTGGAGGTTACTGAACTACGAAGAGGAGTAGGCATTGGTAGAGAACGACGATGGTATTGTGTATGGATGTGGTGGTTGTGTACAGCGGGTAAAGGTAGGTTGGGTTTAAAATATAACTCTTTTTAGTTTTGAGTTGATTAAATAAATGGTTCCACTTGTAGATGCAAAATGACCAAAATACCTCTAGACTTAACTGTTAGAGTAAATTTCAGTTGTGGTCCTTGTGGTTTAACCATTTTAACCATTTCAGACCAAAAAGGAATCTTTGATCATATAGTAAATTACATGGATGGTCCTTGTGGTTCGGGTCAAATTTTAGATTTGGTCCCTAAACCTATTTTATAATGAATTTAGTCCCCAAACACATTGTTTGCTTGCAAGGATGGTCCCCGGATTCAACACTGTTAACTTGATCAACTAGGTTTGAGGGTATTTTTGTCATTTGAGCTTATAAAATTACATATTAACCACTTATAAAATTATATTGTCATTTACATAGTTCTAAAACATACTAGAGTAAATTAATTATGTCTAACCATCTTCAACACCCCCTGCCAAACCTACTCGCTGACTATCCTTCTTAATCCGAAAAACCCTTGTCTCATAATATCAACTCATTTTTTGGTTGTGCAGGTGCTAAAGATAGGATGATGAATATTAATAAGAAGAAGGATATCGAGAAGCCACTGAAATTACATATTGTTCCATCTTAAAACGAAGGTATTCAAAATCGAAGTAGTCCAATTCCAATCGAAGGTTTTCGGAGATACCCACATTGATCTACATCTGCCGGTTGGATTGAAAATTCTAATGTTCATTCAGATGGGATTGAAAGAAGGATTATAGCTTAGGTTGGATTTGGGTTGTTTAAATTGGATCAGGTTATTTAGCAAACCCCATATCACCAATTTTGATACCGTTTTCGCACCGGATGTCGGCAGGCAACAACTCCAAACTTGGTTCAATTGGACAGCTTTTATTGAGTATAGTCTTGGAATTCCTTCCTTTGCCATTTCATCCAAAATGACTGTTTGCTCGATTCTGGGTTTGTAATACATCGGTCGCTCTCTCTCTCTCTACCACATACAAATCAATTTGTTTCTTTTCTTATAGGTCATAACCATGGATTTAGGTATGGGATTACCGGGTAGGGGTTGGTCACCGTGGGTACTTGGTGGGAGTTTCTAGCTAGGTGGGTGTTGGACGCAAACGATTATACGTGGGGTGGGCAGTAGGCACACAAGGAGGGCGCCTATGGGAGTGTTTAACTAATTTTCTTTTTTAGATTATATTTAATTACACAAGTGTTGTCATCAATATAAACAAAAACGTTTACAAAGTCAAGGGTTAGAGTGTGTAACTTTTAAGAGGTTAAAATAGTCATTCAACATAATTTCAACAACTAAAGGACCATTCATGAAAGCACATACTGTAGTTGGGGACTAAAACTATAAAACTTTAATTTATGGACTAAATCCATTATTTACCACAAACCACAAGGACCATCCACATAATTTACTCTTGATCATATCATGCCCTGTGGTTTTATTTTTGTAACGGTTCTGGTTGCTGACACTAAATATGTTAGTTTTTACAGTTAAATGTGAGGGTATTTTGGTCATTTTACATTTGGAGGACTAGTTATATAAATTATATTAGATTAGGATAATTGTTGTAATTTTTTAAAATAATAAAAAATAAAAAAAACAAAACTTAAATCTAATTCAACTTGCATTCTTGAATCAGACCCAAAGAGGTGGCGGTGGCAAGGCGGTGGTGGAGGTGAAGGCGATGGCGCATGCGGTGGCAGTGGCGCATGCGGTGGCAGTGGCGCAGGTGCAGGCGGTGGTGAAGGTGCAGGCGATGGTGAACCTGCAGGCGGTGGCGGTGGCACTGCGGTGGGATTTCTGAACAACCCTAATCAAGATTTCTTGTAATTTCCCCTTTTGCAAACACCAGATCTCTCAATCTGGCGGTGGCGCAGGTGCAGGCGGTGGTGAAACTGCAGGTGGTGGCGGTGCACTGCGGTGGGATTTCTGAACAACCCTAATCAAGATTTCTTGTAATCTCCCCTTTTGCAAACACTAGATCTCTCAATCTGAACACCAAACAACACAACACATAACAACCCTAGATCAATCAATCAAAACCAAAACCTCAAATTAGATCTGTTTGATTCAAAAGGGTATTGAACTTACCAATTGAAAACGAAGAAACACCCCAAAATCTTTGCTTTTGAATCGAATTACGCCCCCAAATCACCAAAACAATAATCTTCTTGCTTTACATGAATTTGTTAGTTTTTTATTTCTTTCTTTCTCTATCTATGCAAACATGTATCTATGAGCTTCAGATCTTTCACACACACACACACAAATATATATATATATATATATATATATATATATATATATATATATATATATATATATATATATATATATATATATATATATATATATATATATATCTATATATATATATATATATATATATATATATATATATATATATATATATATATATATATATATCTTTATGTAAAGCAAAAGGCTTTTTATGGTTAAACTTGTTAGGGTAAGAGAAATCAGGGGATAACAAGAAGGGATAACAGATGTATACATACACACATATAGATACATATATAGAGAGAGGGGTGGTGGGTGGGGTGGTCGGAGGGAGGAGGATGACGGTGGTCGATGGTGGCATATGGGACCCACAACAAGTTGAATTAGATTTAAGTTTTGTTTTTTTATTTTTGTTGTTTTAAAAAATTACGACAATTATCCTAATCTAATATAATTTACATAACTAGTCCTCTAAATGTAAAATGACCAAAGTACCCTCACATTTAACTGTAAAACTAACAAAGTTAGTGTCAGGGACCAAAATCGTTACAGAAATAAAACCACATGGCATTATGTTAGTTATATTTTTAGTCATAAATTATAGTAATTTTAGGTTGTATTTCCGCATATATTTTGCATTAATTGCATGCATCTTTTATTTAATTTAAAAAATAATAGTTTTGGTAGGATGGAATCTACTCTTGTATATTTTTTTTTTTTGGTTTTGAAGGAGGATTAAATGGCTGGAAAAAGAAGTGATAAGCATTCAAACTTAAAACCCAAAAAAGGAGGTTAGTTGGTTGAAAAGAAGAGGACTCAAAAGATAAAAGGAGGAGGCTGCAGAAAAAAAAAAGAAGGCATCTTGAAGCATATTGAGAGGATTTCATTGAAGAATCAAGTTTATCAAGCAAGAAGACTGTAGCAAATTGGTTCATTTTGTTAAATTCTTAAGATTCAAGACACTTAATCATTCGTATTTTTGTTTCGTAAGTTTATTTTTACTTCAGATTTGATTGATCTAGCCGTCATGTCTAGCTAGAACAATTTTGATTTCAACATTAAGGCTTAATTTCTATGATTTTAGTTTGAACTTATGTGAAGCGATTATGAGATGTTTTTGTTTTGATGGTTTGTTTGTTTGATTCTTGATCTTAAACCCGGATCTAATCCGGTATATATTATATTGTTAATAAAATTGGCCATTTTATTAATTTCTCTAATAAAGTTCTTCAAGATTTAAAACCCTAATCAAGTTTTAATATTTGATATAAGGAACAATTAACGGTTTGAGTTTGTCTATGAATTCATTCTCTTTATAGAATCACACAATCTAGTTAAGCATACCGAACGACGTGTGTGTTTAATTATAATCGATACTTCTATCGTTGCAACCCGCACACTAAGATCCGAACGACGTGAGCTTTGAGTAGCGGGTTGGCTCCAATCAACGAACTGCGATTGATTGGACATTAGATAGAGGGGATATCCGAACGGCGTGATGTCTAGTATCGATACAAATCATTAATTGAAAATTGTCATTGCATCGTAATCGTTAATGATCGTAAGCCAAATCAAATCAAGAAATTGCCTTAGTGTTGGAATTAGTTTTTATATTTGAATTTACTTCATCATTTAATTAACATTTTTAGTAATCCCCTTTTCATAATTAAAAAATACAAAAAAATATCAGTTTTTGTTTTTCCAGTAGAACCTTAACACGGCCGCGTGAAAATTCCTTAATAGTTTTGACACGGCCGTGTCGGGTCACTGGAATTTTTCTACTTTTTGCAATTTACTTTTAGTTTTAGTTTGTAGTTAAAACTCTCACCTTCCTTAGTCCATAATCAATCAAAAGTAACTATGCTAAAACGTTTTTGGTATAAAATAATTGACACGTATCCCTGATGACACGAACCCTACTTATGCTCATACTATTCTTAGTGTGTGTACGGTAGGTTCACATTTTTATTATTTATTTGCTGGATTCGACACTCAACACATTATATGATCAAAGATTTCTTTTTGGATTGAAATGGTTAAAATGGTTCAACCACAGGGACCAAAACGGAAATTTAAACTAACAGAGTTAGTGTGAAGGACCAAAACCATTATAAAATTTAAACATAGGGCATGATATAATAAAATATTCTTTTTTGGACTGAAATAGTTAAAATACATAAACCACAGGGACCAAAACAAAATTTTACTCATTATAAAATAAAACAATACGATATATGCCTTTATCTAGAATTCAAGTTAAAACTAATATTTTTCATTGACTTAAAGCATTGTTGTAGACAGGACTGGCCGGTTGGACTGGGAACCAGACTTTAATTCGGTTCGATTCGGTACTTAAAATCAGTTTGGCGTTGAATGAAGGTCGGACCTGTTGAACTGGCGATCGGATTGGGAACTAAACTGGTCAAATCAGGGGTCGGATATGTTGAACTGGTTATATATTTTTACATATATTGATTAAAATAATTATAATTTTCTCTGGTTCTCATATCCGGTCCGACCAACGGACCAATAAGCCAGATATTCGGTTTACTGTATAATCTGTTTCTGAAAACAATAATTTATTGTTTAATCATTTATTTCACCGTAACAAATGCACTTCTAATTAATAGTATAAATCAAGTTTGTTTTAGAGGTAGAGTTTAGAGGAGAAGTATTGAAGTTAATTTTCAATTTCATGATATGAATCATTTCGTTTTACCTAACACTAAACTGGTTAGGGACAAACCGGTTTCAATCCAGTTTAAACTGTTGATTCCCCTTTCGATTTGGCTTTTCTCCTACTCAAACCGTTTTTTTCTCAATCTAGTTTTTAAGGTTAAAAAAACTAGCCGTTATATATAAGTTATACTAGCTATTGGAGCCTCAAAATAGCTGTTTTTTTGTTTTTCTTTCCACCCATTTGATCCCCATACACTACTATATATAACCAAGTTATGGGCATTTTGGTTGAATCAAAACCATCAAAAACTCTTTTTATACTTTGAAAACTAAAAAACGCTCACTACTCTCTTGAGATTTGAAGAAACTCTCAAAATGGTTTCATTTTAGTGTTCAATCGTCGGTTGGTTGTAATGCCTCTTCTCAAAATGTGATCGTTCGGGTTATCCCTACGGAGAGGAATCAAGAGATTTGGTGCAACTATGATTTGTGGGAGATGACGTCGGGACCGAACAAGGCCTGTTACAAGTTGTGTTTCAAACTTTTTTTTAAAAAGAATTCTACTTTGAAAAATCACTTTCTAATGAAATATTGTAAAGCGTTGAAAGGGAAGTCGTCTCGAGGTCAAACTTTGATGACAAATGAAGGCAATTTATGGGCTTACAATGTTGATGTAGTTTTAAGAGCAAATGACGCTTTTTGTGATCCAAGAAGACCTAGCATTCAAGCATTCGACAATGAACGTCTGACTCAACTATTTCAACGAACTATCCAACCACATTATACACATGTAAGTCGTGCTACACTTAGAATAGATTGTTTAAAAATATGAAAAAAAGATAAAAATGGATTAGTTACTTATTTTGAAAATTTACAAGCCAGTGTTAACTTAACTAGTGATGTTTGGTCGACTTCTCACGGTTCACCGGACTCATACATTTGTGTAACCGCACATTGGGTAGAACATAATTCATAGCGAATGATGTAACGTATAATTGCATTTGAGTTGTCTGATTATCCTCACATCGAAAAATATCTTTTTATCTTATTGAGAAAGTTATCAAAACGTAAGTTGAAAAACAAAATTTTGTCCATATCTTTTTATAATGCGAGAAATAAACACTTGCGATAGAACATTTAAAATTAAAATATAAACCAATTTGTGACGATGTGTGATTTTCATAATCGATGTGTTTCACACATTATAAACTTGGTCATTCAAGATGGTTTAAAAATGACTGAACCAACAAAAGATGATTTTAAAAAAATGTTACGTGACATTTTTAGTAAATAACCAAAGATATAACAAGTATCACAAGTTTTGTAAAGATGCAAATTTCAAATGTTTAGATCCGAATTGGGACGTGCCTATAAGATTTAAATCAACTTGTAACATGTTTGAAAATGTTATTGAGTAAAAAGAAAGTTTAATAGCCTTTTATAATACTTTGGTGAGTTGTGATAAGGCTTCGTCTTACCATCTATCAAGTTGAGCTATTATTAAAGAAATAAACAAAATGATTCATGTTGTTAAAACCACAACTATTTGTCGATCCAGAGTTTATTATCCAAAGAGTTCATTAGTGAGATGTCATTTAGAGATAGACTTTATTCATATATGATACCCCCAATAAAATAAAAACCCAAAAGATATTATATAGAATTGCCTCCGGTTATTACTTGTGCCGCCTCTTTAAACCCTTGGTTAAATATGCGAAGGGTTGAAACTTTACTTGATAAAATTATTATTGATTTGGGTTTAGATAAAGAAGACCCATTTTATGGTCAATCTTTAAAAGTTAATTTTAACAATATTTTTATCGAACATGTTTGATATGTATTTAGCAAAATATGTTGTAACATCGAACATTCATGAGTTAATGAGACATGTGTCACATGCCGAAAGTTCAAGTGATCCAATGTTTGATTTGTATAATACTTCAAGGGATGAAAATAATAAAGGTTAACATGATAACACTCCGAGTAGTGAACTCTAGAGGTATGGTGGACAAAATTTTTATTGACCATGACTCCACAAAATTTTTATAAATTTTGACTTTAATGTTCAATTTGTATAATACTTTAAAAGATGAATTTAATAAACGTCAACATTACCTTCCAAACATCTCAAGCTTGGGCGGTGAATAATAAAAACATCATAATACTCAACGAATGTACGACTAAGTTAGTTGTTTATATTAAAAAATAAAAAAAGAGTTTTTCGTTGTTTGTAATGTTTATATGTTTTGTATTTTATGTATTTTATATTGACGTTTAACTTTAAGTATGAAATAAAAAAATTAAATTTTAGTTATTTTTAATGTTTTAATTTAAAAAACAAACCGTTTAAAAACCGGTCCAAATCAATTTGTATAGGGCCGGGTTTTTTGGTACTAAAACCGGTTTTAAAACCAAACAAGTTTCATCCAAAACGGTTTTTTACCCTTCAACAAAAAACCAGTTCGGTTCCCAACCCGAACCGGTTTGACAAAAACCCGGCTTGCCCACCGCTATGATCGACCCATGATTGAGTTACCCATCAACTGTAGACCTTCTGTTTGTTCAATATTTCATAAGAAGTGATGAGATTTATATACAATTGAATTGTCATTGATCACATAATTTTTCTATAATTTTTTTATTTGTTACTTGTTTGATTGTTTGAACATTTTAACGATAGTTTAAGAATGAAGACTATCAGCATATGAATTATACATATAACTAGTTAAATCCGCCAACGCACGTTGTGCATATGGGTGACGTTACAGGTATGGGTGATGTTGTTAACCAAGGCTCGGATATATCATCATATCTATAGTGTCCAAACTTAACGGGTGTTGTAAATCCTTTAAAGATATTCAATCATAACCGGAATGATTAGTTGCGGCCACATACCAAAAAAAGGTTGCCAAGCCATGGCAACCAACGCCGGTTTCGCATCTCAATCATAATCCAATTACCGTCTCCGATAAAAAATAATTCATCATCATCGACCATAGAAATAAAGTTGAATAACCACCATACAAAAGTTGAAACAAAATCATAGATGACGAAAAACCCATCGTCATTGATATCACAATGCAACATAGAACATAAACACCACCACAAACACCACCATTGTGGTGGCAAACAAACCAACGACGGGCAGCGACTGAGTGGACGGAGATGACCGCTTCCATAGATAAGAGGTAGATCCGGAAACCCCAAAGGGCAAATCAAAGTTGTGACGGTGACAACTGTCGCCGCCGGTGGTAAGACCACCACCGAACACCATGTGGGCAGAAATAGCAACGACAGAAAATAGCAACCCCACTGCCACCATTACCACAGTTGATAGCTGTAGATCTAAAAACCGTAACAACGTATCGAGAAGATACATCAGCGATAAGGGAAGATTGACAGTTGCACCACCACTTGCGTCTACCATTAGCGGTAAAGGACCGCCACCTGCTCCACCCCAAACCAAAAACGACGGCAGAGTGGCGACCAGGCCCACCACCGGTGCCATCATCATAAATGACAACAAAATCGGACCCAACAACCATAACCACGGTCGCCACCGCCACCATGAAGCCGGGTGGCACCCACAGTCGGCGGCGAGAGCGTCGAGGGAAAAACATCGGCAACAATGAAGACCATTGACGGCGCTTTGGTCGATGAATAGCAATCGCAAGCAAATGACATGCATCGGCGGTTGAACAACGGTAGAGTGAGGTAGACGTGCCGCCGTACAACCACCTGTCTCTCTCTCTCTCTCTCTCTCTCTCTCTAGAAAAACCCGCAAGCACGACAACGATAAAGGAGAGGATCACCTACATATTTGAATAGAGGGAATTGAAATAGAGCTTGCAGTATCATGTTGTACCCTATGTATGAGAAACAATACCCAAATTATCATTGTTCCTCCTGTCATGGGTTAAGTAGGAGTAATTTTAATATTCGTTTTGAACATCTTTTGTTTGCTTGGAATTGTTCGACTTTTTAATCCCTTGGATTTTTAAAATCGTTCATATTTTGAACTTATTTTTTAATGACAATAAGTAAATTATACAATATTGTATGTATTTTCAACAACTATATGTCTAGTGTTTATTTTTTAAATAACTATTTTTTACTTGC
This sequence comes from Flaveria ramosissima, assembly GCA_025215565.1. Lineage (NCBI taxonomy): Eukaryota > Viridiplantae > Streptophyta > Magnoliopsida > Asterales > Asteraceae > Flaveria > Flaveria ramosissima. The sequence goes on from CM046037.1 coordinate 13,862,708, forward strand.
TTAAATTGCTAACACTTTATCAGGTTAAAAATTTTAAAAAAATTATAACTTATATTGTATAATTAAATGAAAGATTTTAAAAAAGACCAAAGATTTTTAAAATTTTATAACTTGTACTGCATAATTAAATTGAAAGTTTTATAACAAATAACTTCAAAAAAGTATATAAAATAAAATCTTATAAAAAGAGGTATTTATTTTTATATATTTAAAACGTGTTTTATTAAATAATAATAATCATAAACAACGAAAGAAAACCAAAATAATAATATATATTTCTAACTTGTATCGTATAATGAAACAAAAAATATTGAAACGGTTGAAAGATTAATTAAAAAAACAAATAGTTTTGGAAAAAATGTTTATAGAAAAGATTTTAAAAAGTTGTATTTATTTATAAAAACCACATTTGAATTTGTATATTTTTTAAAAATACAATTAAAAACCAAAATAACATAAACAATTTAGAAAATTAAAAATAAAAACATTTTTTTAATATACTAACCAAAAAAGTCATTTAGAAGATAAGGAAAATTAGGGTTTTTTTTAGAAATTTTGATAATTACATAATAGCCCACTAATTATTAAAAGAACTTTTTTTTAGAAATACGTTGGGTCATATATACTATATTTCCATTCAATAGTATAAATCCAAGTTATTTTATGTTTTGAAGTAAATTTAGGTCGGAAACAAGCCGTGATGATTGTGATCTATACTTTATCACTCCGCATTCGACGTTGTTGTACGTACATTTTTATGGACGTTTTGAGTTGTTTATGTTTCAACATAAATTTGTTTGTAAAAGAGTCAGGTCAAATATAATACACTTTCATTCAGTGGTATAAATTCGAGTTACTCTACGTTTTGACGTATATATAGTTTAGAAACAAGTCAGATCGATTGTAGTATATATTTTATCACAATGTGTACAATACCGCCGCAACGCGCGGTCTAGATAAAAAAACTTGTTAGACTCATAATGAATCGATATTTTTACCATTATATATAATACTCTACATGATTTCAGATAATTACTTAAATATCACAAGGTAACTTGAATTAATTTATACTACACTTGATGCTTATAATCAATAGCCATAAGTTTTATATTAGAAATACGTTAATGATTGAATAGGACATGAATGATTCATTGATTCACATTATTATGTTATGGTGGTGCATGCTTAAATATTACTAAAACATAATTTCGCATGTATTGAAAACCTTTACGCAATACCTTCAACTCATCACACTTTGGCTTTTTGGTTATTAAATTCAGTGTAATCATGCTTCTTCATTACATTTTTCCGTTATGCCTTTTTTCATATTCTTTATATCATTTTGATTTAACTTATTATGTAACAAATTAATCAATTAATTGATTTATATACAAGAAAGAGTTCATAGAAAACCAGATAAAAGAGTGAAAACCATAGATTTTGTATATGTTGACTTACATATGGAGAATTAAAGGTTAAGTATAAAAGACGCATACAAATTTTTTACTAGTTACATACATGGAACTTATTCGTTCATATTTTTTTGTTCCTGTCATATATATATAGAACTAATTAAGACAATTAAAATAAGGGATGGGATTTTTTTTGTTCCGTCATATATATATTGAACTAATTAAGACAATTAAAATAAGGTGTGAAAGTTTATGGTTTTTTCTAGAGGTGTTAAAGTTCACTCAAATATAATTTAATCAATTAAAAACGATAAATATATTAGAAATTAAGTGATTAACTAGAGGTGTTTTTCGTGATTTTTCTTATAAGTTTATAGTTTTTTCTCATCCCTCCACTTTATACATAAAAAGGTAAATTGTTACGGAAAAACTACACACGTAAATACATCAATTTCAAATATTGATAATCCTTAAACTAGATTAAAAATCAAAAGACAGACTGGTGAAATTTTATTGTAAGACAACAAGATAGTTTTGTTCATAATTTATTCTGCAAAACATTTTTATATTAAATATTAGCAAATAAAATAATTACACTCTAATTTAATGCCCGTGATAATGAGCAGTAGAGTACAAGTGTGTGAAGCTATAAAGTACAATGTTGTATTGCATAGCGTAGACTAGCATGCGGGTGATTTGCATAAATGACAGCCACAAGTTCAAACAATTTAGGCCAAAAAGTATAAATCTACAAGCATAGAGTACAAGCTGACTTGCTAATGTGTGCTAATTGCTTATTTGGCAATGTTTATTTGTCCGTGTTACTCTAGTTTCGATGTTAATTTAGTTAGATAATGGGCGCGAACGACTGCAATCTATATCTTATCACGTCGCATACGACGCTATTGCACGTGTCTTTTAATGTCATTTTTAGTTGGTCTGTGCTTTGATATAAATTTTGTTTGGAAAAGTCGCGTCAAATATTATACGTTTTCATTCAACAGTATAAATTAAGTTACTTTACATTATGACGTAAAATTAGTTTAAAAACGAGTGGGATCGATTGTAGTCAATGTTTTAACACGCCGCGTACGATACCGTCACAACGCTCGACGGATAAAAAATCTAGTTTTATTAAAAACTGATGATAACGATGTTTGACAAAGCTCTCATAAAGTATTTGATTTGAAGGGGTATAGTGCGCTCCTATCCCGAAGCAGCGAGTCCAAAAAAGCGATAATGGAATAAAAAAGAAAAAGAAAAAAGAAAGTAGATGCCCTAAACGACATAGTTTTGTCCCACCAAAACGGAGATTCGATTGTTGTAATATTATAAGAAAACGCACACTACTGCATGACGTTTGCCTCTATCCACTATGACTTTCTAAACATAGTAAAATAGGAAAAATACTTCCACGATTACGGGTTCCAACAATCAGTGGCGGAGTTTGAACACTCCTGTACGGGGGGCGGGGGCGAGATTAATTTTTTTTATGGGGGGCGAATTCGAGTTTTATATAAAAAATTACACTATCGAGCAAAAAATTTACACTACCGGGCCAAAAATTTACACTACCGGCGAAAAAAAGAGTGGGGGGAGGGGGGGCGGCCGCCCCCTCCCCCCCCCCCCCCCCCCCACAGTCCCAACAATGCTCCGCCCCTGCCAACAAGTCGGGTCAAGTTGCTCCAGAAGTTTCGGATGATGTCGGGTCGAAGTCAGCAACGGGTGATGCTCATGTATCATACTCCTCTTGTTAAAACAAAACTTTTCGATGTTCTTGCATCGAACAACGTTTCAAAGCGTCTAAACAAAATTCAAGCTTCGTAAATCATAGTTTGGTGGATCTTGACTTATGATAGCTTGAGCTCGAGCGTGGCTAGAATCGAACTCAGTATGTTTGACTTAAGGGAGTTTGAGCTCAAGCTTAACTCGTTTAGAACTTCTAAGTTTACTATACAAAGTTAAAAATTATGTGAAGTGTGCGAAGTAATTTCAATCATTAATTTTGTAGATGGACGGTTAAGATTATAAGTGAAATAATTATGCATGAAATGATGGTTGAAGGGGTAAATTCGAAATTAGGCTACAATTGTTGACTTTTTTCAAATTCCTTCAGTTTTTTTAAACGTGTATAACTTATTTATACGACGTTATTTAAAAAAATTACACCATAAAATGAAACATTTTATTCTCTTTAATTTGATTATAGTATTGTTAATTTTTTTTAAAAAAATCAACACTTTTTTTTAAAAAAACGCCTAAGTGTCGTGCGTATAACTTGCGTGATTATTAACTGTGTAATTATTAACATAACTTGCATAATTACCATATAATTTGCTTCATTATTTTTATAAAGTAAGTAATTTTACTTTTCGTAATAATAGATATAACTTGCGTAATTATGAATATAACTTGCTTTTATCCATAATTATGACGCGGGCGAAACTACTACTTCGTCAAAAAACACGTGTCACGCCCTGCTGGCTTCGTACGCTTCGCACGAAAATTACACTTTGTACGGTAACCGACCCCTATATATAATTTAAATAATCAAATATTATTAAGTGTGTATACATATATGTGTGTGTATATATATTCATAGTAAATTAGTTTTTATTATTGGATAATAATTGTGGATGTCGTTAGTGAGGTAATTCATGAGTCCGAGTCTAAGACAAATGTTATGCACTAGTTTAGGCTCGAGCTCCTAAAATCTCGGCTCGACTCAAGCTTTTAGCAAGCCAATTCAAGTAGTTCACGAACCAGCTAAACTCATTTACACCTCACATCAATTAAATCAATTCTTGATCTCTCAATCATATTCCTATTTTCATTCTCATTCAAATCTCAACCAAAACACTCCCCTGGCCTTCATCCTTGCCATCAACAGGGGAGAAAGACTTCACGGTGGCTCCAACCATCGATCATCAATGCCTCCGGTCATCATGTGCATCGATCTACAACCACCCCTAATATCTTCTTGTATAAGTGTGTTTTGATCTTCTTCTTAACACTTAAATCTTTCTAGGGTTTTGATCAAAGCAAGGGTTTATAATATTTAGTTTATACAAATCTTCATTTTGTCTCTTCTTTTGTTCTTCATTCATCTATGTTTTAGATCAATTTGAATTATTGTATATTTTATGCCACTTAGATTGTAAACCAGAGATAAAACCCTTTTTGAAGTAAACTAAGGTTTAAACCTAATAGGCAGTAACTGATTGTATAGTTTAGTAGTAATTTAGGTTTTTGTTAAAAACATGACGCCAAAAGTAACTTTTCATGCACATATACATCGGAGAAAATGGATTGACATGAGAAATGGTGCTATACATAAAATATACATATGAAAAATGTTCACGTTTAAAAGAAAACTAGGTTTTCCTCTCAGCGCAACGCGCCGTAATTTCGTCATGTTTTTAATTATTAAAACGTGAACACCAAAACATGTCACAATGCCGGTTATTCCAACATAAACCTAATACATCAATAAACCCAATTGCCAACCCATGTCACAATAACGCCTACATTTTTAAAACCCAAAACAACGGGAATAAACATAAAACTCTAGGTTTTCCGCAGCCTCAAACTTGGGCCGTAAGTGACGGCACTATCCTGAATATCAAGACACAAAAAAACACATCACAACGATTTTCACTACGACATAAAATCCTAAAGCATACTGAGTCGTGAAAGTGAATGCCACTACTCATAAAAAAGTTGTATTTCATCGTAAATGTGACTATCACTTCGTTGTAAAACCTGAAAACGTACTCCCTTGTAAAAACAAACGCCGAAAAACATAGATGCAACAATAAACATAATGTTAAGGTAATGAAAATGTAAACTAAAATATTAAAAAAGAAACAAACACAAAAGTTGAATGAAATACTTAGAGTTTTACGAAAAAAACAAAAAATCTATAATATTTCTAAATATATAAAATTATAAACCATTTATGAATTACTATTAAAATTCATAAAGCGTTATATATGTTATAGCTAAAGTTCTCCAAAGTTCAAAAAATCTTTTAAATGTGCATTGTGTAAGAATGAAAACATTTGTGGTTAAAATATAAACCTATCAAACCTTCATGTAGCTAAAGTTCATAAATTATATAGAGTATAATGATTTGCGTGTTAACTAAAATAGTGTTTGGCCAGAAATAATGCTTACATTTACATGCAAATGTGTATATACAGGGCCGGACCGGGGGGCGGGGTGAGCGACCGCCCATGGTTAGATCTTCTCGGGGGCCCGCAATTTTTTAAAATTATATATATATATGTGTATATTAAAAAAACTATAAACTATTAATAAACTCACTAGAAAGACCTAATAACATTTTAATTATTTTAAGCTAGTAAACCTTACCTTAGAGCTCATTAACATTTTAAATAGCTTAGCCCAATACCAATTACCCGATCTAAACTCAATTTAATATGAAAAATTGATCGAGAACTTTGTTTTAAAAAACGCTAAGAGAACTTCCCGGTTCGTTTAAGTAAATTAAATTATTTTAATACAATACTTTTGTTTTGTTTATTGTTATAACAAGTATCGTCGTATTATAAAATTTTTATATAAAAGTTATTCAGTTTAAACTTTTTTTATACATCGTTTTACAAGGGACCATTTTCTTTTCTCGCCTTGAGCCCAACGTCTCTTGTGAATTCTCAGGACCGGTCTTGTGTATATATATAAAAGAATGATTTTGTTATAGTCCTTCAACATGCATGTTTGATTAAAAATAATTGTCATATAGAGGACATGACAATACATGCATATGTGCATGTCGTCATAATAATGGTTTGCCTATCTCGCATAGAAAAAGTGGGAGACGAGTGAGATAAAAGTTCTTACGCTTAGAACCCTCTTATTTAAATTTTAATTATTATTAGGATTAAGAAACATTAATAATCTACATTGGTTCTCAAAGTTTCTAGTAAAAGCTAGGGCTCTCAATTAAACAATCTTATTATATGTGTGTAAATAAATGTCGCTTCTTGTATAATATGACTAGGTTAGTACCTCGTGTATTACACGTGTTGAATAAATAAAATATTAAATAATTAGTGATAAAAATTTATGAATTATAAAACCATGATTGAAGATAAAATATGATAATAATTATGTATAAATAGTTAGTTTAAGTAAATAACAAAAAATGTGTTTTTTTTAACTTTTGTTTTATAAAACAATTATGGTTTTTGAATATTTATTTTAAGAAAAATGAATTTTCCTTAAACAAATCAGTCTATTCTGTATTATATAAAACTTTTGTTTTAAAAACTATGTTTTTAATTAAAAAAATAGGTTTTTATTTATTAAATCATATTTTTTTAATTTTAAAATGTTATGAGTAATATTATTAGTATTCAATATTATTATTAATAATAGAGAGAAATAAAAAAAAATAAGTATGATAAGACTTACAATCTCTTATCTAAATAGTTTCATTTTTAAACATTCATTTTAAGATTTTTGTAAATAAAAATTAAATTTTTATAAAAATCTTGTTTATTAAAAACCCTAATTTGTAATTATTCTGGTTGTTTTAATAAGACTGCTATTAGACAATTTCATCTATTAAATTTTTTTTTTCAAAAAGGACCGATTTAAAATATATTTTTCATAAAGGTTTAGTGTTTTAGATAATTTTATTTATTAAATTTTTAATGTTTTTATTATTTATATTTTCATAAACAGATGTGTTTTTTAATTTTCTTTATAAAATCTATTTTTAAAATGATAGTTTGATTTTAAAGAATCTAAATAAGAGAGAGAAATATAACAATTAATAAATGTGATTTTAATAAGAGATAGAAAGTAATTTTAGTGTTTAAATTATTATAATATTCTTTTGGAGGGATAAATAATGTGAAAATGTTTAAAAGAATGACAAGTGGTAAAAAGTTAGGTTAAAAGAATGACAAGTGAAAAAATAAATCTTTTTTTATTAAATACAATAGATTTTTGCATGGGAAACGTAGAAAAGGACTCATAATGTGACACAAGTATTTAGAGTGAGAGTAATTGTGTCGGTTAACTTATTAATGGCTTTAGATTCTCTTTAATATGAATTAGATACACTAACGCGTTCAATCCATGCATAAAATCTTAACAACTTCGATGCACCATTGTATGCTAGACACATCTTTATAGAAAGTTTTGTTGCATCATAAGGTTATATGTTAAAAACTTTTAATGAGCATGAATTACCAATTATGAATGTTAGTTAATATTAATTACTTCTTAAGAAAATCATTTCGTTATAAAAAGCAAGATAAACTTCAAAAATAAAAGAATATTTTAGAAATCATTTCTGTATCAACTAAGAATTAAAAATGATAATTTGTATTAATTAAACCTTAACAAATCCTAAATAGAGTTTATGTGGTCTAGGTTTCTAGGCTGTAAAATGAAGACGCCAGAACAAGAATAAAGTTAGGTGTATTGTCGTATAGTAAGTGGTATTAGTGTATAACTACACGAGTACAAGAAGAGCATCCCAATCTTGATAATGGGTACGGAAAAAATTACATCCATATTATTTTTTTATTTAATTTAGTTTCTGAAATTATATTGCAAAAAAAATGTTACTCTAAATTAATAGTTTATTTAAAAGATCGTATGACATCTCATGCTAAGTCTATACTAATAAAGCAAAATAACTTTTAGTCGTATTACTATTGTCTAGCATTTTACATCATATCCACCTAAGCTATATCTAATATTGTTCATATATTCTCACTATAATAAATTTACAATCTTTAATAAAAATCTTGACTTCAAAAAAGTTTTCTTAGTATTTAATACTATGTATGTTAATAATTTTTTTTTCTAGAATTAAATAAGATTTCATTAAAATACTTTAGTAAAACTTGATTTTAGTAAAATACTATTTAATTGTAGCTAATCATTGTTAAAACTAAATTTTTTAAAATGTATATAAAAAGTTTTATGGATATTTATGATTAATAATAATAGTTTTTATACTATTATTTATTACTTAAATATGTTTTTATATATTATAACTTTATTGATATGTTATCTATAGCATCTATTAGATTATACATATATAATCTATTATATATATTTTTATTTTAACAAGTGTAACATACGGGTATCTAATCTATTTCTAATAAATATATATAATACTAATTACCAAGTGTTTTGTGTATTATGAGTTGTACTTTAGGTTTAATAGGTTGTATCTATTTTTGTTTTTTTTATTTTTTTTACTTTTAACCCCAATACTTCTACTTCTTTTACAACTAAACCCCTACAATTCTTCAATTTCAACTTTGTTGCATATAGTTTTCATATTTTACAAATTTTTCGTTTTACGTTTCGGTTTAAATTTTACGATTTAACGCGCCGCAACGTGCACATGTGGTTCAATGTTTTTACGCCTATTTTTTCTCGTTCAAGGGCTCCATCACAACGCGCGTTTCTAGATCGACTTTATTTGTTTTAATATTCTACGATTACGTGTGGGGTTCAACATTTTTACCTCTATTTTTTATTCGGTTTTATTTTTCCCGTTTTTATTTATCTTTTAATACAAGTTTTTTAGGTATTGGTGGTTGTTAATGATGGTGTGAATTTAATACTACCTGAAATAATTTTACGGCCCCCGCTGTAACACGAGGGGCTTATTTATAGTTAAAATATATAAAAACTAAGGTTCAATGCATATACCGTGTCTCGTTTATGCATTTACGTTTGTATTTTGCTTTTGTTTGTTCCACAAATCGTTTTAATACTATTTGTAAATAAATAGCTAAATTTTTTTGTAGCACCTTATTGGTGTATAGTAATAAAAGTATTTATACTTAATGTCATTCCATGAGAAACAGAAAATGTCTTTAATATGAAATCATATAATGTTCTGAGGAGAATATATAATTTTTTTTCAAAATAATTGTTTAATGTAATTTTAAAATATCTAGCAAATTTATGATAATATGTTAAAATACATGTTTTAAATTAATTATAAATGTTATAAATATGAAAACAATAAAACTAATATTATAACTCCTAGAATTGTTCGCTGCACTAAGCGGTGAGGCATGTAATATTTCTTATACTTATAGCCTATAATCCGCAATTGTAGGTTTCAAAACGTTAATGAAACTTGTTAAAAAGATAAAGTGAACATTAATATTATGAACAGAACTAAAACATATTTAAAAGCCGGAAAAAAGAACAAAACGCAAAAATCAAAACAAATAAAAAGTGGGAAAAAAATCAACAAAAAAAGTTAAAACCCTTAATGGATATAAGATAGGATGATTGAAACAAGGACACTACGCTTCTACCCGTGGACCAACGTCTCATTTGGTTTAAAAATCCTTCAATTAATTCTCTTATACAAATGTTTAAATCAATGACTTTTTATTCAATCGCACAATGCTACGTGTTAAGGTGATTTAATTGCAAAAATCAATGTAGTATATGTGTATCATTATTGTCATAGATTCTAAATCATATAGTTGATAATAAATTATTGTATTATCAAGTTTTAGAGATCCTAATATCAATTAATTTAGTGTTATTACAAATAATTCAACAAATTCTTGAATAACATATACTTGTGCAAATGTCAATATTTTAATTAGTACAATTATGGAAATTGATGTGTGAATACAAGAAAAACCCCAAAATTGTGGTCCTGTTGGTAACATGTTACTATATGGTGCTCATCATTCTCCATTTTCATTTTCACTCTGCAAATATATACTTTTTAAAAGAATGAAAGATTCTACCTCCCTCCTCTTGCAAATCTTTCTTTATTATACTCATCCAATTCAATTAAACATAAAAAATATTCACCAAAAAACAAAACAATAACAACACACATCATCTAGATCTTGCCAACTACAGAAGCTTCTTCTCTCTGTAATCACACACAAAGTTGCAGGTTTTGGTGACTATCCAACAATGGAAGAAAGAAGAAGACAAAAGAGAAGCTATTAACACTATCAACCACTATAAACAAACGCCATGAACACTTGTTTGATTACCTTCTTCTTCACCCTTTCATTACTCACATCTGTCAAAACCACCACCGATAGAAGAATCCTCCATCAGCCATTGTTTCCGGTGACCCCAACACCACCACCACCGTCATCATCATCTTCATCATCTTCACCATCACCCACTAATTCCGACAACCCCTTCTTCCATGGAGACACCCCAGATCGACAGGAGTCACCGCCGCCGCCGCCGGCTACGGCGGCGGAAGTGGGGGCTAACACCAACGTCACCCACCCGATTGCCCCGCAGCCGGCGAACAACTCCGGGAAGAAGATAGCGGTGGTGATTTCCGTCGGGATTGTGACGATGGGGATGTTGTCGGCGTTAGCTTTCTTTGTTTATAAACACAAATCGAAGCAGCAAAGTGAGTCGAGAAAACTCGTCGGAAGTAACAGTTTGGGGAGAATTGGTAACGAAGATTCGCCGGAGAATCTCCCACCGTCGACGTTTCTGTACATCGGAACTGTTGAACCCTCAAGAACAACAAGTGAATCGACAAATGGGGCTTCAAATGGGTCACCGTATAACAAATTGAACTCGATTAAACGATCCGATAGGTATCGTCCCAGCCCTGAACTGCAGCCACTTCCGCCGTTGAGTAAACCTCCGCCGCCGCCGCCGCCTCCGGCGGGGATTACGTCTTCTGATGACGAAGAAGAAGATGAAATTCATGATTTCTACACTCCTCAGGGGTCAATTGCGAGCACCGACGATGGGTATTCTGTAAGAAGTTTCAATATGAAGCGGATTAATCGATGGAATTCGAGCCCTAATCCACACTCGAAACGAACTTCACCAAGATCAAGACTTTCAGTATCGTCTTCGCCGGATACCACATCGGAAAACCCTCTTCCGGCGAGTTCTCCGGCGAAACAACAGCCGTTAACAATCACTAACGGACCCAGAAGGGCGAAATTCGCCGCACCACCACCTGCACCTGATATGACCCGTTTGCATTCTAATCTGCAGAAGCCTAATGTTCCACTTCCACCACAACCGCCGCCGCCGCCTCCGCCGTTGACGCCACCGGAAAAGCTCCTAAAGCCCGGAGCTTTTCCGATGAAGACCACACCAAAATTGGAATCAAAGAGTCCTAGTGCTAAAGTAATCCCCAAAATTGTGAAGACAATGTCTAATCAAGATGCAAACAACAGTGATCTTCAAGCGGATGATGTTGATGGTTCTAAACCGAAGCTGAAGCCTCTGCACTGGGACAAAGTCCGGGCCACCTCTGATCGTGCCACCGTGTGGGATCAGCTGAAATCGAGCTCATTTCAGTAAGTATATAGCCCTGAATAAGTTATAGGATGTTAATAACATGATTAAATAATTGACTATTGGCTTTGAGATGCATAATTGAATTGTCACTTTTGCAGATTGAATGAGGATATAATGGAGTCTCTTTTCGGGTGCAATTCTGGTGGTTCGGGAAAGAAAGAAGATGGTAGGAGATCTGTTGTTCCTTCAGCAATACCAGAGAACAGAGTGTTGGATCCAAAGAAGTCGCAGAACATAGCTATACTTTTACGTGCACTGAATGTAACACAGGAGGAAGTATCAGAAGCACTTCTAGAAGGTGATCATCGGTTTTTTTGTTCTTATTGCAACACAGTTACACAAATGTCTAATGTGTGTCGATGGCTTTTGTTTGGTGTAACAGGAAATCCTGACAGTTTGAATGCCGAGCTATTAGAAACACTCGTGAAAATGGCTCCAACAAAGGAGGAAGAGATCAAACTTAAAGATTACAGAGGTGATATATCAAAGTTAGGATCTGCAGAAAGGTTCTTGAAGGCGATCCTCGATGTCCCATCTGCATTCAAACGAGCTGAGGCCATGCTTTACCGAGCAAATTTTGAAAATGAAATAAAATACTTGAGATCTTCATTTCAGACATTAGAGGTATTTTGTGAAAAATCATTCAACAAGATATAATCTTTATTAGTTTCCTGTGATTTGTAGCTGATTATGTATTTGTATATGAATATGTTTCAGGTGGCAAGTGAAGAACTAAAGAACAGTCGGTTATTTCTTAAACTTCTTGAAGCTGTTCTACGAGCAGGAAACCGTATGAATGTTGGCACTAATCGTGGTGAAGCTAGAGCGTTTAAACTAGACACCCTTTTGAAACTAGTGGATGTAAAGGGAACTGATGGAAAAACCACCCTGCTTCATTTTGTCGTGCAAGAAATAATCCGATCAGAAGGGACAGATTCTGATACCAAAATTGAATCAAATCCCACTTTTAATGAAGGGATTTTCAAGAAACAAGGATTACAGATTGTTAGCGGGCTAAGCCGAGAATTAAGCCATGTCAAGAAAGCAGCAGGGATGGATTCAGATGTTCTTCGTGGTTATGTATCAAAACTTGAAATGGGGTTGCAGAAAATTCGATCAGAAAGTAATGAATCACAAGAACTTCAAGGAAACTTTTTCGGGTCAATGAGATTGTTTCTTAAAGAAGCTGAAACAGAACTTAAAAAGATCAAGAATGATGAACAGAAGGCGATGGCATCTGTTAAAGATGTAACCGAGTATTTTCATGGCGATACAGTGAAAGAGGGTGTGTACCCTTTAAGAATCTTTATGATTGTAAGAGATTTTCTAGGCATATTGGATCATGTATGCAAGGAAGTTGGGCAAATGCAAGATAGAATAATGGTGGGTTCTGCAAGATCTTTTAGAGTTCCTACAAGTGCACCGTTACCAGTAATGACACGATATAAGACACGCCATAGTAGTAGTTCAGATGAAGAAAGCTCATACTCGTCTCCACGATAAGATTCACGAAGAAATTCATGTCTTAGGTGTACAAAAATAAGGTTTATGTTCTTTCTTATTTTGAACTTGAAGAAGAAAATGGCTACAAAATCTACTTGAAGAAGGTATTGGCAATTCTTGGATCTTGAAATGAGGTATAGATTACAAATATATTTATTTGAGGGCATCATGTTTTAGTTTAAATTTTGGAGGATTATTATTATTATTATTTCATCTACAGGCAAATTCTTTTATGTTCTTGTGCTTCTTGATTCTCTTATGGGATTGTTGTACCCAAATTTTGAATTTTAAGGATCCACCTAGCAGTTACATATAAGATATGTTGGTGATATTTAGTCTATTCTGGTGTATATATTCTTAGGAAATTAAACCACACAAGCTGCAAGAATAATATGTGGTTCACTCGGTCGGTATAATCAAGCTACGTACACACTTAAACCAGAGAGCATTTGCATAAAGGCTCTTAGTCTAGTAGTACTAACATGTGTAGAAAAGATGTTCCTTCTTAAACGGTTGAAGTTTTAATTCCTATAATGGACAAATGTGTAGATCTGTTTCAATCTTTTGTTTTGATATTTCGATGATTGGATTTGGTTACATTGAACCTAACCAAAGTTGCCATTACCATTTACCAACCACAAATATGGTATGTAAGATATAAGCTTCACACTTAAGGAATAAGATACTTTAAAGTTACAAATTCTGCTTTAACAAAAGAGGAAGGTAAAAGTGAATATGATGGAAAAGCTGGGTGGAAGAAAGAACTCCAAATGTGAGGCATTCTCACTTTCAAATATTCTGTCTAATAGACTCCACCAAAAAAGGTTCAAACTACACAACCATATCATTTTAACTGGATAATGAGTATAATAAAACAAAAGAAAAAAAACATTATAAAGAAACCATGCTTCTCATTTAAAAAATTTAATGTAGAAACTTTACAGGATAACTTCGTTCAAGATCACATTTAAATAACACGCTTCTAAGTTAATCGAAAAGATATGATCAAGTCGCGCTTGTTCACGAATAAGCTTCTAGACCTAAACAAATAGATGAGAACTCAAACCGGGATCATCTTCAACAAGACAGCAATCGGCATGCTCAAAAAACCAGTCAAAACACTATAGTACCATTGTTTCATTGTTAACGGTGTTGTACTTGCAAAGGTGCCTAGAAACTCGATTATGATGACCTGGAACACCACAGTTGCACTCAAAACACTCACAAACACGTTGTTCTTCGATATTCCTTTTAGCACGTTTAACTTCTCCATCTCTCTAGAGTTAACTTCATTGAAAAGCTGCAATATGTTATCACATCAGTATCAACATACGATCGATGTTTATTAGATACTGTAAGTTACCTGACAGAAGACAAATGAGTTGAATATGAGTGTGTTGAGGATCAGATCTGAATTGTGTCCATGAAGGCCATAAAATGATTTCCCTTTTGACTGCAGTAGCCATATGACTATGAATTGGTACAATGATTGCCCAAATATGTTTCTCCACATAACATTGCTGATGAAGTTCCCTTGTCTTCCAACTGGATTCCTCTTCATCAGTGCATCATTTGGAGGCTCAGTAGCAAGTGCAGTGCTCCTAATGTATCCATGATCATGTTGACCCATAACAGTTGGACTGCTGTCAAGGGAGTGTTTCCTAAATGTAAATAAACAAACATACCCATTAATATCTCACTCATAAAGTAGTAAACCAAAAACAATAATAACAATAATAGTCGAAGTAGATTGATCTAAGATAGTTTTACATGAAGAAGTGTAAATGTACCTGTCAAACAAGCTGATGTGAAGTTGACCATTAAAGCAACAATGTTAACGGTCAACTGAAACTGTACAAATTTCTGAATGTTAACATAGACTGATCGCCCCCATTTGGCAACAGTCACGATTGTGGAGAAATTGTCATCTAGAATTATAACGTCTGCACTCTCTTTTGCTACCTGAAGTTTGGTAAAGTACATAAACAAAACGTAAATTTGGCAAAACTATATTAAAAGACCTTTGAGGGTGTCGCGGTGGTAAGCATCTAATTCCTTTAGTTGCTTCCACTGAGTGTTAATGAAAACTATGTTTAAACCTTGCTAGCTTACCTCAGTTCCTGCAATTCCCATTGCAAGCCCAATATCTGCTTCATGAAGCGCCGGTGCATCATTTGTCCCATCACCCGTGACTGCCACAACCTCCCCAAATGTAGTACGCAAGTATTTCACCAGCTTATGTTTATCTAAAGGCGACGATCGAGCCATCACCTATATGATTTTTTTAATCAGAATTTAATCATATCTAGTAATCTCCCTAGGCAACATACATGTTATACAAACCTGAATCTTGGGAACAAGGTCATCTAATTCCTCGAGACTCTTCTCACGGAAAACTGGACCTTCGATTGCAATACCGTCATCTCTAAGTATTCCACATTCTCTGGCTATGGCATTTGCGGTATTTATGTTATCTCCGGTTACCATACGTACGGTTATACCAGCTGATCTACAAAGAGCAACAGATTCCTTGACACCTGGACGAACAGGATCTTTGATACCGACAATTCCTATACAAGTGTACCCAGAAGATGGAATTGGTGTATCAGCAGTCACACTCTTGTCTAAATCTACATATGCAAGACATAGAGTTCTAAGAGCTTCACTAGCAAATTGGTCAATTGTACTTTGTAAATGGTTAAGTGACCCTTCTTTAAGATCAACAACTTCTCCATCTGCATTGATCACTTTATTACAAGCAGCTAATATTATTTCTGAAGCACCTTTACAGTGAGCTCTTACACCACCTTCTGGAAGCTGCAGCACCACTCCCATCCGTTTTTTGGACGAGTTAAACGGTTCAACTCTGAGAACTGTGGATGTCTGACGTTCGGCTTGAAAATCACCACCAAGCGACAACCCAAATTCCAATATTGCCGCCTCTGTAGGTGATCCCAGTATCTCGCGTTTTCCTTCTTTGTTAATCACAACTTCTCCCCCTGTGTTGGTGAATATCGATTGCAGAAGAATCTTTAATGCCTTATCTGGGATGTCTGGTTTTGTGTGTTTGTTTACATCTTTGCTGTTTAAACATATGCATGATTTGACAACAGTCATTTTATTGGTTGTTAATGTGCCTGTTTTATCACTACATATGCTTGTTGCTGACCCCATAGTCTCGCAGGCGGCTAGATGGCGAACTAACGCCTTGTCATTCATCATCTTTTTCATTGCAAATGCGAGGCTTAATGTGACAGCAAGTGGCAGCCCTTCAGGAACTGCAACAACTACAATGGTGACCGCTATAGCAAAATACTCCAGCAGCTCTAAAGCATCATCACCAGACCAACTCCACTGAGATTTTTCTACGATCTTACGCGTCAACAGTTTCTGAACAAGAACCGCAAAAGTGACTATGGCAAAGAATAATCCTATTTTCCCAATAACAGTTGCTACTCCATTAAGCTTAACCTGCAATGGTGTTTCATCATCTCCACCTTCACTTAAAGTTGCCATAAGCTTTCCCCATTGAGTTCTCATTCCGACTGTTGTAACCAACATTTTGCAAGAACCATCTTGAACCTTGGTCCCAGACATTAACCACGGATTCTCTGCACTCACCATAACAGGCTCACTCTCTCCGGTCAAGCTAGATTCATCAATAGATACCGAAAATCCTGAAAGGAAAAGACCATCTGCAGGAACCTGATCTCCTATAGCAAGATGCACAATATCACCAGGAAGTAGCTCATATATCGACAACTTCTGTCTGTACCCGCTTCTTGTAACTTGAATCGATATTTTCTTCTTTTCTTTATCCAGATCCCTGAACTGCAAAGATTGGCGATAATCACTCGTTGCAGTAACGAAAACCACCAGTAAGATACTCGCAACGATCCCAAGCCCATCATGGGCTCCTTTAGGCCATCCTTCTGTTGCTATGCCAACAACTAAAGACACAAAGGCACACATTGCTAGGATCATAAGGGTCATATCATGAAGTGCTTCCCATACAAACACCCAAAAGCTTCGCTGTGGGCTTTCAGCAAACTTGTTGATTCCAAACACTTCTTGTCTGCGCGTCAGCCCTGCATTATCAGTATCGAGCCCGTTTGTGGTTGATGTCTTGAGCTTTTCTGCAAGGCCCTCAACTCCTCCATGGAACTTTAGTCTTTTAAGGTCGTGGGCTTCGACAAGAGAGCCTGCTTCGTCAGCACAGATGTCGAAGCCAGCTTCTTTTACTTCCTCGGGGACCTGGTAGTCACCATTATTTGCTCCTGTGTGCATAATATTATCAAATAGTGTGAAAGCAAAAACATTATACAATGAAGGGATAATAGAAATATGATTATAGTAGAATGAGGAACTAGCCTTTTATAAACTGAAATGCAGCCTTTGACACCAAAACTGCAATCCTCAACTTCTCCTAATCATTCAAGCAAAAAATATGGTGTGTCACTATTGAAATGCAAATATCAGTTGCAAATTACAGAAAACTATCAAGACTTTGCAGAATATGTTCAGCCAAAAATGAGAATAAATCATCCAACTTATGACACCATAATCACATATAAAAAAGAAACATCCGGATCACTTGACCCCGCTGTCTATGCATTCGTTGGTGTCTATGCATTTGTCCGCCCCTCGGGTGGCCTCGGTCACAAAGAGTTTCACCCATGCAGACTTACAATGTGGATCTGTACTCGACGAAAATCACCATTTGTCATGTAAATGCGATAAATAATCTGTTATAAGAGGGATAACCTGATTCGTTCGTCGCATGGCAGCAGCCTCATTGCGTTTCGAGAGGTTAGCAGTGTGACGAAATCGTCGCTTAGGGTTCTTGACAACATGACACAGGCTCCTCCATTTCCGTAACACCTCATCCGAAGAATGTTTCGGTTTCACCGCATGGAAGTTCTGATTCAGATAATTTTCCATCACCATTTTGTTATGTTCTTATATACAGATCTCTCTACAAATCTATGTCGTTAAACCGAAGGATCAAATCTTGAAATCAATATTGATTTCTCTTCTTTTCCAAACATCATTGGAGCCAAAATAATTGAGAAGTAACGAAGAAACAATCATATTCTCCACATCTTCTTCATGATCACGTTGAAGAAATCGACAAAACGGAACGGAAGAACATTTGGCTGATGATATTATGAAATCCTTAAACTTCAACGATGGAAAACAAAGAAACGTTGGCTTAATTGATCTGTGATGACCAGTGTCCCGAAACTTATGGAAACGCAATGACCGGGTTTTGTGTTTGTTTTTTACTACAATGGTTGGTTGCTTTTTTACTTTTATAAGAATATAATATTAATCCTTTCAGTTTATTGTTTTTTACTATAAAAAGTTGGATGATATATTATAGTTGAATACATGATCAGGTGAAGGATTTTGGAAACTATATAAGTATTTAAGTAGAAGGAGCAAAGGTGCTCGCGTGTTGCGGCGAGACACCTTTTATGCATGGTGAAGCATGCGAGGTTGTACAATAACGTTTAAGTGTTTTAGGGAACGTTTGCGTTTGGTGCGTGTGTTTGCAAGGTGAGATTAACGTGCTCAAGCACATGCACGGCAAAAAAACGTTTAAAGATGCGGTCAGATTAAACAAATGTATTAAGGTGTGACGAATTGGCTACCCGCATCGAGTTTATACCGACACGTAAACGTGATATACATTATAACACAAAAGAAAAATAAAAAAAGAATTAAAAACGCGAGGGGTAAAAGTGAAACATTAGAAACTTAGTGAGGAGATCTGTCATGGTATAAAAGTTTAGGGGAATATTTAGTTAACAAAATGGTGGGCCAAAATAAAAATATTAAAAGTTAGGGGCTAGTAATGTCGATGAGAAAACCTTACCGACATGACTTTTTGAGGTAATATAAATATGTTAGTTATGATATATATGATCTCATTTTGCTTAGTAGAAAAAATTACCCGTTACTTATTTATACTTTCTCATTGTTGATTGGTTATCCGTATATAGTTGAATGTGAGGTATAAATGAGACAAGACGTTAGTAAAGTTCTTCTTATGGTTAGTGGCGGGCCCAATAAACAAGGGGCGGAAATATTTTAAGAGTTATTTGTCTAATGTCATATAATTAAAAATTTTCATCCAGTTGGTGTCGGATCAGATCAGGTAACTAAAGAAAAGCAAACTAAATTTTATAAAACCAACAAAAACATTGTCATATGTCATTACAAAAGCATAATAAGAGTATAATACATGTAAATTTGTTCTCTACGAAGTTTACTTTTTGAATTGTTTTCATTACAACATCTAAGGAGACTTTCTTACACCAGTTTTTCACCATAAAACAAATACAAGTACTGCTTAAATTCATTACATATCCGATTACGGATTGTGCTTCATGTACTTCATCGTAGAAAACATCTTTCAACGGTTGTGCTTGCAACTGGTAATACGAGAGCTAGTTTCACTAAACGATACACCAATGTAAATGAAATATGTTTCTTAGTTTCATCCATTCATTGTACAACATTTGATTAACTATCCAAGTTGTTAAATCGTGTATCCATTTTAAAATTGTCAATAAAATTTAACCAATATTTAAAAGATTGGGCTTCAAAGATTAATTCTATAAATATGGTTTCAAAGATTTGAACGATATTTAAAAGATTGGGGTTCAAACGTGGTGGTTGCAGAATTTTAAGGGAGGGGGGGGGGGGAGGATTGGCATTTAAGTGTATATGTAAAACTATTTATCTTTTTTGGGTGGGTGGCTACCCCCCTCCAGCATGCCTAGCTTAGCCCATGGTGATCGGATTACTGAAAGCTTGAATCAAATTGAACTTAAATAAGATTGATTCCAAGATCAAGTCTATATCAAAGATCATTTAATAAATGACTTTAAGAGTGGGCTTCACATATGAAGTTTGCTTAGGTTCCTAAGCCTAAACGTGCCTATTACTATATATTAAATATTATATATGAACGTATGATATAATAACTCCAAATAATATATATTATGTTACATATAAATATATCATAAATATAGAAAAAATGATATTTTTATATAAAGAAAATATTTAAACTATTTGTTAATTATAGACGAGTTGATAAACTATTCCTAAGCCTAAATGATATTTTAAATCAATTAATTACATAACTTAAATTAGCCTATTACGCACTTTAAATTAGTTTATTTTACCCAAATATGATTTAGGTTAGATAATTTGACCTCTTTAATTAACCCATCACACACAAACAATTCAAAACCCATTAAACAAAGCAAAAGACGGTAAAAGAATTTTTTGCGTTTGAGGCTCATCTTTCTAACTCTCCCTAGGCCCTTAAAAGTCTAAAAGTTTGATCCATGTCACTAAAAGTCTAAAAGACATGCATTGATAACGGTTTAATCCATTTAGGTGCGCTTTTGAATTTCTGTTTATTTATTACCTATTTTAGTATTGGGTCAAAAACAATTGTATTATGTTTGTATGGGCTGGAACACTTTACATAAGCCCATGTTGTGTTGTGCAAGTCCAGTAAGTATAGGTTCTGTTAAAACAAGAACAAAAGAACATGACATACTTTTTATTCTTGGAATTGGAGAAGTTGAAAACTTTGTTAAAGAAAAATTAGAGCGTTTTGAAATTTACCAACTTTGACATAAATTGCCTAACTATTGATCAACTAATTGATCAAGTCTATTATGTACCACTAGATGGTGATTTGTGTTACATAAAGGGGATATTTGAAGATGGGAAAAGTTCGGGTGAACAAATTGGTGTGACAAATGGGGTTGATTTTGAAAACAAATATTTATACGATTACTTTGAAAAATTGAACAATCAAACCGCTTATGAGATAGAAAAAAGGCAAGTTAGAGTCCTATCTCAAAGACTACCATGATCATATATTCATATGTTTGAACATGTGGTCCATGTGGATGAAGAAATTCATAAGGAAGGTGTTGGGGGTAAAAGCCGATTGTTATAAATTCAATGAATACTTGTTGTACATTCCTTAACATGTTGGATATTCCAATTCATGTCATGAAATATAAAAAATCTCTCAAATGTTTGGTTCTTTGACCATATATATCAGACCACCGGGTGATAAGGTGTATCCGCTGCACAGCCAAATGGAATGAAGGTTCAGTTGTTAGATCTCTATTTATTCGTGAAAGAAGAAGGTGGTATAGAGAGGCTTCTAACAACAACAAATGGCGCGGCATTGCTTCTAAATTGGTATTACCTAGTGATAGTAAAATTTATGAAGACGCATTAAGGAAAATGGCATGACAAAAGAATATCGAAATGCAAGTGTGATACCCTAAACCAAAGAAGCACAAGTAGAGAAAATTTATGAAGTCGAGGAGATCACGGATGATGCTATGAAGAAGAAAGGCGGAGAAGGAAGTTTCGATGATGAAGACTTTGATTTGGACAACTTTAAGATATTAAAGATTATGTTCTCCTTGAGGACAATGAACCTGTTGAAGAATGAAGATCATGGCTGATAGTCTGCTACCAACCTAAATGGATTAGAGGGGAATATTAAAATTTTAATCAATTTGTTAGGCTTTTAAATTCATATTTATTACCTATTTTAGTATTGGATCGAATAGTAGTGTTTATGTTCGTATGGGCTAAAACATATTACATAAGGCCATGTTGTGACATGTAAGTCGAGTAAGTATAGGCTTTAGATAATCAAAAAGGAATTAGTTGCACACAAAAAAGAAACAGCAGCAGTGTATGTTGTTTTGTAGGTAGAGGTTTAATACTTTCATTACCATCCTTCTTTAACATCAGCGGTTATTTGAATAAGCTGTTTTGATAGTGTGGGATAAGGAGAAATTGTTTTGATAAGTTGGGAAAACCAGCTTATGGATTTCTCCTTTTCAAGCCAAGTTGATAAGTTAAAATAAGAAAGACTTATGCATTTGACAAACACTTTTTAGGATGTATAAAGACTTATGGTTAAGGCATAAGTCATAAGGAGGTTCTAATAAGCTTAGCCAAACACACTCTAAGGCTCTAACATCTTCGCTATTTTTAGCAGTGTTATTGGATCGTTTTCGTATTTCTAGGTTTTTATGACTCTAGATCTGGTTGTTGGTTTTCATAGTAAACCAATGTGTGCGTTCATGTATGGTTTGGTGGATGACTATTGGTCTAATATAATGTAGTAGAATAAAACATGAATTTGAATTAAACAAACAAATTCAAAGGATAATGATTAATTGATAAGTGAATTAACTAAGGACAATGGTCTTATGTCATTTCCTTGTAGCATTGATATGATTTGATGTGCATGACACGATTTGTGTAGTGGAGTGTTTGGATTGATATTTTTTTATAGTATAGGGTCACATCTCTTTTAATTATTTAAAAAAAGATTTCACAACCAAACAAACACAACCGGTGAAATTATAGTTTTTGGTATAGTTACATGAAATATTGAAATTATTTCGTGTACTTGCTATTTCACATTTTATTGACATATAAATGACCAGTTTTTTTTTATTTTAGTTTTGGGTTTTATCTTTTCTTTTACGTATCAGAGTGTAAGAATTAAAGAATATAACTTTAGGTATCCGACATTTCTTATTTAGCACATGAATATCATTCAATGATATCAAGATAAAAAAAATTCAGTTAAGCTTATAAAAGAGAAGTAACACAAACGTTAGATAGTGGATATGGTGATCTTGACATGGAAGTCACTAGAATAATATCAAAGGAAGGGTCCGGTTATTGGGAAACCACCCAATTATAAATTAACACTTTTAGATTTCTATACGGATCGTATTGCTCTAGATGGGGCGTACGTATAAGCTCTCTAACAGCCCCCTGAATTTTTCCACGTTATCAGTGTCGAAATTTGTTACACGCATCGTATATGCCTATATGTGTCGTATAGGGAGTCGTATAGGGCTAAATGGGACGTATAACGTTCTAACACCCCCCCCCCCCAACGAATTTTCCTTGTTTTCAGTGTGTTTGACCCAATACACCTCATATATGGTTATATGATGCGTATAAACGAGTGTCGATTTATAATGATGGATTTCTTAATATTAAGATCCATTATTAATAATAAATCAATTGTTACTCATAATTGGTTAATAATGTTATACAAGTTGTGTTAGTTCTTACTTTATGAACTATCATTGGATTTATAGAATTTAGATGTGCTACTGAGTACTCCTTACTTTTGAATGATGCTCGTCATGTCCCAACATAACACATCCTACATCTTTTTCAATATGAACGTATATAAAAACATCATAAAGCATTTACTTTATACTTTCCATCATTTATTTCCTCTTTCAAGGAAACATGCAATATACTGAAGCATTGTTTTGTTGCCAAGGTTGTAGAATACTTGGATAATCTGAGAGTCGTAAAGATCATTTTCAGATCGAAATTATTCGGTGGTTCACCCGAATAAATCAATCGGATATAACTCAGACGAGATCAAGAATTTGTATGTTATGAAGTGTGAATTTTTGTGAACCAGAAGAAGAACAATTCGAGAGAAAAATGACCAACTTTTTCATCCAATTCGATTTTGGAGGGAAAAAAACGGGAATAACTGCCATTTGGCGGTTTAAGCATTTTTATTTTTTTAATTTTAAATCCCCATTAAAAAATACGTATTTTTCCACTCGAATTTCACATGTGAAATTCTGGAAAATCAATTCGAAATGCATTTTTTAATGAAGCCATTTTTACCAAAATAAAAAATTTTCAAGCTGACCTGGCAGCTCACCCTAGCCAGGGGCTCTGCCCCTTGGACCCCACCAGAGGCTGCCGCCCCATGGACTCTGCTACTAGGGGCGTTGCCCCTGGACCCCCGCCAAGGGGGCGTTGCCCCCTTGGAACCCCCATTTTCAATATGGAAGATCATAATACACTCAACACAAGCGTACACTCCGCACCTCCTAACTTGTTTGATGGATATTATGATCACATTCGGCATTAATCAATCCAATTATACTAAAATAACTAACAAAGGTTGCATAATCTTGTACACGTACTTAATTTATCATATAACGAGGATGTTTGGCCATCAACACAAAGTTCAATGTAATATAGTTAGTACCCCGCTATTTTGACAAGGTATAAACCTCGGAAAGGTAGTTTTACTAATGTATGTTGATTAACATGTAGCTTATGGTTAGAGAAAAATGTTTAAAGTAGTATAAAGCGATGTTTGACATTATCTTTATTTAACTTTGTGTATAATATATTGGCGTTATCTTCCACCCCATGTATCTACTTTCGTGTCTTTTGTGAATTTTTAAATATTCAATTGTCGTCACGAATGTAATCATTGATTATATAATACAATTACCCTTTTCATTAGTTGTAATCTCTTTAATTGTTTATAGACAATGTTACATAATACTAAACTACTTTACCTTCGAGATCTAAAACAAACAAACTACATACATAATTACTTCACTAGACCATGGTTGGGGGTTATCTATTTGAGTGAATCAAACCAACTATGAAGATCATGATCTATACATGTGTGTAACTAATAGAAGGATGCTTAATAATGTTTTTGAACAACGTTTAGAACAATCCTTATTACCCGAGTGAGCTTTTCTGGGACAAGATTTCAATCGTTTATACTGATTTTGATGTTATAGGTCACCTAGAAACACTATCAAAAAAGAAACTTATCACCATAGGAGAACCTTCTTGAATCTCCTAACCTATGCTCAAAATGTATTTCTTCCTCTATTGATTTGTTTAAAACAAACTTTTTCACAAACATATAAAGAAAAACAACCAAATCCCCTAACCTACATTCTATTAAGGCCTCAAGTTACAAGTTCGATACTTTGGTAGACACTTTTACTGCATCCAAATCTTTCCCAAGAAAACTTGTAGAACATAGACGATTAGCCTGTGAGGATCTCACGTATATTTTTCTTAGGAATGCAACTTTGATCATTGTGGAATTAAGCTATCTCAAAGGTTTAATGCAACTTTATAAGTGATTAACGAATTTGATGGATGCATGTTGGGATAAGTAGTTACAAAATAAAGTAGGGACACCATGTTAGTTACATGACATACTTAACGTATTGATATCTTAAGCAAGAACTGAGGATTACTAAACCTTACAATTGATAAACAAAAGTTGTTATTGATGGTCAAGAGTTGCTAAACATGGTATATGAAAGTGTTTCAAACAATACACTTATATAAAGAATATAATGATACCAATATAATTTAGAAGAATATGTAAATTTGCAACTAGTCTTCCACACATGGAAGGTTTACAAGAGAAAAAGTAGATACTATATATAGTTGATAAAGGAATTTAAGATGGCGTTTTTATAACTATTATAAGACGTTATGTTATTACTATCTATATCTATAATCTATAATCTATAATCTATAACAAAAGAATAACTTATATGTCTTGTGGTATCTTTTTAGAACACCGTGTAGCTTATTTTCCCGCCAAAATCATGTTCCATGATTGGTTTTAAAATCTATTTACAAATACAATTAATTAATCTAAAAATCACACATTTATGCCATCTATTTAATTCAGTTTTCTTAATTCAATCCTGATTTGAAATTAAAAATTAAAACATAGTATACATAAATTAACTTTAGAAATCAATAGTTGACTCAATCAAAAATTTATAATATTTTTTAAGTCTATATGTATCACTGTATTTTATTTTCTAAATAAATTTATTTACACTAACTAATTGATTCCACTTATTGAAGTTATTACATGTCACATCCCGGCGGAAGCGTGAAATGCTTAGGGTGTGACTTGTTTGTTCAGAACTCATTGATTCCTAAATTTTAACAGATAGCACAGCAGCATAAACATAACATAATTCATAGGATAATATTAAAGTTTAGGATTACATTAAATCATAATAGTCAAAATTTAAAATAATATAATCCTATTACATCATAAAGATCTAACAGCTACATCTTCAGAGACGATGGAAATGAGCATCCACCGATACACTGAGGTCATAGAGGTTAACTGTCAGATTCACATAAACTTTCCCCATTATCTCTCCCCAGCCATTATACACATCAAAAGAGAACATTAAGCTGTTAGTCATGATGAATTCCTGAAAAAGCATACTTAAAATAGTCAACATAAAGTTGGTGAGTTCACAGGTTTATCATAAACAAATATTATTGATGCATCAGATACAACCAAACCTTACATAATAATCAGATCTTTCATAACTGTCATAACATAATTCATAAATCAGATAATATAGCATCACAACACTCATCCTGTTGGTGCAGGAAATATTTCCTAAGTAGCGCTACCTATATTATCCAACGGTTCCACATCCGAATTAATGGTTGTAACATAAATGACAGTATAACTCAAAAATTGCATCAATCACAAAAATTAATAGTATGCTTTTTCCCCCAAAAGTTTATATAAATCAAAATGGGCCATGGAATCTCACCTCTTACTCCAAATGATAACCTATAAACAAAAATATTTATAGTTTAGAAAAATATCTTTTCTTTAACATTTTTAGCACCTTAAACTATAAAATTTATTTCAGAAATTATATTAAGGCACATACCACGAAATTTTTACAGTAAGTGGGTCCTAATATTAGAGATAATATAGTAAAATTTCATTTTACTATTATTTTCAGCTTATTTTCTATAATTTTACATTATTTGAATAATTTATTAGAAATATCTTCGGGCCTCTAAAAATTCTCAAATTTGGTCAGAATACTTGTCATAACTTTTATAGTTTCTCAAAATTTTCTCAAATCCCAAATCATAGCAGAGTCAATTTTCATGATTTTTATCTTTTTACCAATATTCAGTAAAAATATCAGAATATGTCCAAAAATTCTTATTTTCATACAGACTGTTCTATTCTAATTTTTATATTTTCTGTAAAGTTTTCATAATTTATTTCACGTTTTAAGTATTTTTCCCGATTTTCAGTTAGCAGAACCTTTAAAAATTCATAACTTAGGCATATCTTTGAGTTAGGTCACGAAACTTTTCTTGTAAGTCTTATAAATTGTAATAATCAATATATAATTTTTCCACACATTTGCCAGGGTCGGTTCTTCCAGCATGAATTTTTCTTTTAAATACTTAGATAATTTATATAAATTATTTTACTTATAGAAATAGCATCAAAATTTACAGAACTATATTTCTTAATATTCTAAACATATTTTCAATGTTTTTTCCCACAATCATAGTCATTAACATAATAAAATGAATTTAACAAGTTGCACCTAGGTTTTTAACCCTTTTGTTGATAATTTCCTCTTATATAAATTTTGATTATCAAGATTTACTTTATTTATTTCAGATTCTTAAAGCTTTCTTACTGTCTTAAAATAAGTTTGATATATTTATAAGATTCATGAAGATCTTGAATGTTAAATCAAAAGGGTTAGTCATATGTGTTTGTTTAAACACATGTATAGTCTTTGTAATCTTTAACTAGTTATGGTTTAGAGGATGGAACCTTGATTTTGACAGAAGGAGAGGGTGATGATAGCTGCTAGTAGCTTCTTACTCCGATGGATTGAGTTGAGCGATTGTTCTTGAGCTTCAAAGTCTCGATTTCCCTTGAACCGGTGCAAGATTGGTTGAGCATTCAAGTTGCGGTTAGTTTGATAGATGGAACCGAGAGTGTAGAGGGTGTGGAAGATGGTGGTGATATACGGGTGGTGTGGGGTGTCCGTGAGGTGAGGAGTGGAGGTGGAGATGGTTGTGGCGTTCGGTTATGGTAGTGGTAACCGAAAGAGTTGTGATGGTTGTGTTTGTTTAAAAGATGGTGGACATGGGGAGTCTTCGGCCGATGGTGTAGATATAGGGGAGTCTTCATGATTATTCCTAGTCTTAGGTGATGAGGTGGTTATTATAGCTTAGGTTAGTCATTGCTAGGTGGCGGTTTTGAAGATGCCCAAGGTGTCCTAATGTTGCTAGGTGCCGAACAAGAAGGCTAATGAGTCACCAAGTTATCATTACAAGTTTAATCAATACTTAGGGTGTTAATCGGATGACTAAAGGTTCTAATGAACCGAGTCTTAATCTTAAATGGTGCTTAGGTTTAAGGTTTAAGTGTATGAGATTTGCTTAGTTTTGTTTTGATGTCAAGTTTCTTTGATGTTATCTTGTATTGAGGTGTTTGTTTGGGTTGTGTTTTTGTATTATTTGGTGTTTGTTTGGTGTTATATGGTTGAGGTACTTTGATCACTTAATGTTTGGTATCAAAAGGTTATGAATATGGATACATGCATACGTAAAAGGTTGTGCATGCATGCAAGCATGCATACGTACAACATATATATATATTCACATAACATATATAATTTATAACAAGTTCCCCAAATATAGAGTAATATATATATAATGGTTTAAAATATTAACGTATGAAATCCTATATTTTTAGGGTTGTCACATTACAAATATTTGATAAGCTTGATAACTATTAGATTTTTTTAATAATTTTAATTATTAATTAGTAATATTTTTACATTGCTACCTTTTGTGATTTTAATAAAATTTTGAATCATCTTTGAAATCCATATAATACAATATTAATACAGTATAAAGTAGAGAAACTAAAGCTATTAAACTTAGATAAAGATGGTCATATTATAAATATAATATTAAATAATGTATATAAATATAATTTAAAAAAACTATGAATTATGAACTGTTTTTTTTTTTTCATTTCATATTTTCTCATTTATTCAGTTTGTGTATCACAAAGGTTCTAACCTAGTAAAATACATATAAGAATTCAGATTGCATATTACATCGCTATATAGGTATAACTAGGTTAGTACCCCGTGTAT
This sequence comes from Flaveria ramosissima, assembly GCA_025215565.1. Lineage (NCBI taxonomy): Eukaryota > Viridiplantae > Streptophyta > Magnoliopsida > Asterales > Asteraceae > Flaveria > Flaveria ramosissima. Next base: position 13,891,788 of record CM046037.1, read on the forward strand.
TACACAGATTTAATAAATAAAATATTAAAAAGTTATTAATAAAAATTAATGAATTCTTATATGTATTTTACTAGGTTGATATATCTTACACAACCTGAGAAAATTAGTTAGATTATAAGAAATGACAACTTGACAATCTAATATTCAACTTTCATATGTTGTCCAACACACCATTCACTTTGGCCCCATAGACAAAATCACTAGGCCCTTATACCCACATTGGGTTCTTTCATTTGGTCGAAAAGTCTTTCTTTACCAATTCAGGCTATATAAGAAAGCATGTGGCAATATTCTATTTGAAATATTGACATGATTAATATATCATTTACCCTTTTAAAATAAACAAAATAATACTAATTGTGTGCCAACTACCATTAAATTGGTGGCATACATCATTCATCACCTTCTGCATGAACATATTTTGAAAAATAATAATAATAATAATAATAATAATAATAATAATAATAATAATAATAATAATAATAATAATAATAATAATAATAATAATAATAATAATAATAAAATGAACAAATTACTATTCTTTGCGTTTTCCTTTTAAATATACAAGAAATGTCTCGGTGCGCGTTGCGCGGGTAGTTGTATCACGTACTTGAATATGAAAACCAGAATACAAAAAGCATCGTAACAACTATCACTCTGACTTAGAACTCGAAGACATCAAGGTTGTGTTTGTTTTTTTAAAAAACCTCTTCCCCACCTCTTCATCTGCGCGCTCGCAGACGCGGGAAGAGGTTTTAAGTTCGCAGACTGTTTGTTTTTTGGAAGACGTTTCATTTAAAAACGTCTTCCCCACCTCTGCAGGGAGAAGAGGTGGAACAATGTCTTCACACCTCTTCTCACCTCTTCTCTTCTGATTTGTTTTGAGCCCTAACCTTCTTCACAACCATCTTCACAATCATCTTCACAACCATCTTCACACACACAACCACCAACCACCGCCTCCCCCGTCGGTCCACCGCTCCTCCGCCGCTCCACCGCCTCCACCCTCGCGACCGCAGCCCCCTCGCGACCGCAGCCCCCCTCGCGACCGCAGCCCCCCCTCGCGACCGCAGCCCCCCTTCGCGCCTCGCACCACCGCGCCACCGCGCCACCGCACCACCGCGCCACCGCACCACCGCAGCCGTCGCCACCGGCGGATTGACGACCACCGCCAGGGGTAGCAGATGGGCGGTGAGAGGAAGAAGGATGAAAGGTGGAGTGGATGTTTCGTTTTATAGGACCGCCGCCGCGGCCACGGCCGAGCTTGCCGGAGCCACCGTACATTACCGGCGCCGGCGAGGTGATTGATCTGGTTGTGGGTGGTGTGGGAACCAGGGTCCAGGGAGGATTGCGAAGTTGCGAACCTGGATACCCTCACAAGGAAAAGATGCGAAAGAATTTGTCAATTTGGGGATTCTTCTCTTTTTTTTTAATTATTCGTTTTATTTTATTATCATTTATTTTTATCCAACAGAAATAAGAATTAAGAAACCAGATATTTGTTAGAAAACTAGTATTAAGTATCCCGAGTGGTGGTGGGAGGCGTAAAATTACGTCAAGTAGCACAGATATTTTAATGTATTTCAATGACTTTTATTTATATATTAATGTATTAGTTGTTTTTAGAGTTTAAAAAATTAATTTAGTTTAATTACAGAATATTTCAGCATTCTGCAGATGTTAAAAACAAACAGTCTTTTTCTTGCAGACTGCAGACATTTGGTCCACCTCTTCTGCTGCAGATGTCTGCAGATGTGGTTCGCAGACTGCAGACGTTTTCCTGCAGAAAAAACAAACAGCGCCCAAGTAAATTGAAAAAATAAATCACGCCAATACACATTTTTAAGGTGACTTTTAAACACCCTTCATGTGCAATGAAGAGGAAAAAAACTATATAACCTCTATACACGCATCAAGTTTGATCTTTATACATTTAAGGCAACTATTCGATTTATTCTATTTGTTCATATTACTTGTGAAGCAAGGCAATTACATGGAAAAAGTAAAATAATATTAATCCAAAAACACAATTGTAGACAATGATAGGTTAAATCATAATTGCAGAGTATGAAAGCTCAAATATAACAAAAAAACAAATACCTTTTGTTAAAGAAAACTTGATGAAACCGAAGCCAAAATGAGAACGTCGATTGAGTCTGTCGAATGCGATATCATCAGACTTTAGAAAGACAAATCGTGAGGATCGTAAAGCTGGGATGGTAGAGAAATATTTTAAAATCGGGTACGATTTTATTTTCAAAAAAAGATACCCATGAATTCCTTCAAATTGGAGAGGAGTCGATGAAAAAATCTCATAACTTTTGTCAATATTCGAATATAAACCGAGTATTTAATAGAAACACACAATCAAGGAACCGATTTCATAGATGAAGAAAATTACAAATGATTTCTACAGTTTTTATTGATGAATTATTTGAAGAAAGAAGAAATATGGGGTATGATTTAATTTTCAAAAAAAGATGTGCTCTAATTTAGGGTTAAATTTCTAAATTTCTATAAATATTTCTTGTATCAAAAGTTGACTTTTAATCAAATGAACCTAAACTAACACTAAAAACAGATACATATTTAGGAGGGAATTGAAAAAAATAGAGACTTAAGACAATGTCACGTGGCACTAAAGTTATTGTTTTATTAATAAGTATAGATTGAAAAAGTCCAAGGTAATGCCATGTAATTGCCATGTCACGTCACATTTGGTGGCAGTTAATAGTGAACATGTTTACATATATGATTACGTATATACAAACATGCTAACATACATGTAAGTGATACACTATTAGGAAAAAGATGAAGCCATAGCTGAAAGTATTTATTACATATATGTAATGTGATATAAAACCTTAAAGAAAAATAAAAAAAACCATTAACCATATTAAAGTATCATATATGCAAAACTAGGTTTACTATATGCTAAGGTTCATGTCTTCATCATGTTCACTTCATTATCATCTTCATCATCTTCATTCCATCAAAACTAGTCGTCATCTTTTCTTAATTCTTCATACTCAATGATACTAGGAAACATCATCCTCAAAGTCTTCCTTCATTTCCGCTAGGTCGATTCTTATCTAAAGTTGGTGGATTCATTATGTTCATTCATTTTATCATATCTTCTTGGTCGATTCTCCATAAAAGTCGTTTCATTCAACGTCTTATTCGTTTATTCTTCATCTTCATGCTTGAGTTTAACATCTTTCATCTTCGACTCGTTCTTCTTATGGTCACTTTGTTCTAGCTTCTAGTGTTCATTTGGTCTATTTTAGGGAGAGATATTGAATTCATCGTCTGTAAGATTATAGAGAGGAAGAAATAGATATAGATATGAAGAGGTTCACTTGTTTCTCAAATTTAAAGATTATCCATTCAAAAGAATACCTCCAATTACATTTATGTTCTGACGAGAGGACCATTGCCATTGTCATCATGGCAGAAAAGTTTTTTTTAATGGAAGGAAAGACTTTATTCCATTTACATTTATTCTCTTAGAGGGAGATAACTAAAAGATTTAGAATATAATGGATAACCACCAAAAATAGTTAGGGTATATATTTACTAAAGAAATTATTTTTAATAAATAAAAAGTAAATATAGACTAAACTATGTGATTGCCTAGAATGAGTTTTCTACATTTCTCAAATCTCTAAGGTTTTCTCATGATCTTCTCTCATGCATGTGCACATATGAACATATTTATGTATGTATGTTTTAAACGTCTAACTCGCATACATTTTAAACGTACTTCGAGATATACATCAATGTCTACCATTACTTGGAGTCAATTTTCCTTTACTTTACTCCTTGATATAATTTAGCCACGAACCTTTTGCTCGAAAGTATTATATTTATGGATACTTTTAATTTTTAGTTTGGTTTCATTTAAATATTAACTAATCAACATCAAATATAACCTTAACCATTTGAAACTTACATGTTCAAGACATTAATTTTTTGAATAATTATATTTATGATTATCGTTTCTAATTTGTGATTTTATTATGGGATAATTAGGTGTATATTATATTATGGGATAATTTGGTATATAACTATTTATATGTTTATAAAACTTATATGTTTCGCTTACATTTATTTGTGTTCTTTTACACTAGAAATGTATATGAATAAGTCTTCATTCGATTACCTATTCATGAACCGTGGATGAACAAAAATAATATCCGACAGAAAGAATACAAACAAGAACTCTCATGCGTTTATGTGTTCATGGACCATTTGTAAACATGTTAAATACTAAACGAACAAATATGAACTAGCCATTGCACAATTTGTTTCGGCTCCTTACATTTTTATCAAGACAATGAAACTCCTAAAAATTATGATATTGCATTTTTAAAAAATATAAAATTGAAATTCGAAGGTAGTGGATTAATATTTTAATTTTATTTAGATTAGATTTCGCTATGATGGAGATGTGGATATCAACTCCGACAACGAAAGGAACTCTAGTAGAAACGATCAACATCATCATTTTCACCACCTAATTCTTCATTCTCTCAAATTTACACCATTCTCTTATTAATTTATTAAACTTTATTAATCAATGAAGTAATCTTCACATTCAATTATATGTCGTAAATCTACCCTTTCATTTCATTCAATTGGTATTCATTTCTAGCATAAATTCGTGTAGATTTGAATTTGATATTACACACTGCTTCGCGCATCAAACCAGTCAGATGATTCTTGTAGGATGTTTGATTATACAAGTTTTCAAGAGATCTCATTAATGTTATTCTAACTGATGAGATCAAACTTGTAGACTAATTCTATTAAGTACTCATAAAATTTTATCATGCAATATCATGTCAACCAATCATTTCAGGCTTGCAGATTCTAGTTTAAAGGCATTTTATTTAACAAAATCATATAATAGCCCTTAATTAAAAAGGGATCATTCAATCTATAAGTAGTCCCGTTATTCATTTAATTGAATGTTCATGGTAAACCAGTGTGTGTTCATGTATGGTTTGGATGACTATTGGTCCAATATGATGTATTAGAAAAAGATACGATTTTGAGTTAAAAAACAAATTCAAAGGATAATGATTAATTTAAAAGGGAATTGACAAAGGACAACTAATATGATTTGAGGTTCATGACACGATTTGTGTAGTGGAGTGTTTGGCTTGATATTGGTTTTATAGTAGGGTCACATCTCATTCAATTTTAAAAAAAAAGTTTACAACCAAACAAGCACAACCCGTGAAATTATTGTTTTTTGTATAGTTATCCGTCCTTAAATCCCGTTCAACTATTTTTTATAATGTATTTATTTAGTTATGTTTTATTTTACTTTATATTTGTGTAACGGCGAGCATAAAGCTAATAAAATTTATGAAATATTGAAATTTTATTTCGTGTACTATCTATTTTGCATTTTATTTACATATCAGTATTAAATTTTCTCGGTATAACATACCATAATTTTTAAATTTAGGGTATTATCTTTTCTTATGTATCAGAGTGTAAGAATATAACTTAAGGTATCCGACATTTATTATTTGAGACATGAATATTATTCAATGATATCAATAAAAGAACTCTAGTTAAGCTTATAAAAAGAGAGGTAACACGGAGTTTAGATAGTGGATATGGTGGTCTTGACATGGAAGTCACTAGAAGAGTATCAAAGGTATTATTAATCATAAATTCAATTGTTATTTATGATTGGTTAATGGTGTTAAACAAGTGGTTAATGGTATTGTATAAGACATGAATATCATTCCTTTAATTATGTTTGTAAACATTCAGTAATCTTTACATTCATGTTCTTCATTTAGGTTTGTTCATGTTCGTTTCTTATGTTCATCCATTATTTTTTTCTTAATTTAAATGTTTAATTTATTACTTGAACATTTAAACTAGAAAAGTCTATTAGGTTGAAGATTATATCATGTCAAAAAACTTAGTCATTTGAAACACATTTTTTAGAAACAAAAAATTTTAAGAAAAGACAATCATATTTATGAATTTATGATTATCATTTATCATGTCTAATTCGTGTTTTCATTTTGGTATGATTATATTTAGAGGAGTTAATTACGCAAATAGTCCCTGTGGTTTATTAAAAATAACATGTTTGGGTATTAAGGGTTTTTTGTAACATGTAGGGGTATTGTGTTTTCAATTTGTAACAAGTTAAGGTATTAACACTAACAGTCGTTACACACAAACAGTCCTTTTTATGTATTAAATGATATAAAAAGTCTCTGTAAGGTAAAAAGACAAAAATGCCCTTAGATTTAACTGAAAAACTAACGGCTGTTAGTGTTAATACGTTAACTTGATACAAATTGAAAACACAATACTCATACCTGTTACAAAAAACCCTTAGTACTCAAACCTGTTATTTTCAATAAACCACATGAACCATTTGCGTAATTAACTCTATTTAGAGTAAATTATCATTTGCATCCCTGATGTTTGCGTATATTAACCACTTGAATCCCTGCAGTTTTAAAATTACCATCTGCCCCCTAACGCTTCATTTTTATTTCCATTTGAGTCCAACACACTAACGACGTTAGATTTCAGTTAAGTTTAATGAAATGACAAAAATACCCTTATTTAATACCCCTCATTCACACCGCATCCCTTTCATCTTCTCTCAATGTATATCTCTCTTCTCCCTCTTTATGTCCACCACCACTGCCACTGCAACCACCGCGGTCGCCGCACCACCGCGGTCGTCGCACCGCCACTGTCGCCGCACCACTACCGCACCTCAACGACCAGAAGAACCACGACCACCCCTATCCCTTTTCTTCTATTCTTTTCTTTTGTGTATGTGTGTGATCGGTAGACCACAACCACCAAGATGTGAAATTGTTGTTCTAGAGAAGCAGATCTAGTGGTTAAAGGGTGAAACACGGTGGCGGCCAATGGTGTTTTGGCAAAAATCGCAGATTTAGTAGTGATGATCGGCTATGGTAATGGAGATAGGGGTTTTGGTGGTTGTGATGGGTGGTTGTGATGGGGGCTGCAGTGGTGGCGATAGGTGGCTACAGTGGTGGTGATGGGGGTTGCAGTGGTTGTGATGGGTGGTTGTGGTTGTGGTGATGGGTGGCTGCGGTTGTGGTGATGGGGGGCTGTAGTGGTGGTGATGAGGCTGTGGAGGTGGTGATAGGGACTACAGTGGTGGTGATGGGGACTACGGTGGTGGTGATGGTGATGGGTGGTTGCGGTTGTGGTGATGGGGGCTGCGGTGGTGGTGATGGGGGCTGCGGTGGTGGTGATGGGGTTGCGGTGGTGGTGATGGGGCTGCGGTGGTGGTGATGGGGTTGCGGTGGTGGTGATGGGGCTGCGGTGGTGGCGATGAGGGTTGTGAAAGTGGTGATGGTTAGTTGTCATGGTGGTGATGAAGGGTAGTTTATTTTTTTAACAATAATTTTAATAGGAAAAGTAATGGTGTTAGTCATCTGGACTCAAATGAAAATAAAAATAAAACAACATAGACTCAAATGAAGATAACATTAAACGTTAGGGGGCAGATGACAATTTTGAAACCACAGGGATGCAAATGGTTAAAATGGACAAACGTCAGGGATACAAATGGTAATTTACTCTTATATTTATAATTATGATTTCAAATGACTAACTTTATATTTATTTAAATTGATTATGTTCGAGGTTTGAGATTAAAAATATTGTTTTTATTTTTTAAATATATATGTTAATTTATATTTGTTTACGTTCGTTTAAGTTAACATATATACATAAACAAGTTTCCATTCGATTGTGTTCCTAAACTATGCGTGAACAAATTAACATCGCAAGACAAAAATTTCATTAAATCACATGTTTGTAAACAAGTTTAATGTTCAACAAACGAAATGAAAATTCATGCGGTTCCGAAGCTCATTTAAGGCTCTCCAGACGCTGTTCACGAGCCGAGTCGAATCGAGCGGATATTTGCTTGTGCTTGACTCGTTTTCAAACTGAACCGAACCGATCGGCTCGTTTGCAACTGAGCAGAAAATCAAACGAGCATTTATCGAGCGTTAATTGTTCAAGCGAGCGTCGAGTGAGCGCAAAGGAGCAGCGAACAAAATGTACGACCCAACTATCTTGTGTGTCATGCGATTTATATTGCGGCGAACCAGTTTTAATAACTTAATTAAAAACAACCACATTTCATAACATAATATTTTTGTGGATGATAATACGTTGTGGCTGAAGATAAGCCTAAGGTTGTATCCGATGAGGCGGAGAGCAAATTACAAAGAATGAGACGGTGAGAGCGGGGGATGAATGACAAAAATTGTCTTTTAGTGGCTTAGGATTTCATTTTTATGCTTAGTGTAAAATTCTTTATTAGGTTGATTGATTAAGTGGGTCAAATCTACTAGTGTTCTATGCGTGCTGTGTGTGTGTATTAATTCGAGTCGAACCGAGCTCGTTTACAAACGAGCGAAAATTCGAACGAGCATTTTTGAGTAAATTCCGAACAAACGTCGAGCGAGCGAAGAATGCGAGTTGTTTGAACAGCCCTACTCTGGACAAATAAAAAAATATAAATTGCATTTTCAAAATTATAAAATTGAAATTCGAAGGTAGTGGTTTAATATATTAATATTATTATTTAGACTAGATTTCGCTATGACGGAGATGGGGATATCAACTCCAACAACGATTGCAACTCTCATAGAAACGATCAACCTCATCCTTTTCATCACCTAATTCTTTATATTCTCAAATTCACTACATTCTGTATTCAATTATTAAACTTCATTCATTAATCAATGATGTGATCTTCACATTCAATTATATGTTGTAAATCTACCATTTCAATTCATATGATTTGATTAGTATTCATTTCTTGCACAAATTCATGTAGATTTGAATTTGATGTTACACACTGCTTCGCACATTAAACCAATCAGATGATTCTCGTAAGAAATCTGTCGTTACATTTCAATTCTTCACCGGAATTGAACTTCATTGAAGCCAAATCGACGAAGGTAAGGTCAACGAAGTTTGTACGAATCAAGGCGAAGGAAGCTTCGAGAATGTCTTCGTTGAAAACTAGTATTGAAATCAATTCGAACGAAGGTCGGATCAACGGTTCCGATGATTCAAACGGTATAGATAGTGGTAGATGTGAATTATAAAGTTGATTATGTTGAATATGCTGTAAGTATTTCACTATTTCATCTGTTTTGTGAAATTAGGTTCTGTTCGTCATGAAGTTTCAACAAAGGGGAGAAGATCTTCAAATATTGTTTGGCATAAGTGTTCTGTAGAGAAAATTGATAGACAAGAGTTGCTTCAGCAGAAAGGCTGTGTGATATGGATTACTGGTCTCAGTGGTTCAGGTTAGTGATTGTAAAAGTTATAAACATAACAAAATCTTCATGTTTCGAGCTTCTTAATTTATAAAAGAGACCAATTCAGTTTTAGTTTTAAACATTTGATAGATAGTTTTTATATATTGTGTTAGTACGTGTAACATCCGACCCGTATACCAGATATTAATGTCAGAGAAGCCATGATGTGAGCTCCTAGTGAGCAAACAGATGATATTGGTTGGTAAGAGGGGTCGGATGTTGTAATATGTGATCATAAGGTTTAACTATAATGCAACTTCAGGTAAAAGCACATTGGCTTGTGCATTAACACGAGCTTTGCATACACGAGGGAAGCTGACCTACATCCTTGATGGTGATAATGTCAGGCATGGTCTTAACAGCGATCTTACGTTTAAAGGAGAAGATCGTGCTGAGAATATAAGAAGAATTGGTGGGTTCAATTCTCCTACACCTCTCCATAATTATTGACTTTTGAAGTGTGGATGATTATATAAATTAGTTATTTCTTGGACTTTTAGGAGAAGTTGCAAAGTTGTTCTCGGATGCTGGAGTTATCTGCGTTGCTAGTGTGATATCTCCCTATAGAAAAGATCGTGATGCTTGTCGATCAATACTCCCAGATGGATATTTCATTGAGGTTGATTATATATCTTAAAGATTTCAACTTTGGTGACAATTTTGCATTTTCATAACAATTGACAGCATGTAATGTGATTGATAGGTTTTCATGGATATGCCTTTACATGTTTGTGAGGCCAGGGATCCAAAGGGTTTATACAAGCTTGCTCGTGCTGGAAAGATTCAAGGTAGTTCTTAAGTCTTGCAATGTTGAACTATGAATGACAGATTATTCAAGTTTGTATTTTTTTTTTCTGTTTTCGTATTTTAAGCTTTTAAAAGCGAGGGGTTACATTTTACATTGTCATCTTTGCAGGTTTTACTGGGGTAAATGACCCGTATGAGCCGCCCTTAAATTCTGAGGTACCTTATAAACTAGATCAATATCAATGAGCCTTCTTGTGATCATAAACATTATAATTAGAAAAGTTTGAAAGTATAAAAAGGACATATTTTTATGCTTTTGGAATGTGCAGATAACAATACAAATGGATGGGGATGTGTGTTCTCCAGCTGAGGTTATGGCTGAGAAAGTGATATCTTACCTGGATGCAAAAGGGTATCTGAAGGCATAATCTTTGATAAGATGTTAAAGGTAAACATTCTGTCATGCGTAATTGTGTATGTGCTTCAAAGACGAACTCATAATTAATTATCACGTCTTCAGGAAATTGCACCAATCGGTCAAATGTTAATTAGTATTTATGTGTCATTAGAGTGTTTTGTATGGCTAGATGAAAATAAGGATTATAATTTAGTAATGTTGTAAATTTATTGATAATGATGGTTATGGAACATAATCCTTTTAAGACTAATATGATTTATGTCTTTATCCTTATGCTATCTCTAAGTACATGCATGTTAATCCCCATCATGCTTCTTCTGTAAGTATAATTGTATGATCGAGGTGAGAAGCATGACATGAGATAGGCGAATACGAAAATGCTGCATAAATTTGAATTGCTAAATCAGCAAAATGTATATGGAACCTACAAAGTTTCTATATTCGGGATTAGTTTAGTGTTTGATTTTATTTGTTATACATTTGGTTTTGTCCCACATAATTATAGATATATTTTCAAGTGAATATAAATTTGTTGCTCAATTGGTTGTCGGGGTTGGGTTTTAGACTCGTGTGGGCTCTTTCTAGCTGTTCTCGAGCTTGAGGCATAGTTGCAATACAGACAAATCTATTCAAAAGGGTCCCGTCAATCTCGAGTATAAATGAGTATATGACATATATATCCGCATGACATGCATATGATGGATGATATTGTATAGTGAAGGGAAAGAGAGAGTGGAGAGCTCCATAGAGTTTGAGAGGTCTGTATAGGAGAGTATGTGAGGTGAATTTCCACCTATAGATCATTATAGTAGAATTCGGAATAAGAAATGGATAATGTTGTTTGGACTCGTACCGAAGCTGACATTCTAGCCCAAGGCATGGATTTCTTCTTCGAGAAAGGTTGGACGAAGACTTGTTGAGCCTGACCCAGATCCTCTCATTCAGGCCCAAATTGATTATTGAGCCCAATTTGGATACGCGTCATTAAATTTTTGTATACGTGCCCATCATCAGAAAATACCAATACGAAATGGTGTTTACACATGCATCTTTATGTCTATATGTGTTCCTAATCAGTTCGAATTGAAGCAAATAACGTTCTTTTCTAAATTAAGCTAATTTTAAGGTGTGAAGTGGTTTAGGTTAAGTTTTAACTTCAGGTGGAAATTCTTAGAGTTTAAATTAACTTCTTCACAATTTATAATTAACCTAATTTAAAAAGAAAAATCGCCTAAAACCCACCTTGACCGTTTGAAATTTTATACGGTTTAAGTTAAGTTTTATGGTTTGAAAAACTTGTCTTAATGGTTTGTTTCTCCGGTTTGAACCCATATGTTTACATTTATTTTGTTTTACCTTCTAAAGTTAAGGTGCAATTAACGCATGTATAATATTTTGAATCATCTTTTTTTATCAATCTTCCAATTAAAAAATTTTCTTTTAAAATAAATATAAAATATGTGTTCAAACCGCTCAACCGAATAGTTTTTGCCGGTTGATTCATCCAATCTGATTGATTTTGCAATTTTTTAAGACCGTAGTCAACAATTGGATCGAAATTTCAACAATAGTAATAAAAATAAGACCATAATCTTCCCTACCAGCTATATTATCTTAATAGTCAATTTCTTTAAATCAATCTCAAGTAATAAAATAAGACCATGATCATCCCTATCGATATTTTTGACCGTAAGAAATAACTAAAATCAAAATTTTGTCATACACTCAAAACAATTATCAAATACTTAAAATCACATGATCAATTGGAACAGAACAGACCCATTTATATTTTAAGATCTTATGTGTTCGACTCAATGCCATAGACACGAATATTTTATAATAATATTATGCAAGCTTTAATAGCGGCTCGTTTATTCCTATGTAATCATGATTCAAACATGATAAAAATATCAAATTACTTCAGCCATCATATTATAGATATAACATTAATAACATTTAATTATACACAACAAATGTCATGTGCCAAGTAATTTTGATGAAGTAAACCAAATAACCAATCGTGCGTTAGTATGGGCCGTTTTTAAAATGGGTCGGATGTTGAAACATCTCCGAACGTCTAATGGCCCAATGGGTTCTGCGTATTAGTAACAGGAATCATGATCATCGGAAATCATCTCTCTATAGCCAGAGACAAGAAAGAGGAAAGAGTGACTCTAACTGATGTGGGATTTATAGATCAAATGACCTTTCTTATTAACCAAGCTAGTATTTCGGTTTGAGTCCCCCTATCTGCTCCTCACCAAACCCTAAGGTCTATTTAGGTAGCCTTTTAATGCTTTGAGTATGTGTGTTTGGTTCGTTTAAAGACACCTCTTAATGGGTATGTTTTATAAACATGTTGACTGATTCAGATACTATCTCTTATTCAGTCAGGCCCCTTAATCGCTTAGCACAAGTTTATCAAACAACCTCTAATTCAATTGAAAGTTTGAAGAAGAATGAGGAAGAAACAACACTACAAAGATATGAGAATATCATTACCTTGTGGTGAACACACCGAGTTCACACGTATTGTTGCTATAATGACAACCAGAAATATGTTCTCCTACGATGTGTACTTCTATTTGATCATTAATAACATTTGCTTTCGAGTGAACAATGTTTTTCTTACCCATCTCCAAATCTTTCGAAGGCAGTTAGAGAGTTGAACCTTATGACAAAGAATTGGAAGGAGCTTCTAACTAATGGACCCTTTAAAAGAGAAGATATCATCACAATTTAGCTGATGCACTTCATCATTCTGTATGATGTAAAAATGTTATACAAAACCTTCAAGGGGTGACGTAGCTGTAAGCAATTGAGTCTCTCTAGTTGAGGTTTCAGGTTCGATGGAAATCGGAGGGTTAAGTGAAACGAGTAGCATCGACTTGTTTTGTAGTCGTTGGACCGGTTCAACGGTCGGACAGGGAACCGGGTCAGACCGGATTTCGGTTATTTTTAATTTTTAATTTTTTGGATTTTAAAGGGTTTAATGGGTGTGTTGGACGATTACTTGAGTGTTTGACATAAGATTATTGGTGAGTTTTCTATATATTATAAATACATATATAAAATACTTATATTGAATTATATATATATATATAACTATATATTTTATTCGGTTCTCAAATCTGGTCCGACCAGTATGCCAGTAAGGCGATCAGTTCGACGTCCGAACTAGTTTTGAAAACATTGCAAATATCCATGTTTCCTTGATGGATATATGTTATTATGATTTAATACGTTACTTGTTCAGGCTCTATCACTCATTAACTTGGATTTATGAATGCTTCTTGATAACATGAACCATCCTTTTAACTTGCAGTTGTAACTTGTGTAGTTTATTTGATGCTGTGCACAAATAGCATACATAACCAAGTTTGTATGTCCCATTTCAAAGATTTTATAGGCAACACATGGGATCCTGATTAACAAGAGTTCCATGGTTTGGTATGGAAATTTTCTATATGTAACTTCGTATCTTTGATCTATAAATATAAAGAAATAAAGAATAAAAAAGGAAGGTATAATGACTATTTGTGGGTGCACAAGTTGTAGTTGGTTGCCATAATGGCCTGTCTTCGGGTGACACGTATTTGGTAGATTATCTCGTGTAAGAAAATGCTTACGCTAGTCATGCATAGGGATGAGCAAATTTTATTGAATACCGGTACCGACCGAACATAATCGGTACCGATACTGGCATTCATGCTTTTAGGTTTTCGGTATTCGATACCTTCGGTTTCGGTATTTTCAGTATTTTCAATGGTACCGGTACCGATCAGTACCGAACTCACAAAATTGGTACGGTATTCAGTTTACACTTGAATCTATTTTTGGTATCGATATTTTTTGGTACAGTACCAGTTCGGTACCGATCTTATCCCTAGTCATGCATGATGCTAAAACCTAAGATAGAGTTCTTGATTTCCTGTGGTTGGAAGTATAGTGCAAAAGGTTTAGGCCCAGAAACCCTTAACCACACCAGACACTACAGCCCCTAGATTGACTCAACAAGACATTTTTCTCACTGTGATCCAAACCCATAAACTTGGGTCAGTTATTTTTGTCTGATGGGGCCGTCAGTTCCTTTTATTTATATGTTTTAACTCACTGAAGTTGACAAGAAAATAAAATTAGAAGAGTTACTGGGTCGACTTGACCCAACCACAGAGCCATTTAAACGTAAGCAAACTTGTCCATTTTGCCACCACTATTGACTACTTTTGTTTTTATATAGTCAGGGCCGGCTCAATAGTGTTAACAATGATACATTGGGCTTGAGGCTCTTCAAAATTAAAGACCCCATTTTAAAAAGAAAAAAATATTAGGCTTGTACTTTTAAAAAACCATAAATCCACAAATCTCTAATTTTTTTAGTCTCACTAAAAATCCATAAAGCTCCATTTAAAAAAATGAATATTTTATTAACGAATCTATATCTCTATACTAATAAATAAAAATAAATGCGGACACTTGTCACCATTTTAGGTCATCTACTAATTGGTTTTCCCGCTTCTCTCTCCTCTTAATTATAAATGCTATAATAACTATTTATTAGTTAGTAACTATCCATAATTAATATTTTTAATATTGTTAACTTTAAATTTTCAAATGTGTAATATATGGGTTTATTCAATCCGTATAATACACAATATTTAAAAAAATATATTTATATTATAAACCATGTAATAGTAAATTTATTTAGTCCGTGTATTACACGGGATTATAACCTAGTATAATACTAAAAGAGTAACTAAGGGGGATACTTGACATATTTCTAGGCCTCCTGAGTTTATTTTTTCCGCCTCTTTCTACTCTTAAATAATTACTTAAATTAAAAAATATTAAATAACTTTAATTCTTTTTTATATTAAAGTGTTTAATAAATTAAGAAAGATGTCTTTTTATTAATGTTAATTTAGAAAACAATTTTTATACAATTAAATTTTTTTTCTAAAACATCTAACTTTTTTAAAATATAAAATATTTTAAATTTAATATTTTTAAAAAGTAAACTTTTTTATAAACTAAAAATTATTAAAATTAGGAGTTATAATAAAAAAATTTAAAAATAACATTTTTAATACGATTTGTTTTGGAAAAAATGCTTAAATTTTTCTGAAAAAAACAAGTTTAAAGACAAAAGTTTAAAAATTGATATCGTTATCGTATTACTTATAGTTATTACTCATATGTAATTTTAATCATATTTTATTTTAGATTATCATTTTATACTTCATAATTTTTTGTTATATTCAATATTTTATTTTTTCAACTCGTATAATATACGGGTTTACTAAAGTTAATATTAAATAAATAATAATCAACAACTAATCAGAGATATTATGAACATTTATAGCCCAATCCAACCCGATTCAATACTATATCTCTATATTTGATTACAGGATCAAAATAATTCGAAACTGATCTAATTATTGCACATAACTTTTCAGTATATATTATTTAAATCTTAATTTCTTCTTACTAATATCCTCAGAAACCCACTCAATATCTAGCTCACGACTTGACCTATCAAAAGTATTCCTTTTAAGTCTAAAAAAGACAGTTTTCTTTGATTGTATATTTCTATAACAATAAACAAAAGTTAAGGTCAATCTCTGTTAAGTGTCGGGTTAAACTTAACAGAGCCTATTTTTACGCATAATCAACTTTATTTCATCTTGTTACAAGTTGAGAGTAAAGATGGATTGAAACATTTAGTTTTAGATAATCAGTGTAAACCTACAAATATTACTACAATGCAGTTTACAATGATATTTTTGCTTATTTGTGACCTTATAATCAAAAGTTGTTATGTCTTATTTAATATATAACACATTTGATTTTATTTTTATTTTTATGTTATTTAATAATTAACTCACCACACTTCCGTGTAATACACGGGTAACTAAAGCTAGTTTACATTATATAAAGCTAGAAAAATAAATATAATCAAAATATCTATACATACACAATATATAATTAAAAAATTTTAAATCTGCAAACTATAAATGTTTTAGTTTATTATTGTCGGTCTCAAGCCCAGATAAAAATGATGATTTTAATAAAAAAAATTTTGGAAAGTGCCTTATTTTTTTGTTCGATTGGGGCCCTAAAAAACGTTGAGCCCGCCTTGTATATAGTGTACGTATCTGTTTAGACTTTTTTTATATTTTAAAGTTTCTAGTGTATGTGCTTCACTGATCTTGAATTTCAAATATTTCTCTCATGCCATTGTTATAACTAGGGTGCCCATTACTTGAGAATAACCAGCGGCTTTTTTCTGATCAAAAATGGGTAAAAGCATAGGATAGGCAGTGGATTCAATAGCGGGTTGATGAAATCTAATATGAAGTAGATTACCTTATTCGAGGGGCTTGTGGCAATGTACTAGCTAAAACAAAGTGAAGCCACACCAATGTGTTGTGGGCAAGGTGAAATGTGACAGAAAAAGCGCGTCATGTAAGCGCTTTGTAGGTGCACATAGGTGTAGGAGGGTTTCACATTTCACATTGCAAATTGCAAATTGTTGTAGTGGGTGAAAGGTGATATAAAAATGACAATGTGGCACAATGGTATTTGGTAATAACTAGTATTAAGCCCCTCATGTTGTGATGAGTGCGTAAAACTATGCCAAGTATTATCAATATCACATCATCCTTAGCGACCATCAATACTGGAAAAACTCGTATTAAAAAAATGAAAAGGGAAAAATAAATCCAATGAAAGGTAGACGTAAAAATGTTAAACAATACACGTGAAACGTAAAACACTAAAAACAATAACTAATTCGATCTAAGACCGGCACGTTAAAGTGGGGATGTTAAATAGGAAAAAATAAATGTAACAACGTTGAATATCACGTGCATGTTACAGCGTGTTAACTTTCAAACTAGACCGTAAATTAAAATTTTTGTAAAAGATATAAAGTATAGAGGACTAAAGTTGAAAGTGAAAGATTATAGGGGTTAGATTGTGAAAGATGTAGAAGTATTGGGTTTAAAACAAAAATATTAAAAAAACAAAAAAAGATATGTACAACTTTTTATACAGTTTATGAACAAGTTATTTTGATTAAAAAGGAACTAAACGAACACGAACGATGTTTTATTCGTGTTCGTTTATTAAAATAATAACTTGTTCATAAACTGTTCATGAACGTTTACCGAACGAGATTTCTTGTTCACGTTTATTTATTAAGAAAATAAATTTGTCTATGAACTGTTCATGAAAATAAACGAATGCAAACGATGGCAAGCGAATAAACACAAATATCCATGAAAACTATTCAACACAAACGAAATTTAAACCATCAAATATTGATTTATAATGAAAATCACAAACATTATGTAATATCCACTAAAGATAAATTTGTTTAGTGGATATTACTTAATGTTTGTGTTATAATCAGGTCACTCATATTTTTTTAATTGTTTTAAATAATTCACAATTTCTTTAAAATAATTCAGTTTTTTATAAATATTGTTAATTTTTTTAAAAACTTCAATTTTTTTAGTTTTTTTGCAACTTATGAATGACCTAATTAGAAAAATCTTGAAACTTTAGTGATCTGATTGGGACAATAATTTTACGAGTGACCTGATTGGAACAAAAAACTTTATGAGTAACCTAATTAGAACAATTGTAAAACTTGATTACTATTTTACAAAGTTAGCCCAAAAATTTTCTATAACTAACAATTTTTCAATTTCATGTATTAAAAAAGTTAATTTCAAAATTAGAAGTATTAAAATAACAAAATAATTTCAGATGAACTTAAAAATGAAAAATACATGAACTTAAAATTACACTATTACAAATACATGAACTTAAAATTACTCTTTAAGAGATACAAGGTCCACTAATCTACTCAAAGCTCCATGGTACGCACATGTATATTGATCATCCAAGAAAAAGAAAATGATTGAGATCTACATAAGACGACATGTAATCATGTGTGTCATCAATAAGATATTCTTTCATAAAACAAACCATAAATTCTAAATGTTATCAATAAAATTATAACTATCAAAATCGATGTATGATCACAAAATACAATTCAATCCCATTCTATTTCACTCACTTTAACCATATTAAGGACTAAAAGTATTCATAACTCATTCTCCATCTTTATCCATATAATTATACTAAAAATTATTATTTTTAATCTCTACTTTTCAACTTTATCATTACTTTTTCTTTCTCCTCCACTCACAACCACTTAAAATATATTAAAAACATTATAGAGTTTTAAACATTGTTTCCCAAAAATACAGATTGAATAGTAAATTTATCATATCATTCACTCACAACCACTTATAACCATACCATATAATATAGAAAATACACTCACATATATTTAGGAAACGGGTAGTGAATGCTCTAACACAAGTCTCTCTTACGTCAAATGTCAATGGAATATATTCTAAAGTGTCGCATTGCTTTTAACTTTAACAAATAACTAGATGACACGTCGTATTTTGTTGCGGTCGTGCGATCATTTAACACTCTCGCTTGGCCACTCTTGTCTTACAGCGGGGGCGAACCGATTTTAAAAAACTTAAAATTTTACACAATCGCTTCGAAACTAAACATCGTCAAAATTCTGAATGTAAAACGTTAATAATATAGAATCGTAAAAATAAAACAATAAAAATAGACAATGATAAACATAACTTTAACTAAAAACACCTAAAAGTTAAATATTTAAAAAACCATGACAATGAACACAACATTAACAAAAATTAATAATTTAAAACTAATAAAAAAAACAAAACATTAACCTGAATTTTAACAAAAGAGAGACATAAAACTAAAAACATTATAAAACTGGAATAAAAACATAAACAACTTCACAAAAGAAGGATTTAGACATAAAAATAAATCTAATTCAACTTTTCATAATTATATAGGGCCATAATCAAAACCTTAAAAACTCATGTGATCAAAGCATAAATTTTTAATATTTACTGTAGCAATGGTGTAACAATGGAGTTGATATTTAATATAGTGTATAATGACTTTGTTATTGATTTGCTCATAGCATGCAAATCCAAAACTTCTATTTGTTCATTAAAATTATAGTGCCAAAATTTAAAACTTCTATTTAATCTATGTTCCTTCTACACGCAAACATGAGTTTATTTTAGATTAAACAGTTTGTTTTTATAACTTGGAGTTTGGACGGTTGTGTGTTAATTAACATTTGTGGCACTTGAGTTGCCTGTCGTGAATGTTTGATTGTACACGTGCACAGGGGCTTTAGCACGTGAGCAGTTGGTGGAGGTGTGTGTGTGTGTCAGGTGAAGATCTCAAGTGACAGCTGCTTCTTTACACGTGCGCTGCCACCTGTCTTTCAACCCTCCATCTTCATCACATTAAAAATAGGGTTAGTTGGATGCTATAGTCTCGAGCTGGGTTATTAGTGTTGTATGATTTGGGTTGATCTTTCGTTAATGGGTATACCCGGTGGTAAAATAACAAGTTTATGTAGTAATAGGTTTGGATACAAACTTTATTTTGTAACTTTCTGATTTTTTTTGATTTATAATAGGGTTATTGGATTTTAATAATATTAATTTTTGGTCAGCATTAATAACAACTTAGAAAATATTTACAAATACTCTTAAATTAAAGTTTTTTTTTATGTCCAATGATCTTTTAACAATTGAGAGTTAATTTTCATTAGCTTTTTTATTAAATGTAACCAACTTTGAGCTTATCTTCAACTCTCCCGCCACCCAACCTTCATCAGGTCTGGTTTCCAAGGTCTAGCTTTCACCGTCACCTAAACTCTACCTCTAACGATTCAAGTGGTTCAGATCATGAGGTGGTTCTTGACGTGTTTCAAAGTGTAGAAATTTCAGATTGACGAACCTGATGGTAGATTTCAACTTTCGCTTAGTGTTTTGGTCACATATGCAGTCCACGTTATCAAAAAAAAATAACGGGGTTAACTCGGGGTTAGTAAGGAGTCATTGGAATTAAATAAGTTCAAAAGTTAAAAGCATCAGTAAAGATTTTCTAAGTTGGGATTAATCCCGCCAAATAAATTAAATATGATTGATTGGGGGATGTATATTCCTAGTGTTCAATGTTCGGTTAGTGATGATGCAGTGGAGACGTTGGATCATTTGTTTGGTGAGTGTGATGTTGCCAAGAGTTCTTGGATCTCTACTTTTAAATGGTTAGATATCTCGCACCCATCTTGTTGCAATCCTATGAAGTTGATTACTTGGTTGGATTTTCTATCGAATTCTATATGCCAAAAAGAAGTTATTCATGGGATCATTTTGACATTATGGTGGGTTATGTGGAGGTTTCGTAACGACACAGTTTTTGATCTAAGACGGATACATATTTGATTTTATTGTTAAATTTTTCTTTTTTGGATTGTAAATACAAATACGAATTGAACATTACTTGGATGGGTTGGTTGCAAAACCCCCCTCCTCCTTGTGTAATGTTTAATTTTTTGTGTATGCTAGCTACTTGCTAGTGGTAATAAATTTCCACAATAAAAAAACCACTAACCCATTATAATATGATAGAAATGTGATAGTCCGTAGCCTAGAAATGTTAATTGAAAATATAATAGAGATAACAAATTTATGTAATCTAGTTTACCAAAGTGCATCCATGCAAGTATAATAGCTTGAAATTGTTCAATTTGACCAAGAATGTGGTTTTATAAAAATGATACTTGAAACTTATTTGTGTTTTTAGGTAATCGAATCGGTATCAGGTCTATATCCGTTTCGAACTCACAAAGGTAACCAGTCTCGTACCATAATACAATCTCATTGTTTGTCCTGAATATATTCAGTTTTAGACTTTTAGTTGTTTTGTTAGTTTATTTTTACAACACTCATGATATGATCGAGTTGGATAAGATTATATATGCATTGTAGAATCTCATAGTTAAACGATTTTGCATTTGGAGAAAAGCTTTTTTTGTTGGCTTATGGTTTAATAATAGATAAATTTAATAAACTCGTCTTACTTGGATTTATTATCACATCAAATAATTTAGAATAGTATTTTATTATGTTTGTATACACCTGACAATACTTATGAAAATCACGTAGTACAATTTGTCTTATAGCCTTATAGGCGAGTGCGTTAAATTAGATCCTTAAATAATAGTTTTATTATGTACTTATAGGAGTTGATGTAAACTTTCTTTTGGGTCGCAATGGTCACACGTTATGGTAAAACATATAGAGGAGAAATATAGCGAGTGTTAAAAACCAGATTGAGAAGAAAATGAATAGTAATTTCCAAGTATCTGAAACATGTGTGTTAAAACTATATATGTATAGTAGTTATAGACAAACATGAATTTATTAAAATCATTTTAAATCAAGTGTAGTGGGTTTAAAACCTCTTTTAGTTAAAAGTGAGAAAAAATTAACCATTAATCTCTTTTAACGTTCGTTAAGGTTTTAACTAAAAATAAGTTTGAAGCCCCCTTTAACTAGGATGTAGTGTCTTTAACACTATAATTGTGTCCACATTTCGTCTAGTCTAATCTATATGTTGAAAAATTTGGAACTCAAATCAAATTGACTCGAATAATGATTTTGAATTTAGGTTTTATATACTTTGAATCCGCTTTTAATCCAAACTAAATTTTGAATACATATTTTATTAGCTAAACATATGTATATTTTCTATTCTTAATATAAATATATATTTTGTTTTATTTATATTTTATTTGTTTTTACTAACTTTAATAAAACCGTGTATTACACGGCTTGAATAAACAAAATATTAAATATAATAAATTTTATAAAGTATAAAGTGATATCCTCATATAAGATCAAATTACGTATTAGTAATAGTTATAAGTAATAAAATAATTATATCAACTTTTTAAACTTTATTAAAAAAAATTAAACACTTTGTTTCAAAACGAAAGGTATTAAAAATGTCATTTCTAAAATTTTTATTATTATAACTCCTAAATTTAATTATTTTTTGTTTTTTAAAATTTTACATTTTAAATACGTTAATTTTAAAATATTTTGTATTTTTGCAAAAGTTTGATGTTTCAGAATTATTTCTTATTTTATAAAAATATGATTTTAGAAATAATATTACTAAAAAAATGACTTCATAATTTATTAAAGAACAATTTTTACTCTCAAAAAGAGCTAAATAATATTATTACTAATTAAGATAATTATTTAATAAGAAATAGTAGCGGGAAGATTTTAATAAAAATGAATATAGTGTTCTCATAGGTCCGTTTATTTTTACTATCTTATTAGAGTAGAAAGATGAGAAATTCAGTTTAAAAATATTTAAATTTCAATAAGCCAATACTTAATATAAATCAAAATTCAAATATTTAATATTTTAAATTTAAAAAAAATACTCGGTTAACAATTTATAATATATTTAATATAAATCTACATCCAAATATGTATTTAATTTTGCCCATAGGTTTGGACACCTAAATAATCCGTGTTACTAATTCAGGAATTAGTTTTCATTCTTCTTTTTAAGTTCTTGTTTTCTTGAAAAAAAATACAATAGTTTTAACTATATTTACAAGCAAACATTATTTATATTCTTTTTCTTCACAAACTATACACCCATTTAGTAAGACACGTAAGATAGAGTTGTTTACAACGTTTTCAAGAAAGAATTGAAATTTTACATAACAAGCGGAAAAAACATGTACGATTTATCAAAAATAATTTTCTTAACAGTAAATATATGGTTTATTATAACAGTTGTAAAGTTTATTTTAACAAAAACAGAATAACAATAATTACCAACTAATATTGTATTTATAAATTATAATAAGTTTTTCTTGAAAATAACTTAATATTATTATATTATTTTGGAAGTTAAAGGTTAAAAGAAACTAAATAAAGCAGAAATGTAGTTAAGTTTTTATTGACAGTAGAAAGAAGCAAGAAAACAAAAGATGCCTCAATCAATAGATCAATTCCCAAGCTCTGAAATACTCTTCAAGGCTGGTTTCCACTGTTTTCCACCATGACTTTGATGCTCTTTTCTTCCACCATTTCCTCTTCTTCTCATGCTATTCTGCAATTTGTCAATTCCACCATTACAGAATGACCCCATAAATCCCATAAACTTACAAAAACAAATACTTTTTCATATATGTGTGTACATGTAATTTTGTGTAAATAACCCAAATATCAATAGTGTAAGCATTATTATCCAATGATAGAATGAACAATCACATGGTTTTGCAAACATTAATAAAGTGGAACATCTTGAATACATTAAGTTAGAAACCATGTATTCCATGAGTTAGATAAGATTTATATAATTATCACAAAATCATAACTAATTTAAAACAATATATATACACACAGACATGTGTGCGTATGACAATGATCAATTGAAAAAGACTATATATTGCAATAAAATACAGAACAAGAATGTAAAATTTAATTTTTTAATCATAAGAAATGGAAACTAAAAGAAAAACGATATAAATATAACAGTTATTGTTGTTATTCCTCTTTGAAATACCGAAATACATATAAAAAAGTAAGTGTGATATTTTTGTTTAGATAATATATAGGCTATATGTATAGGTAAACAATACAAATTAAAATATACGTGAATGATTTAATTTAACAATTTATTTAAATATATAATAACCTATACGTGTACATAAGAAGTGTGTGCACGTGAGAGTGTGTATATATATTAAAAAATTATTAGAAATATTAAGGGCTCAGCCTTTGAGCTAAGCACTACTTTATTTTTATTAATATCCCGTACATCAAGAATGCACATATGAGGATGACATGGCAACAGCTTATTTTCATTATTTTATTTTTCTAAAATAGATCTGAAAAACCAATGCTTAACTTGGGAATTGGAATGTCATCACTCCAAACCATCAAAACTTAATTACACTCTAAGTTTAGTCGGTTCTTTATTTATTTATTTATTTTAACGTCAAAGAAAATTTTATAAAATACATCAGGATTGCAAAAAACTAAAACCCAGAAAGAAATAACTTACAACATATAGCACCAAAAACAAAAAAAGACTCTTCCCGATTACATCAACAACTTAGCAAATTTGAACCCTAATATTCGTAGAAACGATTATACTCTTGTTATTTAATATCTAAAACAATCTTTAAAATTAGAAAAAAAAATGACGACGAATTCATGTGACTTTAGGGGAAAATATTTTGGTGAATTTGGCAGTAGTTATGATCTTGTAGTGACAAAAGATTCATTGGCCCCTTTGCAGAATCAAAAGGACGTGGACCACAAAGATATGTTATGTATGTCATCACTCTCAAATCGTTTGCCCCATCAAATTCTATATCATGATATTCAGTAATTTCAGTGACTAAATAATATCAAATACGTGAATTGGCGAAGGTGAGATACCCAATATAATTAAAAATGATGACTTTTTTTGTTCGAGTCTAACTTTAAGCAAAAAGTTTTAACGTTAAACCAGATTATTCTTCAAAACAAAGTTGTACATTTGTGATTTAACAATAATAATAATAATATCAAATACGATTGATTACCTTGACGGAACTGATATTTTGCACCGGCGCCGGAGCTCCGGCGGTGTGCTTCTTCTTCTCCGGCTCAATCACACCTCGTTCCATCAACAACTTCCCAAGCTTCATGCACTTTTTCGCAGCAAATTCCTTCAACACATCTAAAAAATCCAACACATTGCACACTTGTAACCTAATCAACGATTCAACAACATTACGACAATCATCATCCATGAATTAGGTAGAACGTCACCTTCGTAGCTGATGAGCCGGTACACTTGACCGATAAGCAATGTATGATCCGGCTGAAGAAGCTTCAACTGCTTCACCGGCGATCCGTTTTCCGATCTCAGCACCGGCGATTTGAGCACCTGTGCGACGTAATGGCCGGGGTTGGAGTTCATGACGTGACGAGCACTCACCGACCAGTAAATCCGCTCGATTTTGTACCCTGGATGCACGATCACCACCGTCGCTGCCTCCGCCGCTTGACAGTTCCCCATCGGCACTCAATCACCTACAAAAACACACAGATCGGATCGATTGTTCAACGAATCAGAAACCTAATAAGTTATTGTAGAAGTTAATGGATTATCGAGTTTCAAGGATGCAGAGAGATGACGAGAGATACACGTACCTGTGAAAATGTGGAAAATGCGTTCGTACAGATAAACAGAGGTTTACAGTGAATTAATGGAGGCCGTTGGTGGAGGACGAATTGTTCACGATGATCGATGAGAGTGTGGAGATTCCATTGGTGATTTGATTGAGGGAGAAAGATGAACAGTTAAGCTATGGCTATGGCTATGGCTATGAAGGTGAGTTAATTGAAAATTGGGAAAGGGGAATTGACTAGAAACAGTGGTACGGTTCTGTGAGCATCATACATGTCTTGTTCATCACCTGCAACTCGATCTCGTACGCATCAATGGAGCGTAGAGTGGTGGATGAATGAAGGTGTAAGGTGTTAGTGTGTAATTGCAGTAGGGTATGGAGGTTTATTAATGGTGATTACTGAGAAGTGGGTCGGGTTGGGTTGGGTTGGGTTGGGTCGGGTCGGGTGGGTTTAACTTTTAAGCGACGTTGTTAGATTCTATGGTTAGGATGTTTGTATTAGAATGGGTTCATTTGTGGAATATTTTCTTACGTGTTTTCTTATCTTTTTTTGATATAAACTTATAAAGTATCTCGGAATAAATATATACAGAAGCATGATCTAGAGAGTATTTCTTTATTAAAGTTATCTATATATAAATCTATATCTATACTTATTAATAAAGCAATATATTTAGTGACACATGTTATTTTCTTAGGCATTCATTATTTTGATTCCCGCCTAAAAATGTATCTATCCTTATTCTTAGTCATAATTCATTAGAATAAAATTAACTATTGCTATAATTCAAATGAAGTTTTTTTCCTTAAATAGTGTATATAGAAAACTTATTTACCAAAATAGGTGTTTAATGAATTGTTTCTTTTTCTCACTATAATGTTGGTTAAATTTATTTCACTTTAAAATAATATTATTTAAAAAGAGTCAAGTACAAAATTTAATAAAATTATAAAACCATTCCTAAATCCTTTTTTGGCCAGGAAAGACTGCACTGCTTTGGGCCCAGGAAGCGAAGGGAATGAGCTATCCTCCAAACTTCCTTTTCTCCGTGCTCGTTCCGCATGCGCTTCGCGCGCCATTGGCACTTTGCTCTCCTCTTATTCTTCATTGGACGGTTCGGATGGACTTCGTCGTTCTTTCCCAACTAAAATAGAAAAGGCTGTATCACATCGAGATGTTGATTCGTTTTTTTGATTCATATGTCGAATTAAAAACAGAAAGTTTTTCAAAAACTTATTTTTTTTAATTCACTCAAACTTAATTTTAAATCTTCTTTTCTTATAGAAAAGTTGATTTTTTTACTATAAGTTTTTTTAATCACACAAAAGTAGGCACATTTGTCATTTTTATTTTGTTTAAAACTATGTATTTTTTGAAAATTTTTTAAGTAACTTAAAACTATGTAATAGAAAAACTATTTTTAACAAAAAAAGGCATTCATTTAAAAATGTTTTATATAAATATCATAACGAAACAAAAAAAAAGTTAATGGTTTAGTTTTATTTTATTTTACGAACTATAAATTTAGTCCTCTATTACCAAAGGCATGCATATTGCTAATAGACTCTCAACAACAATTTGGGGAGAAACGAGTCACGCCATTTTATGAGTCACTCGGGACCGACTCGCTAGAAACTCTAACTAAGCTAAGCTTAAACAAGCTCGAACTCACTTTACGAATCATTTAATAAATGGTTTTGAGCTCGAGCTTCATATATCGAGATCGAGCCGGCTCGCAAGACGAAACTAGCGTTGTATGTATATGATGTTTATTTTATCTTTTATGTATATACTTATATAAATGATTATTACTATATATAAATTTATGTTTAAAACAGTTATATAATATATATCGTTATATTAAAAAAATTACATAAACCATTACGTTCATAAAAAGATCTTTTATATATAAGAACACGTATTCTATAAAGAGACGTTAAAAATACTGATGAAACAATATTAATATTTTTGTATGAGAAAACGTTATTGAAAATGTTTTAAGAAAACCTTCACTAAAAGAACTATAAAATATTTTTTAAATGATAGATGTTAAATTGGTTTTTATTTTATTAAAACTTTATCATTTTAACTTTACTTAAATAACATTATTAAAAACAGAGATACTTTTATACGATCATATTATGAATAAGAAAATTTAACTTTTCACTAAAAACTATTTTGGTAAATATTTTTGAAAACACTCATTTTATTAAATTATATTTCTGCCAAACCTACTTTGGAAAAACTCATTACAAAAGACATTTGTGATGGTTTTAAAATAAAACCCTGAAATAGATTGCAAGTTATAGTTGACTGTTTTCCCCATCCAAGAAAAAGTTGACTCTATCCCTACCAAACAGACAATATAATGAGTTTTTACAGGTTGTATTACACTACAATTGTGAATTGAAACGAGTTTGATTTAATTTCCATAAATGATTTTTACAGTTTTTGTTAACGAATTATTTGAAAAAAGAAAAAATATCGGGTATGATTTAATTTTCAAAAAAAGATGTGCTTTAATTTAGGTTTAAATTTCTAAATTTTCCCTAAATATCCCATGTATCAGAAGTTGACTTTTAGTCAAATGAATGTAGACTAACACTAAGAACATACCTGATACATGAGATATTTAAGGGAAATTTAGAGAATGACACGTGGCACTAAAGTTATTGCTTTATTAATAAGTAAAGATTTCATATCATATTATACTTTATTTAGACGTATAAATATTAATAAAGAAAACCTACTAATATTAGATGTAGTTAATGTTAAAAAATTTACATAAAAGTCGATATACAAAGTATTATTAACTACATTATAACTTACGAAACTTTTTAAACAAAACAATATTTTTGAATTGAACTCGTGTGTTACACGGGTCTTTAGCCTAGTAAGTTTATATAATAACTTTGGTTTGGTTACCATGTCTGGATTACATATTGTTTTTGGTATGGGGTAATGTAATTGATAAAGGAATGAAATGGATGATGGAATTGAATCGATAAGAGAATAAAATTAATCATTATATTCAATTATATTGTTTGATTATCCTTTAAAAATGTAATGAATCATTATTTTGTATTATTTGTTAAGGTAGAAAAAGACTAAAAATGAAACGTAAAAACAGTTATGGTGGTGATGGTGGCCGGTGGTGGTTGATGATGGTGAATTGGGTGGTGGTGGTGACTAAAGATAAAAGAATAAATGGAATGTAAAAAAATGGATGAAATGGATTTAATGTGATTATAATGAATAAAATTACTTGTGTAATAATCTATTACATTTCATTTGACAACCAAGCATGTTATATTTCATTCACCCTCAATCGTTAATTTCATTCCGCTTCTCATTCCTTAAAAACCAAACGCTACTTTATACTTCACAAATATATTGTGAATGTAATGACCATCTGCTTCTCTTTTAGAAGCAAACAATTATAAGTCTGGAGATAAAAAATTGATCGACATGATATTGTTCATCAAGACTCTTAGGGCATGGCCAATAAGATCAATTTTGGTGTTTTAGAAAACATATGTGACGATCTCTAAATAATCCTCCTCTTGCAATCTGACAACTTTTTTCTCTACTTAAAATACACACTCTCTCTTATCTTTCCTCTCAACTTCGATTTTAGTGTTATTACTTATTAACCATGAGCTTTTCCACAATCTCATCCCTTCTCTCATCCACTTCACACTTCTCTCACCCTAAAAAGACCTAAGAATAAAACATTGTGGATGGGCCTAAGGAGTTTACTATAGCAACACAGTGTCTCTTGTAAAATGGCATGTCGGTTGTTATTTTAGTTATGTTTTTGGGTCAACCCAAATAAGATACATGCATACCAAAATGAGTTAACTAGAGTTTACTAAAATATGTGCATGTATTAATGTTTCCTAGATGAAACAAATTAGAGTAAATTATAAATTTTATCATTTAAGTATGTTTAAAATTATGGATCTTGTCTTTAAACTTTGATAAGTATACTGAGCGTCATTTATTTAAAAATTTATCACGTTTTATGTCATTTCTACTAACTAAAGTTAATTTTTCTGTTAGTTTTGTGTGAATGGACCATTTTGTTCTAACATTTAAAGGACGAAATCTGCAATTTTCATTAATATTTTATTTTTTTTTCATTTTGTTTTTATTTTATTTACTTTATCTTTTTTAATCACTTTTTATTTATAAACTTATCTGAGATATTATTACTTAATTATTTTAATCTTTTTATATAAAATATACTTTCATCTATAGGTTTTTTATTTATTATATTTGTTTTTAGAAATTAGTTATCTACCTTTCTAATCGTACGAGAACAAATTGGAGAGCTCAAAATATATATTCTTTATGTTATAAAATATAAACTAGTAATCGATTTTATTTGACCGTCATTTTTTTATTTTCTTTTTTGTATAAGAATTTTCAACTATATTAAATAGTTTCGCTTAAGGTTTATATTAGAAACCTATTAGAGACCGTATGATTTTGGTACGTGACTTTTTATATTTTACTTGGTTATAATTATTTTAAGTTGAGCTATACGTATAATTAAGCTTTGATTAATACATGGAGTATTTAAGTGTTTTTACTGTAAAAGGTTAAATAAGCTTAATCGTAAAACCAAAGTAAATCAAAACCCTTAGTAATTGTTTGGTTCGGTTTCGTTTTAATTATAATTGGTTTGGTTTTGATTTACATTGATAAAAAATCATTATTAACAGTTTAAATTAATCCTGAATAAAAGTGTGTTTTATTGGATAAAATTTGAATGATTTGTTTATTTAAAAACTCCGAGTGGTTGTTTAGAAACCTTTTAATATATTTTATTTTAAATTAAAGTTACGAGTTATCATACAATATTTGTATTTTAAAAACAAACCATTTGTTTGAATACGAAAAATTAAAAATTCATATCATAAATCAAAATATTACTTTCTCCATTTAGTTTCAAATTTAAATCCTAAACCAAATAATTTGATACGATTAATAAATCTTGTACCAAAAAAGTTAAAAATTGAGTTGTCTAATTTCTATTAGTTTTATTATAAAGGTAATGAACAAAGTGAACAAATGAAAGTAAATTTGTAAAAAAAATAAAAATCTATAAATAAAATTGCATTTTATAAAAAAATTAAACTAAATTATTACTAATATTTATGATGATTTTTTTAAAACAAAAGTGGCTAAAAATAAATAAAAGTAAAGAAAATAAAATTAAAAAACATAAATCAAAAATAAAAGATTAATAATAACGCATTTGCCATTTTAAGGGTTAATGGCAAAATGATCATTTAAAAAAAATAAAAGTGATTAGAAAAAAGAAAAAATTAAAAGAAAAGTAAAGTAAATAAAATAAAAAAAGAAAAAATATAAAAGATTAACGAAAATTAAAGATTTCGTCCTTTAAGGGTAATAGTAAGATGGTCTTTTACAAAAAATTAACTGAAAAAGTTAACTTTTGTTAATAGAAATGACATAAAGCGTAATAAATTTTCAAATAAATGACACTCGTGTACTTATCAAAGTTAAAAACAAGACCCATAATTTTAGATATAATTAAAAAAAATTGTAATTTACTCAACAAATTAAATAAAACAAGCCTATTAAATAAATAAATAAAAAGAGAGAAAACTCACCCCGGATAAGGCCTAGCAATAGTTGATAAAAAACCTATTACAGGCTTAGAGCGATTTTCTGTATATACAAATATTAAGACATGCACAAAATTAATAAAACATAACACATCTCATTTGATTAACATCCGTACGAGTCCTTTATTTAAATTCATATTTACATTTTTCAATTTCACTTCTCCATTATGTCCTATTAATAAAAACTTATATTTACACTTAGATTTGTCTGCGGTTTACATTTTCTAGATTAGTCGCTTCACATATGATAAGAACTAGTTTAGTATCCCGTGTGATACACGAGTTATATAGATAAAAATATCAAATATTTTGTAACAAAAATTAAAAATTATAAAATATTATTTTCAGATAAAATATGATTGAATTATGTAAAAATAAGTACTTCAAGTAAAACAACAATAATATAATTTTAGACTTTCTTTTTATAAAATTATTTTTTATTTTGCTTTTTAAAAAATAATTTCATTTTTAAACCATCCTTATAATACTTAAAAACACTTTTTAAAACTTTTGTGTTAAACAAAGTGTTAAAGAAAAGTTTTATATTTTATATTCTTTTTTAATGTTTTTTTTATAAATACCTATAATTTTAATTTTTACTATATCTATTTTTTATTATGTAAGTGTTTTAAATAATATAAATAGTATATATTATTATTATTTATTAGGCGAGAGAGGCGATAAATCTAAGATGAGAAAGCCTAATATTTTAACAAGTGGCACTTTCAAACCTTCTTTTATGTATATAATATGTAGATTAAAAGATTTTCTAAACATAATTAAAAGTTTAGTGATAAGAATGAAAGATTTTTTTAGTATCTATTAGTTTTAAACATAATTAAAAGTAGTTTAATGTTCCAAAAAAGAGGGTTGAAAAAGTTGCTTCCTGTATATTATTTAAACTAGGATTGTTCACAGGTGCGTTGTGCTAGAACGGAGTGGGTGAGATTGTTGATTAGTCCTAAATAAAGCACGATTGCTTAGTATGTGGGGTCTCATGTATATATTTACGACAATTAATACATAAATGCAGGTAATAAAAATTGACACTCAAATGGTACGTGTGTTATCATCACGTAGCGTATAAGTAAATCATGAAAAAAATATTTAAAATTGCTAAAAGAAAATGGGAAAAAATGACCAAACAGGTTGGAGTGGGAGAGGAAGAACCAACGGTTCATTTATGCAAAGCAAATGTCTCAACCACCTTGTTAGGTTAATAATCCAAACGAAACCAATTGTACATATATAAAAAAAATGATAGATTAAGATAATCAATGCATGATCAAGAAATACAAAAGTAAACCTAATAAAAAATAAATTACAATTATTATCATATTCCATTGTTTGTAAAAAAATTAAAACATGATAGAGTTGTGTAAAGAAGAGGAAAAAAAATACCATAAAAATTAACCTATATGTATATAAAATACATATAATGATAAATTGATTAGTGGTTCAATGAAAACACATATGGTATGAGATTTTATACAACATGAATAAGAAGTTGTATATTATTATGTTGTGATAGTGAATATTCTAAGTGGGACCTATCACCAATTTATATTGTGAGCAATGCACTCAACAAAGGGAAACTTTAATAGTTTAAATAGTGAATGATGGAAAGATTTGTGGCATAACTATAAAACTCATAAACTTTCTTGTAGCTAAGAGTTTCTCATTATATAGATAGATAATTATAAGATATTAAAGATCTATTAACTTCAAACAAATTAAACTTTATGTGAAAAAGAGTTTACTTAATGTTTTTTAAATACATTTAAAGTTTAAAAATTGATATGTGCGTATCAATTTATAATATACTAATTTTCAACTTCTCTATGCATAAGCTGTTGTACCTTATGCATAGAGTGTTTTATAAAAAAATATTTGTTTACTTTTAACCCATCACTTTTTATCTTTGCAATGTAACCTCACAAAAATTTAAGTTTTTACTTTTGGCCCAAAACTTTTATTTTTGGCAATTTAACCTTACAAATTTTTACTTTCAATTTTAATCCCTTATATATTTCATCTTTCGTAAATTTATGTTTTAGGTTTCGTTCTGAGTTTTTCAAGTTAACACGGTGCAACATGCATGTGTAGTTTAACATTTTTACTTTTTGTTCTAAATTTTGTGACTTAACACGGCGTAACGTGCATGTGTGGTTCAACGTTTTTACGTCTATTTTCACCCGTTTTACAAGTTCATCACAACACGCGTGTCCTAGATCGACTTAGTTAAATTTTTCTGTGTTTTACGTCTCAGTCTAATTTTTCCGCATTAACACACCGCAACTTCATTGTTGGTGGTCGCTGCTAGTGGTGTGACATTGGTACTATTTGGTACAGTTTTACGCCCCGCTACAACGCGGGGGCTTAATTCTAGTTTTAACTATTTTATAATATAACACCCAACAAAAATAAAAGGATGATTAAATTGAAAATCAAGTGCCAATGAATTAAAAGTACACATATATTTTATTTAAAAACTCATATGATTTAAAACGTTGCTTTCAAAAGATTTACAAAATATGGTGCACATCATAACGTATCGTACTCCATACAATTTTCGTATTGTTATATTATGCAACTAGTTTAGATACTCATATGTTACACGAGTTGAAATAAAAAATTATATAATAAATTATATATATGTATAATCTAATATATGTTATAGATAACATATCAATGAAATTATTATATATAATAAAAATATTTAAGTTATAAACAATAGTATTAAAATAATATTTTATTATTTATAAATATCCATAAACCTCTTTATATACCTTTTTGAAGTATTTTAGTTTTAACAATTCTTAAATACATATCTACCTATACTTATTAATAAAACAATAACTTTAATGTCACATGACATTATTTTAAGCCTCTTTTTTTTTATAAATTCCCGCCTAAATATGTATCTGTTTTTAGTGTTAGTCTAGGTTCATTTGACTAATAATTAACTTCTGATACAAGAGATATTTAAGAAAAATTTGGAAATTTAACCCTAATTAGAGCACATCTTTTTTATGGAAATTAAATCATACCCGATATATCTTTTTTCTTCAAATAATTCATCACCAAAAACTGTAGAAATCATTTATGATTTTCTTTATCTATAAAATCAATTCCTTGATTGTGTGTTTCCATTAAATACTCGGTTTATATTTGAATCTTGACAAAAGTTACGGGATTTTTTCATCGACTCCTCTTCAATTTGAAGGAATTCATGGGTATTTTTTTGGAAATGAAATCATACCCGATTTTAAAATATTTCTTAACCATCTCAGCTTTACGACCCTCGCGATTTGTCTTTATAAAATCTGATGATATCGTCTTCGACTGACTTCATCAACGTTCTCATTTTGGCTTCGGTTTCATCAAGTTTTCTTCAATAAAATATATTTATTTTTTGTTATATTTGAGCTTTCATCCTCTGCGATTATGATTTAACCTATCATTGTCTACAATTGTGTTTTTGGATTAATATTATTTTACTTTTTTTATTTGAAGGTGATCTACTTCAAATCCATCTGTGAAGAGGTATTACATGCTTCTATTTTTTAAACTTCTCTATTTTTTATGTGTATTGCCATATTATTATTATGTTGATTGGAATTCGTTTGATATGTGTGCAAATTGTTTTGATGTATCTGGAATTAATATTGAAAATCACACTTTTATTTCATGGTTGACTTTGACACCTTCAGACAAAAAGATTTTTTTTAAATTTCAAAGAAGACAGTTCCAACAAAAACAGTAGACAAAAAATCAACAAGAAAACAATATTGCATTATCTCGGTTTAAAAGTAGACATAGATTAAAACTATTAATATTAGATAATGATGGAAAAATCACCAACAAAAAATCAAATGTTGTATACAAATATCGGATGTTTATGAATTTGAAATATTGTTTTTCATGTTCAATTTAATTTGTTTATTGCTTAAAGTTCTTATTTATAAGTTTATTTCATTTCATATTATATCTTTAGACGTATAAATATTAATAGAAAAAACCTACCAATACTAGATGTAGCTGCAGGACCGATTAAGGGCTTAACTACAATTACAACACAACAACACAATGAGGAGAATAACTAATCTCTAATCAAACAGTGAACTGGGTAACCAAAGTGATACAAAGAACACAAGTAAAGCAAGAGACAGAACAAGAGAGTATAGGTTTCAAGGAGGCAGTATATTGCTTTCTCAAGTTCTTTTACAAGTGTTACAAAGCATAAAGAAAAGATACAAGAACTTGAAATACTTATACTACAACCTACAGTCGGCCATACTTTGAAAGCCAGCTGGATACAATTGACTAGACACTAACAAAATCAATTGTAGGATCAAAAGGCATATCTGCCTTTTGACCTTGTGACTATGACATGCCATAGCTCACATCCTTATACAATACAAAAAGGATAAAGTACATAAAGTGGAAAGTTGAAGACTCAAGACCTCAATGTACAGTTACCAAAAGCAAGGCCCTTTTCACCAACTCATGTAAGTTGGTGACTTTACAGAGATGCAGCGGAAAAGGTGCTTTATGGAACAGTACATCAGATAAAGCATGTGTACTAAAAGTCTTCGGAAGAAATCTGTCTTCATAGGATGAGGCTTCGGAAGACTTTGTCTCTGAAGCTTCGGAAGACTTCATATTTGGCTTCGGAAGATATTGGTCTTGGCTTCGGAAGATTTTACACTTAGAGTATTTTCTAATGCTTTGTGTAAAACTTCCGAAGCATTCTTCACTTCAGTACTTAGTGCATGTTGCTGAGACACTTAAGCTGTTTTGGGTTGCATCAGACTTCAGGAATCCTTACAAACTCCCCCTAGGCTGATGCTACCAAAACACTTAGAAGATCTTCAAATGTTGGTAGTCTTCAGTACAATCAGGACCATTCCTTTCTTCATGAGATGGTCAGGATCATCAAGACTTTCATATATCTTCTCATCTCAAAGAGATCATGCAGAGGTAAGTTGATTATGTCTTGCCATGAGTAGACATTCTCAACACCTTGATCTCTGATAACAGTCCATCTCTCTGGATTGGTAGAGTATGTCCAGGATAAGATGGGTGTCTCACTAGTTAGAGGAGCCACTTGAATAGGAGTTGATTGGGCTGCCTCATCATGCACTTCCTCAGGTTGATCTGATTCAGCCTGAGGTGCAGAGGTAGATGACTTTGGCTTCTTCTTCTTTGTCTTTGGTTTAGAAGCCATCCTCTTCTTCCTCTTGGTTGTCTTTAACTGAGAAGACTGGTCTGCAGCACCATGTTGATCATCAGTGTCTTTCTCAGTTGGGTGTTCCTCCCTCACAGGTTCAGAAGGAGAGGGAGTTTGACCCTGCCTAGGATCAGAAGATGAAGCTTGCTGGGGCTCAGCTGGAGGTGCTGGTTGAGGTGTCTCTGGTTGTTCAAACTTGACCTCCACTTCAGGTGGGACTTGACTTGGAAGAGAGTGCAAGTCAATAAGTTCTCCACTCTTAATCTTCTGCTTGATCACCCTAATGTGCTCATCCATAGTGGATAGAGACATGGGGCCAAGTCTCCTTCCGGAGAATCCATACAGCTTCAAGAAGCTCACCATTCTTTGTCTGTCAGCAGACTTCTTTGCATTCTTTTGAATGGTGGCCCTTGACTTTGCAGCTTCTTCCCTTAGTTTCCTTTTGGTTGTCTTTCTTTCCTTGACTAACTCAAGCTCAAGTTGCTTTAAGTACTCGAACTCAATGAAGTCATAGGACAAAGGGAGAAGTGCATCTGCCTGATAGAAGCCTGTGGCACTCAGGTAGTTGATCATCTGATCCTATCTTCCTCTTTATCTACCTGAGGTTCTTGTGGAGCCACATCTTCCTGTGCAGGACTTTCTTGAACTGGTGAGAGAGTAGGAGCATGCTTGTAAAGTCTTTTCTGTCTCTTCTCCTCTTTGAGTTGGAGAAGTATCATTGCATCCTCTTTCTCCTTCAACTCTCTTGACACTTCTCTGTCAGCCAGTTCATTTAGTTCTTCTAAGGGGAGGGAGATGATCTCATCAATGTCATAGTTCCTGGTCTGTAAGTAGTTAATCCTGACTGCCCTTAACTCATCATCCTGAGTATTTGGTCTGGGGGCAGCCCTGATTGCAGCTTGCATGAAGCTAGATGACCCAGTGGAACTTTCTCCCCTTAGTCTCCTTTTCCTCTCTCTCTCTTCCTCCTCAATTTCCTCAGGAGTCATTATCCTTTTCCCTTTGTCACCAACAGACCTTTGTGACTCAGGGTGGATTGAAGCTTGGCCTTCATTGCTTGGAGTAGCTTCCATGCTCTGGCCAGAGAGAGGCTGAGAAACACCTTCACCAGCAGGTGTCTCAGATGGAGTTTGGACCTCAGCAGCAGTTGTTGATGATGAGACAGGGGTCTCAGGTTCTGTCACTGGGCCTTCAGTCAAGGTTTCCCCTATGAAACTAATCTTAGGGTCCACCTCAACATCCAGTTGACCGATGACATTGCCTGATTCCCTAAGTCTCCTTCTTAGAGAGAACTCTGCCATGA
Organism: Flaveria ramosissima; assembly: GCA_025215565.1. Classification (NCBI taxonomy): domain Eukaryota; kingdom Viridiplantae; phylum Streptophyta; class Magnoliopsida; order Asterales; family Asteraceae; genus Flaveria; species Flaveria ramosissima. Next base: position 13,929,648 of record CM046037.1, read on the forward strand.
TCCTGTCTTGGATTCTTTGAGCCAGCCTATCAGCTTGTCTTGAATTGCTTGGATTGACAAGTGGTAGGTTGACTAAATCCAGTCTTTCATAAAAGCTCAGGCTTTGGAATTGAAAAACTTCTTGTTGGCCTTGAACTCTTTGAAGTATGAGGGCTCTTCTGTCATCATCATACCTCCACCTTATGATTTGATTGCTAGTTCCCAGTGGTGGAGATGAGACAGCCCTTGGTATGCCTTCCTCAAAGAGACTCCTGATGAGAGAGTCTATAGAGTCCACATTAATGTGAACTTGAGGAAGTTGCTGAGAATGCACAACAGCAAGTGAGGATGGTGAGTCCTCTATGTCCATTCTCTCTGAAGAACTCCCAGGTTCTGTGGTTGTAACAACTTTCTCCCCCTTTTTGGTAGCATCACCCACTTGCATAGGTGAGCTGGAGGATAAGTCAATCACTTCCACAGGTTCTTGTGTTCCTGGTTGAGCTCTCCTTAAAGGTCTCCCAGCTAGTTTTTCCTGCAGATATGAAATCTGGAGTTGCTGATCATTGACCCTGTTTTGTAAGGTAGTCACCTGAGATTCCAAGTGACTAACCTTAGAGACTAAGTAGGTGCATGTTTTTGACAGTTTTTGCACCTTTAGTCTCAAATTCCCCTCATCTTCATCAGAAGATTCATTGGGGGATGAGATGATTGGACCAAAGTCCTCTCTCTCACCACCAGCTTGAGTTTCTTGGCTGCTGGTTTTCCTCTGCTCACTGGCAGCCTCAGTTGAGATGCCAATGGGCTGAGTTGCCATGGTTGAGGTCTTAATGATGTAATCACTTTCAAAAGTGAGAGCCTCTTCCATATGGACATCCTGAACAGGTTCAGAAGTGTCCACCTCAGTAACAGGTGACTGATGGGGGATAGACTGAGGAGAGTCAGAGGTACTCATCTCTCTTTGAGTAGGGGAGGAGAAGAGAGACTCATGGTACTCACTGAATCCTAAGTCTTCATCAGTGTAAAAGGATAGGTTGGGAATTGGTTGGTTGAGATCCAAAGGCTGGGGATGGTAGCTGTCCCCTGAAGGTTGTCCACTTGAGTGTTGAGACTCAGAGTGAAGGCTTAAGGTTGTTGGGCTATTGAGCTCATCAGGGTGAGCTTGAGGAACCTCAGCCCTGATAGGTGAAGTAATGGGAGTGGTTTGCTCCTCAGGAGAAGTGGGAGCTCTAGTGTCCACTTCTTCCTGTAAGGTTGAGTATTTGGGGGCCTGCACAGACTCAATAGTCTGAGCAGGGGTTCGTTTGGATTTTCTTTGGTAGGTGAGGGTGATTTCTGGTCTTTTTAATGGTAGGGACAAAAGAGGTGTGGGTTCAACACTAGCTTGTGTTGCTAGGTTGTCACCTTGAGCAATGAGCTCTAACATTTTTGGGACTAGGGCTGTTTCTACCCCAGAGAAGCCTACAGTTGGCTTCTTCATTATTTTAAAGATGCCGGGCTTCATCTGTCCCAATTTAAGAATATTACCTGTTTCCCTCAACTGTGAGCCCAGTTCACAGTTGAGAATGTGTTGAACATATCTAGGAAACATGTAATACTCTAAGGAGTCTAAGTTTGCAAGTAAATTAGTATAAACAAATTGTGAATACCTGAACTTGACCCCTTGAACCATTCCATGAACTATGAAGGAGAGATCCTCAGGAATCTGGTCCCATCCACCATGCTTGTTTGACAAGCTGTGGATAACCACATGGAGCAGGAATTTCCATTGGGATGAGACCTTCCCTTTCCTAAAGGTCTTTACAGAGAAATCTCCCTCATAGCCCATCTGCTCAAAAGAATGATTTACAGCTTCTTTTGGGAAGGACACCTCACCTTCTTCATCATCCAGCTGTAGATGTTGGTTAATGATGGCCGGAGTGATGAAGACTGTCCTCCCTTGCACTGTGGCAGACAGTGCCTTCTCCCCATCCATAATGACCTCTTGGCAGGTCTTCCAGAATTCAAGCAACTGATCCTCATATAGAGGAGGATCAATGGTCAGGGAGGTGAAGTAGTTTGACAGAGTCAAGAATTGGCAAATCTCTGAGAAACTTGCATCTTTCTCAGAGCTTAACAGAGCAACTTGATTATGTTGCCTGTGTAGTTGCATGGAGAAATCAGGGTTGTTTCTGCGGTTAAGGTTGGCCATTTAGAAGCTTAAGGGTGAAGAAAGGTAGAAAGCAAAGGCGGTTTAGAGAATTAGGTTAGAGAAACAGTAGAATTGAGGAAGATAGTGGGAAAGAGGGGGAACCGTTGGGTATTTATATGAAAAGGGATTTGAACCAAAGTTAATGAAAGAGGATAAACTTTGAAATCCGAAAGTCGGTCCCACCTCTGAAAAAGTAGTTTACTTTTGCTCAAAAAGTAGTTTTCTTGGAATTCGAAAAGCTTCCGAAGTTTATTTGTCTTCGGAAGTTTTGATTTAAAAAGCTTCCGAAGCTAAAATGGCTTCGGAAGATTTTCCTGAGAGTCTTGATAATTTATGCTTCGGAAGAGAAATAAACCCTTGAATGCTTTGTATGAAAATAAACAAAGCTTCCGAAGGTTAATTTTGCTTCGGAAGGAAAAGGTTCTTGAAAATAGATAAGTGTCTGAGATAAGAATTTTAAGCTTCGGAAGATGAATCTTTACTTCTTCCGAAGGTAAAATCTCTTAGACAGTTATTTATTTTAAAGACATGTTTTTCTTCCGAAGATAAAATCTTATCTTCCGAAGTATCAGAAATTTTCAAGAATCTAAGGAAAGTCTTCAAAAAGAATTTTACATCCAAAGAAAACATGAGCTTATGAAAGTGATGAACTAGACAACTTAGGACACACATATTTTAAGAAGAAATAATTAGAATTAGTTTTAATAAAAAGTCTACTCAAAGTTAATCATCCCAATAGCTGATATCAGATACTTAAATCTCTGTTCATCAAAAGCTTTGGTGAACAGATCAGCATATTGTTCATCTGTATGAACTTTGACTAGTTTAATTAATCCTTTTTCATAGTTATCTCTTATTAAATGATACCTGATGTTGATGTGTTTGGTCCTTGAGTGCTGCACAGGGTTCTCAGTGATAGAGATAGCACTATTGTTGTCTATGTGGATAGGAGTCTCTTTGAAGTTAAATCCATAGTCCAGCATCTGATTTTGAATCCAAAGCACTTGAGCACAGCAGCTTGCAGCAGCAATGTATTCAGCCTCAGCAGTTGATGCAGACACACAGGATTGTTTCTTGCATTGCCATGAGACCACCCTTCCACCAAGGAATTGACATCCCCCAGATGTAGACTTTGCAGTCATATTGCAACCACCATAATCACTATCTGTATAGGCATACAGATTGAAATTTGGATTCTTTGGATACCATAGACCAAGTGTTGAAGCACCTTTGAGGTATCTTAAAATCCTTTTCACAGTGATTAAGTGAGACATCTTAGGGTTGGCTTGATATCTTGCACAAATACATGTAGCAAACATGATATCAGGCCTGCTAGCTGTAAGATACATAAGAGACCCAATCATAGCCCTGTATAAGTGCTCATCTACACACTCCCCCTCAAGATCTGGACCAAGGGAGTGGTTTCTGGCTATGGGTGTCTTAGCAATCTTACAATCAGTCATATTGAACCTCTTGAGTATGTCTTGAACATACTTTGACTGACTTATGAAGATGCCATCTTCAACCTGCTTCACTTGAATTCCCAGAAAGAAGTTGAGTTCTCCCATTGAACTCATCTCAAATCTGTCCTTCATCAGCTTCTCAAAGTCTTTGCAGAGCTTTGGATTAGTTGAACCAAAGATGATGTCATCAACATATACTTGAACCAGCAATAAGTCATTTCCCTGTCCTTTGATGAAGAGGTTCCATCTATAGTACCTCTTCTGTATCCATGCTTGCAGAGATACTAGATAGTGTCTCATACCACTTCCTGGGTGCCTGATGCAGCCCATAAAGAGCTTTGTCAAGCTTGCAGACATAATCAGGATGATCAGGGTCTACAAAACCAGGTGGCTGTTTGACATAAACCTCCTCATCAATCACTCCATATAAGAAAGCACACTTTACATCAAGTTGGTAGACCTTGAAGTTCTTGGATGCAGCAAATGCCAGGAATATCCTAACAGCTTCTAGTCTTGCTACAGGAGCAAAGACATCAGTGTAGTCAATCCCTTCTTCTTGTGTGTATCCTTGAACAACTAGTCTTGCCTTGTTCTTGATGATGATTCCCCTATCATCCTTCTTGTTTCTAAAAACCCATTTGGTTCCAATGGTAGTCTTCCCATGAGGAAGAGGACAAAGGTTCCAAACTTTCTGCCTTTTGAATTGAAGCAGCTCTTGTTGCATAGCTTCAACCCAACTTCCATCCTTTAGAGCTTCATCAACTTTCTTGGGCTCTATCTGAGATAAGAAACAAGAGTGAAGACAAACATTTGCTTCATGGGTTTGTCCTCTTGTTCTTACCCCTGTGACAACATCTCCAATGATGTTTGTGGTGGGGTGAGACTTGTGGATCCTTAGCTGAGGGATCACAGCAAGTTGCTGAGAAAGATCTAAATTTGAGAAATTTAAATCTGGTCCTGAAGATTCACCCTCCACATTATCACACTTATCAAGATTAACTTGATCCAATGAGTGTGAGACATCATTGATGTTGTCATCTATGGTGTGGTTATTAGCATCAAGAAATTCCTGATCACTATCACCATCACCATTGTTGTCTTCTACAAGTGAGGTATCTTTATCTGGTTGAGAGGCCTCTGAGCTGGAATTTGAAGGCATGCCAGATGTATCAGCTGAATTTGTCATTGTTGTGCTGATAGAAACCTCATTTGCTGAAGTAGTTCCAACTGGAGCTGAAGATGTATGAGTTGAAGGTCTTCCTAGCTCAAATCTTGGATCAGGATCACCTGTATTTAGATTTTCTGCAGATCCTGAAACATGCTCACAAGATTTGTTAAAACAGTTGGTAACTAAATCAAGATCAAACAGCCAATCCGGACCAGAACCAGCCACACAGGGAGTGTGCTCATTGAAAGTCACATTGGCTGACTCCTCAACAATTCTAGTTCTGAGATTGTATACTCTATAAGCTTTAGCTTGAGAAGAGTATCCAATGAAATGTCCATCATCTGATTTCTCAGCAAACTTGGCAATTTGATCTTTGGTATTCAAGATGGTGCAGGGACATCCAAATGACCTGAGAAAACCAATGAAAGGTTTCCTCTTGTGCCAAAGTTCATAAGGAGTCTTACCATGTGTCTTAACTACTAAAACTCTGTTTTGCACATAGCAAGCAGTATTGACTGCCTCTGCCCAGAAGGTGATAGGCAGTTTAGAGTCAGACAACATAGTTCTTGCAGCTTCAATAAGTGTCCTGTTTCTCCTTTCAGCAACTCCATTTTGCTGAGGAGTCCTGGGAGCACTATATTGTCTTGTAATACCTTTTTCATCACAAAATGCATCAAGGATTTGGTTCTTGAATTCAGTTCCTTGATCACATCTTATGGTTTTGACCTTGTGATCACATTGATTCTCAACTTTTAAGATGAAATTCTTCAGAATCTCAGGGGTTTCATCCTTAGTTCTAAGGAAGAAGACCCAAGTGAATCTTGTAAAATCATCTGTGATCACCAGACAGTAAGAGGTCCTTCCTAAACTCATTACACTGGTGGGGCCAAAGAGATCCATATGTAACAAGTGTAGGGGAGTAGTGATGGAGTTCTTTTCCTTAGGCTTGTGAGATACTTGTGTTGCTTCCCTTTCAGGCATGCCACACAATGATCATCACTAGTAAACTCTTTCTTTGGCATTCCAGTTACCAGATCATGTTTAATTAATTTATTCATGTTCTTAAAGTTTACATGGCACATTCTTTTATGCCATAGGAAAGACTCATCACTATTTGCTTTAGATAGAAAGCATGAAACTTCTCCTGAGGGAGATGTTTCTTGCAAATCCATCTTGTACATGTTCCCTTTCCTGGGGGCTCTGAGCAGGATATGCTCATGAGGAATGACCACACCAGGTTTGAGAACAATGCACTCATGCTCAGTAAAGAGCATGTTATGACTCTGATCACAAAATTGGGATACACTCAGAAGATTGTACCCAAGCTCCTTAACAAAGTTTACCTTCTCAATGCTGAGCTTACCATTTGTGACCTTGCCCCTTCCAGAAATGTAACCACCTTCATCTCCTCCAAAAGCAACTGGTCCTCCATCAATTCTCTCAAAATTATGGAGTAGAGACCTATTGCCTGTCATGTGCCTGGAACAGCCACTGTCAATTATCCAGACATTCCTGTTGGTCTTGAGCTGTTCCTGCACAGAGAAGATGATTAGTTACATTTGGAAACCCAAGCCTTACTTGTCTTGGGCTCATTAACAGTAATAGAAGGTAATGCAACAGTAATAGATCCTATGGTTGTACTATGGGGATCTTCAGCTGTTGTTGATGGAGAAACCTCAGTCATTTGGTCTTTCTTAGACTTCCACACCACCTTTGGAGTCTTGGACTTGACCTTCAAAACCTTAGAAGCTTTTAGAACTTCATAAGTTTTGATGACTGATCCTTCGGAAGAGTCTACAGTCACTGCAGCAGACTTTAGTGCTTCGGAAGAATTCCTTTCTTCCGAGACCAACTTTGCTTCCGAAGGTAATTTTCCACTTACCTCCTTCTTTGATTTGGAGCTTCCGAAGGAAACAGACTTTCCTTCCGAAGCTTGAGATTTCTTGAGACTCTTTGAAGTCTTTGTTTTAGTCATGTGGACAGTACTTTTAGGATTGTATGGGCAATCCTTAGCAATGTGAGAAGTACTTTCACACATAACACATAACATTATCTTCTTCAAAGAAGTCTCCTTTGAGAGCAAGACTGACTTTGGTCACATCCCTCTCCATCTTCATCTTGGTAGATGCTGAGACAGTTCCTTTGGGCTGTGAACTGTTCTTGGAGTTTGATGGTCCAGGCTGTGCAGCAGTGGTACACAGCAGATCAGTCTTCTTCTTGGCACTGAGATGATTTGAACAAGAACCATGACTCTTAGCTAAGGAGTCCTGGTTGATGTCTTCAGTCCTCTACTTACTACTTTGAAACCTGCAGAGATAAAAACTTGTTTCTGCTTAGCATCAAAAGTAGCCTTGATTTCTTGAGCCTTCTTTGCTTTCTTTTGCTCTTTCTGATCAAGTTCTTTCTTTTGGACTTGGTCATCACAGTTGATTTCTTCTCCTCAGAAGGATAGTGGCCCTTGGAAGAATCCTCTTCTTCTCTACTCTTCTCAGAGGAATTCTTCACTATCACTTCTTCATCATCCTCACTTACAGGATCTATGAGAGGAAGCTCATCTTCACAAGTTCCACACCTAGGAGATCTTACAGACAAGATTGTGTGTGGAGGAGCTATCTCATTTGATCCTAGTCCCTGTCTATTTTGATAACAAACCTTGTTGTGCAGGGATGAGGATATCATGTTCTTGAAGGTCTCTTCTTCAAGAACACTCTTCTCTGCCTTGGCTTTGCTGATCACAAGCTCAGCCTGGCACTCAGTTAACTTAGTGATGAGATCTTGGATCTGAGTTCTGAAATCTGTATGTTCATGTTTTAGTACTGAAATGGTTTTCTCCAAGTCTTCTATCTTTAACTTGTAATCATTTTCAGACTTTCTAAAATCAGATTTTAATATGTTTAATGACTCAAGATCAGATCTCATCTCTAGGTTATAGGACCTGTATCTATTTACTTTAGCAATGCATTCAGGGGAGCAAAGATGTTCCAATACCTTGGCTTCATCATGGTCAGCCATCAGTGCTTGGTTTGGAGAAGCATCCTCCACCTGAAAACTCCAGTCAAAGCCTCCTTCTTCAACAGCAACAGCAGCATGTTGCTTTGTCTTCTCAGCTTGAGGAGCTTTGTCAGTAAAGTTTGGTCTGGTTGTGTTTGGCCCCCATTTGTTTAGGTGCCTTACACTCCCTGGCAAAGTGACCCATAAGGTTACAGTTGTAACACTTAACTTTGCTTTTATCCAGCCCAAACTTACTGCTGGTAGCATTGCTTGGAAATCTTCTTCCTGTCCTCTTGTAGAACTTCTTGGCTCTGTGAGTGAGGAGAGCCATCTGCTGAACTATCTCCATGTATTCCAGGTCATCTGGATGGATACAGTCCAGGTCTTCAAGAGTGAAGAGATAATTCCCACAGCTTTCATCTGCAGACACAAAGGCTTGAGAAGAACTTGTCTCTTGGAATGGGCTTCCTTGAGTAAAGTTCTCCCTTGGTGTCTCCGGGAAGGTGATGAAAGGACCCTTTTGTGAGTTGTCAGGGTAGCATAAGAGATGATGCTGAGGTTCTATGCTGTCCCTTTCAACCACATGAAGGGCTGAACCCATTTGATTGTTGGAGTTGCCAGATGAACCTTGCATGTTCATCTCCATCTGGTATCCACTGAGAATCCCATACAACTCTGTAAGAGTAAGAGTCTTAAGGTTCTCAGTCCTCTTGATCACCACACAATAGTGTGTCCATTGCCTAGGAAGTGAGGACATGAACTTCCTTACAATGTCCCTGTTCTCAAGAGGAACTCCTCCATCCACTAGGGTATCCACAATCTCAACATACCTGAAGTATTGTTGAGTCATGGTCTCACCTGCTTTGAAGGTGAAATTTTCAAACTGCTGCTTCAGAAGATCTTTCTTGTTCTCCTTGGCTTCAGAGGAGCCTTCATACATCAGCTTCAGTGCATCCCACAGCTGTTTGGCTGTCTTGCACTTCTTGAAGCCTCTGTATACAGAGTTTGGGAGAGCAGTCTGAAGAGCAGTCATGGCCTTCCTGTCAATCTCTACTCTTTTTCTATCTTCATCTGAGTAGTTGGCCACATCTTTAGGAATCATACCAGCACCAGTAGCAGAGGGGGTGCTGGGTATGAAAGGTCCATTCTCAACAGATTCCCACATTCTTGAATCAAGAGACCTGATGAAGCCTTCCATCCTCATGCACCAGGTGTCAAAATCATCAAGAGTGATCAGTGGGGATTTGTTCATGGTTCCAGTCTCCATATCAGTCTTAGAGATGGCAGCCATTTGAAGAGTTT
>CM046037.1:13941238-13996238 GCA_025215565.1 Flaveria ramosissima
GTATAGGCGGGTGTTAGCTTAATTCAGGGTGTCTTAATATTAGGATCCTTAAATATCAAAATATGGAAACTTGTGGTGTAATATTATGCGAAATGACATTACTTATTTTACTTTTTATTCCTAGAAGATAATATACAGATATAGATATTTACAATCGAGAAGTTACAAATTATTAGGTTATATTAGGTTTTTTATTTTCATTCTTTTAATGTAGCTCTTTGGAGCGAGTCAATTTTAGTCATTTTGTTAATAAACCTAATCAGGTTTTACGTCAAATAAAAAAAATAACACGTTAGTTTATAACGGATAAGAAGTAGTTAAGTAACATATTTTGTGACAATATTATAATAAAATATTTTTAACATCTAAAAGATTAAAGTTTGGTTTTAATGGAAGTTTGGGTATGTTATTTAGGTTACTTGTACAGATAACCACAACATAAATTATGGTTATAAAACAACCACAATCAAACCATTGTGGTTTAATATGTTTTGTTTATTAGTAAAAGAGTATATTACATATTGTGTCCTTTATTAATATATGAAATTACACCATGTGTCATTTAGTTTCAATAATTACACCGCATGTCTTTTTTATATAAAGTTTGCACACATATTGTCCTTTACACTAACATGAACACTCCAACATGAAGGCGATGAGAATGAAGCGACGTAAAAGTATTTTTGACTCATTATAGGCATGTAATATAAATAAATGCTCTCATGTGAGTGGCGCATGCCTAACTTAACCTTGAATTTGGATGGAGGTTTGCTTAAAAATCGATAGATGTGCAAATTATTTAAAAAAAGACATTTAGTGTAATTATTAAAACTAAAGGACATAACATGTAATTATTATATTAATTAAAGGACACAATTTGCAATTTACTCATAATAAATTTGCTTATATTTATATGTTTCTGAATCTTCGTTGGATTTTTTATAGGCGATTCCAAGGGAGGCAAAAGATTTTGAACTTGGAGAAATAAAATATTATGCAATATTATGTGTTAGCGCTTTGATTTGGCAATGTTTCTTCTTAGGAGCCATAGGAGTTATCTTTTGTGCATCTTCGTTGTTATCGGGGATTATAATCGCTGCTCTTCTTCCGGTAACAGAAGTATTAGCAGTTATTTTTTATAAAGAAAAGTTTCAAGCCGAGAAAGGAGTCGCACTTGTTTTATCACTATGGGGATTTGCTTCCTACTTTTATGGGGAATATAAGTTGTCAAATAGGTCGAAAGATGAAATGCAATATTCTCAACAATCACGGGAGATTGATCAAGCTAATTTATAGGAATAGTGGTGTGTGTTTATTTATATGATTTTACTTGCTTTTTATATTATATATATTTTCAATTTATTATCTTAAATCAATTTTGAAATTCTAAAATTTCAAAGGAAATAAATGTAAAGTTACAAATACATAGTTATAAATCTATGTTTAATTGTTGGATGTAACAAACTGACAAACCGAAATCAAAAGATAGTTTGACTTCCTTGAGCAATTTCAGTCTTGTATGTTCCCCCTTATAAAAGTACACTAGCACAAGAAGAAGTAGCAGCGAATTGTAAGGATCAATGTTTCTCGTACTTGTATCAATCTTCGAAACTTCAATATGCACAACCATGTCTTCCTGCTTTACCTTCTGGATATATATAGCTCTCTTTATTACGATAGCATTTTTTTTCTGAAATTCAAATCATGAGTGAAGAAGTCACTTTTTGAGATTAATGTTTTCATGGTTTATTTCAACATGTCTCATCTCATTGACTAGTATCACACCCCAATCTTGACGGCGGAAACGTCGAGATGCGAGGGTTAAGATTGTTCACAACCACATAACGCTATTTTTAAATGAAAATATTATTATCATATGTTTCAAATGCAAATACAACCATAAGTCTCAACATGAAATAAATCAAAACATAAAACAAAATAATCCAAAGCTCTTTATTCTTTAATCTAGGTCCAAATCCTAGATTTATGCAAACTTCAAAAGATGACTTCAAACTTGGGTATTTCCTAAAACATGTTAAAAATAAAGGGTCAACTATGAAGTTGGTGAGTTTCCAAGGGTTTAATATACATAATATATCAAAAGGTTACAAGTAGCAATTAATGGTCAAAGGTTATGAGTTATGCAAGTTTATAAAACACATATAGCTACAATCAAAACTCGACTAAGATAAGATTACAAGTTTATAACGATTGGATAAATGTACATGGTTCTCATGATGAACAAGTCATACGTCATCAGGAGCCGACAATACATCGCCTTTAGCACCAAATAGGCTCGTCAGGCCCATATATCTATGACGTCGCCAGGCTAGCAATAGTTAATGATTGTCAACATAATATGTATCTCATATAAGACTTACAATAACACAAATAACCATGACAAAATATAAGTATGAATCACAAGTGCATTACAAGAATAAAACGTTTAAGTGTAAGTTAAATAATGTAACATGTTTCACCCCAAAACGGTGTGAAATAATATAAAATGGGGCAATGAAACTCACTTGACCAGTAAGTATAAATATGATGAGTAATAAGAATAATAATCGACGTTCCAACGAAGACCTTCACAAGGTACCTAAACATATATATATTTACAAGATTTAAAGTCTAATAATAAGTTTAACGATTTAACGAGAACTAGGGTTTCAATTTGGTATTTGGGGTTTTGTCAAATAATTATATTTAACCAATGGGAATCAATTATATTTTATTGAAAAAGAAGTATATTTATATTTCATATAAAGATATGAAAAGGAAAACATTTATAATTATTTGAAGGATTTATATATAAAGTTTGAATAAAATTTTATAACTAAATGAAATAAGCACGATTTAAACAATAATTTAAAGGCAACGTTTGAACCAATAATATTTTTTGTGGATTAAACTATTATTTAAAATCTAAATTTATGAAAATAAACTAGTTATAACATTAGTTTTAGAATATTTAATAAAAATATGAGAGTATTTTTAAGAAATGATTTACAGAAAATAATTAAGTGCCTTTAAAATAAACAAAATTTATAAATGATTTTTTTATAATTTTTTTAGAAATTTTTCAGTATTTATTTTGAAGGCCAAAAGCCTTAAAAAAATATATGGGGTTCCCCGTATTCAAACCAGGGACCTCCTGTTTGAGAGGCAGGTAAGTTACCAGTGAACCAAGGGCCGCAACCGTGCTAGGAAATGGTTTTTAAATTTTAAAAACACATTTACAAAGAAACCCTCAAACCATATGAACCCTAAATCGATTTGTCCCAAATTGAAGGCCAATTTGTTATTGTTAATGCTGATTATCATGGGGCTTTTGTTCGCCATGTAAAATCGAACAGGTATATGTATTTAATTACCCGAATTGAAGTGTAAAACGCAAGAGTAGATGATGAACAGGTCGCGACCAACGTGTGTTTAATTTATGTTCAAATGATGATGATAATCAAATTCGTTGCACAGGAGGCTTCTAATGGTTTTAAAGATGGAAAGCCCTCTGTCATTTTCTGTTTATGATACTTGGAAGTTGGGTTTGTATTGTGTAACATCTCATATTTTTCCGTTAGTGTAAAGTTACCATCGTTTGTTTATGTAAGGACTATTTATGTCAATTATGAAACTTATGGATTACTTATGCTTATTTCTTAATCTGTCTTTAATTCTTTAATTTGAAAGCCTATAGTTTATTAAATTGTACATACTAATAAGTAATATTAATATTATTGATAATAATAATAATAGTAATAATAAAAGCTAAGATAATAATAACACTATTAATAATAACACATAACTATGATAATAATAATGTTAACAATAATAGTAATGGTAACGATAATGATAAAATTTATAATAATAATAATACTTATAATAATGTATAAAGTTAATAATCTTAAAAGTTTTTAAAATTTAAGGTAATAAAGTTTAGGGGGTTAATATATCATTTTATAAACTGTAAATAGAAACTTTGTGCATAAAATAATAAGCAAACAAAGTTGAGGGACCATTTGTGTAATTTATCAAACACCCAAACCAAAACCCCCCTTGCCCGATTTTCCGGCCAAATTCCGACCTATCACCGGCGGCCTCCGGCCACCTCGAAAACCATCAAAATTCATCGTTTTTTTATCCAAACCGTTTCTAATCTCTTCGTGAAGTTGATTCGAACCATCATCCACCGTTTAATTGGGTTAAATGACAGTTATTAGAGCGTTTGAGCTCGATTAACCGTCGATCATCAAGCCCAAATCGTTTGACAATTAAAACTTAATAATAACCAAATTAAATGAACCCAAACGATAGATTATCTACTCCTAATCGTATACTATTTCCAATTTCATTTGAAACACACAAGAATTGCACCTTCGATTACCCGTTTGAAGCCGCAACCTGCAACCACTCGTAGACCTCATCTCGAGCTTATTAACTTACAATTGACAGAGGGATTCTCATCTTTAGAGTCATTAGAAGCTTCCTGTAGAAGGAATTCGATTATCATCAACGAGTGCTGCCTGAATCAGTTTCCCCCGGTCGCGACTTGGTTCCTATACATGCACATCGAATACCATCTCAAATCTGGTAAATTAGACATACATATACACTCGAAATTACATGGGGAATGAAAGCCCCATGTCTATTTTAGTAAACGTATTCGTGTTGGTGTTGATTTGAATCAAGATCGAATTAGGGTTCTTGAGGTTTGGGGAAACTTCTTAAATCAGGTTTAAAAGAATTTAAAACCAAAGTAACCCAAGGCCGCGACCCTGGTTCATTGGTTAAGTCTCTGTTCCTTCCACCATGAGGTCCCGGGTTTGAACCCGGGCTCCCTCATCTAATTTTTTAAAGGGTTTTGAGCCTTAAATAAATTACAGAATTTTTTTTAATAAATGTAAAAATTATTTTATAAACTTTTAATATTTTTTTAGGCACCAAATATTTTCTGTAATTTTTATAAGTTTATATAAATATATATCTTTTTAATAAAACATTTTAACAAAGTTGGTTTTTGAATAAATTATTATAAAATGGATTGTAAATAAAAAATTAATAAATTATTATTGATCTAAACGTTTCTTTCCACTTAATATTGTTTAATCATGATTATTTCAAATAAGTACTCAAATATTATATTTAAACTTTATTAATTATTATAAATGATTTAATTTCATCTTTTCCATATTAAAACATATAAAAGAATATATATTTGTATTTCAAGTACTTATAAATTCCCAAATACCCAAATTGAACTCTTGTCCATATTAATTCGTTAAACTTATTATAAAACTTTAACCTTGTGAATATATATATTTAGGTGCCTTGTAACGATACGACTTGAAACGAAGTTTATTATTAATCTTATTAATCTTCATCATATACTTATTTGACATGTGAGTTTCTTTGCCCTTTTTTTTATATTTTTCACACTATTTTGGGGTAAAACATGATACTTATTCAACATACACTTGTAAACGTTTAAACTTGTAAAGCACTTGCAATTCATCTTTATATTTTGTCATGGTTATTTGTGTGTTGTAAGTGTTATATGAGATATATATTTTATTTGCAATCATTAACTATTGCTAGCCTGGCGACGTCTTAGATCTTTGGGCCTACAAGCCTATTTGATGCTAAAGCCGATGTATTGCCGGCGCTTGATGACGTATGCTTGTTCATCATGGGAACCAAATACACTTAGCCAATCTTATTTACTTGTAATCAAGTCGATGTTTGGTTGTAACGATATGTGTTCTATAAGCTTGCTAACTCATAACCTATGACATGAATTGCTACTTGAAAACTTTGTTATATTATGTATGTAAAACCCTTGGAAACTCACCAACTTTATAGTTGACCTTTTATTTTTATCGTGTTTCAGGTAATACCCAAGTTTAAGATCATCAAATAAAGCTTGCAATAATCTAGGATTTGGACCTAGTTAATTGAATAAAAAGGATTATGTTATGTTATGTTTTACTTGGAATTATTTCATGTTTGAGACATATGTTTGTACTTCGTTTGAAACTTATAATTTTAATATTTACATTTAGATATAGCGTTATGTGGCTGTGAACAATCTTAACCCTCACATCTCGACGATTCCGCCGTCAAGGTTGGGGTGTGACAGATTGGTATCAGAGCTCATAACTATAGGGATTTAGGTTATTAGAAATGATGACCTAGACTATAGTTTATGCATGAACCTTATAGAACAATATTATTATTCTTGTAAAAGTATATTGTTTTGCATGCTACATAATGCTATGCCATTCTTATGTGCAACTTGATGCCTTAGCATAGGATTGCCTTGTAATTGTTGAAACTTTGTTACTTGTCTCCCTAAACTTACCCTTGACTCTTTGACTATCCTCGACAAATGAAACTTCTTAATCTTATTCTCGACGACACGTGGAATCATCTACTTATGCTTATGACTTGAATCTTTAGACTTATGTCTAAGCTATGAAAATCTCATCAAGGTTTGGATTACATGAACCTAAGAAATTTGTGTGACTCATAGACACCTGTATCCTGGTTTTCCTGGCAAAAGGCCCTCGGGCTAAGGCAGGCATATCGCATAAATCCTACGGGACTAGTTATGCTTACCTGGGGATTTATGGGATGAGTGATAAACTATGGTCAACATACACAAGTTTCTAAGGCGAATAAGTCAATTTACCTTGACGTGTCAACGTTTCCAAATGGTAATGCGTTACCAAATGGAACCATTCCATGTGCCTTATAACTCTTGCCTTATCCTTGTTTAAGTTATAATCCTTGTTAATCTCTTTCTCGTGTCTAACTCATTTTGTATATTCCAGCATGTCTCGTCATCATGGAAAGCGTGGAAGTTCCGATCGTAAGCTAGCCGCCATGATCGCCCGGCAAATGGCCGCTGTTATCCCGACCATGGTTGCTGAACTCAATAGTACTTTGATGACCAACGCTAGCAACAACAACAATGGCAATGGTCAAGGTGAAAATAGTGCGAATCAAGGGTGCAACAATCAAACCTGCACTTTCAAGCACTTTAGCTCATGCAAGCCCACTAGTTTTAGTGGCAAGGAAGGAGCCACTGGTCTTCTGGAGTGGTTCGAGAGCATGGAAAATACCTTTGTCAACTGTGAGTGTCCCGAGGCACTCAAAGTTCGTTATGCCACTAGTATGCTCCAACAAAGGGCACTTACCTGGTGGAATAGCGAGAAGAGAAACCGTGGTGCTGAAGCTGTGATAACACTTACCTGGGAAGAGTTCAAGAACATCGCAATCGTGAAGTTCTGCCCAAGGAGTGAACTACAAAAGTTGGAGGAGGAATTTTGGAACTTGAAGCAAGATGGTGGTGATCATTTGGCCTACTCAACTAGGCATCATGAGTTGAGTATACTGCTGCCTCACATGGTCGACACTGTCCCCCGCAACATCGAGAAGTTTATCAAGGGTGTACCACCCCAAATTCAAGATGCTGTGGTGGGTAGCCGACCCATAACCTTGGAGGAAGCCATCACTATCACCGCTCAACTCACCGAGAATCATATACGAGCAGACACCATGTCTGTTAAAGGTGCAAAGAAGGTGGAAAAGACGGCTACCGAGACCGTTAAGGAGACTAAAGCTGAACCGTCTTACAACAACAACAACAACAACAACAACAACAACAACAACAACAACAAGAAGCGCAAGTTCATACCAGCGCGCAACTATGTTGTGGCTGCACCCAAACAACCTCAAAGACAACTTGTACCTGCGGCTGCACCTGTAGCACAAGTGCCTGGGGCTAGGGTCTATGCGGGTCCTCTACCTATGTGCTACACCTGTAGGTACCATCATCCGGGGAATCAACCGTGCTGCATCTGCACCTTATGCGGTAAATATGGTCACTTGGTGGCAACTTGTCACCGAGCACCTAATAATGTCGCGATGGTCACAAACCGTGTTTGCTACAACTGTGGGAAACCTGGTCATTTCCGCCCACAATGCCCTCGTCTTGTGGGTAATGTTCCACAAGCCCGAGGACGTGCTTTCAACATCAATGCAAATCAAGCACAAGAAAACAACGATGTGATGAATGGTATGTTAACTTACCCTTAACTTTTGTGACCTAATTCTTTTCATTCGTTACCTGTATCGTTAAATGCCTTTAAAATTGAACAGGTATGTTTCTTATTAATAAAACTTATGCATATGTCCTATTTGACTCTGGAGCCGATAAGATTTTTGTTTCGTTAGAGTTTGAACCTATACTTGCTAAGCCACATACGAAACTAGAAAGACCTATCACCGTTGAAGTCGCCGATGGAGAACCGATCACCGTTGACATCGTTATTCGTGATTGCATCTTGAGTCTTGACGCGCATAATTTCCTTATCGATCTTATTCTTGTGAAACTTGGAAGCTTTGACGTCATCATTGGTATGGATTGGTTAGCCAAACACCATGCCGAGATCATTTGTTTTGAGAAGTGCATTCGTATACCGTTGGCGATACATTGAAAGTGTTCGGTGAAAAATCCTCCAAAGGGCTCAAACTCATGTCGTGCACCCAAGCCCGAAAGTGTTTAAGCAAGAATTATATGGCTTTCTTGGCTTACGTGGTCAACATGAAAGTCAAAGGGAAAGAGCTTAAGGATGTCCCGATCGTACGAGACTTTCCTGAAGTATTTCCCGATGACCTTAGTGGTTTACCTCCCGTGCGTGAAGTCGAGTTTAAAATCGATTTGATTCCAGAAGCCAACCCCATGGCTAAGTCACCCTATCGGCTTGCACTATCGGAAATGCAAGAACTATCTAGTCAACTTCAAGAACTATCCGAGAAGGGCTTCATTCGTCCTAGCTCTTCGCCTTGGGGTGCACCTGTTCTATTCGTGAAGAAGAAAGATGGAACATTTCGTATGTGCATCAACTATCGTGAGCTTAACAAGCTTACCATCAAGAATCGTTATCCTCTTCCTCGTATCGATGACTTGTTTGATCAACTTCAAGGAGCTGCTATATTCTCGAAGATTGATCTACGATCTGGATACCATCAATTATGAGTTCATGATGATGATATCCCAAAGACCGCGTTCCGTACTCGATATGGGCACTATGAGTTCATGGTCATGCCTTTTGGTCTAACAAATGCTCCTGCTGTCTTCATGGATCTCATGAATCGAGTATGCAAGCCTTATCTGGATAAGTTCGTGATCGTCTTCATTGATGACATACTTATATTCTAAGTCCCATAGCGATCATGAGCTACATCTGCGATAAGTCCTTGAGTTGTTGAAAAATGAGCAATTATACGCTAAGTTCTCGAAGTGTGAATTTTGGTTCGAGGAAGTTCAATTTCTAGGACACGTGGTGAATAGCCAAGGAATTCACGTTGACCCTGCAAAGGTGGAAGCTGTGAAGAATTGGTGTATTCCTGCAACTCCAACCGAAGTTCGTTCTTTTCTTGGTCTTGCTGGTTATTACCGGCGATTCATTGCCAACTTTCGAGGATCGTGAGACCACTCACTCCATTGACTCAAAAGAACAAACCATTCGAGTGGGGGTCCGAGCAAGAAGAAACCTTTGAAACGTTAAAGCACAAGTTGTGCAATGCTCCTATCTTGACCCTACCCGATGGAAACGATGATTTCACCGTATATTGTGATGCATCAAATCAAGGCCTTGGTTGTGTTCTCATGCAACGAGGGAAGGTCATAGCTTATGCATCGAGACAATTGAAGGTTCACGAGGTGAATTACACAACACACAATCTCGAGCTTGGTGCCGTGGTATTTGCCTTGAACATTTTGAGACATTACCTTTATGGTGCACAATGCATAGTCTACACCGATCACAAAAGCCTTCAACACGTTTTTAATAAAAAAGATCTCAATATGAGACAACGTCGTTGGGTGGAGTTGATTAGTGATTACGATTGTGACATTCATTATCATCCTGGTAAAGCAAATGTTGTAGCCGATACACTAAGCGGAAAGATTCATAACAAGACAATCTCATTCCAAGAAATTCACGATCGAAGACAATGGTTTGACACTTTGGGTGAGTTCGATGCTGAGATCCGACTAGATGTCAACGAGACTACTATACTGCTACAAAATTTGAGAATAGATAGTGACATCGAGTCTAGTATCTTGGAGGCTCAACAAATGGTGCAACAAGAAGGAAGAATGTAGGATGAACTGGAGCATAATCTTCTAACTCAATTGGAAACGAAACCTAATGGATTGATGTACTTCGCGAATCGAATTTGGGTTCCAAACCGTGATAACCTTCGTACCTTTATCATGAACGAAGCTTATCTAACTCGTTATTTTATTCATCCTGGCTCCGATAACATGTACATGGACCTACGTGGTCAATATTGGTGGCCTGGAATGAAGAAAGACATAGCGACGTATGTAGCTAAGTGTCTCACGTGTACGAAGGTTAAAGCCGAACATCAATGTCCAAGTGGATTACTTAAACAATCCGAGATTCTTATGTGGAAATGGGAACATATATCCATGGACTTCATAACCAAGCTACCCCGAACCTCTCGTGGACATGATAGCATATGCGTGATCGTTGACCGATTGACCAAATCGACGCATTTTATAACCATACGTGACACTTACAAGACATCAAGGTTGGCTCGTATATACGTTGATGAAATTGTAAGTCGTCATGGGGTACCTCTGCACATCATATCCGACCGAGATGCTCGTTTCACTTCACACTTTTGGTCGTCTATGCAAGAACTCTTGGGGTACTCAATTGGATCTAAGCACGGCTTACCATCCTCAAACTGATGGTCAAACCGAGCGAACGATCCAAACCTTGGAGGATTTGCTACGCCTTTGTGTCCTTGACTTTAGTGGTGATTGGGATACGCATCTACCGCTCGCGGAATTTTCGTATAACAGTAGTTACCACTCGAGTATCAAGATGGTACCGTTCGAAGCACTTTATGGTCGTAAATGTCGTTCACCGATCTGCTGGACCGACATTGGTGAAAACTTCATCACTAGTCCTGAACTCATACAAGAAACGACCGATAAAGTCTCAATATTTCGCAAGAACCTTGAAGTGGCAAGAAGACGACAAAAGAGCTATGCCGATAAACGACATAAGCCATTGGAGTTCCAAGTTGGGGATATGGTTCTTCTTAAGGTTTCACCGTGGAAAGGTGTTGTTCGCTTTGGGAAGAAGGGTAAACTGGCAACGAGATTTGTAGGACCTTTCAAAATCCTGAAAAGGATTGGGAAAGTGGCTTATAAACCGGAACTACCTTCCGACCTTAGTGGAGTTCACCCTGTGTTCCACATCTCAAACTTGAGAAAGTGCTTGGCTGTCGAAAGTCTGCATGTTCCGTTGGAAGACATCCAGATCGACAAGTCATTGCATTTTGTTGAGAAACCTGTTGAGATTATGGACCGCATTATGAAGAAGACTAGAACCACAACTACCCCAATTGTCAAGCTCGTTGGGAGAATAAGCGTGGCGCTGAATTTACTTAGGAACGTGAGGAGCACATGAAGAAGAAATACCCGTTTTTATTCGTATAGTTTCATTCTTAATTTCGGGACGAAATTCTTTTATGTTGGGGAGATTTTAACATCTCATACTTTCCCGTTAGTGTAAAGTTACCATCGTTTATTCATGTAAGGACTATTTATGTCAATTATGAAACTTATGGATTACTTATGCTTATTTCTTTATCTGTCTTTAATTCTTTAATTTGAAAGCCTATAGTTTATTAAATTTTACATACTAATAAATAATATTAATATTACTGATAATAATAATAATAGTAATAATAAAAGCTAAGATAATAATAACATTATTAATAATAACAAATAACTATGATAATAATAATGTTAATAATAATAGTAATGGTAACGATAATGATAAAATTTATAATAATAATAATACTTATAATAATTTATAAAGTTAATAATCTTAAAAGTGTTTAAATTTAAGGTAATAAAGTTTAGGGGGTTAATATGTCATTTTATAAACTATAAATAGAAACTTTATGCATAAAATAATAAGCAAACAAAGTTGACGGACCATTTGTGTAATTTATCAAACACCCAAACCAAAACCCCCCTTGCACGATTTTCCGGCCAAATTCCGTCGTATCACCGGCGGCCTCCGGCCACCTCGAAAACCATCAAAATTCACCGTTTTTTTATCCAAACCATTTCTAATCTCTTCATGAAGTTGATTCGAACCATCATCCACCATTTAGTTGGGTTTAACGACGGTTATTAGAGCGTTTGAGCTCGAGTAACCGTCGATCATCAAGCCCAAATCGTTTGACAATTAAAACTTAATAATAACCAAATTAAATGAACCCAAACGATCTATTATCTACTCCTAATCGTATACTATTTCCAATTTCATCTGAAACACACAAGAATTGCACCTTCGATTACCCCTTTGAAGCCGCAACCTGTAACCACCCGTAGACCTCATCTCGAGCTTATTAACTTACAATTGACAGAGGGCTTCTCATCTTTAGAGTCATTAGAAGCTTCCTGTTGAAGGAATTCGATTATCATCAATGATTGCTGCCTGAATCAGTTTCCCCCGGTCGCGACTTGGTTCCTATACGTGCACATCGAATACCATCTCAAATCTGGTAAATTAGACATACATATATACTCGAAATTACATGGGGAATCAAAGCCCCATGTGTATTTTTGTAAACGTATTCGTGTTGGTGTTGATTTGGATCAAGATCGAATTAGGGTTCTTGAGGTTTGGGAAAACTTCTTAAATTGGGTTTAAAAGAATTTAAAAGCAAAGTAAACCAAGGTCGTGGCCCTGGTTCACTAGTTATGTCTCTGCTCCTTCCGCCATGAGGTCCTGGGTTCGAACCCGAGCTCCCTCATCTAATTTTTTAAAGGCTTTTGAGCCTTAAATAAATTACAGAATTTTTTTTTAATAAATGTAAAAATTATTTTATAAACTTTTAATATTTTTTTAGGCACCAAATATTTTCTGTAATTTTTATAAGTTTAAATAAATATATATCTTTTTAATAAAACATTTTAACAAAGTTGGTTTTTGAATAAATTATTATAAAATGGATTGTAAATAAAAAAAATAATAAATTATTATTGATCTAAACGTTTCTTTTCACTTAATATTGTTTAATCATGATTATTTCAAATAAGTACTCAAATATTATATTTAAACTTTATTAATTATAATAAACGATTCAATTTCATCTTCTCCATATTAAAACATATAAAAGAATATATATTTGTATTTCAAGTACTTATAAATGCCCAAATACCCAAATTGAACTCTAGTCCATGTTAATTTGTTAAACTTATTATAAAACTTTAACCTTGTGAATATATATATTTAGGTGCCTTGTGACGATACGACTTGGAACGACGTTTATTATTAATCTTATTAATCTTCAACATATACTTATTTGACATGTGAGTTTCCTTGCTCTTTTTTTATATTTTTCACACTATTTTGGGGTGAAACATGATACTTATTCAACATACACTTGTAAACGTTTAAACTTGTAAAGCACTTGTAATTCATCTTTACATTTTGTCATAGTTATTTGTGTGTTGTAAGTGTTATATGAGATATATATTTTGTTTGCAATTATTAACTATTGCTAGCCTGGCGACGTCTTAGATCTTTGGGCCTGACAAGCCTATTTGATGCTAAAGCCGATGTATTGCCGGCTCCTGATGACGTATGCTTGTTCATCATGGGAACCAAATACACTTAGCCAATCTTATATACTTGTAATCAAGTCGAGGTTTGGTTGTAACGATATGTGTTCTATAAGCTTGCTAACTCATAACCTATGACATAAATAGCTACTTGAAAACTTTGTTATATTATGTATGTAAAACCCTTGAAAACTCACCAACTTTATAGTTGACCTTTTATTTTTATCATGTTTCAGGTAATGCCCAAGTTTAAGATCATCAAATGAAGCTTGCAATAATCTAGGATTTGGACCTAGTTAATTGAATAAAAAGGATTATGTTATGTTATGTTTTGCTTGGAATTATTTCATGTTTGAGACATATGTTTGTACTTCTTTTGAAACTTATAATTTTAATATTTACATTTAAATATAGCGTTATGTGGCTGTGAACAATCTTAACCCTCACATCTCGACGATTCCGCCGTCAAGGTTGGGGTGTGACATATTGAGTTGCAGGTTCGTGATGGAGAGCTAATCGAATGAGAGGTTCAAGTATGTTTCAGGTGGAATTGAGTTCGGCAGAAGCTTAGGATTAGTTTAACGTTCGATTAGGATCCATTTAATTTGATTATTATTGAGTTTAAATGATTGTACGACTCTAAGATTAAAGGTTTCGGTTATGTAATCGATTGAGCTTAGTAACCGGCATTTAAATGTAATTAATTGATGTATACCGGTTCGAAACATGTGTTAGAACGGTTTTGGATCCAGAAAACATTGGATTTTGATGGTTTTGGGTGGCCGAAGGGCCACGAAGGTTGGCCGGGAAGTTGGCCGGAAAGACGGGGTGAAGGGGGGAATCGGTTTGGGGTTTTAGTTAATTAAACAAATGGCCCCTCAACTTTGATTTCCTATTATTTTATGCTAACACTTCCATTTAAAGTTTATAAAATTGACAAAACTAACCCCCTTAACTTACTTAATTTAAGTTTTAAATATTTTTAAGTTTAATACTTTATAAATTGTTATAAATATTATTATTATTATTATTAGTATTATTATTGGTACCATTTGTTAACATTGTTATTATTATTGCTACTTATAATTATTACTATTATTATTATTATTATTATTATTATTAATATTATTATTACTACTATTATCATTAGTTATTATTATTTTTATTATATTTTTAATATTTTTAAATTTTATTAATATTATTATTATCATTATTATTAGTAACATTATTATTATTTATTATTATGTTCAATTTAATAAATAAACTATAATCTTTCAAATTATAGAACTAAAGACAAACTAATAAATAAGCATAAATAGCCCACAAGTTTCATAATTGACAACAATAGTCCTTACAAGAATAAACGATGATAACTTTCAATTAACGGAAAATACGAGATGTTACAATTAGCTAAACAAATCTATGCATTTGTTGTTGTATTCATCCCTAATATGCCTAAAAGTTTCATATTGACACTTTAGTTTATCATTCTTGATTAATATTAAAACATTACTTCCCGGACAGATGACTTCCAATATATCCTATCGAGACTTACCAGTCTTATGTGAATTGACACACATAAAAATCTATATTTGTAAACCTATGGTGAGTGCATTATGAGTTGTCATCTATAGCTTAACTTCTTTGTTTCTTCTTCATTTAAGTTTTCAATGAGAATGGAATGTTTCCGTAAGCATTAACAGATAATGTGGCTGGAATGTACTGACCTTCAGTACAAATATCCACAAATCTGGTTGTTGAAGAATATGAAATTTTCAAACATAATATTATAGTGTGAAAATTCAGTGACATTTTAAGAAAAGAAGGTTTAAGACCAATACTAATTTCATTTTTGTAAAGTTCGATCTCAACACGATCGATGCACTTGATAATCAAATTAAGACGAATATGTGCGTGTGTGATATCAACGAACTTCAAACAAACTAAATCGAATATTATTAATCAAAGGATTACAATACCAAATGAATTAACATCATTTTAGCTCGATACACCCGAGGTGAGCTCCCCTCGAGTGGCTTATCACACATCTCTCTGCTCTCTCATTCTAAGAGCACCTTTACAAATGAACACACATAATGAAATATAAAGGAAAAACATCTATATATGCTATCCAAATGTTCTCGCGCGAAAACATCAAGTTCTTGCGCGTCAACTCCAAGTTTTCGCGCGATGGTCTTATATTTCTCGCATGATTTGAGTTTTTTCTTTTCGCTTGATATTGTAATCCATAAAGGCTAGTTCCTTATTGTAAGGCCCCGTTCTCGGGACGCCTACAGTTGGTCATTCATCGCACATAAAACATATAATTACATTTAACTTTCATAAAACATCGCAGCGAAATTATCAAAATAGACATCTCATTTCATTATAAAAGCTTTTGCCAAATAATACATCGTCAACCAGTTACAAAATACATTGTTGCATTACAACACAAAAGCCTTATATAAATGGATGCCATCCCAAAAGAGCTGAGTAGCCGCCCCGTGCCATCTTCAGCAATCATTACCTGCCAACTGGAAACACATAAAAGTCAGCGTTGCTGAGTGAGTTCTAGTTTTAAAATAAAATATACTTTACTTTCATTAAAACCGTTCATTTCTTTCATGCGATCATACATTATACGTACACATAGATAATATCTTTATTATCTTCATCATTCGTTCGTTCGTTCATCATTACATCATTTCTTTCCAACGAACCCTTGAACTTTTACCCTTCCGTCCGTTGGTACTGGACCGAAGCCTATCATAGACCTTCCATTACGGTGCACAGCACCTCGTGGCCACAGTACCGAAGGTAAAAATTCAGGTATACCATTGTCATGCGCTATGCCCTTCCGTCCATTGGTACTGGACCGAAGCTTATCATAGACCTTCCATTACGGTGCACAACACCTCATGGCCACAGTACCGAAGGCAAGCAACAATGGTTTTATACAAATGGTTAATCACAAAGAAGGACCCCGGTGTGCATCCTCCCAGGGTCGCGAACCCACACACCGTTGGGCTAACACCTTACAAAGGGGCGTGTCCCGTTATACCATGCTTGCAAGACTTTTATTACATTCCATCGTTTATTAATGCATGCATTCATTCATCATGTTCTTCTTTTGTTATCTTCCACTTTACGTTACATAATACTTTCATTTCATTCATTAACATTTCACATAAAGCCACAGGAAGGATAAACATTCATCAAAATTAGGAACATCAACATACACAATCATTATTATCATACAGGGCAACATCATACATACATAACATACATCATGCATAAATATGCAACATCATCATAATCATGCCCAACATACCCTTTAAGGTCTCAACAGTCATCTTACATGAACTTACGGGAATTTCCATGTCAAAACTTACATCTACACTTTCCCCCGAAAGTCAGTAATTAAACTACACATTTCCCCGGGTACAACAACCCTACTTGGGCGTATGGACACCCTTCAGTCGCATGGTCTTCCAGGCGACTGAACCTCATGCGAATGGACATCAGGCGAATGGACCCTATGCGAATGGACCTATGGGCGATTGGACATCTATGCGTATGGACTCTCAGTCGCATAGCTTCTATGTGTATGGTCTTCAGTCGCATGACTTTAGGCGCATGGCCTTCAGTCGTATACCCTTCGTGCGAATGAACCTCAGTCGCATAACCTTCGTGCGAATGAACCTCAGTCGCACACTCCTTCAATCGCATGCCTTACAGGCACATGAACTTCAGTCGCATGACCATCATGCGTATGGACCTCAGTCGCATGACAATCGTGCGCATGGACCTCAGTCGCACGCCAATCGGCCGTATGACTTCCAATCGCACTCCAGTCAGTCGCCTAGCCCTAGCTGATGCAGAATGCAGTTTCAGCCAAA
This sequence comes from Flaveria ramosissima, assembly GCA_025215565.1. NCBI lineage: Eukaryota > Viridiplantae > Streptophyta > Magnoliopsida > Asterales > Asteraceae > Flaveria > Flaveria ramosissima. Next base: position 13,958,822 of record CM046037.1, read on the forward strand.
CGCAAACTGCTCCTTTCGGCCTCCAAGCTCTTCCAAACTTGATTTTAGCCCGAATCAACCATCCTAAACCTTAGAAACACCTACCACAACACCATTCATGCATACACAAGCCCAAAATCCAACCCCAAACGCATCTCACGCAAACACATACAAATGGGACAAACACACACACATACAAAAACGGGTTTTCTATGCTTTCCATCCCCAAAATCGTTATGTAAATGAGGGGTCCTAAAACTCACACAAACGATCAAAACGAGAAGAGCTTCGATTGGACTCGCTACACGACGATTTTCAAGCTCGAACCCACACGAACCAAGCTTGAGGCCACTTTTCTCCCTTTCTTCTCCCTTTAGCGATTGAGTGGTGAAATGGGGAAGGGAAATGGCTGCAAATCCCCTTTTAATTCCCTCATTCATCCAAACTTCTTCCCGTTTTGGCAAGTTTGATCCCTTGAATTTGGACTTTATTTTTTTCTTCTTTCGTCGGCTTTAAAGAAAATTTCCGGGTGTTACAAGTCCACCCTCCTTATTTAGGTTTCGTCCCCGAAACCTGTTATTCCTCGAACAAACATGGACAATGCTGTCTCATCTCTTCTCCAGTCTCCCACGTAGGCTCAGATCCCTTTTTGTACTTCCACTGTACGCGCACCAGTGGAACCACTTTATTCCTCAGCCTCTTCTCTTTTCGATCGATGATTGCCACTGGTTGCTCCACATAATTGAGCTGTTCGTCTACCTCGATATCTTCCAGTGGGACAATCATATCTTCTTCTACCAAACATTTCCTCAGATGAGATACATGGAACATCGGTTGGATTCCACTTACTCATCTGGTAACTCTAACTATAGGCCACCTCTCCTACTCGAGCAATGATTCTGAAAGGCCCTATGTACCTCGGGATCAACTTGCCCCGCTTTCTGAACCGAATGATACCTTTCCAAGGCGAGACTTTCAACATAACTCTATCATGCACCTGGAATTCAATCGGTCAACGTCTTTTATCGGCATACGACTTCTGCCTATCTTTAGGCTTTCTACCTCGTGAACCTTCAACTGTCGGGTGCATAGGCTATAACCTTCCCTCTCGGCATTATTACACACCCCAACCTCGATTAGGAAGCATCAGAATAAAACACCAGATCCTCACTTCCATCGGGTAATGACAGAACAAGAGCTTGAGTCAGTCTTGCCTTTAATTTGTCGAACGCCTTCTCTTGAGCTTGACCCCATACAAGTTTCACATCTTTCAGGGTCAACTTAGTTAGTGGGGAGGCGATCTTGGAGGAGTCTTGAATGAATCTTCTGTAGTAACCCGCCAAACCCAAGAAGCTACGAATCTCGGATGGCGTCTTAGAAGACTTCCATTGCATCACTGCCTCCACCCTTGCCGGTTCCACCATAATCCCGTCGGGATTCACTACATGACCCAAAACTGAACTTCGCGCAACCACGGTAGTCTATACACATCCTCATACTACCGTCTTTATTCTTCACAAATAAGACCGGAACACCCCAAGGAGAGATACTCGGTCTAATGAACCCCTTATCAAACGGCTCTTGCCATTACTCCATCAACTCTCTTTCAGCTCAGCCGGAGCCAACCGATACGGTGCCTTAGCTACTGGTTGGGCACCTGGTATCAAGTCAATCTGAAACTTAATCTCACGGTCCCGTGACACTCCTGGTAGGTCTTCGAGAAACACATCTGGAAAGTCACACACAACCAGTACATCGGACGGTTGTGGTGTCGACGCATCCACATCCTTTACGTATGCCAAATAGGAACTACATCCACGCTTCATACACTTTCACGCCACCGCCATCGAAATCACTTTCAGGACCGTCGTGACTCGATCATCTTAAACCGTTATCGAACTCCCGTCGAGCTCTGTCAAACGAATCATCTTCTTGCGACATACAAGGTTCACCTCGAAGTCTGCTAACCGATCCATTCCAAGAACTAAATCGAAAGGCGTATCTATATTCTTATTACTAGCAGGAAATATAGCACAGGTAGTAGTAGAAATAAAACTTTTACTAGCACCAGAATCAAATAACACAGAAGCTAAAGTTTGGTTCACTAGAAACGTACTGGACACAACATCAGGGTCCGTCCTAGCTTCCTCCTGTGTCATAGTGAATGCCCTGGCGCTCGCCCTCGGTCCTTCACTTCCCGTCTTCTTCACCCCGAAACCCTTAGCCCTCGGCTTCTTACAATCCCTACTCATGTGGCCCTCCACGCCACAGTTAGAACATCGGACCATACGACAGTCCTTTGCCATGTGCCCCATCTTCCCACATTTGAAGAACAAGTTCGACCCCAGCCTGCACTCCCACTCAACTTCTTTCCACACCTACCACACTTCTTCAAACCAGCACCCGATGCAACCACACGACGGTCGTCCACCCGTGCCTTCTTGTTACCCGTCGAGGCATCACCCCGACCAAACCTCTTCCCGTGCCAGTTCTGATCACCACCACCCTTCTAGCTACCTTCAGTCACCACCACCGTCCTCTCATCATACAGTCTCCCTGCCAAATCCACCGCCGACCTAAATGTACTCGGTCGGGCAGCGATCATATGCCTGCGAATATCCACTGGCAAACCCTGAATGTACCTCTTAATTTTTCGTGACAAAGGTGTCACTTGGTCCGGCACCAGGCGTGCCATCTCATTAAACTTGGTAGTATACTGCTGATATGTCATGGTTCCCGCCTCCAGATGCAGGAACTCTCTCTCAACTTTATCCATTTCTCTATGAGGACAGAACTCCTCAATCACCAACTTCTTCAGTTCGGTCCATCTCATTCTCCCGATTGCCCGACTACCCTCAGCTTGGACAATATTATCCCACCAACATAAAGCTGAGTCAACAAACGAGTGGGTAGCAAACTTCACTTTCTAGTCCTCCCGGCACTCGCTGATATCAAGATCAACCTCCATTTCCCTCACCCACCGGTGAGCAGCAGCAGCAGTGCCGTTACCATCGAAAGTAGGTGGCTTGCATCTCATAAACGCCCCATAGTTACAGCCTCGTGCCACCTCTTGCACAGGCTCATCTTCCTATTCCTCTTCTTCATTATCAGAGAAAATTGTTTCAGGATCCGGTTGCTCCCGTCCCCCCCGAGGCCCTGTTTCTCTCCTTTCTTTCTCCTTCCTTTACAGCCTTGATAACTTCGGTCGCCACAGACGGTAAGATTGTCTGCATGACCTGATGCACCTCTTCAACAACAGCCTCCTCTACCGAGGCCCTCAAGTTAGCACTCTCATCCCCAGCCTCCGGATGAGGGGTCTCAGGTTCTTCAGGAACCACCCTTTCAACTCTAGGCCTTCTTCTTTTGGGTCGCGGTTCAGCACCAGGCCCACCACGACCTCCACCCCTCGAAGCTTTTGAAGATCTACCACCGGCCATTCTCTATCACACTGAAAGATTCAAACACCAACACGGTCATTCAAGGAACAGCTCAGTATATGTCAAGTATAGTAAGTCCCTAATTACAGTGGCCAGTTGTGATTAGCCACTTACTTTACTCTTCATACCCCGAGCATTACCTGTCCTGACAACATCAGTATTTAAATCTACATACAACACATATACCACATAACATGCGCACGTAATATCGGTTAACATTACGAAAATACCTGATGGCACGCAGGTACTCATATTGGCATCCCATTCCCATTTCCGTCCCATTTTAAGTTTAAGTTAAGGTTTATTTTGAAAATTTACCGATTTCACTTAAACTTTGGCTCTGATACCAACTTGTAAGGCTCCGTTCCCAGGACGCCTACAGTTGGTCATTCATCGCACATAAAACATATAATTACATTTAACTTTCATAAAACATCGTAGCAAAATTATCACAATAGACATCTCATTTCATTATAAAAGCTTTTGCCGAATAATACATCGTTAACCAGTTACAAAATACATTGTTGCATTACATCAGAAAAGCCTTATATAAATGGATGCCATCCCAAAAGAGCTGAGTAGCCGCCCCGTGCCATCCTCAGCAATCATAACCTGCCAACTGGAAACACATAAAAGTCAGCGTTGCTGAGTGAGTTCTAGTTTTAAAATAAAATATACTTTACTTTCATTAAAACCGTTCATTTCTTTCATGCAATCATACATTATACGTACACATAGATAATATCTTTATTATCTTCATCATTCGTTCGTTCATCATGTTGATACATATGTACCTAGATCCTGATATGAATGTAATATGTCTTGTTTGTCTTACGCTTGTGTAATGGTTGGGATATTAATGAAATGAGAATGGTTGTTTGTGATTTATAATGTTTAATATTTCATTAATGAGTTAATATTGAATTGGTTATATAGGTAGTGATTGTTTGAATTGATACACATAATGTCATACTAATGAATACATTCAAAATTAGCAAAATGAAGTTCTCATGCGGATGGCCCATGCGAATGGACCATACGCATGAACAACTCCAGGCGAATGACTCAGTCGCACGACTGAACCAGGAGACTGGATCAGTCGTATGATTGTAACATGAGATTGACTTAGTCGCACGACTGAACACTCAGTCGTGCGGATGGATCAACCGCATGGCTCAATCGCACGACTGAACCATGCTAATGGTTCAGTCGCCCGAATGAGCAAACATAACCTATAAATACCACCCAATTCGTGGAAAAACAAAAGCATTCAATTCCAATTCGACTCCAGACGTACCCTAGCCGTCCAGAAACCTCCAAGTTCATACTCCAAGTTCATAGAACGCTGTAGATCGATTCCTAATCGATTCTTAACGTTAGTTTCAATACCTTATTGATTCTACGTGCGTTCTCACTGACTGGATCGCCAATCAAATAGGATTCCGCACTATTTGGTTTGGTTTACACGTTAATCATTTGGTGTTTCGTTCAAATACCAGATCCTAACAAGTGGTATCAGAGCTTTGGCTCTTGATTATGTGTGATTCAATCAATTTTGATACAAAGTTTGTGTTTTTTAACTAAAAACGCAATCTTTTTGTGTCAAAAGTTGTCTTGGACGTCCCCTGCTCATCAAGTTTTGGTTTCTACGGCATTAGGCGATTAGGGTTGGTGAAAATTCGGGTTTTTACGGCCAAAACACGTTAAACCTAGAAATTTTCGAAAAACAGCAGCTTTAGTCGCATGATTGACCCAATCGCACGACTGGACTTCATTCGCATCTCCCAGACGCATGATTGGACTGAGTCGCATCTTCATTAGTACGACTAAGCCTACCGTTCGCAGTGTTCGTACGCATCAGTTTCATTCGCACGACTAGACCGATCGCTTAGTTCAGCCGCACGATTGAACCAGTCACATAGTTCATTCGCACGGATATCCCATTCGCATCACTCCATTCGCATCAGTTAACAGATTGTTTAGCAGACTTAAAGTTAATCGAGATGGAGGATCAGTGTTCAGCGTTTACAGCCGGGAAGGACTCACGGATTCAGAACTTATTGCTATTGGAAAGTGAGGTGGGAAATCATAATAAACCCCCGAAGCTTATAACGTTAGATGAGTTTCCCCATTGAAAACAACGTTTTGAGATCTACCTCAATGGAGTGGATCCAAATATGTGGGAAGCTATTGAGACAGGATACAGTAATCCGGTGGGAGCTGATGGGGTGAAACTTACTTTGGGAGGAATGACTGATGCACAAAAAGTTAAATATAATGCAGAAAAGAGAGTATATGCATTGCTAACACAGTCTATTCCTAAGGATATTTTTCACCAGTACTCGGAGAATAAGCAAGCCAAGAAGTTATGGGATGAGCTGGAGAAAAGATATGACGGGAATGCTTCATTGAAGGCCATTAAAGCTAAGGAGTTGAAGAAAGAATTTGACAACTTCTCATCGATAGGAAATGAGAGTTTAGACGATGTTATTGATAGATTCTACCATTTGATGAGCGAACTGCATACTCATGGTGTCAAAACTACCATGGAAGATAAAGTGTCAAATTTTGCAGACGGGTTGCCAGATAGTTGGGCTTCGTTTGTTTCAAATCTGAGACAGAATGGATTGCTAGCAACTATGGACATAAATGATTTCATTCTAAAGCTGCAAGAAGAAGCACTTAGGATGAAGTACAGAGCTCAGAAGTCTTCATACACTCAGAATCCAGCTTTGTACAATGCCACTCCTCAAGTTAAGACGTCTGTAGCACCTCTTCAGACCGCCTTTGTGTCTAGCTCATCTGGTCCCTCACAAGCCTCTCCTTCAGGATCAGAAACGTCAGGGTCTTCTAGTACCCATTACATTGGATCTGAAGCAAATGCTACAAGACTAAAGACCGAGAATCTCGGAAACGTGACAGTAGAAGTAGCACGAGAGCACATGGATCTCTTGGCAGCAGTGGTCCATTCCTATGATGGACTTGTTGCTGGGAAAATTGGAAACTGCCATCTGGCAGATGAGGACTACGAGCAGGTGGATGAGACTGAACTGGAGAGGATGGATATTATGTGGGCCTTAGCAAGTGCTGTCCGGAGGGCGAAGAAGTTTGTGAAAAAGACCGGACAAAACTTGGTTGCTACTAAGGACACTACATTTGGCTTTGACAAGAGCAAGGTGACCTGCTTCAACTGTGGAGAAAAGGGGCACTTCAAAAGAGAGTGTGTGAAGCCAAAGAAGACTGGGAACGGGAATCCATTCTCATCCTTCACTCGTCAAGACAAGCAAGCTAGCAGTTCTACTTCATCAAGCAAGGATCCAAAAGCCTTGACTGCCCATGATGATGAAGGACAGGACTGGAGCTTTCGGTTTGTCTCTCCGGGAGAATCCAATATTGCAAGCGTGGAAGACTTAGATGATGATTCCGCGAGTGAAGGAGATATTGCAGTTGAGATAGCGATGTCAAACAGTGAAGAGACTGCAACAGAGGTCAGCTACAAGCCTGAAGAAGGGAAGTCTACAACAAAGACGTAATCACAAGAACTAGAGACATCTGATGCTGCGTTGATGGCTAATTCATCAGAATCTCCTCAGGTAAGTACCACTGACCAACTGTTCCAAAATCATGCTTGTTCTGATTGTAATAAATTTAGAGAAAGCATAGATCAGAAATTTGCTAGGTTATTAGATCATAATGATAGCTTAGTAAAGGATTTGCAACTGTGCACTGAGGCAAATAGAGTTTTAAAACAAAATGAGCATAGTTACAAAGAAAAGATAGACCTTTTGAATAAACAGCTTAGGAAACTGAAGTAGTAGCATTTAACCAAGCTAATGACATTAGGTACTATCTTAACTCCCTAGAAGACACTAAGAAACAAAAAGCAGTTTTAGAAGTAGAAGTCAACTCTTTAAAGAAAAAACTGCACAGTTGGACAAGTTCATCACATATTGTCCAACACTTAGTGAGAGAACGTAACAACGGGGAGGGTTTGGGTTATAAAGTGGTTCCACCACCACCTGAGACCTTGATGAACACTAAGAGTAGACCAATAAATAACAATCCCATCAAGGATCATGTGGTGTCTACTCCTCTTGTTAGTGATCCAGATTCCTCATGTTCTTCAATTGAATCTGGAACAAAACAAAAGGAGGCCACTTCAAAGGCAAAGGGTAAAATGCCTTGTGTTAATCTGGAAAAAGAATTTGAAAAGGTTAATATAAAGTCAGGGTCCAACAAAGTCAAATCTGAACCTAAAAAGACTGTTAATGTTAATCTTTCACGAGTCTCATGTCAAAATCCAGTTAACCAAAAAGGAAAAGATGTTAAAAGTGTTAAAACAATTAATTTTGTTAAACAAGAGAAAAAATCAAAAGAAACAGAGTCAAAACCCAAACTTAATGATGTCACTAGGGTGTCACACACATCTCCACAACGAAAGTTTAATCATAAAGTTGATAGCAGGTCATGCTACAACTGTGGAAAGTGTGGACACATTGCTTCCTTTTGTCCTTACTATCAGACACCAAGGAAGAAAATTGAACTTCAGGATTCAAAACCTAGGTCTTCTAAGAGGAGTTCTTTAACTCCACCTAGAAGAACTAGTGAACCCAAAGTTCAACCCATTAGCCAGTCGACTGTTTATCACAAACAGGCCTTGCACAAATCTGGCTTATGGAAAGAAAAGTCATCCTCTGTGTCTGATAATGATGACAAGAAGGCACCTGAGCTACCCTCACCTTCTAAGGGTCAATGGGTTGAATTCATGATGTGTGATGCCTCTGGGAAACCCAAGCCAGTAAAGGCTTGGGTTCCTAACCTAAACTAATGTTTTAAATTGTATGTGCAGGGTGTTCGCTACAGTGCTGAAACCAACACGTGGATTGTAGACAGCGGAGCATCCAGGCACATGACAGGAAACAGGGCTCTTTTATCAAACGTCAAACAAATAAAAGGAGGGCATGTTTCGTTTGCTGGTAACAAAGGAGGCTATATCACAGCTCAGGGAGAGGTTGGAAATCAGAAAGTTAAGTTTGATAAAGTGAACTACGTTCAACAACTTCAAAACAACTTACTTTCTGTTTCCCAAATATATGACAAAGGATTTAAAGTCATATTCGACAACAAGAAGTGTTACGTCCTAAAGAAAGACTACGTGATTCGGAGGACCAAGTTTTGATGACAGCTTCAAGATATAAAGACCTTTATGTTTTGGATCTCTCAACGGCTTCTACAACGGATCATGAAGTTCAGTGCTTCCTATCGAAAGCTACTGAGAAGGACTCCATTTCCTGGCATAGGAGAATGGGACACATTAATCAACGAAGATGAATCACTTGATCCAGAAGGATCTGTGAGAGGAGTCAACGTCAAAAATTTCCAACTTCCGGATTTCTGTGTAGCATGCAAGAAAGCAAACAGACGAAGAAGTCTCATAAGGAAAAGAAAGTTCATTCTATCGAGCTTCCTCTTGAACTTCTTCACATGGATCTGTTTGGTCCAGTCAGTACAAAGAGCATTGCAGGTGACTTGTACTGTTATGTGGTTACTGATGACTACTCAAGATTCTCTTGGGTAATGTTTCTGAAGTCCAAATCAGAAACATTTGAGTCATTCAAGGAGTTAGTAACCACACTGGAATCTCTCTACAAGCTGAAGGTGAGACAGTACGCTCAGACAACGGGACAGAATTCAAGAATCAGTGGATGGAGGCTTACTGCAAGGAAAAGGGAATTGTGCACCAGTTCACTTCTGCCTACACGCCTCAGATGAATGGTGTTGCTGAGAGGAAGAATAGAAGCTTGATAGAGACAGCACGGACAATGCTAGCAGACTCGAAACTGCCTATCCAATTCTGGAATGAGGCAGTGGCAAATGCATGTTATACATTAAATCGAGTTCTGGTAGTCAAGCGCCATGGCAAGACATGTTACGAGTTACTACAACGACGTAAACCTAATCTGGAGTATCTCGAACCATTTGGCGAACCGTGCACACTTCTAAAGAAGACTCAAGAAGGAAAATTCAGCGAGAAGGCTGATGAAGGGATCTTCCTAGGATACAACATACCGAACAAGAGAGTTTACAACAACTCAACGGGTTTAGTAGAAGTGTGGTGTAATGTTGATGTTCAGAGATATACCACACCACCTACTGGAAAAGGACCCGCTTACTTTTTCGACTATGATGGATTCTTCAAGTCCTTCAACATCCCTATCTCTCCTTCTGATGACGAGTTAGCTACACGGATGATGTATGATATCTGAATACACCATCTCATCATCTTGATTCAACATCATCGAGCTCACAAGGAGAATCATCTCACCACTCAGGGGGAGCAGTCAAAGACAGTGACTCCTCCTCAGAAGATGAAGCTGAAGAAGATGACCAGAACAGTCAGGAGGGACAGGTTCCAATTCCTGCAAGTCCACAAGCATCTAACAGTGATGCTCCTTCGACTTCAAAACCTCAAACTCCATCTACCTCAGATGCAGAACCAAATGTTCATAATCTTGGCTCTGAGGTAGTTGTTCCTACCACTCCAGGATCACGTCTAAATGTCTATCATCCCCTAGACAATGTCATTGGGGATGTCAGATCAGGAGTGCAAACCAGAAATCAGCTGTACTCAGCTGATTATGCCTCGGTTATGGAAAAAGGATACATTCACGATGGTGCTTATCGGTGTTTTGTCTCGCAGTTTGAGCCAAAATACGTCAGTGAAGCATTGAATGATGAGGCATGGGTGAGTGCCATGCAAGAAGAACTTCTTCAGTTCAAGAAGTTAGGTGTATGGACTCTGGTAGATAGACCTAAAGGTGCTAAGGTCATTGGCACCAAATGGGTCTTGAAATGCAAGAAGGATGACCAAGGTGTCATTATCAGGAACAAGGCTCGACTGGTCGTTCAGGGATTTCGACAAGTCGAGGGGATTGATTACAATGAAGTGTTTGCACCCGTGGCAAGGATGGAAGCCATCCGCATCTTCCTTGCCTATGCATCGTATATGAAGATCAAAGTCTATCAATTAGATGTGAAGAGTGCATTTCTTCATGGGGAAATCCGAGAGACAGTTTATGTCAGTCATCCCGAGGGATTGAAGATCCTTATCATCGGGACAGAGTTTAAAAACTCGACAAGGCCTTATACGGGCTTCATCAAGCTCCAAGGGCCTGGTATGAGAAACTCTCGACTCATCTTGTGAAACACGGCTTTCGCAGGGGAGTCATTGACTGCACACTGTTTATCAAAGAAAAGGATGGAGACTTACTGCTAGTACAGATCTATGTCGATGACATAATCTTCGGTTCAAAGAACGAAGAATTATGCAAAGAGTTTGAAGCAGTAATGAAGGCGGAGTTTGAGATGAGTGCCATGGGGGAGATGAAATTCTTTCTCGGGTTACAGGTGGATCAGACACTCAAATGGATTTTTCTACATCAGACCAAGTATGTGGGAGACATTCTTAGTCGGTTTGACATGGAGAATGCTTCTGCAGCTGGGACTCCACTTGCTACAAACCATGATATAGCACCTGATGAAAATGGAGATCTGGTAGATGCCACAATGTACCGAGGAATGATTGGATCTCTCATGTACCTCACTGCCTCAAGACCTGATATCATGTATGCTACATGTCTATGTTCTAGATATCAGGCTAAGCCAAAGGTTAACCATCTGATCGGGGTCAAGAGGATATTTCGTTATCTGAAGGGTACACCCACACTTGGGTTGTGGTATCCTCATGATGATGACTTTGAGCTCACGGCGTATAGTGACTCGGATTACGGGGGCTGCAAGATGAATTACAAGTCTACATCAGCAGGGTGTCAATTCTTTGGGAGGAGATTAGTGACCTGGCAGTGTAAGAAGCAGACCTCGGTTGCATTGTCAACCTGTGAAGCCGAATACGTTGCTGCTGCAAGTTGCTGTTCACAAATCATTTGGATTCAACAGCAAATGCGGGACTACGGTTTAAATTTCTCTTCTACTCCTATTTTTGTTGATAACTCTGCTGCAATTGCAGTAACTAAAAATCCAGTACAACATCCTAAGACCAAACACATCGGTATTAAATATCATTTTATACGGGACTGTTTTGAAAAGAATTTAATCGATGTGGTAAAGATTAATATTGATTTTCAACGCGCTGACCTCTATACAAAAGCTTTTGACAAACCACGTTTTCTATATCTGTTAGAGGTCAACGGCGTTAAAAAGAAAAGTGATGTTATTCCTGATGATGATCATGTGTAGTCCGATGCAGTGTAGTTAATTTTTTCTTTTTTATTTTCTTTATTTATTCTATTTTCTGTTTAAATTAAATTCATGTTATTTAGCTGTCTATTAAAATCCTAAAATAATTAAATCCGTATGATTTTAGAATTTTAGAGGGAGAATAGGTCAGCCAGTATCATTAAAAAAAACGAGGGAAAAGGAGAGGCTAGCTGATATAAGGTAGATCGTATCTGTGATACCGATTCAAACTCTTTGGAAAATGATAGTACATAGGAACAAATCAAAATGGACTTTAAAACTTAATTTAAAAAGATGCAAAATTCAAAGTATAAGTCTGTGTAGTCTGAGCAATATAAAAGGAAAGATGATAGAAAAACTGGTAACTACTAAGGTAACACAACGAAAGTAGACCTAGAGGTTGCTAGACCACAGATGATATGTCGGTAGATTCAACACAATAGATGATTAGACCTGACTGGTGATCTCAAGATCAAACTAAGTTGTTCAACTGACTGTGGGCTCCCATCTTATCACTGGTTAACACAATCAACAATATTCCAATAAGGGGTAACGAGCATGTAAACGCCACAAATGTGTGCGGATGACCATAAATAGAGCAAAGCACGAAAAAAAAATGAAAAGCAAATGCTATCAAGCTAATAACTTATGTTGTTGGTGCTTATGTGCAAAAGAAAATGCTCTAACAAGAAGATAGGTTGTGTGCCTCTCTGTTGTGCGATGGCACTGACCTGAGGATAAGCATAACCTAGATATTCTAGAATTCATTGTTGTTTGCCGCCTCTCTGCTGTGCGATGGCACTGACCTGAGGATTGGCTTCTCTTTGAAAGCTCTAAGAATAGTCTCTTCTTGTCAAAATACCCGTAGACCGCTCAAAAGCTCCTGAGGAATGTTGATTACCATATAAGTGTGGGATCCACAAATGTTGGTTGAAATAATTAAACCTTAAACTATCACCAATCTGTGTCAAAAGTCTGTGTATGGATTTAAGAGGACAAACATACTGACAATCATCGTGGCTGCAATTCATGAAAGTTAAAATCAATGTGGGAATCTAATAGTACCAGTATGATTTCCTAGATTTGCTAACGACTCTGGATGAAAACCAAGAAGTGAGCATCAAAAAATTTTTGATAACAAGTCCCAAATGATTTGACTTGCCTGTATGATTCCAAAATTGAATTGGTCCAGGTATGGTCAAACTAAATAGAAGCTGCCTATTCCGGAACCGAATCCAGTAGATTTCTATCTTAGGATTTACCTCTCAAAAAAGGTCAAAAACAAGTTTAATTTTTGTACTTTAGTTTAATTTTCTATTTATTTAGTCATTTCAGTTTGTTTGTTTGTCGGACTACATCATGGAATTCAGTAAGGGATTAATTCACCTAAAAGGGTCATGTCTGAGATGACCACATGTGTTTTCAAAAGATAAATGGGTCACGTCTGAGGTGACAAAGTGTTTAAAAGGATCACGTCTGAGGTGATAAAAGTTTTCAAGTTAAAAGGATCATGTCTGAGATGATCAAATGCGTATAATGTTGATTCTACAGTTTAAAAAGGGTTTAATTGTCAAATGGTAAGAAATACAGAAAATTTCATAAGTATGACCCATTCGCACGAATGGACCATGAGTATGGACTTATCATGCGATTGGGAGCCATTCGTACGAATGGACCATGAGTATGGACCATTCAACCGAATGGCCAATACGAATGACCCAGTCGGATGTTTAAGAGCGAACGAATGAGTAAGTCGCACAACTGAACTCCAGTCGGACGACTGAAGGGGGGCGACTGAACCAATCGCACGACTGAGGCCCATTCGCCCGAATGAAATGTGCGTATGAGCCCAGTCGTACGATTGAATTTAGGTTTAGTATAAATAGAGGGAGAGTCGGTCGCAGAGACTCATCACTCTCAAATTTGCCCTAATTCGCACGACTAACGTTACTCTGCCCAAATTTCGTTTGATCACCATAAACCCTTGATTCTCGCATACTGACTATTTGCACTAACTCTACAGGTAATATGCGGTGCAGAACCATCATTATATCACTCAATTTGATACATAATCTGGACAATCGGACTCGTTAGAAAACCCGTGACATGTGTGGCAAAATAACCTAACTAAACGACTTAAACAAATGAAATTAAAGGTGTTAGGTGTTAAACTAATGGATTGCGAGTCTAATGAACCAGAACACAAAGTCTAAAATTCAAAATTGGTGAAAAATTGAATTTGAATTGAACAGTCAGAACAACATGCGAATGGACAGGTTGATGAACTTCAGTCGCACGACTGAGGTGTGCGAATAGCTAAACCGCACGACTGAACCATGCGTATGAGTTCAGTCGCACGACTGGTGTAACCGCATGAGTTTACATACGCATGAGTCTAGTCGCACACTCAGTCGTACGTATGGGGTCATTCGCACGACTGGATCCCAGTCGCACTACTCATTCGCACGACTTGATCTCAGTCGCACAACCTCATTCGCATGACAGAAAAGAATTTTTTCAAGTCCAAGTGATTCAAGACATTGTTAGCCAATGGATACTAATGTTTACTTTCTTTGTGTAACAGATGGCGAGTCGATGGACCATGAGTACGAAGCACAACATTTGTGCTCATCTGGATCTGACATCCAGAAATGCTTCAGACTTCTCTGGCATTATCACCTTTCTAAGGAGATCGAGGATTGCACACGCTATATCTGCTTCATGTACTCCATATCATTCTATACAGCAGGCCTTCTGGGAAGGTGCAGTAGTTGATCGATCCTCTGAGCCTCACTGTATCAGGAGTACTATCTTTGGAGAGGCTATAGAGATCACAGAGGAGGATCTTAGGATTGTGCTACAGTTAGGGGACGATGCTGACTGTCCTACTAGACTACACCCCCTTACTGTCAGAGGATGTTTTCTTCGAGCTAAGTACTCTGGGAGGGGTGCTCAACAAGAGCAACCTATGTCCCCAGTTCAAGTACCTTGCTCATGTGCTGCTGAAGTGCATAGCATCCAGGAAGGGAGGATTTGATGAGTTGTCTGATCAAATCCAGAACGCCTATGTAGCGTTGGTGCTGAACCATCCGTTCAGCTTCTCCAGGATGATCTTCACCTACTTGGTGGAGAACATTGAGGGGAAAGGGAAGGAGGGCTTCTGCATGTACCCCCGATTCATGCAGATGATTATAGACCAGAAGCTCCCTTCCCTGCCAAAGGAGAAAGAGGATGCAGTAGTGCTTGAGGTGATGGATGATACCACCTTAGGCCGGATGAAGGTATACAGGGGGAAGCAGGTGAAGCCCCCTGTCAGGCGATTGTTTAGGCATCTGGCCCGTGAGGACTATGTGGTGCCAGCTAGGAGGAAGTGGCGCCACGACGACAGTGATTCAGATGTTGAGCAGATTCTCTACCTACCGATGACTCTGATGATGATGACAGCGGGGATGCTGGAGATATCATGCCCACTCGATCGAGGGGCACAGCTACAGATAGTACACCTCCAGTATCTGCCCCCACCGAAGATAAAGCAGAGTCAGTTGGGTTTCACCAGTTTATACCTGGTGAGGATGATGAGGAGTCTGATGAGGAGCCACTGACTAGGACTGTGGGAAGCAAAGTCGTTCCCACAGAACATGGACTCCGGGCGGTTGGTGAACGCCCCAATGGATCGGGAGAGACTGCTACTGACCCGACCTATGCTCCAGAGCCGTCGAGCCGTGTTCTAGGGGGAGCATCCTCCTCGACAGGATCGAGGAAGAGAAGGATGGCTCAGCCCCACGGCATGAAGAAGAAGAAGCGCAGACTCACCTACATCACAACCACAGCCACCACGACTACCACCTCTACAGCCACACCATCCACCACCACAGCTACCACTACCACTACCACACCCCCTACTACTATCACCACACCACCCACCACTACATATATGCCATCCACCACCATATCATTCACACCTACATCACCACCACTCTCATCTAGACCTAACCCCATCTTCACCACTGCCACCACCACTACCACTAGCCACCAAGCCGGTCCATCATCACATCCCACCCACCTATATGGATCACCTCTACCTCCCATTGGGGTAGAGGAACAGCTATCAACGCTGAACCGTATGGTGATGCGTCTGTTAGCAGCTGATGAAGAGAAGACTGCGCAGATTCGTCAGCTGGCAGATCTCACAGCTGCACAGTCCCAGCAGATCTCTCAGCAGGCTCAGCTGATCGAGCAGCAGGCCCAGCAAATGGCTGCTCAGAGCCAAGAGATTTCCCAACTCCAAGAGCATAGAGTCATATCAGCTAAGAAGATTGAGGAGTTGGAGGATGCCAAAAGGACCATCTTGCTCAAGCTCAAGGGAACTAAAGATGAGCCTTTGAAGATCAAGGAAGGAGATGGTTTTGATGGTGATGATGATGATGAGGATGAGGATGAGGATGAGGATGAAGATGTAGAGAGTGATGATGATTAAGGGAATGAGGAAGAAAAGACAGAGGACAGGCAGGAGGATGATGATGATGAAGGAGGAGATGCAGCTGCATCTGCCTCAGCTCAGGGTGAAGAAAGAAGATCAAAGAGAAATCAAGACTAAAAAGCTTCTTCTTCTGCTTCACCTAGTGATGATCCAGCTATCCAAGATAAAAGTAATGATTAGATGTCTATGTATTTGATAGCTTTTGTACTTGAATCATGTATTTAAACTTATGTATTTGATGTTTATATTAAGTTTAATGCATTTCTGTCTTAATTATTAACTAATGTTTGATGTGTTACATGTTTAAATCAAAAAGATCCAAACTATCAAAGGGATGAATTTGATGTTGCTCCCCTTCAGCAGGTCAAGACTCAATTAACTATGATTCTTGATCTGCAAGGGATCGTCAGGAGATCTGTGAGTTATACCCCTGAAGAAGGGGAAATAATTCATGATCTTTCAAATGAGCAACTGGCTGAGATGTTCAAGCTAAATCCCGATGAGATCATTAAGGATGCTCCAACTTGCGAGTCTACCAGTGACGAAGAGCTGAACGACATTGATGAGATAGAGATAGAAGATGTCACAGCAGAGCACTATCCTCAGTACGCTGACAACGAGGGAAATGTGGTCCCCAATCTGGGTGAATCCCTAGTCAGTGATACATTTGAGGTATTAGATCAGATGGAGCAGGAGTCTGAGAAGACTGAAGGAAAGGCCCAAGCCTCAAACGATGATGTTGATATCAAAAGGGTTGAATGGGCTGCTTGTTTTGAGGAAATCCGAGCCCAACGCGCTGCTCCAAAACAGAATGTCTACACCAAACTCTACAGAGTGAAGAAACATCATAAGGTGTCAGGCAGGATTATAGCGTGGGCACATTTTGAGGATCTAAATGTTTATGCCATAAAGAGGGAGAAGGGCATAGAGTACTTTAGATTTCCACATGATCTAAAGGATCTCCCTGGTTTTGAGCTCAACCAGCTGGCGAAATTGAAGCTACTATATGCTGACCCAAGGAAGATGTCAGGCTGGTTTGAGGCTGCCCTGAAGAAAGAGTACCACACCAGGTGGGTCAACTTCAAACCTCAACAACCTACGAGGTATATCAGACGTTCAGAAGTTGATCCCATCACTGGTAAGCCCAAGATTGTGCTGAAGTGGAGTCCCCCAAGAACAATGTCAAGAATCCCTCTCAGGGAGATGCCACAGGACTTCACTCCACACTTTAAGTGGTGGTACTATGATTGGAGAACCGGGGAGGCGGTCATAGTTCTAAATAAAGAGGGACAAATGGATACCATCAGGGTGTTTGACCCGATGTGGCTCACTAACTTGTCCGCTAATGATGTTTACACATTATACAATTGGTCACTATTCTATGACACGCAAGATATTGTACAAGCCCTCCAATTCCAAAATGTCATAAGACTCTGCTTTGCGTTCGAGATACACGCAGGAGTCACAAGAGAGGAAAAGTACAAGAAGTATGAAGAGGTGATGCAGAAGGTAAGACATTAGATAGATCTAGGTCCAAGGGGGAGTTTGTTGATACATATGTACCTAGATCCTGATATGAATGTAATATGTCTTGTTTGTCTTACGCTTGTGTAATGGTTGGGATATTAATGAAATGAGAATGGTTGTTTGTGATTTATAATGTTTAATATTTCATTAATGAGTTGATATTAAATTGGTTATATAGGTTGTGATTGTTTGAATTGATACACATAATGTCATACTAATGAATACATTCAAAATTAGCAAAATGAAGTTCTCATGCGGATGGCCCATGCGAATGGACCATACGCATGAACAACTCTAGGCAATGACTCAGTCGCACGACTGAACCAGGAGACTGGATCAGTCGTATGATTGTAAAATGAGATTGACTCAGTCGCACGACTGGACACTCAATCGTGCGGATGGATCAACCGCATGGCTCAATCGCACGACTGAACCATGCTAATGGTTCAGTCACCCGAATGAGCAACCCTAACCTATAAATACCACCCAATTCGTGGAAAAACAAAAGCATTGAATTCCAATTCGACTCCAGACGTACCCTAGCCGTCCAGAAACCTCCAAGTTCATACTCCAAGTTCATAGAACGCTGTAGATCGATTCCTAATCGATTCTTAACGTTAGTTTCAATACCTTATTGATTCTACGTGCGTTCTCACTGATTGGATCGTCAATCAAATAGGATTCCGCACTATTTGGTTTGGTTTACACGTTAATCATTTGGTGTTTCGTTCAAATACCAGATCCTAACACATCATTACATCATTTCTTTCCATTGAACCCATGAACTTTTACCCTTCCGTCCGTTGGTACTGGACCGAAGCCTATCATAGACCTTCCATTACGGTGCACAGCACCTCGTGGCCACAATACCGAAGGTAAAAGTTCAGGTATACCATTGTCATGCGCTATGCCCTTCCATCCGTTGGTACTAGACCAAAGCCTATCATAGACCTTCCATTACGGTGCACAGCACCTCATGGCCACAGTACCGAAGGCAAGCAACAATGGTTTTATACAAATGGTCAATCACAAAGAAGGACCCCGATGTGCATCCTCCCGGGGTCGCGAACCCACACACCGTTGGGCTAACACCTTACAAAGGGGCGTGTCCCATTATACCATGCTTGCAAGACTTTTATTACATTCTATCGTTTATTAATGCATGCATTCATTCATCATGTTTCTCTTTTCTTATCTTCCACTTTACGTTACATAATACTTTGATTTCATTCATTAACATTCCACGTAAAGCCACATGAAAGATAAACATTCATCAAAATCAAGAACATCAACAAACACAGTCATTATTATCATACAGGGCAACATCATACATACATAACATACATCATGCATAAATATGCAACATCATCACCATCATGCCCAACATACCCTCTAAGGTCTCAACAGTCATCTTACATGAACTTACGGGAATTTCCATGTCAAAACTTACATCTACATTTTCCCCCGAAAGTCAGTAATTAAACTGCAATTTCCCCGGGTACAACAACCCTACTTGGGCGTATGGACACCCTTCAGTCGCATGGTCTTCCAGGCGACTGAACCTCATGCGAATGGACATCAAGCGAATGGACCCTATGCGAATGGACCTATGGGCGATTGGACATCTATGCGTATGGACTCTCAGTCGCATAGCTTCTATGCATATTGCCTTCAGTCACATGACTTCAGGCGCATGGGCTTCAGTCGCATACCCTTCGTGCGAATGAACCTCAGTCGCATAACCTTCGTGCGAATGAACCTTAGTCGCACACTCCTTCAATCGCATGCCTTACAGGCACATGAACTTCAGTCGCATGACCATCATGCGTATGGACCTCAGTCGTATGGCAATCATGTGCATGGACCTCAGTCGCACGCCAATCGGCCGTATGACTTCCAATCACACTCCAGTCGGACGCCTAGCCCTAGCTGATGCAGAATGCAGTTTCAGCCGAACGCAAACTGCTCCTTTCAGCCTCAAAGCTCTTCCAAACTCGATTTTAGCCCTAATCAACCATCCTAACCTTAGAAACACCTACCACAACACCATTCATGCATACACAAGCCCAAAATCCAACCCCAAACGCATCTCACGCAAACACATACAAATAGGTCAAATACACACACATACAAAAACGGGTTTTCTATGCTTTCTAGCCCTAAAATCGTTTGAAAACATGTAAATGAGGGGTCCTAGAACTCACACAAACGACCACAACGAGAAGAGCTTTGATTGGACTCGCTACTCAACGATTTTCAAGCTCGAACCCACACGAACCAAGCTTGAGGCCACTTTTCTCCCTTTCTTCTCCCTTTAGCGATTGAGTGGTGAAATGGGGGAGGGAAATGGCTGCAAATCCCCTTTTAATTCCCTCATTCATCCAAACTTCTTCCCGTTTTGGAAAGTTTGGTCCCTTGAATTTCGACTTTATTTCTTTTTCTTCTTTCCCCTAATGGATTATGATATCAAGCTATGTTTGACTTCAGTCACACATCTTCAAGTATTATCTGAATTCCGGGTATCCATCACTTCAGTCTTCCCCCTCAGCTTTAACCTCCTCCTAATGTATAGCTTCATAAAGGATATCACATCCGAATCAAGATTAAAATGTTCAATCTTGATTACTTACAACTTATGATGTATTAGGCATATGACAGAGAGATCCAACTCCCATTTAGGATTCCTGAAGAACCCGATTATTCAATCCGATGACAAGATTCTGTGATGACAAACTAGATCATCTAAAATATTCTTCCCCCTAAGTAAGATGTAATAAGCCTATATTTTCAGAGCAAGAATACCAAACAATCTTGATTTTTCACTTAACTAACTCATTCGATCATTATCCCCATTAGTAAGATAAGATAAGCCCACATTATCAAGTTTCAATTCACGAATTACCCAAATCAAATGTTATAGATATAGAATCTTGAACTTGATCAAAAAAACCAAAAACCCCTATTTAAGTATCAACCTTCAAATCATCCAGCATTTTCCAGTCACAGTTTATAGATGATGAAGTTTTAACATGGTGAAGTTTTTACATGAGAAAATTTTCTCAAATGACGGTTACTGCTGCGAATATTTTGCATGAAAGTTTTCTCATGAAGAGTTTCTTAATGAAAAAGTTTTCTAATGAAAACTTTTCTCATGGAAAGTTTTCTCATGAAAAAGTTCTCACATGAAAAGTTCTCACATGAAAGTTTTCGCATGAAAGTTTTCGCATGGAAAAGTTTTATCATGAAAAGTTTTCTCATGAAAAAGTTTTCGCAAAATACGGTTTATTTTTTGTCAAGTTCTTGCACGATGCACTTACTCCCATGAAACCTTCAATCAAAATTGACTTTTATGATTTTGAGAATCACTGCTACGGTCTAAAGTGTTCGTTTTCCACCAAAAGTTTAAGATACCGAGCGTAATGATGTATCAAAGCCGATTACACATGTGTTCACTCTCGGTTTCACATTTTTTTCCTTCGAAACCGGTCTAAACTTGATCTAAACCTTTATATCTTCAACCTCCATGCTTAATGTTTTAAATGGATGATCGCGAAATGAAAATCCGTGTATGAAGAGCAACACCTTGCTCTGATACCAAACGTAAAGTCCTCAGCACGATCGACTCCACATATTGTTGCACTTGATAATCAAATTAAGACGGATGTGTGCATGTGCAATATCTACAAATTCAAAAAAACTCAATCGAATATTATTAATCAAAGAATTACAATACCAAAGGAGTTTACATCGTTTAAGCTCGATCCACCCGAGGTGAGCTCCCCTCGGGTGGCCTATCACACATCTCTCTGCTCTCTCACTCTCAGAGCACCTTTACAAATGATCACACATAATGAAATACAAAGGAGAAACATCTATATATACTATCCAGATGTTCTCGTGTGAGAACATTAAGTTCTCGCACAACAACTACAAGTTTTCGTGCAATAAGATTTTTATCCTGGAGTTCTTGCTTCCTTGTATTTCTCGCATGATTTGAGTGTTTTCTTTATGCTTGATATTGTAATCCATAAATTATAGTTCCTTACATTTTGAATTGGCTTTTTTACTTAGTATTTTTAAATTATTTTCCTAAATTTAGTCAAACTTCAATCAATTGTTGAAGATCACTAGTGTATTTCCAATTAAAGGATTACCTTTAAAATTTTGAGTTTTTCAAATCGATCAAACCACTTCAAAATTAATCTTCAAAACCCTCGAATGGAAACCCTTGAACAAAGGTTAGATTAGATTTTCACTCTAACACCTCTTAATCCCTGTTTTTTTTGTATATTGGAATGAACAGTACTGATGAGCACCAAATACTATCTAATCCATATCAATGTCTGATTAATTGTCTTAAACTTTTTGATGATTGTTAGAAATCACAAACTAAAGCTAAGTAGCTTAAATTTGTAGAAAACAAAACCAATGAGTAGATCGATTCAAAATGTTGGTGAGTTCAAAGAGCTAAGGTCCTAATACTTATAGATCTAGTTTGAAGATTTATCAAAGATTAAATAATCTTTTGATTCAACTACTATTTAATGAAAAATTATCAATATAGTAATAATAATCAATCAAACAAGAATCAAAAAGAGGATAATCAAATTAAGCACATGAGATCATGCATTACATCAAAAGTTGCCCATACAACACTGATATAAAATTTTGGATTTTTCATGAATACACCTAGTCATATTTATTAGTGGTGTTCAAAAATATCCGAATCCGAATTGTAAATCTGAAAATGTGAAATTCGGATATTTGGAATTTCGGATTCAAATTTGGATAGTGATTTTGAGAATTTTCGGATATTTCGGATATTCGCAATATCTCAAAACATTTCTATAAAAATTTACAAATATTATATATTAATTAAATAATTTGGATATTTTAGATATTTTGGATATTTTAATAAGAACTTTGGATATCTGAAAAAAATTCAATAAAAATTGTTATATTTTTACTAAATTTATTAAATAATACAATTTTTTTAATTCGGATTCGGATAGCGAAATCCACTATCCGAAATTTTTGGATATCCGAAATTCGGGTATCCAAATTTGAACACCCTTGATAATTATAGCCTTGGCATAATGATTGACACTAACATTTATGGCATTTATAGACTAACATCCGAATTCTCTATCTCAAAGTAAATAAAATAACAGTCTTCCTCTGATTTGATATAATAAGCTTCGCAACCGAGCTTTGAATCTCCACATCTGATTTATGTTAGTTAGATTAGTTAGGATCGTGTATTGAACGAAATACTAACTGATTAACGTGTATATCGAATCAAATAGTGCGGAATCCTATTTGATTGACGATCCAATCAGTGAGAACGCACGTAGAATCAATTAAGGATTATATCTAAACGTTAAGAACGATATGGAATTGATCTAGTACGACCTGTGAACTTGAAACAGGTTCTTAGAGGTCTCTGGATAGCTAGGGTACATCTGGAGTCGAAGTGATATGAATTGTTACGTTTTCCCACAAATTAAGTGGTATTTATAGGTTAGAGTTTCTCATTCGGGCGACTGAACCATTAGGATGGTTCAGTCGTGCGATTGAGCCATGAGGTTGATCCATTCGCACGACTGAGTGTTCTGTTGTGCGACTGAGCCAATCTCATGTTACAATCATACGACTGATCTAGTCTCCTGGTTCAGTCGTGCGACTGAGTCATTCGCATGAAGTTGTTCATGCGTATGGTCCATTCGCATGGGCCATTGGCATGAGCACTTCATATTACTAAGTTTGAATGTATTTATTAATCATTACATTATCAAGATTCATTCAAACAACCAAAAAATTATATAATCAAGTCAATATACGTTAAACAACTCATTAATGAAATATTAAACATTATAAACACAACCAAACATTTACATTTCATTAAGTACCCAACTATTACATAAGTGTAAGACACTAATGACTTTTTACATTCAGTTCAGAAACTAGGGACACATGTACCTACAAACTCCCCCTTGGGCCTAGTTTCATCTAATGTCTTACCTTTTATATAACCTCTTCATACTTCTTGTACTTCTCTTCTTTTGTAACTCCTGCGTGTATCTCAAACGCAAAGCAGAGTCGTATAACATTTTGAAACTTTAAAGCTTGTACAATATCATGAGAGTCATAGAATAGTGGCACTTGTATAATGTGTATACATCATTTGCAGACAAGTTTGTGAGCCACATCAGGTCAAATACCCTGATAGTATCCATTTTTCCCTCTTTGTTCAAGACTATGACTGCCTCTCCTGTCCTCCAATCATAGTACCACCATTCGAAGTGTGGAGTGAAGTCCTGTGGCATTTCCCGTAGTGGGATCATAGACATGCTGCGCGGAGGACTCCCTTCAGCACTATTCTTGGTTTTCCAGTTATGGCATCATCCTCAGACCTTCGGATATACCTCGTTGGTTGTTGAGGTTTGAAGTTGACCCATCTGGTGTGGTACTCTCTTTTAAGAGCTGCTTCAAACCATCCAGACATCTTGCGTGGATCAGCGTATAGCAATTTCAGCTTCGCTAACTGGTTCAGCTCAAATCTAGGAAGAGTCTTCAGGTTGTGTGGGAACCTGAAGTACTCGATCCCTTTCTCACGTTTAACTGCATAAACGTTGAGATCTTCAAAGTAAGCCCATGCTATGATTCTGCCCGACACTTTGTGATGTTTCTTCACTTTGTACAGCTTGGTGTAGACAGTCGACTTTGTCGCACTGCGTTGGGCTCTTATCTCTTCAAAGCATGCAGCCCACTCAGCCTTTCTGATATTAACTTCATCATCCGAGGCTTGGGCCTTATCTTCAGTCTTGTCCGACTCTTGTTCCAGTTTATACAGAGTCTCCAAGGTTTCACTGACTAGATTGTCTCCCAGATTGGGAATGACATTACCCGCATTGTCAGTGTACTCTGGATAATGCTGGTCAGTGACATCTTCAATCTCAATTTCATCCACATCGTTGAGCTCGTCGTCACTTTCCACATGGACTGTTGGAGCGTCTTTCACGATCTTGTCGACATTGAGTTTGAACATTTCTGCTATTTGCTCGTCAGTGAGATTATGAATGATCTCTCCTTCTTCAGGAGTGTACATCAAGATCTCCTGACTATACCCTGCAGATCAAGAATCAACGTGAGTTGAGTCTTGATCTGTTGGAGGGGAGCAACATCATATTCATCCCTCTGAAAGTTTGGATTTGCTTGATTTAGACATTCAACACAGCAATCATTAGTTAATAATCAAAACAGAAACATCAACATTAAATATAAACATTCATTTCATTAATGTGATACAAGATTCAAATACATATGATTTAAATAACAAAGACAGCTAAGTATTACTCTTGTCCTGGATCATATGCTCTTCTGCTGACGGGGCAGTTGTGGAGGCACCTTGATCTTGTGCTTTCTTCATCCTCCTCTCACTTGCAGGTGTGGCACCCGCAGCAGATGTGTCATCTTCATCATCATCAACATCCTCATCACCAGCAACATCACCAGCATCAGTATCATCCTCAATGTCATCACCATCGTCGTCATCATCATCACTGTCATCATCACTACCATCACCATCTCCTTCCTTGATCTTTAAGGGCTCGTCCTTGGATCCCTTGAGCCGCAGCATGATGGTCTTGTTGGTGGTATCCAACTCCTCTATCCTTTAGCTGATTGGACATGTTGCTCCCGGAGTTGGGACATCTCTACGCGTTGTGCATCCGTCAGCTGGGCCTGCTGCTCTATCTGTTGTGCCTGTTGAGATATCAGCAGAGATTGGGCAGCAGTAAGGTCTACTAGCTGACGAATCTGAGCAGTCTTCTCGTCATTGGCAGCCAACAGCCTCTGCACCATACGGTTAAGTGCCGAGAATTGTTCCTCTACCCCACCAGGAGGTAGAGGTGATCCAGATGTATAGGCGGGGTGTGAAGACGGGCCGGCATGGTGGCTAGTGGTGGTGGTGGTGGCAGTGGTGAACATTGGGGTTGGTCTTGATGAAGGTGGTGGTGGATGAGGTGTGGTAGATATGGTGGTAGATATGGTGGTAGCTGGGATGGTGGTAGTAGGTGGAGTGGTGGTAGTAGGTGGAGTGGTGGTAGTAGGTGGAGTGGTGGAGGTGGAGGTAGTAGTGGTGGTGGTGATGAAAGTCAACCTTCTCTTCTTCTTCTTCAACCCGTGGGGCTGAGCCATCCTTTTCTTCCTCGATCCCCTCGAGGTGGATGCTCCCCCTGGAACCCTGCTGGACTGATCAGGAGCATAAGTAGGATCAGTGTCAGCCTCCCCAGATTCGCCCGGGTGTCCACCAACCTCCCGAATACCTCGGTCGGTGGCAACCACCCCACTCCCCACAGTGCGGGTTAGGGGCTCCTCATCAGTATCCTCCTCCTCATCAGCACAAAAGTCCTGATGGAACCCAGCAGCCTCTGCTCCATCATGGGTGGATGCTGGAGATGCTGTGTCAGCAGTGGCGGCCCTTTGTTGAGTGGGCCCTGCATCTCCACCATCGCCACTATCATCGTCATCTGAATCATCGTCTGGGCGCTCTAGCAGCTCAACATCCGAATCACTGTCTACGTTACGCCATTTACGCCTCTGCGGCGCAACGTAGTCCACCTTGGCCAGATGGCCTATGAGTCTCTTTACCAGGGGCTTGACTTGCTTTCCCCGGTAAACCCTCATACGACCCAGTGTCGTATCGTCCATAATCTCTAATGCCATAGCGTCGTGGCTGTCCTTTGGCAGCGAGGGCAGCTTCTCGTCAAATATCATCTGTAGAAACCTAGGGTACATGCAGAAACCCTCTTTGCCCTTCGCCTCCAAGTTCTCTATGAGATAAGAGAAGATCATGCTAGAAAAGCTGAATGGGTGGTTCAGCACCAGTGCCACATAGGCATTTTGTATCTGGTATGAAAGGTCGTCGAACCCAACCCTACGTGAAGCTATGCACTTTAGGATGACGTGGGCCAAGTACTTGTACTGGGGACACAGGTTGCTCTTATTGAGCACCCCTGAGTTAATATCCCCAGCTAACTTCATCCTCATGAAGCACCCTCTCACCGTCAGTGGGTGAAGTCTGGTGGGGTGGTCTGTGTCATCTCCCAACCCAAGTACACGCTGAATGTCTTCAGCGGTGATCTCAATATCCAGTCCACAGATAGAGCTCCTAATGCGGTACGGCTCACGTGATCGGTCAACTGATGCATTCTCCCAAAAGGCCTGTTGTAGAGACCTGTAAGGGGTTCATGGTGTAGAAATAGCCCAGTGGATCCTGGATCGCTTAAGGAAAGCGATGATCCCTGCAAACTCCGCCCCATTTCGAGATGTGGAGTCCAAGTGAGCACAGATGTTGTGCTTGGGGTTGATAGACCATCTATCAGCCATCTATCTGTAACACAAGACACAGAAATATTAGATAATCACACGACACAGATCAGTTCTAATTAACTTGATTTAATTCATTCGGGTTCATTCATGCGATTGAACCATGCGACTGTGTTCAGTCGGTTGTCATGTCATGCGACTGGATTCAGTCGGTTGTCATGTCATGCGACTAAATTCAGTCGGATGAATGAACAGGCGACTGAGTTCAATCGGTTGACTGAGCCTGCGATTGGTTCAGTCGGCCAACTGAGCTCATTCGTATGATCCATTCGGCTGATTGAGCCATTCG
Source organism: Flaveria ramosissima (assembly GCA_025215565.1). NCBI lineage: Eukaryota > Viridiplantae > Streptophyta > Magnoliopsida > Asterales > Asteraceae > Flaveria > Flaveria ramosissima. Next base: position 13,986,180 of record CM046037.1, read on the forward strand.
ACCAGCTCAATCGTGCGATTGGAGTTCATCCTGACGACCAGTCGCATGACCCACTGTTCGGTCGACTGAGATTCGAATCTTGACCAATTCGTGAAATTAAACGTTGTGTAATGGCTCTTTAGACTCGCAATCACTTACTAATAACCTAATAACTTTAGTTTTAACATTTTACTTGGTTTAAGTGGGTTATTAGTCCATTAACAGGTTCGGTTCTTGTGAGGGTCTTATTTCGCAGATTAGGGCACCATTCCTCCAGATTTCGGTGAGTTTCAACTCATGTTACCTGTATAATCACACATAAACGTCAGAATGTCAATAGAAGTATAAAATCTTGGTCTGGTGAAATTTTGGCAAAGTAACGGTAGGCTATGCGATTTGAGGGCGATTAGGGGTGATGAGTCGAATGCGATCGACTGTGCCTTATTTATACTGAATCGGAGTTCAATCGGCCGACTGGACCCATTCGCTCATTTCATTCGGGCGAATGGACCTCAGTCGTGCGATTGGCTCAGTCGATCACCTTCAGTCGGCTGACTGGAGTTCAGTCGGGTGACTGGCTCATTCGCACACTCTCATTCGGTCGAATGGCTCATTCTGATAAGCCATTCGGTTGAATGGTCCATACTCATGTCCATTCGGCTGTATAAGGCATGAGTATGGTCCATTCGTACGGTTGGTCCATACTCATGGTCCAGTCGTGCTAATGGGTCATACTCGTGAATTTTTGACTTTATGACCATTTGACATTTAAACCCTTTTAAACTGTTGATTTAATATTATGAACATTTGATCATCTCAGACATGATCATTTTAACTTGAAAAACTTTTGACCACCTCAGACATGATCCTTTTAAACACTTTGTCACCTCAGACGTGACCCATTTACCTTTTGAAAACACGTGCGATCACCTCAGACGTGACCCTTTTAGGTGATTTACTCCCCGATAGAATTCCATGGCATAGTCCGATGTTTAACAAACTAAATTGACGAAATTTAAACAAAATAAAAGAACTAAAACTGAAAAACAAATCTAAGACATGTTTTTGTGGTTTTGTGAGGGTTAAATCCTAAGATGTAAATCTAAAGATTTCATTTCCTGAAAAGGCAGCCTCAATTCATTTTGACCATACATGGACCAATTCAATTTGGAATCATACAGAAAGGTCAAATCATTCGGGACATGTTATCAAACACCTTTTAATGCTCTATTCTTGTTGTTCATCTAGAGTCGTTGGCAAATTTAGGAAATCATACTAGTACTACCAGATCCCCACATTGATCTAGACTTTCAAGAATTGTAGCCACGATGATTGTCAGTATACTGGTCCTTTTAAATTCATACACAGACTTTTGACACAAATTGGTGATAGTTTAAGGTTTAATTAATTCAACCAACATTTGTGGATCCCACGCTTATGTGGTAATCAATATTCCTCAGGAGATTTTTGAGCGGTCTACGGGTACTTTGACAAGAAGAAACTATTCTTAGAGCTTTCAAAGAGAAGCCAAGCCTCAGGTCAATGCCATCGCACAGCAGAGAGGCGGCAAACAACAATGAATTCTAGAATATCTAGGTTATGCTTATCCTCAGGTCAGTGCAATCGCACAGCAGAGAGAGGCACACAACCTATCTTCTTGTTAGAGCATCTTTATTTTTCTTTTGCACATAACGCACCAACAACATAAGTTATTAGCTTGATAGCGTTTGCTTTTCATTTTTTCGTGCTTTGCTCTATTTATGGTCATCCGCTCACATTTGTGGCGTTTAATTACTCGTCACCCCTTATTGGAATATTATTGATTGTGTTAACCAGTGATAAGATGGAAACCCATAGTCAGTTGAACAACTTAGTTTGATCTTGAGATCACCAACCAGGTCTAATCATCTATTGTGTTGAATCTACCGACATATCATCTGTGGTCTAGCAAACTCTAGGTCTACTTTCGTTGTGTTACCATAGTAGTAACCAGTTTTGCTATCATTTTTCCTTTTATATTGCTCAGACTACACAGACTTATACTTTAAATTTGGCATCTAATACAATTTAAACTTTTAAAGTCCCAATTGATTTGTTCCTGTGTACTATCATTTTTCAAAGTCATTGAATCGGTATCACATATATGACCTACTTTCTATAAGCTTGCCTCTCCTTCTTCCTTGTTTTTTTTAATGTTACTAGCTGACCTATTCTCCCCCTAAAATTCTAAAACCGTAACCGATCTACGCTTTTTAGGATTTTAATAGACAACAAAATAACATAAATTTAATTTAACTCCTAAGAATAAAATAGATAAATAGATAAAAGGAATGAAAAAAGAAAGAAATTTGACTATACACATCGGACTACACATGGTCATCATCGGGAATTACATCACTTTTCTTTTTAACGTCGTTGACCTCTAACAAATAAAAGAAACGTGGTTTATCAAAAGCCTTTGTATAGAGGTCAGCGCGTTGAAAGTCAGTGTTTATTTTTACCACATCGATTAAATTCTTTTCAAAGCAGTCACGTATAAAGTGATATTTTATGCCGATGTGTTTGGTCTTAGGATGTTGTACCGGATTTTTAGTTACTGCAATTGCAGCAGAGTTATCAACAAAAATAGGAGTAGAAGAGAAATTCAAACCGTAGTCCCGCATTTGCTGTTGAATCCAAATGATTTGTGAACAGCAACTTGCAGCAGCAACGTATTCGGCTTCACAGGTTGACAATGCAACCGAGGTCTGCTTCTTACACTGCCAGGTCACTAATCTCCTCCCAAAGAATTGACACCCTGCTGATGTAGACTTGTAGTTCATCTTGCAGCCACCGTAATCCGAGTCACTATACGCCGTAAGCTCGAAGTCATCGTCATGAGGATACCACAACCCAAGTGTTGGAGTACCCTTTGGATAACGGAATATCCTTTTGACCCCTATCAGATGGTTAACTTTTCGCTTTGCCTGATATCTTGAACATAGACATGTAGCATACATGATATCAGGTCTTGAGGCAGTGAGGTACATGAGAGATCCAATCATTCCTCGATACATGGTGGCATCGACCAATTCACCGTTTTCATCGGGTGCTACATCGTGGTTTGTAGCAAGTGGAGTCCCAGCTGCAGAAGCATTCTCCATGTCAAACCGACTGAGAATATCTCCTACATACTTGGTCTGATGTAGGAATATTCCCTTTGGTGTCTGATCCACCTGTAACCCGAGAAAGAACTTCATCTCTCCCATGGCACTCATCTCAAACTCAGCCTTCATTACTACTTCAAACTCTTTACATAAATCTTCGTTCTTTGACCCGAAGATGATGTCATCAACATAGATTTGAACAAGCAGTAAATCACCATCTTTCTCTTTGATAAACAGTGTGCAATCAATAACACCTCTGCGAAAGCCGTTTTCACAAGGTGAGTCGAGAGTTTCTCATACCAGGCCCTTGGGGCTTGACGAAGCCCGTATAAAGCCTTGTCGAATTAGTAAACTCTGTCCTGATGATATGGATCTTCAAATCCCTCAGGTTGACTGACGTACACTGTCTCTCGGATTTCACCATGAAGGAATGCACTCTTCACATCCAATTGATAAACTTTAATCTTCATATACGATGCATAGTCAAGGAAGATGCGGATGGCTTCCATTCTTGCCACGGGTGCAAACACTTCATTGTAATCTATTCCCTCGACTTGTCGAAATCCTTGAACTACAAGTCGAGCCTTGTTCCTGATAATGACGCCTTGGTCATCTTTCTTGCATTACAAGACCCATTTGGTGCCAATGACCTTAGCACCTTTAGGTCTATCCACCAAAGTCCATACCCTTAACTTCTTGAACTGAAGAAGTTCTTCTTGAATGGCACTCACCCATGCCTCATCATTCAGTGCTTCACTGACGTATTTTGGCTCAAACTGCGAGACAAAACAACGATAAGCACCGTCGTGAATGTATCCTTTTTCCATTACCGAGGCATAATCAGCTGAATATAGCTGATTTGTCTGCACTCCTGATCTGACATCCCCAATGACATTGTCCAGGGGATGATAAACATTTAAACGTGATCCTGGAGTGGTGGGAACAACTACCTCAGAGTCAAGATTATGAACGTTTGGTTCTGTATCTGAGGCAATAGGAGTTTGAGGTTCCGAAGTCGCATATGCATCACTGTTAGAGGCTTGTGGACTTGCAGGAATTCGAACCTGTTCCTCCTGATTGTTCAGATCATTTTCCACAGCTTCATCTTCTGAGGAGGGGTCACTTGCTTTGAGTGCTCCCCCTGAGTGGTGAGACGAGTCACCTTGTGAACTAGATGATGTTAAATCTAGTGACAGTGAGTTCAAAACATCATACATCATCCTGGTTGCTAACTATTCGTCAGAAGTGGAGATAGGTATGTTGAAGGACTTGAAGAATCCATCATAGTCGAAAAAGAAGGCAGGTCCTTTTCCAGCAGGTGGGGTGGTGCATCTTTGAACGTCCACGTTACACCACACTTCAACTAGACCCGTTGAGTTGTTGTAAACTCTCTTGTTCGGTATGTTGTATCCTAGGAAGATACCTTCTTCAGCCTTCTCGCTGAATATTCCCTCCTGAGTCTTCTTCAGTAGGGTGCACGGTGCGCCAAACGGTTCGAGATACTCTAGATTATGTTTACGTCGTTGTAGTAACTCGTAATATGTCTTGCCATGGCGTTTAACTACCAGAACTTGATTTAACGTGTAACACGCATTTGCCACTGCCTCATTCCAGAATTGGATAGGCAGTTTCGAGTCTGCTAGCATTGTCTGTGCTGTCTCTATCAAGCTGCGATTCTTTCTCTCAGCAACGCCATTCATCTGAGGCGTGTAGGCAGAAGTGAACTGGTGCACAATTCCCTTTTCCTTGCAGTAAGCCTCCATCCACTGATTCTTGAACTCGGTTCCTTTGTTTGAGCGTACCTGTCTTACCTTTAGCTTGTAGAGAGACTCCACTGTAGTTACTAATTTCTTGAAAGACTCAAATGTTTTTGATTTGGATTTTAGAAACATTACCGAAGAGAATCTTGAGTAGTCATCAGTACTACATAGCAGTACAAGTCACCTACAATGCTTCTTGTACTGACTGGACCAACAGATCTATGTAAAGAAGTTCAAGAGGAAGCTTGATGGAATGAACTTTCTTTTCCTTATGAGACTTCTTCGTCTGTTTGCCTTTCTTGCACGCCACACAGAAATCCGAAAGTTGGAAACTTTTAACGTTAACTCCTCTCACTAGATCATTCTGGATCAAGTGATTCATCTTCCGCGGATTAATGTGTCCCATTCTCCGATGCCAGGAGATGGAGTCCTTCTCAGTATCCTTTGACAAGAAGCACTGAACTTCATGATCCATTGTGGAGGCCGTTGAAAGGTCCAAGACATAAAGATCTTTATATCTTGAAGCTGTCATCAAGACTTGGTCCTCCGGAATCACATAGTCCTTTTTCAGGACATAGCACTTCTTGTTGTCGAATATAACCTTAAAGCCTTTGTCACATATTTGGGATACAGAAAGTAAGTTGTTTTGGAGTTGTTGAACGTAGTTTACTTTATCAAACTTCACTTTCTGATTTCCCACTTCCCCTTGAGCTGTGATATACCCTCCTTTGTTACCAGCAAATGAAACATGCCCTTATTTTATTTGTTTGACATTTGATAAGAGTGCCCTGTTTCCAGTCATGTACCTGGATGCTCCGCTATCGACAATCCACGTGTTGGTTTCAGCACTGTAGCGAACACCCTGCACATTCAATTGAAAAAATTAGTTCAGGTTAGGAACCCAAGCCTTTACTGGCTTGGGTTTCCCAGAGGCATCACACATCATAAATTCAACCCATTGACCTTTAGATGGTGAGGGAAGCTCAGGTGTCTTCTTGTCCTCATTATCAGACACTGAGGTTGACTTTTCTTTCCATAAACCAGCTTTGTGTAAGGCCTGTTTGTGATAAACAGACGACTGGCTAATGGGTTGAACTTTAGGTTCACTAGCTCTTCTAGGTGGAGTCAAAGAGTTCCTCTTAGAAGACCTAGGTTTTTATTCCTAAAGTTTAACTTTCTTCCTAGGTGTCTGATAGTAAGGACAGTAAGAAGCAATGTGTCCACACTCTCCACAGTTGTAGCATGACCTTCTATCAACATTATGAATAAACTGTCTTTGTGGAGACGTGTGTGACACCGGAGTGACATTGTTCTGTTTGGGTTTTGACTCTACTTCTTTTGATGTTTTATCTTGTTTAACAAATTTAATTGTTTTAACATTCTTAACATCCTTTCCATTTTGTTTATTTGGACTTTGACATGAAACATGTAGATTGGTTAACAGTAATAGTCTTTTTAGGTTTAGATTTGACTTTGTTTGACCCAGACTTTATATTAACCTTTTCAAACTCTTTTTCCAGATTAACACAAGGCATTTTACGTTTTGCCTTTGAAGTGGCCTCCTTTTGTTTAGTTCCAGATTCATTTGAAGTACATGAGGAATCTGGATCACTTACAAGAGGAGTAGACACCACATGATCCTTGATTGGATTGTTATTTATTGGTTTACTCTTAGTGTTCATCAAGGTCTCAGGTGGTGGTGGAACCACTTTATATCCCAAACCCTCCTCATTGTTACGCTCTCTCACTAAGTGTTGGACAATATGAGATGAACTTGTCCAACTATGCAGTTTTTGCTTTAATGAATTAACTTCTACTTCTAAAACTGCTTTTTGTTTCTTAGTGTCTTCTAGGGAGTTAAGATAGTACCTAATGTCATTAGCTTGGTTAAAGGCTACTACTTCTGTTTCCCTAAGCTGTTTATTCAATAGGTCTATCTTTTCTTTGTAACTATGCTCATTTTGTTTTAAAACTCTGTTAGCCTCAGTGCACAGTTGCAAATCCTTTACTAAGCTATCATTATGATCTAATAACCTAGCAAATTTCAAGTCAATGCTCTCCCTAAATTTATTACAATCAGAACAAGCATGATTATTGAAAAGTTGTTCAGTAGTACTTACCTGAGAAGGTTCTGATGAATCAGCCATCAAAGCAGAGTCTGGTGTTTCTGGTTCTGGTGATTCTGATGTTGTAGTAGTTGTCCCTTCTTTAGGCATGTAGTTGACCTCAGTTGCAGTCTCTTCAATGTTTGACATCGCGAGTTCCACTGAATCATCATCTAAGTCCTCCACACTAGCAATGTTGGACTCTCCCGGAGAGACAAACCGAAAGCTCCAGTCCTGTCCCTCATCATCATGAGCAGTCAAGGCTTTAGGATCCTTGCTTGATGAAGTAGGACTGCTAGTTGGCTTATCTTGACGAGTGAAGGATGAGAATGGATTCCCGTTTCCAGTTTTCTTGGGCTTCACACACTCTCGTTTGAAGTGCCCCTTTTCTCCACAGTTGAAACAGGTCACCTTGCTCTTGTCAAAACCAAAGGTAGTGTCCTTAGTAGCAACCAAGTTTTGTCCGGTCTTCTTGACAAACTTCTTAGCTCTCCGGACAGCACTTGCTAAGGCCCACATTATATCCATCCTTTCCAGCTCTATCTCATCTACCTGCTCGTAGTCCTCGTCTGCCGGATGGCAGTTTCCAATTTTCCCAGCAACAAGTCCATCATAGGAGTGGACTACAGCTGCTAAGAGATCCATGTGCTCTCTTGCTACTTCTACTGTCACATTACCGAGATTCTCGGTCTTCAATCTTGTAGCACTTGCTTCAGATGCAATGTATTGGGTACTAGACGACCCTGACGTTTCTGACCCTGAAGTAGAGGCTTGAGAAGGACCAGCTGAGCTTGACACAAAAGCTGTCTGAAGTGGTACTCCAGACGTTTTGGCTTGTGGAGTCGCGTTGTACAGTGCCGGATTCTGAGTATAAGAAGACTTTTGAGCTCTGTACTTCATCCTTAATGCTTCCTCTCTCAGCTTCAGAATGAAATCATTTGTGTCCAACTTCGCTAGCATACCATTCTGTCTGAGATTTGAGACAAAAGAAGCCCATTTCTCTGGCAACCCATCTGCGAAGTTTGACACCTTGTCCTCCGTGGTCGTTGTAACTCTATGAGTGTGCAGCTCACTCATCAAGTGGTAGAACCTATCAATGACGTCATCCAAACTCTCATTACCCATCGATGAGAAGTTGTCAAACTCCTTCTTCAACTTTTTAGCCTTTATAGCTTTCAATGACGCATTCCCATCATACCGTTTCTCCAGCTCATCCCATAGCTTCTTTGCTTGCTTGTTCTCAGAAAATTGATGGAAAATGTCCTTAGGAATTGACAGAGTAAGCAAAGCATAAACTCTCTTTTCAGCATTGTATTTGACTTTTTGTCCATCAGTCATGCCACCTAGTGTAAGTTTGACTCCATCAGCACCTACTGGCATACTATACCTCGTCTCAATTGCTTCCCACATATTGGGATCTACTCCATTTAAGTAGATCTCGAAACGTTGCTTCCAGTGTGAGAATTCATCTAACGTGATTAGCTTAGGGGGTTTGTTGTGATTCCCTACTTCACTCTCCAGTAGCAGTAAATTCTGAATACGTGAGTATTTCCCTGCTGTGAATGTTGAGTATTGGTCCTCCATTGCGATTAACTTTAGTTTGGAACAAACTGTTTCACTTGTACGAATGGAGCTGTGCGATTGGGCTATTTGTGCGATTGAACAATGCGAATGGTTCAATCGTGCGGCTGAACTAATGCAGATGGTACAGTCGGGCGAATGAACTGATGCGGTTGAGCAATGCGAATAGACTGCTCAGTCGTACGAATGGAGGTACGAATGAGTCCATCGTGCGTATGAGGGATGCGAATGTGTTCAGTCGTGCGATTGAGTCAATCGTGCGACTGAAGCTGTTGGATTTCGAAAATTTATAGGTTTAAGGTGTTTTTGCCGTAACAACCCGAATTTTCACTAACCCTAATTGCCGTATGCCAGAAAAACCAAACTTTATGAGCAGGAGACATCTAAGACACCGTTTGACACGAAAAGATTGCGTTTTTAGTGAAAAAACAAAATTTTTGTATCAAAAACGATTGAATCACACGTAATCAAGAGCCAAAGCTCTGATACCACTTGTTGGGATCGTGTATTGAACGAAATACTAACTGATTAACGTGTATACCGAATCAAATAGTGCGGAATCCTATTTGATTGGCGATCCAATCAGTGAGAACGCACGTAGAATCAATTATGGATTGAATCTAAACGTTAAGAACGATATGGAATCGATCTAGTGCGATCTGTTAACTTGGAACAGGTTCTTAGAGGTCTCTGGATGGCTAGGGTACGTCTGGAGTCGAAGTGATATGAATTGTTATGTTTTTCCACGAATTAAGTGGTATTTATAGGTTAGGGTTTCTCATTCGGGCGACTAAACCATTAGCATGGTTCAGTCGTGCGATTGAGCCATGCGGTTGATCCATTTGCACGACTGAGTGTTCAGTCGGGCGACTGAGCCAATCTCATGTTACAATCATACAATTGATCCAGTCTCCTGGTTCAGTCTTGCGACTGAGTCATTCGCATGAAGTTGTTCATGCGTATGGTCCATTCGCATGGGCCATTCGCATGAGCACTTCATATTACTAAGTTTGAATGTATTTATTAATCATTACATTATCAAGATTCATTCAAACAACCACAAACCTATATAATCAAGTCAATATGCGTTAAACAACTCATTAATGAAATATTAAACATTATAAACACAACCAAACATTTACATTTCATTAAGTACCCAACTATTACATAAGTGTAAGACACTAATGACATATTACATTCAGTTCAAAAACTAGGGACACATGTACCTACAAGATTCTTCCATGCATGTGACAACCCTAAACTTAGGATTTCATACGTTAATATTTTTTATAAACCATCATATATATTACTCTGTATTTGGTTAACTCATTATAAATTATATGTGTTTATGTAAATATATGTATGATGTACGTATGCATGCTTGCATGCATGATAGAATTTACGTATGCATTAGTTTGTATGTATAAGTTTTGTTATCAAACATTACATGATCAAGAATCTCAACCTTTTAGCACCAAACATGCATCA
>CM046037.1:14001238-14343738 GCA_025215565.1 Flaveria ramosissima
TGCCTTACACTCCCTTGCAAAGTGTCCCATCTGGTTACAGTTGTAACACTTTACTTTGATTTTATCCAGCCCAAACTTTTCACTGGCTGCATTGCTTGGAAACTTCCTCTCTGTCCTCTTGTAGAACTTCTTGGCTCTATGAGTGAGAAGAGCCATCTGCTGGACTATATCCATGTACTCTAGATCATCTGGATGGATATAGTCCACGTCTTTAAGGGTGAATAGAAAGTTGCTTGTGGTTTCATCAGCAGAAACAAAAGCATGAGAAGAACTTGTCTCTTGGAAAGGACTTCCTTGAGTGTAGCTTTCTCTTGGAGTCTCTAGGAAGGTGATGAAAGGACCCTTTTGTGAGTTGTTAGGGTAGCATATAAGATGATGTCGTGGCTCAATGCTTTCCCTTTCAACCACATGGAGGGCTGAACTCAGTTGATTGCTGGAGTTACCAGATGAGTTTTGCATATTCATCTCCATCTGGTATCCACTGAGAACCATACAACTCTGTAAGAGTAAGAGTCTTAAGATTCTCAGTCCTCTTGATAACAACACAATAATTTATCCATTGTCTAGGAAGAGAGGACATAAACTTCCTTACAATGTCCCTGTTCTCAAGAGTTACTCCAACATCCATTAGAGTATCCACAATCTCAATATACCTGAAGTATTGTTGAGTCATGATCTCACCTACTTTGAAGGTGAAGTTTTCAAACTGCTGCTTCAGGAGATCCTTCTTTTTCTCCTTTACTTCATTGGACCCCTCATACATAAGCTTTTGTGCTTCCCATAGTTGCTTGGTAGTTTTGCACTTCTTGAAGCCTCTGTAGATGGAGTTTGGAAGAACAGTTTGGAGGGCTGTCATGACTTTTTGATCATTCTCTATTCTTTTCCTGTCTTCTTCAGAATAATCAGCCACAGTCTTTGGAATCATACAACCACCAGTAGCAGAAGTGGTGCTTGGTATCCTGGAGTCTTGAGACTTGATAAAGCCTTCCATTTTTTAACACCAAGTATCAAAGTCTTCAGGAGTGATCAGTGAAGACTTTGTCATAGTCCTAGTTTCCATATCAGCTTTAGTAATAGCTGCCATTTGAGTTGTTAAGTTTTTGTGTGTGTGTAACGCCCGAAATAAAATCAAAACGAGCCAAATAATAATAATGGGCTTAGATGGGATTATTTAATATAAATAAGATGGAAACGGCTTATAGACCGAGTTAACCTTTCGGGTTATGTGTTCGACGAGTTTAAGGTCCCTGGAATGCCCGGTATATATAAACGGATCAGCAAGAGCCACTCTCATTTGCAACTCAACACCCAACTTTTAGAGAGAGAGTGTAGAGAGAGAAAGTGGAGAGAAATGGTGATCCAAGGCTCGGTTGATCAAGAGATTGAAGATCGGTTTTTGTGGGCATCCAAACAACAAAAAAAGACCAAGAATCCAGGTAAGAAACATCATTTAATCGTTTCTTTAGATTAAACCCGGATTCTAAGGTTTGTGGTTTTTGAAAGTGGTAAAGAATCGTCCAAAACTCACGTTTTTGTGTAAAAAACATGTAAAAAGCTTAGATATAGCTTCATGGATGATAAACCAAGGTTTTGGGTTAAAAATGGACTGATTCGAAATTTTAGCCCGTTCTGCGAAACTGGGTGTTCATCCAGCGAATTTATGCAGTCGTCCAGCGAAACTATAGAGTTTTCCTGCGACACTATAGTTTCGCAGGTAGTTTCGCAGACATGGATTTCCAACGAAAGTTGGGCGAAACTACCAGCGAAACTGGCAGTGAAGGTGGCAGTGAAACTGCTGGCGAAACTAGCAGCGAATCTGCTAATCTTGTAGCGAAATTAGGCAGAAATTAACCCCTTTGAGTGTTAACTTATCTGGAGGCTGCGTAGTGTGACCCTTGCTTAGAAAGCTTGATTGAGAAGCTACTCATTGATCCAGGTGAATTCTAGATCCCCTATTTTAAAGGTTTTAAACTTGTTTGGGGCTGGAAATGCATACTAAAAATACGATTTAAATGACCAAGATTTTAAGAGGGGCGTTGCACCTTGAACCCCACTAGGGGCTGCTGCCCCTAGGACCCCACAGTCAGGGGCTGCCGCCCCCGAACCCCCGCTGTCCCGCGGAGGGTCGGTTATGTTCTGTTCTTTGCTATGTGTGTGTATGTGTATGTGAGTGGATGGTGTGTGATGATTATATGATGATGTGTGATGATGTTATGTAGGTATAAGTTATGTTTTCTTTATGTTCCTTACGTATTACTGTGTAGCTTTCTGTGGTGTGATTATAATGATGAACGTAAAGAATTATGTAATGAAAAGGGGAGGTTAATGATAATGAAAAATAGAACGTAAAGAATGAATGAATGCATGCAGTAATGAAAGAATGAATGGAAAGTCTTGCAAGCAAATGAAAGGAGGTTCACACCCAATGAAGAGTGTTAGCTCAACTGTGTGTGGGTTAGCTACCCCGGAAGGATGCACACTAGGGACCAATCCTTGTGATTAACCATACATATGGGATCCTTGCCGCTTACCCCGGTACTGTGGTTAGGCCATCGGGCACAATGTATGGGAGTCTATTTATAGACTTCGGCCTAGTACCCGCTTTATGCATGACGGTGGGGTGTAGCACATGGCATTGGTCCGAATTGATGTAAAGGTTAATGATGTATGTTCGGAATGAACGATAAGAAAGAGAAGGAATGAATGATGATAATGAATGATAACGAATAATGTACGATGGCGAATGATGATCAAAGATAATAATAAGATTATCTATGTGTACGTATGATGTATGATCGCGAATGAAAGAAATGAACGGTTTTAAAAAAAGGTAAAGTATTTTATTTATAAAACTAGAACTCACTCAGCAATGTTGACTTTTATGTATTTTCCAGTTGGCAGGTGAATGTTGTTGAGGATGGCACGGGGCAGCTACTTGGCATTTTGGATGGCATCCATTTGTATAACTATGACGTTTTTATGACGTAATGCAAACGATAATATTCCGTAACTGTTAACAATGATGTATTATTTTGCAAAAGCAGTCATTAATATATGAAATGGTTTTAAGTTATTCCGCTGCGATGTTTTTCATAGATGTAAATGTCTATTTTATGTTTTATGTGCGATGATCGTCCAACTGTGAGCGCCCCGGGAACGGGGCCTTACAGTGTGTGAGGGATCTTAAGATGGTGAATCTTATATCAAGAGCCTGGAAGGCTCTGATACCAAATGCAGGACCGTTGAAGGGTATTCACTTCCAACACAACAACACAAGGAGGAGACTTATTTAGAACACTTAACAGATCAAATAGGGAACTGGTAACTTTTATGAAAGATGCTAAGAACACAAGTAAAATATGAGACAGAAAAAGATAGCTAACAACACAAGTATATGGTTTTCAAAAATGTTGTATATTGCTTCTCAAGTTCTTTTAAATTTGTTACAAAGCATAGATTAAAGTTACAAGTACTTGAGATACTTTATACTACATCCTACAACCGGTCATACTTTGAAAGCCAGCTAGATACATAAGACTACACAGCTACAAAATCAAATGTAGAGTCAAAAGACAGATTGCCTTTTGACTAGTGACTATGACATGTCATAGCTCACATCCTAATATATTACAAAAAGGATAAAAGTACATAAAGTAGAAAGCTCAGAATCAAGAACTTTATGTAGAGTTACCAAAAGTATGGACCTTTTCACCAACTCATGTAAGTTGGTGACTGAACAGAGTTGCAGCGGAAAGGTGGTCCAACTTTATGGTAAAGTACATCAGATAAAAGCATGTACATAAAAGTCTTCGGAAAAATCTGTCTTCACTCTTTGGCTTCGGAAGACTTTGTCTTTAAAGCTTCGGAAGACTTTGTCTTTAAAGCTTCGGAAGACTTCATTTTTGGCTTCGGAAGATGTTGGTCTTGGCTTCGGAAGATTTTACACTTATAATATTTTCTAGTGCAACGTGTAAAACTTCCGAAGGATTTCTACTTATGTTCTTCAGTGCATGCATGCAGAGAGACTTAGGATGTTTTGGCTGCAATCAGACTTATAGAATCCTTACAGAATGATTTTGAAACGTTTAAATTGAAAGTAGATAGGTTAGTTTCACGACGTTGGTTTGTGTCAGTTTGACTATTTATATTGAAAGCATATTGTTTTAGTTTCATAAAGTAGGTTTGGATTATTTTTGACCAAATTTAAATTAAAAGTTGAAAGTTGTACTTTTATAAAGTGTGTTTTTAAGTTGTTAAAGTTGAAGGTTATAGTTGTAGTGTATATGTTTGGTTGATCTTGACTCGTTTAAATTGAACGTAAATAGTTTAGTTTCATAAAGTGGTTTAGGGAAATAGTTTTACCTATTAAAGATCAAAAGTTGTAGTTATGTTTTTATAAAATGTGTTTGGATAACTTTTAGTTTAACTTGTTGCTAACTTGTATAATCTTTGGGTTTACAATTTTATACTATTATAAACACTTGTATTAATGATAATTTTGCAAACAAATTTAGGTTCAAGGTGTTCGAATGGAATTAGAGAAAGAACAAGAGGCTCGAGAAAACTTGGAAAACCGCTTGGAAAAATTGAAAAAGATCAGGAACAAGAGGGGGAAGAAGAGCGAGTCGAAAGGGAAAACAAGCGAGCCGAACGCGAGAAATTACAAAAACAAATGGAAGAAATTATGAAAAAATTACTCGATAAATAATTATTGGTTGTTTTGTATTTTGCAAAAAATGTTTACTCAAATTGTTGAAACATAATATTTTATTGAATAGTGTTTCGATTGCTTAATTATTAATTTAGTAGTTGGTTATTATGTTGAACTAGTATTAAGCCCCCCGCGTTGCGACGGGATGCGTAAAACCATGTCAAGTAACACTAATGTAATATCATTGTCAGTGACCATCAAAACCAGAAAAATTCGTATTAAAAATAAATAATTACGAAAATATAAACCAAACAGAAAGTAAAACCACACACGTGAAACGTAAAACATTAAAAACATAAGTAAGTCGATTAAAGACCCACACGTTACGACGTAGATGTTAAACGGGAAAAATAAGCGTAACAACGTTGAATTATACATGCACGTTACGACATGTTAACTTTCAAAATTTAGTCTGTAAATCGAAACATGTGTAATAGATGAAAAGTATAGGGGACTAAAGTTTAAAGTGGAAAAATATAAGGGTTAACTTATAAAAAATGTAAAAGTATTAGGTTAAAAGCAAAAATTTAAAAGGAAAAAAAATATGTACAACCTATAATGCATATGATACAATCATTAATGTATTTACAAGTTGATAATTAGTATTATTTAAATAGTGTTTGGATTGCTTATTAATTTAGTAGTTGGTTTTCAAGATTATTTCGAAAAAATTTTGTTATTTTTTGCAGGAAAAAAATAATTAAATATTTTTTGGATTATTTATTTATTTTTATTTATATTTGTCGCAAGTTTGTCTCAAAAATTCTAAAATTTCTTGTTGGTACGTTGTCGCAATATTTACAAGCAAAAAATATAATATTATTATATTTGTCAGTAGTTTGTCACAAAATAAAATAGAATTAAAATTACTTTTTGTCGGTAGTTTTTCCCAAACAATAAATAAAAATAATCATTATTGGTCGTTAGTTTGTCGCAAATGTAATTACAAATATAATTTATATATTCATTTTAGTGTTATATATTATAAAATATATTAAAATTGTTATTATTGAGAACCAGTTTTGACAAACAATTATGGCAAATTCGTCGCTAACATTTTGTTGGTACATTATCGCAAGTTGAGCGACAAAGAACCTTTGTCGCAAATCTGTGGTAAAGGTTATCGCAAACTTGTCGAAAATATATTTCCTATGAACTCATTTTGGTCGCAAGTTTGTCTGTATCATTGTATTAATACAAGATTGCGACAGAAAAGCTTGTCGCAAAAAAACCAGTTTTCTAGTAGTGTGTCTCTAAAGTTTGTTTTTAGAGACAACTTTCTCTTCCAGAGAACATTTTTCATCAATACTTCTAAACCATCTTATAGTCTAGTTTTAAGATTTAAATATGTTGTAATCAAGTTGTAACGGGAAGTCAAGTTGTAACCAATATGTAATAGATGTGTTATACTTGTTGTACAAAGGTTAACACATCGACTTATTTGATTAAACGGGTTAAAAAGGTTAACCCGAAGAAGACTTGCTTCTTAAACGGTTAAATATGACATCTAAAAGTCTGATTATTTTAGTTTTGTATCGTTGTAGAATACACACCACATATAGATGTACATACATGCATGTATATACTCCAAAGAGGAATAATTAAGTGACAATAACACACCACCAACACCACCACAAACCATGATGTATGATTAACCCTCCTCACCAATTAACCCACCTAAAATCCTTTCAATTTCATCCTCTCCACACCCCCTTTTCACCCACCACCATCTCCAAATGCCAATAACCCACCGGAAACTTGCTCAACAACAAGATTCCGACCAATATTCACCGTGTTCCGACTGTGGTCCAACATGCACATACAACTGCACCTACCCTGAATTCTACTGGCCGCCGGAGCCTCCGCCGCTACCGGAGAACACCACCACCGCCACCGCCCATATGTCACCTTATGTTATAATCATGGTAACGTTGCTTGGAAGTGTATTCCTCTTTTTCAGCTACTATCTTATCATGGTAAGATGCTCTACACGTTTCCGGCGGCCCCCAGCCACACAAATCTCCGGCGAAGCTGAAGATTTTTCTGATGAAGATCATGGAGTTGAAGTTGATCATCCCATTTGGTACATCAACACCATTGGCCTCCAATCGTCTGTGATCGATTCAATTAGTGTATTCAAGTACAAAAAAGATGATAACTTGATCGATGGCACTGATTGTTCTGTTTGTTTGAGTGAGTTTCAAGATAATGAGACTTTAAGATTGTTGCCAAAATGCAACCATGCGTTTCATATTCCTTGTATTGATACATGGTTGAGTTCACATACAAATTGTCCCCTTTGTCGCGCTGGCATCTTGTCGAACGCTTTAAGTTCAGTTTTGAGTTCAGATGATCACGATTTTTCGCCCACGATTGGATCGAATTTACATCATACCCAGATGGAGAATTTGGATAATCGTGGTGAATCAGGTCGGAATTCTGCACCACATGTTGAAATTAGCGACCAAAATGAAGATTCGAAAACAGAGTACGAGTCTGTTACGGTGGCAACAGGGTCAATTTCCATGGATTCTGTTGCAATTGCAAATATTATTCTTAAGGAAGATGAGATGATCTCTGGTGTATCGACGGTGAATGTCATGATATCAGAGGGTGGAGATATATAAAGAGTACATATGGATTTTCTTTCAACTGTAGGAAAGATGTGTTTTTGTAAATCAAGATGTTATGTTTCGCAATAATACGAAAAGTACATTTGATAATTTTTTTTAAAAAAAATTAAAATTAAGCTTCCCGCGTTGCGACAGGGGCGTAAAACCGTATCCAATAACATCAATGTCACACTATCCTAACGATCAGTCGATCACCAACACTAAAGTTGCGAAGATAAAAAATATAGGGAATTAAAGTTGAAAGTATAAACATTGTGAGATTAAATTGTAAAGGATAAAGAGTTTTAGGTTAAAAGTAGAAACAATAAAATTTTTGAAGGCTACATTGCAAAATATGAAAACTTTGGGTTAAAAGTGAATAATTAAATATTTTATATAAAAATCTTTAAGTATAAGTTGCAACACCATTATACATACAAAATTTGTAAACTAGTATGATATAAATAGTTTCAAAACATATTACTAGACTATGTGTATCTCCAATTGCAAGTGTCGGGTGTTTACTTTCTTTTTCTTTTCGAAATGAATTGATGTTAAATAAATTGTTTTTAGAATCATAACATCATTTTGAAGTTTGGCGTGGGCAATTAGAAGTACCAGACTTGTCAGGCGGGGTTCTATCTTTGCTTGCTGCATGTTTTTTCTTTTGGGTCTTAAGGGGTTATTTATTTGTATATTTAGTACTTTTTTTATATTTGTTTTCCATTAAATTTTTTTTCCTTTTTATTTTCTAATATATTTTCCATTTAAAATACTATATTTAATGGTTAGTCCACATACATGTAGCGAATTTTGCATACGGGCTGCAATGTGTCATTAACCACGTTCAAATAATTATTTGGCTCCGGCCGAACACGTGAGTGTTACATTAAGTTACTTTTTTTAATTATTATGTCGCAATGTGTGATATATAATATTGTTTTAATATGTTTATCTTAGTACTTAACCACGTGAATATCAATATCATGATGCGTGTAACAAAGTATGCAGACGTAATGCTTCGTGAGGTCACGCCGTAGCGCGCGGGTAACATTGCTCGTTAAAACTTGTATCGCAAAAACATCAAGCACATGCTAAATTTCTTTATGCATATTTTTTTTGGTCCTATAGCTTCTTTTGTGTTCTTATAATGTAGAATGATTTGGTTTTTTTTATTATAGCCCTTGAAGGTTTGACATATTACACTTCTTCTGAAACTTAATGTTTTAGTTTTTTTTAATAAGTTGTTCTGACGTGTTTCTTTTTATCCACGTTTTATGTAAAATAAATTTGAAATGGTGTTGTGTATCAGAATATATACGTTATTGAAACACAAACTTAGAAGCCCTCCAAACTTATTTAAGGTTTGATTCTTTTACAGTTTTTTTCTTTTCCTCCTACAACTTAAAATACAATATTTATAAATTCCAAATTTATATGCTTATTTTTATAAACGTAAATATTTTTAACCGTTACGTTTCTAGAGGTTGCAACACACTTATTTTTATTGACGTTTGGACGTGAAACTTTTAATGATCTCAATATAAACTTTTGAGAATTATCAATAGCTCCACCGCAACACAGGTTTGTGACATCTATGTCTTTTTAATATAAAGTTTCGAATCTTATTAATAACGTAACACTTTTTATCGTATATTAAGTCACGTATGCTATCAACGCTTCCTTCAATGGGTGAGCTTGTGAGAAAGTTTTGACGATAAATTTTGGGGCAATTGCATATATCCCCTTTTAAACTTATACATTTACATATTTCTCCAAGAGCATTATACTTATGCATCAAAAACTTGTGTTTTGAAGAAAAATGTAATTTTTTAGATGACCAGGAGTATATATGTAGTTCCCCCTATTTTTTTCATTGTATTACATCTCTACCGCAATGTGGGGTCATCCTACTAGTTATGGTAATAAAATAAAATATAATATAATATGAACTAATAGAATAAAAGAATGGAAAGACATTGGATTGAGAGGATCAGTTGATGAAAACATTCACTAAAATGATCACTAGATGTTGGTTTTAAAGACAACCATGTATTGGAAACGAGAAAATGCCAAGGAATGCCCGGGAAAAAATCAGGCCAGCCAAGAACTCCGCGCCCCTGGTTCTGTGGAGCTACTACCAGATGAATTTTCACTGGGATTTATTGTACACAACCTAATCATTTTTGTAAAGTTCACCAGGATTCACTATACACAACCTAATCATTTTCATAAAAACAGAAAAATTAGAAAAATGGGAAAAGTTGATATGACGCTGATGTGGTAAGCAACAAGATGGTTGCCAGTGGCCTTAGAATTGAGTTAGTCAGGATTAGTTGTAATTCAAATTGCTTTGTTAATTTTCCATGTAATTAGTTTTGGTTTTAATTTACATTTGTAATTCCCTAGAGGAAATAAAATAGCATCATATGATAGCTATTATAGTGATTTATGTTGTAAAACTTTTTAAGCACGTGAATTTATGTCTTTGTTTTACTTATAAGGAAGCTAATTGTTCCATCACTATCCCAAGGTTAGCAACTTGAAACGTGTTCTTGGAGTCTAATTCATAGTGAGTGGTCACTTTATATCCTGTTAACGGCTTAGGTTGTTTAACGAATCCGAATTGAGTGGTGTGCAAGTATCTCGAGTTGTTTGTTGCTTGTGTTCATTTGATTTCAAGT
Source organism: Flaveria ramosissima (assembly GCA_025215565.1). Lineage (NCBI taxonomy): Eukaryota > Viridiplantae > Streptophyta > Magnoliopsida > Asterales > Asteraceae > Flaveria > Flaveria ramosissima. The sequence goes on from CM046037.1 coordinate 14,011,246, forward strand.
CAGAAATTTTAGGTGTTTAAAGCATGGTGCCATAAAGTCCGAATATTAGCCATTTTATTTGAGTCAAAATTTTTACACTCGTAATATGTCACAACCCAAAAAGGTTAAAAACAAGTATGTAATGAAATCGAATATTGTGAACACATTGCTTCAAGAGAAACACCTACATGTATTATTCAAAAGTTTACATCATATTGTTTTGTTTAAGTACAAGCCTTGAAGATATATGAAATATGGTCTAATCTACAAAAGGTTATATCTAGGAATCTTTCATGTGTAGTGTATCGAGCTTAACTCGGTTGCTACCTGATAAACATTCTTCAAAGTGTCAACTAAAAACTATGGGTGAGCTTGTAGGTTTAAGGCTTGATAAATAATAAATTGTAAAGTAATGTATGAATTTTAGCTTTTAAATCACACCATAATATGCTTATAAACACAAGTTAGGGGAATGCAATCTATATGAGTCCACAATCAAACCTTATGATAGTGTGTTTGCCCCACAAAGACCCTATCACCAAGTTTTTTTTACAACGTGTGGAAATAAACATTCACTATAATTGATGCCGGTTAATGTGTCCTACAAACAAATGTATGTGGGTTGTATACCCAATTGTACTATTTAAATTAATCAATCAGCTTAATCCATGAGTTAAATGGTTGTGTGAAGCATAGAGAACTTTAGTGTGATAATATACAACTCATGCAATATACATTTGGAATTATTAAGTCTTTAAGGAGTAAAAATATTTATCTCTACTACTATATAATACAAAATAGATGAGTAGAATTGTAATTTTCTTCGTATTTGTAAGACGCGCCTTTTTAGATGTCCTCCTTTCGTTTCATCTCCACCGGCGATCCTCATCCTTCACCTTCCGCCTCCCTTGAAGTAGCAATTGAATTCTCTTCCCATTTAATGGAAATCGCTTCAGTTCCATCATTACTTCAATTCTATTATCAGTTTCAGAGTGAATGATTTAAATAGTAAGATATGGAGATTAGAAGATGCAGGTGTCGGGGCCGGATCACACCAACCAAACCACCACCTACTGCCATACCAATAGCACCACTACACCACCGCCGGATACAATCACACCAACAACACAACCCCACCAACGTCGACTTCCACCACACCAACACCAACAACTATTTTTCCCCTTTAACCAGTGATAGAAATCATCATTGGAAAAATAAGGTTGGCCTACTTGTTGAAGATCTCACTGCTTCAATCACTCAACAATTGAATGGCCATTGAAGACCCCCATTTGAACCTCTTGATTGATTGTATTCCCCAAAGGACCTGTACATATACCGCTAGACGCCCAATTGAATGCCCCTTCCATTCACTGCAACCCGACTTCAAAAGCTTAGGTATGTTTGTGATTTTTTGTGATTTCATTCCTACTTCACTTCCCTATGGCTTGTGTGTATCTGCTTCTTTTTTATCTGTTTTTAATATTTTAAATTGTGAACCAGATAGTTTATTCAAACACTCCGATTCTTCTTTGTGTTTTACCGGTACGAATTAAAATTTTCCTTGCCTTTTATTTAATGCTTGATTTAATGTTTTGTTTCTTTTTTCTTGTTGTTTAATGAACCAGCTTTCTCTTGCAAATGCTTCATTCTTACTTGTTGCTTAATGAACCGGCTTCCTGCAAATTGTAAGGCCCCGTTCCCGGGACGCTTACAGCTGGATCCTCATCGCACATAAAACATATAATTACATTTTCCTTTCATAAATCATCCAAAATACGCTGAGTCAGTGTTGCTGAGTGAGTTCTAGTTTTATAATAAAACATACTTTCCTTTTGTTAAAACTGTTCTTTACTTTCTTTCAGATCATACTATACTTTCTTACATGATCACACATCATACGTACATACAGATAATATCATTATTATCTTCATCATTACGTTCGTTAACTTTCGTTCATTCAACGTACGTCATTATCTTTCACTTCTCTCGAGATCCGGTCAGACTTTACCCTCTTCGTGGCACTCAGCCACGATTACTGAGGTCGAATGATAAGGATCCGTATTGCATATTATTGTGATAACTCATTAACGTTCATTACATACATATCGCACGTTCGCACATTTCATACTTTTATTATCATTCATTTCTCATCTAGATCCTGTTAAGCTTTACCCTCTTCATGGCACTCAGCCATGATTACTGAGGTCGAATGACAAGGATCCCGTTCGTTCATTCCATACATATCGTACCTTCGCTCAAATCACACCTTCGCATCATCGTACCCGAAGTACATATCGCACGGATCGCACACATAAGGAAGCCAGAATCGCACGCTGTCTCATGGGTTAGCCAAGATCGCACGCTACATAAACCACATGAGTTAGCCAAAATCGCACGCTACCCTTATGCTGTCCATCGCACATATCGCACAAATCGCACCATCGGAGTGGTCACCAAGACCGACTCCCCCTGTGTGTGTGAGAACTCTCGGGGTTTAGCCAGAATCGCACGCCATCTCATGGGTTAGCAAAGATCGCACGCTACATAAACCACATGAGGCAGCCAAAATCGCACGCTACATAGCACACAGTAAATACCACATCGCACGTATCGGAGCAATTACCAAAACTGAACTCCCTACTGTGTCTATGTCTGCAGGACCGTTTAAGGGCTTAACCACAATTACAACACAACAACACAATGAGGAGAATAACTAAGCTCTAATCAAACAGTGAACTGGATAACCAAGGTGAAGCTAAGAACACAAGTAAAGTAAAGAGACAGAACAAGAGAGTTGGGTTTCAAGGAGGCAGTATATTGCTTTCTCAAGTTCTTTTACAAGTGTTACAAAGCATTAAGAAAAGATACAAGAACTTGAAATACTTATACTACAACCTACAGCCGGCCATACTTTGAAGGCCAGCTGGATACAATTGACTAGACACTAACAAAATCAATTGTAGGATCAAAAGGCATATCTGCCTTTTGACCTTGTGACTATGACATGCCATAGCTCACATCCTTTTACAATACAAAAAGGATAAAGTACATAAAGTGGAAAGTTACAGACTCAAGACCTCAATGTACAGTTACCAAAAGCATGACCCTTTTCACCAACTCATGTAAGTTGGTGACTTTACAGAGATGCAGCGGAAAAGGTGCTTTATGGAACAGTACATCAGATAAAGCATGTATACTAAAAGTCTTCGGAAGAAATCTGTCTTCATAGGATGAGGCTTCGGAAGACTTTGTCTCTGAAGCTTCGGAAGACTTCATGTTTGGCTTCGGAAGATATTGGTCTTGGCTTCGGAAGATTTTACACTTAGAGTATTTTCTAATGCTTTGTGTAAAACTTCCGAAGCATTCTTCACTTCAGTACTTAGTGCATGTTTGCTGAGACACTTAAGCTGTTTTGGGTTGCATCAGACTTCAGGAATCCTTACAAACTCCCCCTAGGCTGATGCTACCAAAACACTTAGAAGATCTTCAAATGTTGGTAGTCTTCAGTACAATCAGGACCATTCCTTTCTTCATGAGATGGTCAGGATCATCAAGACTTTCATAGTATCTTCTCATCTCAAAGAGATCATGCAGAGGTAAGTTGATTATGTCTTGCCATGAGTAGACATTCTCAACACCTTGATCTCTGATAACAGTCCATCTCTCTGGATTGGTAGAGTATGTCCAGGATAAGATGGGTGTCTCACTAGTTAGAGGAGCCACTTGAATAGGAGTTGATTGGGCTGCCTCATCATGCACTTCCTCAGGTTGATCTGATTCAGCCTGAGGTGCAGAGGTAGATGACTTTGGCTTCTTCTTCTTTGTCTTTGGTTTAGAAGCCATCCTCTTCTTCCTCTTGGTTGTCTTTAACTGAGAAGACTGGTCTGCAGCACCATGTTGATCATCAGTGTCTTTCTCAGTTGGGTGTTCCTCCCTCACAGGTTCAGAAGGAGAGGGAGTTTGACCCTGCCTAGGATCAGAAGATGAAGCTTGCTGGGGCTCAGCTGGAGGTGCTGGTTGAGGTGTCTCTGGTTGCTCAAACTTGACCTCCACTTCAGGTGGGACTTGACTTGGAAGAGAGTGCAAGTCAATAAGTTCTCCACTCTTAATCTTCTGCTTGATCACCCTAATGTGCTCATCCATAGTGGATAGAGACATGGGGCCAAGTCTCCTTCCGGAGAATCCATACAGCTTCAAGAAGCTCACCATTCTTTGTCTGTCAGCAGACTTCTTTGCATTCTTTTGAATGGTGGCCCTTGACTTTGCAGCTTCTTCCCTTAGTTTCCTTTTGGTTGTCTTTCTTTCCTTGACTAACTCAAGTTCAAGTTGCTTTAGATACTCGAACTCAATGAAGTCATAGGACAAAGGGAGAAGTGCATCTGCCTGATAGAAGCCTGTGGCACTCAGGTAGTTGATCATTTTGATCCTATCTTCCTCTTTATCTACCTGAGGTTCTTGTGGAACCACATCTTCTTGTGCAGGACTTTCTTGAACTGGTGAGAGAGTAGGAGCATGCTTGTAGAGTCTTTTCTGTCTCTTCTCCTCTTTGAGTTGGAGAAGTATCATTGCATCCTCTTTCTCCTTCAACTCTCTTGACACTTCTCTGTCAGCCAGTTCATTCAGTTCTTCTAAGGGGAGGGAGATGATCTCATCAATATCATAGTTCCTGGTCTGTAAGTAGGTAATCCTGACTGCCCTTAACTCATCATCCTGAGTATTTGGTCTGGGGGCAGCCCTGATTGCAGCTTGCATGAAGCTAGATGACCCAGTGGAACTTTCTCCCCTTAGTCTCCTTTTCCTCTCTCTCTCTTCCTCCTCAATTTCCTCAGGAGTCATTATCCTTTTCCCTTTGTCACCAACAGACCTTTGTGACTCAGGGAGGATTGAGGCTTGGCCTTCATTGCTTGGAGTAGCTTCCATGCTCTGGCCAGAGAGAGGCTGAGAAACACCTTCACCAGCAGGTGTCTCAGATGGAGTTTGGACCTCAGCAGCAGTTGTTGATGATGAGACAGGGGTCTCAGGTTCTGTCACTGGGCCTTCAGTCAAGGTTTCCCCTATGAAACTAATCTTAGGGTCCACCTCAACATCCAGTTGACCGATGACATTGCCTGATTCCCTAAGTCTCCTTCTTAGAGAGAACTCTGCCATGATCCTGTCTTGGATTCTTTGAGCCAGCCTATCAGCTTGTCTTGAATTGCTTGGATTGACAAGTGGTAGGTTGACTAAATCCAGTCTTTCATAAAAGCTCAGGCTTTGGAATTGAAAAACTTCTTGTTGGCCTTGAACTCTTTGAAGTATGAGGGCTCTTCTGTCATCATCATACCTCCACCTTATGATTTGATTGTTAGTTCCCAGTGGTGGAGATGAGACAGCCCTTGGTATGCCTTCCTCAAAGAGACTCCTGATGAGAGAGTCTATAGAGTCCACATTAATGTGAACTTGAGGAAGTTGCTGAGAATGCACAACAGCAAGTGAGGATGGTGAGTCCTCTATGTCCATTCTCTCTGAAGAACTCCCAGGTTCTGTGGTTGTAACAACTTTCTCCCCCTTTTTGGTAGCATCACCCACTTGCATAGGTGAGCTGGAGGATAAGTCAATCACTTCCACAGGTTCTTGTGTTCCTGGTTGAGCTCTCCTTAAAGGTCTCCCAGCTAGTTTTTCCTGCAGATATGAAATCTGGAGTTGCTGATCATTGACCCTGTTTTGTAAGGTAGTCACCTGAGATTCCAAGTGACTAACCTTAGAGACTAAATAGGTGCATGTTTTTGACAGTTTTTGCACCTTTAGTCTCAAATTCCCCTCATCTTCATCAGAAGATTCATTGGGGGATGAGATGATTGGACCAAAGTCCTCTCTCTCACCACCAGCTTGAGTTTCTTGGCTGCTGGTTTTCCTCTGCTCACTGGCAGCCTCAGTTGAGATGCCAATGGGCTGAGTTGCCATGGTTGAGGTCTTAATGATGTAATCACTTTCAAAAGTGAGAGCCTCTTCCATATGGACATCCTGAACAGGTTCAGAAGTGTCCACCTCAGTAACAGGTGACTGATGGGGGATAGACTGAGGAGAGTCAGAGGTACTCATCTCTCTTTGAGTAGGGGAGGAGAAGAGAGACTCATGGTACTCACTGAATCCTAAGTCTTCATCAGTGTAAAAGGATAGGTTGGGAATTGGTTGGTTGAGATCCAAAGGCTGGGGATGGTAGCTGTCCCCTGAAGGTTGTCCACTTGAGTGTTGAGACTCAGAGTGAAGGCTTAAGGTTGTTGGGCTATTGAGCTCATCAGGGTGAGCTTGAGGAACCTCAGCCCTGATAGGTGAAGTAATGGGAGTGGTTTGCTCCTCAGGAGAAGTGGGAGCTCTAGTGTCCACTTCTTCCTGTAAGGTTGAGTATTTGGGGGCCTGCACAGACTCAATAGTCTGAGCAGGGGTTCGTTTGGATTTTCTTTGGTAGGTGAGGGTGATTTCTGGTCTTTTTAATGGTAGGGACAAAAGAGGTGTGGGTTCAACACTAGCTTGTGTTGCTAGGTTGTCACCTTGAGCAATGAGCTCTAACATTTTTGGGACTAGGGCTGTTTCTACCCCAGAGAAGCCTACAGTTGGCTTCTTCATTATTTTAAAGATGCCGGGCTTCATCTGTCCCAATTTAAGAATATTACCTGTTTCCCTCAACTGTGAGCCCAGTTCACAGTTGAGAATGTGTTGAACATATCTAGGAAACATGTAATACTCTAAGGAGTCTAAGTTTGCAAGTAAATTAGTATATACAAATTGTGAATACCTGAACTTGACCCCTTGAACCATTCCATGAACTATGAAGGAGAGATCCTCAGGAATCTGGTCCCATCCACCATGCTTGTTTGACAAGCTGTGGATAACCACATGGAGCAGGAATTTCCATTGGGATGAGACCTTCCCTTTCCTAAAGGTCTTTACAGAGAAATCTCCCTCATAGCCCATCTGCTCAAAAGAATGATTAACAGCTTCTTTTGGGAAGGACACCTCACCTTCTTCATCATCCAGCTGTAGATGTTGGTTAATGATGGCCGGAGTGATGAAGACTGTCCTCCCTTGCACTGTGGCAGACAGTGCCTTCTCCCCATCCATAATGACCTCTTGGCAGGTCTTCCAGAATTCAAGCAACTGATCCTCATATAGAGGAGGATCAATGGTCAGGGAGGTGAAGTAGTTTGACAGAGTCAAGAATTGGCAAATCTCTGAGAAACTTGCATCTTTCTCAGAGCTTAACAGAGCAACTTGATTATGTTGCCTGTGTAGTTGCATGGAGAAATCAGGGTTGTTTCTGCGGTTAAGGTTGGCCATTTAGAAGCTTAAGGGTGAAGAAAGGTAGAAAGCAAAGGCGGTTTAGAGAATTAGGTTAGAGAAACAGTAGAATTGAGGAAGATAGTGGGAAAGAGGGGGAACCGTTGGGTATTTATATGAAAAGGGATTTGAACCAAAGTTAATGAAAGAGGATAAACTTTGAAATCCGAAAGTCGGTCCCACCTCTGAAAAAGTAGTTTACTTTTGCTCAAAAAGTAGTTTTCTTGGAATTCGAAAAGCTTCCGAAGTTTATTTGTCTTCGGAAGTTTTGATTTAAAAAGCTTCCGAAGCTAAAATGGCTTCGGAAGATTTTCCTGAGAGTCTTGATAATTTATGCTTCGGAAGAGAAATAAACCTTTGAATGCTTTGTATGAAAATAAACAAAGCTTCCGAAGGTTAATTTTGCTTCGGAAGGAAAAGGTTCTTGAAAATAGATAAGTGTCTGAGATAAGAATTTTAAGCTTCGGAAGATGAATCTTTACTTCTTCCGAAGGTAAAATCTCTTAGACAGTTATTTATTTTAAAGACATGTTTTTCTTCCGAAGATAAAATTTTATCTTCCGAAGTATCAGAAATTTTCAAGAATCTAAGGAAAGTCTTCAAAAAGAATTTTACATCCAAAGAAAACATGAGCTTATGAAAGTGATGAACTAGACAACTTAGGACACACATATTTTAAGAAGAAATAATTAGAATTAGTTTTAATAAAAAGTCTACTCAAAGTTAATCATCCCAATAGCTGATATCAGATACTTAAATCTCTGTTCATCAAAAGCTTTGGTGAACAGATCAGCATATTGTTCATCTGTATGAACTTTGACTAGTTTAATTAATCCTTTTTCATAGTTATCTCTTATTAAATGATACCTGATGTTGATGTGTTTGGTCCTTGAGTGCTGCACAGGGTTCTCAGTGATAGAGATAGCACTATTGTTGTCTATGTGGATAGGAGTCTCCTTTGAAGTTAAATCCATAGTCCAGCATCTGATTTTGAATCCAAAGCACTTGAGCACAGCAGCTTGCAGCAGCAATGTATTCAGCCTCAGCAGTTGATGCAGACACACAGGATTGTTTCTTGCATTGCCATGAGACCACCCTTCCACCAAGGAATTGACATCCCCCAGATGTAGACTTTGCAGTCATATTGCAACCACCATAATCACTATCTGTATAGGCATACAGATTGAAATTTGGATTCTTTGGATACCATAGACCAAGTGTTGAAGCACCTTTGAGGTATCTTAAAATCCTTTTCACAGTGATTAAGTGAGACATCTTAGGGTTGGCTTGATATCTTGCACAAATACATGTAGCAAACATGATATCAGGCCTGCTAGCTGTAAGATACATAAGAGACCCAATCATAGCCCTGTATAAGTGCTCATCTACACACTCCCCCTCAAGATCTGGACCAAGGGAGTGGTTTCTGGCTATGGGTGTCTTAGCAATCTTACAATCAGTCATATTGAACCTCTTGAGTATGTCTTGAACATACTTTGACTGACTTATGAAGATGCCATCTTCAACTGCTTCACTTGAATTCCCAGAAAGAAGTTGAGTTCTCCCATTGAACTCATCTCAAATCTGTCCTTCATCAGCTTCTCAAAGTCTTTGCAGAGCTTTGGATTAGTTGAACCAAAGATGATGTCATCAACATATACTTGAACCAGCAATAAGTCATTTCCCTGTCCTTTGATGAAGAGGGTTCCATCTATAGTACCTCTTCTGTATCCATGCTTCCATGATACCACTTTCTGGGTGCCTGATGCAGCCCATAAAGAGCTTTGTCAAGCTTGCAGACATAATCAGGATGATCAGGGTCTACAAAACCAGGTGGCTGTTTGACATAAACCTCCTCATCAATCACTCCATATAAGAAAGCACACTTTACATCAAGTTGGTAGACCTTGAAGTTCTTGGATGCAGCAAATGCCAGGAATATCCTAACAGCTTCTAGTCTTGCTACAGGAGCAAAGACATCAGTGTAGTCAATCCCTTCTTCTTGTGTGTATCCTTGAACAACTAGTCTTGCCTTGTTCTTGATGATGATTCCCTATCATCCTTCTTGTTTCTAAAAACCCATTTGGTTCCAATGGTAGTCTTCCCATGAGGAAGAGGACAAAGGTTCCAAACTTTCTGCCTTTTGAATTGAAGCAGCTCTTGTTGCATAGCTTCAACCCAACTTCCATCCTTTAGAGCTTCATCAACTTTCTTGGGCTCTATCTGAGATAAGAAACAAGAGTGAAGACAAACATTTGCTTCATGGGTTTGTCCTCTTGTTCTTACCCCTGTGACAACATCTCCAATGATGTTTGTGGTGGGGTGAGACTTGTGGATCCTTAGCTGAGGGATCACAGCAAGTTGCTGGGAAAGATCTAAATTTGAGAAATTTAAATCTGGTCCTGAAGATTCACCCTCCACATTATCACACTTATCAAGATTAACTTGATCCAATGAGTGTGAGACATCATTGATGTTGTCATCTATGGTGTGGTTATTAGCATCAAGGAATTCCTGATCACTATCACCATCACCATTGTTGTCTTCTACAAGTGAGGTATCTTTATCTGGTTGAGAGGCCTCTGAGCTGGAATTTGAAGGCATGCCAGATGTATCAGCTGAATTTGTCATTGTTGTGCTGATAGAAACCTCATTTGCTGAAGTAGTTCCAACTGGAGCTGAAGATGTATGAGTTGAAGATCTTCCTAGCTCAAATCTTGGATCAGGATCACCTGTATTTAGATTTTCTGCAGATCCTGAAACATGCTCACAAGATTTGTTAAAACAGTTGGTAACTAAATCAAGATCAAACAGCCAATCCGGACCAGAACCAGCCACACAGGAGTGTGCTCATTGAAAGTCACATTGGCTGACTCCTCAACAATTCTAGTTCTGAGATTGTATACTCTATAAGCTTTAGCTTGAGAAGAGTATCCAATGAAATGTCCATCATCTGATTTCTCAGCAAACTTGGCAATTTGATCTTTGGTATTCAAGATGGTGCAGGGACATCCAAATGACCTGAGAAAACCAATGAAAGGTTTCCTCTTGTGCCAAAGTTCATAAGGAGTCTTACCATGTGTCTTAACTACTAAAACTCTGTTTTGCACATAGCAAGCAGTATTGACTGCCTCTGCCCAGAAGGTGATAGGCAGTTTAGAGTCAGACAACATAGTTCTTGCAGCTTCAATAAGTGTCCTGTTTCTCCTTTCAGCAACTCCATTTTGCTGAGGAGTCCTGGGAGCACTATATTGTCTTGTAATACCTTTTCATCACAAAATGCATCAAGGATTTGGTTCTTGAATTCAGTTCCTTGATCACATCTTATGGTTTTGACCTTGTGATCACATTGATTCTCAACTTTTAAGATGAAATTCTTCAGAATCAGGGGTTTCATCCTTAGTTCTAAGGAAGAAGACCCAAGTGAATCTTGTAAAATCATCTGTGATCACCAGACAGTAAGAGGTCCTTCCTAAACTCATTACACTGGTGGGGCCAAAGAGATCCATATGTAACAAGTGTAGGGGAGTAGTGATGGAGTTCTTTTCCTTAGGCTTGTGAGATACTTTGTGGCTTCCCTTTCAGGCATGCCACACAATGATCATCACTAGTAAACTCTTTCTTTGGCATTCCAGTTACCAAATCATGTTTAATTAATTTATTCATGTTCTTAAAGTTTACATGGCACATTCTTTTATGCCATAGGAAAGACTCATCACTATTTGCTTTAGATAGAAAGCATGAAACTTCTCCTGAGGGAGATGTTCTTGCAAATCCATCTTGTACATGTTCCCTTTCCTGGGGGCTCTGAGCAGGATATGCTCATGAGGAATGACCACACCAGGTTTGAGAACAATGCACTCATGCTCAGTAAAGAGCATGTTATGACTCTGATCACAAATTGGGATACACTCAGAAGATTGTACCCAAGCTCCTTAACAAAGTTTACCTTCTCAATGCTGAGCTTACCATTTGTGACCTTGCCCCTTCCAGAAATGTAACCACCTTCATCTCCTCCAAAAGCAACTGGTCCTCCATCAATTCTCTCAAAATTATGGAGTAGAGACCTATTGCCTGTCATGTGCCTGGAACAGCCACTGTCAATTATCCAGACATTCCTGTTGGTCTTGAGCTGTTCCTGCACAGAGAATGATTAGTTACATTTGGAAACCCAAGCCTTACTTGTCTTGGGCTCATTAACAGTAATAGAAGGTAATGCAACAGTAATAGATCCTATGGTTGTACTATAGGGATCTTCAGCTGTTGTTGATGGAGAAACCTCAGTCATTTGGTCTTTCTTAGACTTCCACACCACCTTTGGAGTCTTGGACTTGACCTTCAAAACCTTAGAAGCTTTTAGAACTTCATAAGTTTTGATGACTGATCCTTCGGAAGAGTCTACAGTCACTGCAGCAGACTTTAGTGCTTCGGAAGAATTCCTTTCTTCCGAGACCAACTTTGCTTCCGAAGGTAATTTTCCACTTACCTCTTCTTTGATTTGGAGCTTCCGAAGGAAACAGACTTTCCTTCCGAAGCTTGAGACTTCTTGAGACTCTTTGAAGTCTTTGTTTTAGTCATGTGGACAGTACTTTTAGGATTGTATGGGCAATCCTTAGCAATGTGAGAAGTACTTTCACACATAACACATAACATTTTCTTCTTCAAAGAAGTCTCCCTTTGAGAGCAAGACTGATTTGGTCACATCCCTCTCCATTTCATCTTGGTAGATGCTGAGACAGTTCCTTTGGGCTGTGAACTGTTCTTGGAGTTTGATGGTCCAGGCTGTGCAGCAGTGGTACACAGCAAGCTCAGTCTTCTTCTTGGCACTGAGATGATTTGAACAAGAACCATGACTCTTAGCTAAGGAGTCTTGGTTGATGTCTTCAGTCCTTACTACTTTGAAACCTGCAGAGATAAAAACTTGTTTCTGCTTAGCATCAAAAGTAGCCTTGATTTCTTGAGCCTTCTTTGCTTTCTTTTGCTCTTTCTGATCAAGTTCTTTCTTTTGGACTTGGTCATCACAGTTGATTTCTTCTCCTCAGAAGGATAGTGGCCCTTGGAAGAATCCTCTTCTTCACTCTTCTCAGAGGAATTCTTCACTATCACTTCTTCATCATCCTCACTTACAGGATCTATGAGAGGAAGCTCATCTTCACAAGTTCCACACCTAGGAGATCTTACAGACAAGATTGTGTGTGGAGGAGCTATCTCATTTGATCCTAGTCCCTGTCTATTTTGATAACAAACTTGTTGTGCAGGGATGAGGATATCATGTTCTTGAAGGTCTCTTCTTCAAGAACACTTTCTCTGCCTTGGCTTTGCTGATCACAAGCTCAGCCTGGCACTCAGTTAACTTAGTGATGAGATCTTGGATCTGAGTTCTGAAATCTGTATGTTCATGTTTTAGTACTGAAATGGTTTTCTCCAAGTCTTCTATTTTAACTTGTAATCATTTCAGACTTTCTAAAATCAGATTTTAATATGTTTAATGACTCAAGATCAGATCTCATCTCTAGGTTATAGGACCTGTATCTATTTACTTTAGCAATGCATTCAGGGGAGCAAAGATGTTCAATACCTTGGCTTCATCATGGTCAGCCATCAGTTGCTTGGTTTGGAGAAGCATCCTCCACCTGAAAACTCCAGTCAAAGCCTCCTTCTTCAACAGCAACAGCAGCATGTTGCTTTGTCTTCTCAGCTTGAGGAGCTTTGTCAGTAAAGTTTGGTCTGGGTTGTGTTTGGCCCCCATTTGTTTTAGGTGCCTTACACTCCCTGGCAAAGTGACCCATAAGGTTACAGTTGTAACACTTAACTTTGCTTTTATCCAGCCCAAACTTACTGCTGGTAGCATTGCTTGGAAATCTTCTTCCTGTCCTCTTGTAGAACTTCTTGGCTCTGTGAGTGAGTAGAGCCATCTGCTGAACTATCTCCATGTATTCCAGGTCATCTGGATGGATACAGTCCAGGTCTTCAAGAGTGAAGAGATAATTCCCACAGCTTTCATCTGCAGACACAAAGGCTTGAGAAGAACCTGTCTCTTGGAATGGGCTTCCTTGAGTAAAGTTCTCCCTTGGTGTCTCCGGGAAGGTGATGAAAGGACCCTTTTGTGAGTTGTCAGGGTAGCATAAGAGATGATGCTGAGGTTCTATGCTGTCCCTTTCAACCACATGAAGGGCTGAACCCATTTGATTGTTGGAGTTGCCAGATGAACCTGCATGTTCATCTCCATCTGGTATCCACTGAGAATTCCATACAACTTTGTAAGAGTAAGAGTCTTAAGGTTCTCAGTCCTCTTGATCACCACACAATAGTGTGTCCATTGCCTAGGAAGTGAGGACATGAACTTCCTTACAATGTCCCTGTTCTCAAGAGGAACTCCTCCATCCACTAGGGTATCCACAATCTCAACATACCTGAAGTATTGTTGAGTCATGGTCTCACCTGCTTTGAAGGTGAAATTTTCAAACTGCTGCTTCAGAAGATCTTTCTTGTTCTCCTTGGCTTCAGAGGAGCCTTCATACATCAGCTTCAGTGCATCCCACAGCTGTTTGGCTGTCTTGCACTTCTTGAAGCCTCTGTATACAGAGTTTGGGAGAGCAGTCTGAAGAGCAGTCATGGCCTTCCTATCAATCTCTACTCTTTTTCTATCTTCATCTGAGTAGTTGGCCACATCTTTAGGAATCATACCAGCACCAGTAGCAGAGGGAGTGCTGGGTATGAAAGGTCCATTCTCAACAGATTCCCACATTCTTGAATCAAGAGACCTGATGAAGCCTTCCATCCTCATGCACCAGGTGTCAAAATCATCAAGAGTGATCAGTGGGGATTTGTTCATGGTTCCAGTCTCCATATCAGTCTTAGAGATGGCAGCCATTTGAAGAGTTTAGTTTTTGTGTGTGTGAGGGATCTTAAGATGGTTAGATCTTATATCAAGAGCCTGGAAAGCTCTGATACCAATTGCAGGACCGATTAAGGGCTTAACTACAATTACAACACAACAACACAATGAGGAGAATAACTAATCTCTAATCAAACAGTGAACTGGGTAACCAAAGTGATACAAAGAACACAAGTAAAGCAAGAGACAGAACAAGAGAGTATAGGTTTCAAGGAGGCAGTATATTGCTTTCTCAAGTTCTTTTACAAGTGTTACAAAGCATAAAGAAAAGATACAAGAACTTGAAATACTTATACTACAACCTACAGCCGGCCATACTTTGAAAGCCAGCTGGATACAATTGACTAGACACTAACAAAATCAATTGTAGGATCAAAAGGCATATCTGCCTTTTGACCTTGTGACTATGACATGCCATAGCTCACATCCTTATACAATACAAAAAGGATAAAGTACATAAAGTGGAAAGTTGAAGACTCAAGACCTCAATGTACAGTTACCAAAAGCAAGGCCCTTTTCACCAACTCATGTAAGTTGGTGACTTTACAGAGATGCAGCGGAAAAGGTGCTTTATGGAACAGTACATCAGATAAAGCATGTGTACTAAAAGTCTTCGGAAGAAATCTGTCTTCATAGGATGAGGCTTCGGAAGACTTTGTCTCTGAAGCTTCGGAAGACTTCATATTTGGCTTCGGAAGATATTGGTCTTGGCTTCGGAAGATTTTACACTTAGAGTATTTTCTAATGCTTTGTGTAAAACTTCCGAAGCATTCTTCACTTCAGTACTTAGTGCATGTTGCTGAGACACTTAAGCTGTTTTGGGTTGCATCAGACTTCAGGAATCCTTACAGTAGCTAATGTTAAAAATTATACATAAAAGTCGATATACAAAGTATTATCCACAATGTTATAACTTACGAACCTTTTTAAACAAAAACAATATTTTATTGATTGAAATCGTGTGTTACACGGGTCTTTAGGCTAGTTAAACTATATATTAACAAAGTTAAATCTCATTAAAGAATTTTTAATAAAATATTATTTATTTATTTATAGAAAGAAATTATCTTCATTAGTATGGTATTAAATGAGAGTTATTAAAGGGAGTTTTTTAAGTCAAGATTTTTACTAAAATTGAAATTTATTGTGGTGGTGACACATGGACAATCCTAGGTGGCATCAAGGTGGCGATAGCGTGAACATGCTAGAAATTAGACATGTGGCACATAAAAATTTTGCTTTATTACATTAGATTTCTTAAGAATGATTTTTAAAATTTTCAAAAATAATAGTAAATTATGCTTTCAAGAAACCACCTCTTTACCTTATGGGATTAAGGTTAGATCTCTTCTTATCTCTCTTCAAACCTTACTCGCAGTCTCTTCAAACCTTACTCTCTAATGAGATTTTTGATAGTTGTGTTTATTTTTTATATTTTTTAACACATGGCATTACTACATCCACTCTCCTATTAATTTTCCCCCTAAACTATTTATTTCATTTTAAAACTCAAATAACTAATTTTCAAATTATAAAATCCAAGTCATTCTTGAATCAATAATTTTTAAAAGATATTTTTTCATTAGATAAAAGCTAAGTTTTTTAATTAAAGAAAATACACTTTTTCAAAAACTATGAATTTTTAAATTATGAGATATTTTAAAATCAATATTTTTTTAAAAATAAAAGTTTTATATAAAAACATGTTTTAAAAAAACGCGGAGTTTTAAACATCAAGATATTGATAAAACATGAGATATTTTAAAATCAATATTTATTAACCCGTGTAATATACGGGGTTATAGCGTAGTATTGAAATATGTGTATAGTTTAATTCAATAACAAACATATTGGTAGTTTTGTCTCTAATGTGTATTTTATTTCTTGCATGTAAGATGGATGACATTGAGTTGGATCACTCGATTACTCATGGGCTAGTTGGGCTAAATGAATGTGATGTTGGGTTTTGCACTTGGGTTGCTGCCGTAAATAACATGGGCTTCCTTCACATGGATATATGTTGCAAAAGGAGAATTGTAGCCAATACTAACCAATTAGGAGATCATCACCTATTCACCTCCATGTTCTCAATAGGTTAATGATGTTCATGAGCCAAATAATTCTCGGGTCAGTTTATTGTTCTTCTATGTCTTTGTGTTCATCTATCTTTTACGGTCTGTTTCATATTTGTCTTGTTAATCTCGATTCAGTCTCATCTCCTTCCCAGTTAGGGTTTTCTGCATTCGACTCATTGTTGAGTTCTTGAGTGATAGTCAAGTGTTCTTGGTGTATTCTAGGTCATTATGTTGATAATATGTTAGTTTGATTTCTTCTGTCAGAAGTTCTTTTCTGATTTCTTCGAGTACTGTATAGTCTTTGAGTTAGGGTTTGTATATTCTGCCACAAAGATGAGTGGGTTATGTGTTTTTGACGGGGCATATTACTAATACCTTAAAAACCATAATGAAAGCACCTAAAGTATTGAGTATATGTACTTAATGCACATCATATTGATGGTAAAAGTTTTATTCTCTCAAATCATAGGTCTTTTTATTTGTATATTATACCTAGCAAAGCTAACCCGTAAACCAAATTTTAGGTTCATATGGGTCCTCATAATGACCACATGGGTCATCCTATCATGGGAAAATTTGAGAACGGGTCAATATGGGTTAAACTAAAACAAGTGAAATAACAACGGGTCAGGATGGGTTGAATAAAAACTAAGAATAGATCACAACGGGTTGTCTGCTGGTTTGTCTAGCAGCCTAAGACCATGCTTAGTCGCTCTCTTAATCCGCTTTTAACACCATAAACATGTCAAAACTTATTACTCAATAATACAAGCTTCCAATTGCCGCCCATCCTGACCCGTACCCATCCTAACTTGTTTTCTAAATCGGCCCATCCCGACCCGAACCTGTTTTGACCCGGCACGCTACATGACCCGACCCACCCATTTTTCCAGGTGTACTATATATTAATCCAAAGTTTCATATTTACTTAAATCCCCTCAAATTTCTTGAATTGCCACTTTTAACCTCTAAGTTTTTATATAAAACTTTTCGAAATGTCACTCTAACCCCCTTGAGTTTCTAAAGTTTGGGTTTATCGGTTTTACATTTTTACTTGAAAATTTTATTTTTTTACGTCCTTATTTTATGTACATATAGGTGTAAATTCGAGTTTGTGTATGTTATAACATAAATTTTGCCAGAAACGAATATAAAACGTTTCGTGCTACTTTTTATGTACATTTAGAGTAACTCTATGTTTTGACGTAAATTGAATTAAAAAACGAGTCGAGACAATCACAGTTTATACATTATCAAGTCGCGTACGGCGCCACCGCAACGTGCCGATATAACTACAAATCACTAAAGATAAATGACCAGTCTAACGTTTCTACGCACTTTAAATTATTTACAAAACGTTTGATGGTAACAGACCTCTCAAGAACACCAAAAACTCAAGAATCAATCAAATAGAACTCACGATTTAAAAACAACTAAACTTTAAGAATACAGACTAGATATATCAACAATGAGATGATCTACAACATACTATAACTAGAACCAATACTACAAGATTATCAACTTGATGAAACCCTAGAAGATGAAAAACCTAAACTCGGAGAGAACATAAAGCTGAAAAAACTTAGAATAAGAAGTAAATATAAGAAGTGTGTGTAAAAAGACAATTTTTTTTTCCAAAATGGTGTTGGTGGTAAAATTATCTACTAGAATGTGTGATTTGAAAAATATTTACCAAGATAAGTGTTTTTTAAAACTTCTTTTTTCTCATTCCTAACTTTATTGGATATAAAACCTTTTCTTTGAAACAAAAATGTTCTTTGAAAATGTCCTAATTTTTATAGTAGATATAATAAACTTTAAATCTTTTTATTTTAAAGTTTTGTTGCTAACTTTTAGTTTAGTCTTTTAGTTTTTTTTTCTAAGAGATTAAACTTTCTTTAATTGTTAAATGTTTTCTAAATTAAAAATATATTTTTTAAGTAATTCATATTAATTTTAATTAAGAAACTTTCATACGGTTAATTTTTTTCTATAAATTTTATTTATTAAATATTACACTAGTTTTATCATCGATATGAATACTTTTTCATGTTTAGAGACAAATATTTGTTGCATGATTATTTTTAACACATAAGATATCAAAATCAAGCCTTACAAATTTTACCATCCCGTCGTAGCACGACGTGCATCCACTAGCTTCAATTTCAATTTGAAGTTGGTGATATGTATTATCATACGTAATATATCATTTTAATTTAAAATTAAAATATTAAATTTAGTATACTGCCAACATAACTTAATATTTTAATTCCAGTGTGATAAATTGAAATTCATAATACAAAAACTAAAATCCAGAAATCAATATATAAAATCCATACAAAAAGTTTCTGAAACTCGAAAACAAACATAGATAACAAATTATCATAAAAGTAATTTTATATTTTTTAAATTGAAAATAAAAAAACTAAGTTAGTTAAACAGATATAAATTTATTAGAATCATTTAATAATTAAATTAGTTAAAACATTTAAAAGGTAGATTATTAAATAATTTGAAATAAAAAGTTTAAAAATTTTTGTGATGATAAAATAATTAGGATAAAACATTTACCACCTTTTTCTTATGCTTTTCTAAAGAACATATTTTGAATAGAAAAGTTTTTTATAGGATCAATTAGGAGTGAGAAAAAAAGTTTAAAAAAAATCATTTTGTTAATTTCTAGAATCATCCGTTTTGATAAATATATTATTCAACAACACATTTTTAGGAAAAACTCGTAAAAAACACTCGACACACAAATATATATAACCCAACCATTAAGTGGATAATCCAGATTTCTATCATTTGGGCTCATGAACCTTGAGCACCCGCAATCTTGACCAACTTTAGCCCAGCCAATCCCAAACCGCACAGCAGCCCAGACCCAAGCAGCAGCCCAAAACATCAAACACCTCATTCAAGAAATAAACAAGAAAATTAGGAAAGCTAGAAATGAAATATATATATTAAGAACAACTTTCAACACAAACATTCTCTCATTGACATGCTCTAAGTTTGTTGTCATTCCATCATGTACATTTGACTAATAACATATTTAGATTTTAAAACTTATGGTGCCACTAAAACATTTAAGCAAGTCTCGTCAAAACAAATATTAGACTAAGAGGATGTTTGAAATTCTTTACTCGGTCAGAAGGTGGTGACCTGGTAAGGGGTTGTTACAAAACTGACTGGGTAAAGACAAAATATGCATGGGTTAGTGGTGTCGTATCTGGTCAGACGCGAAAGAGTGAGAATCAAACACGCTGACCGGCCAAAATGTCTGACCGGGTCAGTGGGTCAGACATTTTGACCGGGTCAAAAGCAAATCAAACAGACCCTAAGTCTCACTTGTTGTAGTACCTAAAAATATGTTGTGGTTAGCCATGGCTCGTCTTTGATCAGGGACCACCATCATACTACAATTTGGGTCAGAATACAAAAATACGGTACGTACTATCTATAGGAGACTAATTATCCAAGAATATGTTACGGTTAGCCATGGCTAGCTCGTCTTTGGTCATTTTTTCCTTGATACAAGAACACACTTTTCAAAATCAGAAAAGAAAGTTTTGAGAGAAATGGTCTTTCACAAGTCACGAATCTAATTATTATTTCTCATCAAAAGTGACTGTAACTAGAGATAAGTGAACAAACTCTGGATTTATATACCTCTGACTTAACACTTAAGACCATGACATCTGTAAATGGTAGTTTACACATTTTAAGTTATAGTTTACAAACCAAAAATATTAATTACAATATATTAAATAAATATATAATTAGTATTTTTATATATTAAATAAATAATAAAATATATAGTTTGTATTTTAAGAAATTAAAATTAAAGTTTGAACAGATATAAATATATTAAATTAGGAACACCACTTTTATGATCGTGGATAACGCATTTGCAAATAGTGAAAATACTAGAAATAAGCTTCCCGTGTTGCGGTGGAGTCGTAAAACCATGCCAAATAATACAAATGTCACACCACCGCTAACGACCATCAACACTGAAGTCGCGGTGTGTTAATACAACAAACTTAAACCAAAACATAAAAAACATAGAAAAATATAACTAGGTCGATCTAACATCCGTGCGTTGTGACGAACCCTTCAAGAGGAAAAATAGACGTAAAAATATTGAACCATGGACACACATTGTGTTGGTTAACTTACAAAATTTAGAACGAAACATAAAGCGAAACGTAAAAATGTTGAATCACACATGCATGTTGTGTTATGTTAACTTGCAAAACTTAGAATGAAACGTAAAACGAAGATTTGCAAAATATGAAAAGTATAGGAGAATAAAGTTGAAAATATAAAAGTTGTGAGATTAAATCGCAAAAGATGAAGAGTTTTGGGTTAAAAGTAAAAAAAATCAAATTTAAGAAGTTAAATTGTAAAAAATGAAAAACTTTGTGTTAAAAGTGAAAAATTAAATTTTATTTTTTATTACAGATTTATTTTAGAATAAAATTTATATTTTTTATTACAAACATTATGCAAAATCAATCAAAATCAAATAAGTAATTAACATATACATATATATATATATATATATATATACATATATATATATATATATATATATATATATATATAGGATTGAGTTCATATGTTAACCCAACCTAATTGTGAGAACTAGTTAACTATATTAGCCAATAGGAGCACGCCACATCAGCATCAAAGAAAGGAATCTTGAAGGGCATTTTTGTCATTTTATATGTTACATATTCATTAAATATTTGTACTTTTCTGAAAACTTATTTGACATATCACTATCTTTATTACTTTGATTTGATTTGATCTTTCACACTTCCCAACAACATATAATTTTTTTTAAAAAAAACGAGATACACATTCAACCCATCACTTTGTTTATATTGTTTTAAAAAATAAAAAGGATTATATTTGCATTCAACACAAATCTTTCTTTTTCTAAATTTTGTAAAATCTTTTGTTGTATTATATCATTATAAACGGAGACTATAATATGATTAACTATTATTTTACGAATAATTTGGTGTTATTATATATAATTAGAGAATCAAAGAAAAAATTGAAATGAATATAAAAATCAAAAATATAATCAGTTAATTGTATTATATACTAATTACATATTAATTTATGAAATGATAAAACTTGTGTTTTATTTGTTTCTGATGCAATATTAAAATGTATCTATATCACAGCCTTTGATTTTATTATTCGATATACACTTAATATTTCAATAATATATAATTATATTTTTTATTCACGTAATGTGTTAAAAACTTTAAAATAGTAAAGTTAATATCTGCTAATTACATTTTAAAGTTAATAAAACTTTAAAATAGTAAAGTTAATATTTCGATATACACTTAATATTGGCGGTGTTGTGTCGGTTGCTACTTTCGGTGATGACGTGGTTAATAATTCCGGTGATGGTGCGGTTAATGTTTGACGGTGTTCTTTGGCGGTTGTCGTTATCAATTGACGTCGTTTAGCGGTTATTGACGTTGTCGCCGTATCACATCATTCCTACCGTTTGCTAGCGCCGCTAACTTGCATTTTGTAGTATATATAATTTTGAAGAAAGCTTGTTTTTTGCGTTTTGTAGTATATATGATTATTACATTACAGTAATGTAGTGTAGTCTAATGTAATGTAATGTAGTGTAATATGATATAATATAATGCAAGGTTTGATATTAATTCATGTAATAATGTTTTTTTCTCTTTGCATTAGTAGTTTATATCAATGGATGATGATGGATTTAACGTGTGAAGTTAAAGATATTATGAGTCTTCATTTAAAGAACATATTGGTTTGTAATTAATAGCTCATTTTGGTTATCACGGAGACAAAACCCTTCATATCGTCTCGTGAAACACCGTTTGTGAGGGCGAAAGAAATCTCAATGAGAACCGGCAGCAGCAGCAACGCTAAGGATGACTCAAGAAAAGAAACCGAAGAGGGAAAATGAAAAGGCAAACCAAAACACGCAACAATCAAAACTTATGAACGAGAGCTAAGATCTAGTGATAAACGAGATCGATTTGGACATATCAGAGATCTTAATACCGACATATCAGAAATTGTAAACATGTTATAGAGAAATGTTTTTTAAAATTGTTTAATTTCCGTTCAAAAAAAGAATCTTGTTTAAAGAAAAAATAAATAATTAAATACATGACACAATACTAAATACAAAAATATTATTGTTGACATGACTAGCACAATACTCCATGCAAAATGTAAATTGTCAATTTTGTCCTTCTAGATATAAAAATGTGATATTTGTAATATTTTAATGTAATTAAATGAGAGCCATAGGATTAAAGTTGATAAATCATAATCAATGGTTGAGAGTAAGTTAAAGGGTTCTTACAATAAGGTAGGGTTCTCATTAGAACCTTACCCTACATATATATATATACATATATATATATATATATATATATATATACACATACATATAGATATATATATATATATATATATATATATATATATATATATATATATATATATATATATATATACACATACATATATATATATATATATATATTATATATATATATATATATATCTATATATATATATATATATATATATATATATATATATTTGATATAACAATCATAAAAATAACAGACATAAAAATTAGAATATAAACGAACACCTTAACGAATATATACGAACACATTATCGAACGTTCACGAACATAAATGAACGAACACGGCTTGTGTTCATGTTCGTTCGTTT
The DNA here is from genome assembly GCA_025215565.1 of Flaveria ramosissima. Classification (NCBI taxonomy): domain Eukaryota; kingdom Viridiplantae; phylum Streptophyta; class Magnoliopsida; order Asterales; family Asteraceae; genus Flaveria; species Flaveria ramosissima. The sequence continues at coordinate 14,034,274 of CM046037.1, forward strand.
AACTAACAGTTCGTGTCCATTCATTTACTAAAAGAACGAACATAAACGAACTTCCCGCTGAACGGTTCACGAACTGTTCGCTGAACATTCAGTTCGTTTGCAGCCCTAGGTACAACATATCACACAGTGCAAATTTAACAACAAATCATGGGACAAAGATAAGTAAAACGTTTGAAAAATGAAAGAGAACACTCACCCAATAATTATACAAATTTCTTTTATTGTTTTCATCTCTTTCTTCTATTAAAGAATAATGAACTTATAACTATTTTTATAATATGTTTTTATACTAAAACAAGTTAGGTTTGTTTATAAAATATTTCTATAAACTAAAATTTCTTTCACTATTTTATACCACATTTTCAAAAAATAAGTATGTAAGGTTTTAGATTTTATATCTAAAACTACGTAACATGTCAATTTTTATTTATATAACTCGTGTAATACTAATCTAATTTTTAAAAAGACAATTTTGATAACTAGAGTCGTCGATTAGTGAGAACTGAGAAGCCTTTTTTGATGTATGTTGAGTTGTTGACCCGCTGAGTTAACGAGTTGAAATGACTCGGAAAGTGGTTTCAATTTTTTAATAGGGTCGGGCGGCTTGCATGTTATAGTGGGCCCTTAATATCAATTGCAATCGTCATCCATATCCACATATTATACCACTTCAATGTTCAAACTTCAATGTTCCAACAGTGTGATAAAATTTTCTAATTAACCTTTCACTATAGCTTAAAGACATATTTGGTCCCCCACTTCACATGAATATCATACATACTTCGGCCTTTTCTTTTATGAGTGGCTTAAAGATCATATTTCCATCATCGAAATTTCACGGGTGAATTTGTAACACAATTTCTAACATTTGCATGAACAAATTCCTAACCAACTTCACAACATCCAAAAACTACCATTTCTTTTCTAATGCTATACAAGAAGTTTATTATTATATCATCTTAAGAAAGAACATGTTATGTTGTTTTACTGAGAATGGATTTCCTTCTTCTTATTAATATGTTTCAAAACATTACTAACCATTGATTTTTGAAATAGTTAACTCGGCATTTATTTTATTTTCGTATTTATTAAGTAGGTAATAATATAAATAAGGTCTACTATCTTTCCTTTGTAAACATGAAAAGTAAAAGGAAAAATTGTGAAAATAAGATCCGACTCGTTGTCTAGTCTGGTTTTGAAAACGTTGACATTTATGTTGCCAGGGGCGGCCCTGAGGGTGGGCCGGGTGGGCGACCACTCAGGGCCTGGTCTCCTCAAGGGCTCGAATTTTTAAAATTTTTTCATATATATTAAAAAACTATAAACTATTAGTAAACTCATTACCAAACCCAATAACATTTTAATTATTTCAACCTATTAAACAATACTTCAAAGCCTATTAACATATTAGACAAGTTATTTGATTTAGACTTTTCTTATATGTCGTATTATAGTGCTCCCTTTTTGTTCTCGCACAGAGCTCAAAGTCTCTTGGAAGGCCTTGTATGCTGCATTCGATCTATTTATAGGTTACAAGTCTTACTATGCGCTAGAAACTATTGAAAATTCCATCTATTTGGATATGAAAAATATCTAAATTAGCTTAAGGTCATTGATCAATTGGCTTAATGACATCTGATGTTTATCCTCATCTTAAATGGTGATGGTTCAAGTCCCACAAAATGAGCAATAGATGGATTTTAAGAGTTGATGGAAGTATGTTAAAGAGACTTAATTAGCTTGATGACCTATGCTCTAACTCAAAATCAGCCTTATTGAATACTTGCAATTCATTGCATCTTTAAGAGGCAATAAAGCGCATAGTTGAACTTTGATATTCCAACTGCAACTTAAGAGACACGATAGAGAGAAAAATCAATAAATTTTATTTGTGGAGATCAAATTTGACAATGAGCTCCAAATTAAGTACGTCTCTTACATTTTGCTAGATAAATTTTACGACTAAAAATCCTTAAAGTTATCATAATCATGATATACCAATAAGTAAATATTAAACAATGAACCACAAACCTATTCCTATTAAACAAGAAAAGTTCAGTGATTGTTGTTTTAACCAATTCACTAACTTGAATTTGATGATGACATATGCTCTTATATAAATTAGTAAAATTTCGAGCATGTAAATAATGATCGTATATATCTATCTTAGACCTTCTTCGATTAGAAGTGTCAGCTATTAAACTCAAATGTTCATCATGCCCTATTCGACTTTAACCATCTCTGTAATGTTTAGATTGTATGACACTACATGACACAACTTGAGTCGACTATGATTGACAACTAGACAACAAAAAGATGGTTTGTAAGAAAAGTTCTGAGAGGAACACTATAGATGGTCATTAACCCATCTATATCATCACACGACGATCAATATAATAAACAATTTAGAATTGTATATTCCTCTGTGCAGATAATATAGAGGGCTTTCTTGTTGTAAATCTTTTCGCTCTATCTAATAGGCCAAGAATTTAAATTCTATAAAGTGTACGTATAAATGGTTAATATCAATAAATTAAGAGCTGCTTACAAAAATAAAATAAAAAACAAAATAGGGGCCAACTCTAAGGTTTTGAAAGTATAGGTACTCAAAGTGTAATTGACCTAAATATAAACACCATGTTTTTTGGAGTGGATGAGATCAGGTGTCAACTAAACACGACGACGCAAGATTCTGCAACTCATTCTCCCTATTCGCTCTTGAGGTTCGTAATTTCACACATATTCACAAGCATATACGTATACGTTTAGTTGTATGTATATGTTGATTATACAATTTCATTTGTTCATCTTCATCTGTGGTTGAAAACCCTAAGTTAGTTAGGGATTTCAATTGCTTAGCACCACTTAATTAATCGAAATTTAGACCAATTTCTTTGGGAATTTTGGGGTTATTGGTTATATGGATTTGGGTCTTGTGAAGAAGAGTTTGGATTACACCCAAAAGAGAAAAAAATGGATACTTTTGATTGCAGCTTTAGGGTTTTCAACTTATGGTGCAATTAGGGTTTATAACTCGCCTTCTGTGGTGAGGAAGAGGGAAAGATTTGCTAAGGTGTTAGGTGCGTTAGCTTCAATTGCTGAATTGGTTGGTGATTCTGCTGAAACTATAGGAGTTGTTTCAAAGGATTTGAAGGAATTTATTCAATCAGATTCTGATGAAATCCCTAATAGTTTGAGGCAATTGTCTAAGATTACAAAATCCAATGAGTTTTCGGAGTCGATTGTTAGTGTTACACGCGCTTTGACTGTTGGGATCTTGAGGGGTTCCAGGGTTGGGGCAAGGAAAGTTGATCCAGCTAACAGTTTTTCGGATAGAGCTTTGGATAAACTGTTTTCACCAGCTGGATCTGGTTTTGTTTCTGTTGTTGTTGGGAGTTTCGCGAAGAACATGGTTATGGCTATTTACACTGGTAGGGGGGTTAATAGCGCGTATGATTTAAGTACTTCAACGAGTTCAGAGAATTCAGTACAAGGGTGGGTTGATGTAATAGCTGAAGAAAGATGCAAGAAACTGATTGGTGACTGTATTCAGCAGTTTGTGAGCACGTTGGTGACGGTTTACCTTGACAAGACCATGGATGTCAACCCGTATGACCAGATATTAGAGGGTCTAACGAACCCTAAACATGAAGAAAAAGTGAGAGATATGTTATCCACATTCTGCAATGGTGCCATAGAGACTCTAGTCAAGACTTCTCACCAAGTGATTACAAATCCCAGTGGAAAAGAACTAGCTTTAAATGGGATGAAGTCAACAAAAAGCGAGAATGACGGGTTTGTGAGCAGGATATCTTCAACTTTAGCAGTCCCGAGTAACAGAAAGCTTGTTCTTGATATGACCGGAAGGGTGACATTTGCAACAGTTAGATCTTTCTTGGATTTTTTCTTGGAACAGTTATCCACGGGTGTGAAAAGGAAGGTGGATGTTGTTCATGATGAGGCGATTGACAGAGGGCGTCAAGTTTACAGGTATGTGAGCACAAAGTCTTATGCTGTCATGACTATATGCCTTTCGGTTTGGTTGCACGTATTAAGCAGTCCATGGAGTTTTGCCTCAGTGTAAGTGTGCCACCAATATTCTTTAGCTCAAATTTATACAATATGATACAATACAACTATGTATATAAATATATATATTTGTCGATCAAACAGAATGAACTCTTTAGAGTCTTGATATCTCTACTGTTGTCCATTTCATCTTGAGTTACAGATTCGAACAGAACGAGTCTTGTTTCATTTGTATCATCATTGACATATCACAATATCATGATATTATCTGTAACTTTAATGGAACAAAATGAAAAACACCAAACTATATAGGTGTGTCTGACTCTGTGATCTTTTCCTTCTTTAGTCAATGGAATGAATGACTTTGCCTTAGAACAAAGACTTCTGTTATATATATTGTTTATATATATTTTCACACATACATGATTGATTATACTGGTAAACATGATCCAGTCTTCAAGATATAGGTTTATTTGGGTATTTTTTGTTTGCAAATCGGTTTGATTTAGGTCCACTTAAACTGCGCAATTGGTTAAGATGAGTTGCTCGCCACCAGTCATGCCACCACGACCGCCACTGTCATCAACTGCTGCCACCTACGCTGTCCCCATCACCTCCAACGATGCTTCCTCCCGTCTAGCCTCCTTTTTCCTTTTGAAACAGTCTGTTTTAAGCTGAACAAACTTTGGCTAAAACCTGTTCTGATATGAACCAACTTCTTTTTTTATAACAATAATTAGTTTTATTGTTTTTAACAATAACTAGATGTGGGTCCATGTCAAATCAATTTTCAAACGTCACTAAATTAGTCAAAAGTATACAAACCAACATACTCCTTGGTATGTCTAAATTGACTCTTAGCTCACTCTTGTATTCCTTACACTAGGCGTTAATTTGTTAAGTGTTTAACCTTTTGTTAAGTTACTGTTAGCATCATTTTTCCAACGACATTATACATGTCACTTGATTAATTTTGTTTCCGATCATTGACTGGCATCTAATCTACTCATACTAACTACCCTAGCATCACCAAACTTGTACACCGCAGTATTCGAAACTTCATCTGTTGGTGAGAGAAATACACCATTTACTAAAAACCGAACCATAGTCGAAAACCGAACAAATTAACTGAGATTAACCGAAAACTAATAATACCAACTGGTTTTGGTTTAGTGAATTTGATTAGCCGCCATTTGGTTACGGTTATAGTTAAGGTGTCTTCGTTAACCGACTTTAAACGAACCAAACAATACCTTTTAATCTTTTATGTTTGTGATTTTCTAGATTTGGTTCTATTTTCAGCTTTTATAAGCTAAACATCAGCCCAGATGTAGTTTGTTCATCAAACATCTTCATTCCCAAATCGTTTGATTTTTGCGGTTTATGCACTCAACTTTGTTATGTTTTGGGTTCAAAATAATTGATATATAGTTCTAAATATTGGATGGTATGCTGGGTTCCCGGCACGTATACATATAAATTCATTTTTAGATGTTCTTGTTTGTCAAAATCTGATATCAGAATGAAACTAAATACCGAAGGTTGGTCATTGGTTTCGGCTAGGATTTTCACATAACCGAAGCATCGGTTTCGGTTTTGGAAATGGTCATCACCGTACCCAACTGAACCATGCACAACCCACCCTCCCAAACCTACAAATAGTTTATATTATGTGTGGGATATACTAGGTATTTTTTTTTCTTTTTTTCTGTCTCTTACAGGTTTTTCGGGTTGGCCCATTGGGTTTTCTCACCTAAGGTGAGCTTTCTCGTTAAGGTCGTCTCAGGTTCGTGACTAATGAAAACATATTGATGTACGAGCTTTTCTTCGGGAACGTGCCAACCTAGAGCACCAAGGTTAAATACTTGAGTAGTGAAGATAATGGGGTGGATTAGTGGCCCGTCAGTGATCCAAATAGCCGTTAAAAAAAACTTAGTTTGCTCACAATTCAACCATCACAATTTCACTATTTGCCTTACAGACATCAGCATACTCATTATACTATATGCATTACAATTATATATACTAATTACCAAGTTTAGTGTGTATCATTAGTTGTATTTTATGTTTAATGGGTTGTACCCACCCTTTTTGTCTTTTATTAATACTTTTTAACTTTTCATTTTAACCCAATATTTTTACATCTTTACAATTTAGCCCCAACATTTTTTGACTTTCAACTTTGATCTCATATACTTTCATATTTTATATTATTTTTTTCGTTTTACGTTTTGGTCTAAATTTTGTCAGTTTTCATGCCGTAGCGTGCATGTGTGGTTCAACATTTTTACGGTTATTTTTTCATCATTTGACGGCCCCGTTGCAGCGCCCTGGTCCTAGATCGAGTTATTGTTTTATATGTGTTTATGTTTAGTCTGCATGGTGAAACGTTTTTACGTATACCTTTCGTTCAATTTTATTTTTTTCGTTTTTATGTTTTTTATACGAACTTTTTAGATGTTGGTGATCATTAACGATGGTATGCCATTTGTGCTAATTGATATAGTTTTATGCCCCCGCTGCAACGCGGGGGACTTAATCCTAGTTCTAATACAAGTATCATAATATTCTACCTAGTACGCCTTACCAAAAGACGTGTCGTCTGGTGATACTAAAGTGGGGTTCGCATCCGGGCGGGGGGAAAGACTCCTGGCTAACCCCTTATCAGTCGGAGAATGCTAGCTCTTAAAGCTACAGTTTCTATGATCATTTAAGAGATTTCTCGTTTGAATCTTTTTATGTGCTTTCTCTCTTCTGTCATGTGCTCTCTCTCTTCTGTCATGTTCTTAAAGAACTGAAACTAAATTAAAGGATCGATCTTTTGAGTGTTCAAAACAGAAAGATTCCATTGATTCATCTATCTCAAATAGGGAAAAAACGAAATCAAGAAGGGGTCAGCTGAGCTCTAGTTGGTTAGTCTGGTGATACTGAAGTGCATTAAAAAAATGATATTTTTATGTGAGTGATGGTTCTAAGTCTTGTAGTAAACAATTTAAATAGATTTATAAGTAAAGTTTGAGAAAGTTAGCTATTTAAAATAAAACTTTGCCTTATTCATTCAATGCACATTTAACACAATATTAAAATAAGACGACTTTTCACCAAATTGACTATAGGTTGCATAGTTAACAATTTAATTACGAAAACTCGAATATTGATTGCTCTCTTGAAAAGTTTCGTGCATTCACATTAAAATAGAACAAGTGTGGTCAATTCGATGTTTGGTTAAATCTTAAACTTTGCCAACTTATTTTGGTTTACATGCACTAAGTCTAACTTTTAAATATAGGGTTGTAAACGAACAAAATCGAACGAAACAAAACATTGTTAATGTCTATTCATTTAGAGAACGAATGATTTTTTTTAAATTTTTATTTCTTTTTGTTCATTAAACCATGAACATATAATCGGACAATTCACGAATAGATAACCGGATGGTTCACGAACACAAAAACATTATATTTGAAAAGCAACACTCTTAATCGCAGAATTAGACATCATCATCATTTTAATAAATATAAAGATAAGAATTCGACTAAATAATCATATACATAATCAGGAGTGAACATAAACAAACTAACACGAATGAACATAAATGAATCAAAATAAACAAACCAATATGAATTAACTTAAATGAACGAACGCATTACTAAGAATTCACGAACACAATTGAATGAACGCGACCGTTGTTTGTGTTCGTTTGTTTAATTAATCGAATGAAATTTTCTTATTCATATTCGTTCATTCATTAAACAAGTGAACGTAAAAAAACATCCCGCCAAATGGTTCATGAATAATCGTTGAACGCTAGTTTGTTTACAGCTATATTTAAATATAAATCCAACCATTTTCATACTCTGTTGGTTCCGGTGTTATCTTAATGATTCGGTTTGAGTCCTAATTGACCACAACTCATATTTTCAACCAATTCGTCTTCCTATATTCACAAAAAATTCCAATATATGTTTTAGACTATATAAAGCCATAATTAGCCAAATTGACCAAAAGTTACCCAAGTGATTATAATATGCATCAATTTCTCAATTTTTTATTTAAGAATTCTATAAATATTCTGAGAGAGTGATAAGTATGTTTAACCCAAGTTACCCAAGTGTTTTATGTCTTGCATAACATTTGTTTAAAAATTCATACATCGGATTGTTCTTGACCCATATTTATATATTATAATTTACTAAAATGCATTTCAAGTACCTGTGATTTTATTATTAAAGTAACTAATAGAGTATGATTATACTAGAGTTGCCAAAAAAATTCACTTTTGTCATTTATATGCTATTAGTGATAAGTATGAAAACTTTTTTAATTGGACATTGATAGAGCTTGTTATGTGTTAGTAGGTTTGTTGTTTATCACATAGAGTTGTACTATGGCATAACATGTCATTTTGTTGTTAAACATACGGTGTTAGTCCATGATTAACGATATATTGCTATGATGATATCTTTTTAAGTTGGCCATTGATGGACCTAAATGGGTCTTGTAATGTTAGTCGTTTGGTGTTGTTACACATAGGCATATTTTTGGTAACATCGGCGAAACACAAATAGGTCATAACAAGTTGTTTTGGTGTTAGAGACACATGCTTGTAATAATTAGGACATTAACGATCCTTGTAATGTGTTAGTACGTTGCTTAAGTTGCATGAAGATACAATAAGTAATAGCAAGTTCTTTTGTTGTTAGAGACATATTCTTGTGATAACTAGTACATTAATATGCCTCACTGTCTAGTGAGCCGTGTCAGTCGCATGAAACCATAATACTTCATAACAAGTTGTTTTGGAGGTGGAGACACATGTATGTGATAAATACTATCTTAATGATCCTTATAATTTGCTTGAGGGTTGTTTAGATTGTATGATATAGTGGCTCATAAGTTATTTTGATGTTATGTACGCATTCTTATGCCAACTTTATCACATCAATGGGCTTTGTAACGTGCTATCGTCCTTTCCACATATTACAAATAAACCACCTTGCATTTCTACATATCAAATATACACCACATCACATTTCCATATCTTACAATAAACTATCTTTACATATGCGTCTAAAAAACCCGATGTCTTATCCAAAGACCCAAAAGCGTATAAATAAACTATCTTTAGATGGCAAACAATGCATGTATTGAAAACCAACCCTTAGCCGAGAATCTTATCAAAATATTATTCTCCATATTATGGCGGATATGATGTTAGTAAAAGCCGGCCTCCAAAATGAATCCCATCCTTAGAGTTAAGGTTTTGTTTTGTTTTGTTTTCTATTAATTTTGTTTCTATTAGTGCCTACTAGTAATCACTAATAGTTTCTTTTCACAAAAAATAATCATTACCTGGTAATTACTGACTTTTTGTATTCTGGTAGACACACACGCGCACACACATACGCAGGGCAGATCAAACACAAAATGTTTTTTCCCTTAAAAGCGTAGGATGCAATGTGGGTCTTTGATGAACTTATTTAATTGTTAAGATTAACACTATAGTAATTTTGTAGTTAATTGAAAGTACCTAACGGTCGGAAGGATAATGCTATGTGTTATGGGACTTGATCAAGGCTTAACCACCCCTGGTCGCGCCCCACCAAACGATGACACACTCAGTGTGAACGAGTCTTAATGCAAAGAAAGTGATCATGGCCACAACATGAGAGAGGGGGAAATTTTGTGACCCCCCGGCCTAATGGGTGGGACCGCTTATCAATAATTAGAACGAAAAGATTGAAACGGGAAGATTTCCAAGGAATTATGAATAATAGAATCATAGCGGACTGCTATGGGTCCAACGTGTGGCCATAACGGTCCGCCAAGGAAAGGGGTTCAAGATCACGAAACAGGGTTTCCTTGCGGACCGCCAAGATTATGGGTAACGGTCCACTAAGGTGGTCGTAGACCGTCAAGGTTAAGTATAACGACCTTTAAAAATATTCGTTTGGTGGATGCGAATATTCTACTTGAAAGATGCAAATATGTCATTTAAGTTGGCAGCAGATCGCCAAGGGTTGGCTTAGCGGTCCTCCAATGGTCCGAGATGAAAGAATCGGGATAAAAGCCTCAAAAATCTGAGTTTTCTCATTTTACTCTCTCTCATCTCTCTCTCTCTAATTGACTTATCTCTCGCTCTCTAAGATTTGTGTTCGTTTGAAGGCTTGTTGGTTCAAAAGAATCTCGTATTTGCAATCAGTAAGCCACATTACCCTTCTAAATAAACATTATGGATGTAAATGAATGTAAGGATGATGTGTGAAACTCTATTTTTGTGTTGGATTGCTCGGTGGTGAATCTGGGGGTGTCAAGAACGATTATGAGTTAAGATCTGTTGTGGTAAGGTTCTAAACCTCCATACTGTGCATTATTATAGATTAGTTGGGAAAATCATGGTTTTCGGAAAGAACCTAACCGGTGAATAATGATTAGAATGCATATGATTATTATGATAAAGAAAAATGATCATGTTTTGATAAACAGATTATCATGGGACAATCTGGTTAAGTGTGGATATGAAATGGGTAATAACGTGTTAGTGTCATAACTTAGGGTTGGCATGAAAAAAACACATTAAGGATTTTGGGTTATGGCAAGATAAGTCCATCTAGTCACTTTGTTGGGCATGTGCGTAAACCCTACCTTTTTGACGTGTGTTCGTCATGAGTTGTGATGGGAATTGATGACTAGGGGTCGGGCCGATCTAATAACTTAACTCGAGAGAGAATCCTGAGGATCTTATAAGTTTGAAGTTATAACAACTTGGCATATACGTTTGTGTGATACAGGATTAAAATATGTTTGCCAACTAGTGTGCGTAGATGTTCTCAGGAAGCACATCACTGCAAGTCTAACCGTTCTCTTTTTCTTAACATTTTGGGTCTGTATACGAGATTGTAAATGATTTGGTGAAAATGTTATAAAAGTGTGCAAAGAAGTCAAACAATCCGAAGACCTAGATAGCCATGGTTTTAGATGCCTCCAAATTGATGGTGAGCACTAGGCACAAGAAAATTATTAAGGTAAAGAGAGAATTACTGGTTTGTAATGTTTGGCTCAAACTAGACACATGTACGCTTAGTTGGATCCATCTAGGTAGGAAAACCACACTATTTGGTTCATACTCAATCTAAGGCCAGAACAGAGACTGTTGATAGGATTTGACTGGTTCGAGGCCAAACCAAAGATTGTGGATAGGACTAGGTGATAATGATAGTCTGAGGCCATAGCGAAGATCTATGGATAGGAATAGGGCTAGGTTGAGGCCAAAGTGAAGAATACAGTTGAGTTGGATTGATGGTGTGAGATTCGGTCGGCCGTTATATCTATAACCTAACCTCCCATTGTTTATATAATAAAACCTGGAGTGCCACATATGTGGTCAAATTGATCCTCGTTGCGGTGACTGCGGTATAGATTTGATTTGCTAATAATTACTTGTATACTTTGTCATGATTGTCTAACTGTTTTAGAGTTACTTATTATGACTCACAAACAACATTGTTGTTAACATGTTCTTAACTCGTGATGCAAGAGCAGGAGAAGCAGGGAGACATTAGCTAGGTCATAAGGTCTTAACAGTTAGAGTTGAATAAGATCTTCATATAGAACTACGTGAAAATTGCTTGGACAATGTATTGATATACGTTTTTTTATCTTCTTATTTTTTTTACTCTATCAGCTACTCTAAATCTATAATTTGAACGCTGCGGACGCGTATTTTATGTAAGCACTAATATGTGTAATTCAGTATGTAAATTGTGGTCTTGACCTCTAATACTTCCGTTGTATATTGTCATTAGATAATACAACAAGTCGTACCTGTGGATTGGGGTATAACAAATATTTTATTTATTTTTTTTATTTCTATCAATAATAATAATCTACACCACCATTCCGCTTAATAAAAAAAGTTAAACGTTAATAAAAAAATGAACTTGAAAATTTAAACAAACAAATATCTTTTTCCGTGTTCATTTAAATAAATAAACTTGTTCATGTATGCTTGTTTTTGTTTTGAGCTAATTTTCTAGACAATTGACTATGTTAATTTTGAACATAACAAACATACACAACCTTTAAGAACGAAAATGCATTAACGAACAAGGAAATCTATGAAAAATTAGCCTTTTCCTTGGATAGAGCATGTTTAATGTGTAATGTGTTCTAAGAAGTGAAAGTGAAAGTCTCATTTGCCAACTATGTAATATAGAAATTCTTTCTAAATGAAGTAATTTGCTAGCTCAAAACGTGACTTGTTTGTAATTGATCCTTCAAAACCAAAAAGCAAGAATAAATGAAGCAAATAAATGAACATAAAAACATTTACGAATGGCATATTTGTTTATTTTGTTCTTTTAATTAAATGAATAAAATTTTGTTCAACTTCAATATAATAATATAAAAAAATAACTTTCCACCAAACGATACACTTGATAGATTGGTTTACATGTCTAATAGTTCCTGCTTAGCTATAGTTTAAATATATAACTAATTATCGTATTTCTACTAAATTTAAGAACAAATATTAATCCACGAACATAATAAAACGAGATCTCTTCATATAAGGAATGAAACCCAAACAAATAACTGAGCTTCTTAGATTAAGATTGTTTTACTAAGTATGATCTAATATCATTTTCAAGTTCTTGAAGCTCGAGTGAAGCTAGGGTCAAGCTCAAACCGTTCTCAGATCTACATCAAAAGGACATGTTAACTTGATCATCGGTTCGAGTTTGAGTTTAGTCGATCCAACCTTGGTCAACTATTTTTTAACACCACTTAATATTTTTTTTATATAAGAGGATCATTGTTTACCAAAATTATCCTACGGATGTTACGAGTTGAACATCCGAAGTCCTTATTTAAACACAAGTCGCGATACATCCAGAAGCGGTCCCTGAGTTGATTATAAGATATGTTGTTTATGTTCATTCAACTGCCAACTACCTTGGTTGATACTTTAATTAAATTAAATTCAACCTCCTTTTTATCCATCTTCATTGACTCCCAAATTTATGGGCCTGTTTGTTCATCTTGTGGACAAGCGTAACGTCACTTACATGGTAGACAAAATGCCTACGTCATATCCAACTAGCTTTATTGAAAGTAGTTGAAACTTTATTCAACATAAGGCTACGAACACAATACCACACGACTACAACTTCATATATTTTAAAATTCCACATCACGTGATATGTTAAATGTTTTATTTAGGTCGAATGTCATGTCGTCGTAATAACCTTTTGACTTCAAATATCATTTACGCGTTTGAAGTATATGATATAAGGTCGAGAGGATAACTCAATAGCTACACATGCTTAAGTGCGAGAATTCTATGGATGAATGACCTTCAGAAAAGCTTTAACATTTTGGGAGTATGACATTTTTGTTAAATCTTACATCATTCTAGAAAATATTATGTCATAAGAACTATTTGACTTCTAAATGCATCAATGTGTTTTGCGTGTATTATTTAAGGACGAGAAGGTACCTTAAGACTTAAGAGGTAACATGTTTGGGTGATAGAAATTTCGGGTCGGTGACCTTCTAGAAAGTCTTCACCCTTGCAAGTAAAACACAAAATAATAAGTTGCTAATGGACAGTACGAATGATATTAGTTGGTATTAAAGATCGAGTGTTTCAATAATGATTAAAAGCGTACATGTGTCACGATTACATAATAGCATCCAAACCAAAGGCATATATAAAGCCATTTATTGATCATAACGAGTTTTATAAGGATGTGAAGGTCGTTTTTAAACATGAAGCTTTTGAAATAATACAAGTAAAGCTTCCAAAACTTTATATAAATACATAGAAATGTATATACGTACGTACTATACGCGAATAAAAATAATCGAAACGACGTCTAATTCTTTTCTCATGGATTTTTCTTTTGAGTATAAATATAATCAAGGTGAGCAACAAGGGTTCTTCTCATCAAACACTCTTCTTCACCGATTCCTTCACACCCTTCTTCCACCTCAACACCCTACAAACAACACAAAACACAAATTTGAATATGAAATCGATAATAAGTGATAAGATCCTATAACTTTTAGTTTGATATATATTAGTTCCAAGCGGCTAGCTTACCGTGCTTGGTGTTCTTGTGGTGGTGGGTTTGGGCCGGGCGGAGGAGATAACCGGAGAGAGGACTAGGAGGAGGGAGAGTATGAGGAAGAAAGTGGTGGCTCTTGACATGGTTGGTGTTGGTTGAGTGAAGGTTGGAGAAAGAGTTATATGTTATTATTGAAGACCAAAGAGTTTGGGGTGTATCTCAAAATGAAATGAGAGACTTTGGGCTATATATAGGCAAGTATTTTTATATTGAAAAGTACTCTCAAATCCATAATTAAATGAAAGTATTCTACGCCACATGATTGTTTCAAAATGTTATATTTGACTTTTAAATTTGGGTTAACACTAGTGTCAAAAGCCCCGTTGGCCCAAGAGTGTAAAAGCGTTAGATTTTCTAACGTCGATAGTTGACGTGAAGCTGCGAGTTGAAGGAGACATTGATAACATACGTAACTTTATATAAGAAATACGAACACTGGATCTTGTTGATAACACTTGAAACATTGTATGAAAAGAAGAAAGACGTGTGTGGCGGGAGTGTAAAACCGTGAAAAAACTAACGTTAAAACGTCGTCACGAACTCACGCATTGAAAGGACATTTATAACATACGTAACTTTATATAAGAAAACGAAACCTGGACATCAATAATAACATTCGAGACTTCCAAATAAAAAAATGAAATTTTCTCGAACCCGTGTATTGCGGTGAGTTCTTTGATAATATTTGAAGCTTTATGTAAAAACTAAGCCATTAAAAAATTCACGTCAGAACATTGATAAGAATAAACATGTCATGATGGAAAGATAATATTAATAAAAATAAGCACATATAAATTTGAATTTTATAGTCATAGTCATACCTAGTATATCCCGTTTATACCTAGTATAAATCTGAATTTTATAGCAATTTCACATTTATAAAAAAAGTTGTATTAATTGTATATGTTGTAACACATTATGGGTCCAATGTGCTTGATCAGAAATAGAAAAAGAATGGGAGGCTTGAGAAAATTTAGAAAACCGCCTGAAATAGTTAGAAAAATATGATGAAGAAGAGCACGAACAAGCTCAGGTACAAAGGAAAAATGAGCATGAACAAGCCCGTGTCGAGCTGGAAATAGAGCAGATTGAACGTATGAAATTATAAAAACAAATGGAAGAAATTACAAGTAAATTAACCGATATGTAATTCTTGTGTTTTTTTAAATTTTCACGTGTTATCTATATTTGATAATCAATTGTAACTGTTAAAACCTAATAATTTAGTTTCATTGTTGTTGGGATTAAATACTACTTTGTTAGTGGGTTTTCTAGATTTTCATAGAAATCTTTTTGCAAAAACATATAAAACTTTAAACTTTGGTTTTTTTAATTGGAATATATCGCAGGATAATAATCAAATTTTAAAAAAGTTTCATTAAATCACTCGTGTATATTGTGCTCAAATCGGATCACTAAACTATCAAATTAAATCGTGTCATTGTCGAAATTTTTTTATGTCAAGAATGAAAAGATGGAGAGGATGTGGGTTTCTGGATTTCTAATATATATAATTATAATATAAAAATTAAAAAAACATGTTAGTTTTATCAAAAATAATAATAAAATCTTAAAATCCACGTGACCATTCTATATTATCATATAAAAAAAGGAAAAAATATCTCCTGATTAAAACAAAAAGAAAATCATGTTAAAAGCAAATAAAACTTTTAAATTAGATAAACATAAAAGCTGAGTGATTTAACTGGAACATTTTTTGAATTTTACTTACATAACTAAAACAATTATAAAATTTGATTACTAATCTATAAAGTTACCCTTTTTTCAATATGTATATAGATTTTTCGTAAATTTGTGAAAGAAATTTTTCCAAATTTTTTAATTTTTTATTATATGCTATGGTAAATTGTTGCAAGAAATAAATTATGGATAAAAATAAAAATAATAAATTTTATAGCTAACTTATCATAAAAAAATTAATAATGATTGTAGCTAGTTTATAATTAGACTTAAAAGTTAAAGTAAGTTAAAATCTTAATTTTAGGTATTAGTTATTAGGGAAATGTTTAAATAGAAAGTATTCCAAAACTAAAAAGTGTAAAAAATAATCTCACCATCCATCTCTTTAATCAATGGTTGAGATCAAATTCTAGGAAAAATATGTTAGAGGGGTATTTTTAAAATGCCCACTTTTGTTAACTTTTTACAAACTATTTTGTTTTTTCCTTAAAAAAATGTTCATAAGTTTTATGTATGACATTATTTGTTTATAAAACTTACAGCATAAAAATGAGCATCGTTTTATCTTTAAAATAAAAGCAATATTGTTATACAAAAAGATAAAAAGAATTTTTACATTTTGAAACACATATCTTGTCATTGTGTATTTACTGCATTTTATTGTGTCTTTTTGTTAATTATTGTGTTTTTTAATACTATTTTTTATTTCTAAAATGATAAATTTTAAAAAATATAATGATGGAATAAAATTACTGTGTATCTCTAATATGTAAAACATAATAATAAATTAACAACTAACGAATTTAATACACTAAAAGCAATGACAATATAATACAATGTCACATTGTGTCTTTTGGTTGTCATTATATTATCTTGAAAACTATTAGTTTTGAAAAATACATTGGGGAAATAATATCATTGTGTACTTCTAATGGTAAACACAATGATGTTTATATAATATATTAAAAATATAACAAAAATAATACATTGTGTTATCTTCAACATTATAACTTCTAAAAAATACATTAGTAAAAGTATATCATTATCTACTTCTAATTGTAAAACACGATGATAAATAACAAGTTTATAATCTATAATACAATGCCAAAAATAACACAAAATGATCTAAAACGTAAAATACAATGATTAATATACATAACAAATGATGTAATATAAATATAACACAATGAACGTACAAGACACAATGAGCTAACGTGGTTGACATAATGACTAAAATACCATCCTCTTTAAAACAATAAAAGGACACATGTCAAATCCACAATCTTGCTTATCCTTTTTAAATTAAACATCCTTTTTAATATAACCCTACCCTAATTATTATTACTATATTAATGTTATTATTATCTTTATTAATTAAAAAATTATATATAAAACCATTGTTGTGAAAATTTTGTGGAATCTGAATGTTTTCCATTGAAAAAGGTGTTTGATTGGCATACGAAGGAATTTGAATTTGAAAAGATTACAACAATCAAAGGGATTTAACATTCCTTCATATCACCTTCATCGCATGTATGGAATCATAAACTTTTCAATGGAAATGCTAGAAGATTACCAAAATACCTACCTCACATCAACACCTATTCATTAGTTAATCCAAAATCACATCAAAATTAGGTTTATTCTAAATTAAATAGGTATATACCAAATCAACCCATATTAAAATTAGGTTTAATGTCACACCCCGACCAACGACGGAATTATCGGGGCGGACGAATGGGAGACGATTGCTCATAGCACATGGAACTATTTAAGTTGAAATATTATTAAATATCATTATTCAATAAACATTACAAGACAAATAAAATAAATACATAACAATCAAAATACAACCAAAAACATAAGTCTTTTAATTTAAACTAGGTCCAAGTCCTATATGAGCACAAGAAGATCTTCAAGAAGTAAACCTGAAACATGATGAAAATAAAAGGGTCAACTAAAAATAGTTGGTGAGTTTCCAAGGTTTTCATACATAATATAACAAGGTTACAAGTAGCAATTCATGTCATAGGTTATAAGTTAGTAAGGTTATAGAACACATATCGTTACAACCAAACCTCGACTTGATTACAAGTATATAAGATTGGCTAAGTGTATTTGGTTCCCATGATGAACAAGCATACGTCATCAGGAGTCGGCAATACATCGACTTTAGCACCAAATAGGCTTGTCAGGCTCAAAGATCTAAGACGTCGCCAGGCTAGCAATAATTAATGATTGTAAACAAACTATGTATCTCATATAATCACTTACAACACACAAATAACCATGACAAAAATAAAGATGAATTGCAAGTGCTTTACAAGTCTCAAACGTTTATAAGTGTATGATGTATAAGTATCATGTTTCACCCCAAAATAGTGTGAAATAAAGTAAAAAGGGGGCAAGAAAAACTCACATTATATATATAAGATGATGATAAGAAAAACAAACGAGGCTCCAACGATTTCTCTTACAAGATGCCTAAATGTATATGTTCCAAGATTAAGTTCAATAATAGGATTAACAATAAGACATGAACTAGGGTTTCAATTGGAATTTGGGGGTTTAAATAATTAAGTAAAATAATGACTTGTTTATGTTTTGGTTTAATAAAGACAATATAAATCAATTAAAAAAATATCTCAACAATTTAAGTTATTGATTTAATAGAAATTAAGTATAATATGTGTAAAGAAATAATTAATTTAATAGTTAACTATTTAAAACTTGATAAAGATATTACATATTTAAATGACGTTGAAATTATTTAAAATCATTTTATAAAGTTTTGAGCTTTTAAAATGATTTATTATAAAGGTTTTATAATACAAAAACCTTAAATATAAAAATAAATATAATAGCACATTATATTATGTTATAAGTTTTAAGAATTTAAACAAAATTTTAAGGAATAACTTTATTAATTATTTATATACAACATGGTTAAAAGAATTAATATTTAAATAATTATACAATAACTATTTGAATAATTAGTTATTTAACATGTAAATTTATAATGTTTTGAAATAACCAAAATTTGAACCATAAAAGATTTTTAGCATTTAAATCACATAAAAGAAGTAATAATATTTTATAACCTTTGTTATTCTAAAAATAATTAAATTTAACATCATAAGTTTGCTTTTAAACCTTAAAAATTAAGTTAATAATTAATTAAATAGTCAATTATTTAAATAGGTTATAATATAACTTATTTGAGTTAAAGAAGACCATTATAAGGTAATAAAAGACAAACTTTAAAATAACTATTGCCATAGTTTTTATAATTTTAAACTATAAAATTAGAATATTAATTTGTTTAAAAATTTCAGAAATTAAATTAATAACTTCTGGAATAAATTTAATTAACAATAACAATTTTATTTTGATTAAGTAATATATTAAGAATTTAAATAATTTAAAATGATTAAAAAAACTAATTTTAAAATAACCTGCGGGTGCCCGGGTTCGAACCCGGGACCCTATGTGTGGAGTTCCTGTAAGTTACCGCTGGGCTATAAGCCCCATGTCTGTAAAAAGCTCAGTTTTAAAGTTTAAAAACATTAAATACAAAAGCCCCCAATTTCATAAGAACCCTAGAATCGATTTGATTCCAATTGAACATCGAATTGATATTGTTAATGAAATCAATCATAGGGCTTTGATTGCCCATGTGAAACCGAGCACAAAGATGTGTGGTACTTACGTTATTAAGTTCGAATTGAGGATCTCAGGTTTAAGAACGATTCGCGACTGCGTGGATTGCTTCAAGGTGCAAACGAGGTTGATAACCAAATTAAACTTGTATGAAGCTTCGGATGGTGATGCTGAGTAATAGCCCTCACTCAATTTGGATTTAAAATGCTCAGAAGATGAAGCTCGACCAAGTTGTAGGTCGCGATGAAGGTGATGATCAATTGAGATGAAATTGTGGTTATCAGGCGAAATTGAATGTGATAATCATTTAGAGATAGATAAACGATCGTTTTGGTTCGATTAATTGGATTATTAATGGGGTTTAATGCTCGAACGGCTAAGAAGTTGAAGATGTTTCGGTTAAGTGTTCGATTAGACAAGAAACGGGTGTTTAAATGTGGTTAATTGATGCACACATGTTCGAGTCTCATTCTAGAAGGGTTAGGGAGCGGTTACGGATCAAGATTCAACGGTTTTCGACGAGTTTAGGAGTCGCCGGAATCCGGCCGAAGGATGGCCGGGAATCGGCCGGAAACACGGGGTCAAAAGAGGGAGGGGGGTTGGTTTAGCAATTTACACTTTCAACCCCTCAAGTTTCATATTGTTATTATTTTATGTAAAAGCTTTTAAATCAAGTTTTAAGAATTACCCATCCAACCCTAGACTTTATAAAACTCATTTGAATAATAAACCAAATTAATTATTTGTTAAATTTTATAAACTTATAAACTTTATAGTTTAATTATTTAATTTCAATAATAAGAATCTATAACTATTAAAGAAACTTTATAATTTTATTAAAATTTCATTTTATAACTTGATAATTTTTAGTAAGACTTTTCCATTTATTTGTAAAATGAATGGTAAATCTTTATAACTTTATAAAAATTTATTTTTAAGTAAATTATTACAACTTGTTTTAAATAATTAGAAAAAAATAATTCACAATAAAGGTTGTATTTAATCCATTAAAACCAAAATAATTTAATAATGGAAATTCAAATTGAATTCAGGTTTTGGGTTTTAACTCGAAAAATTATGGATGTTACATTTAATAAGAAGATGAAGACAAAAATGATGATTGAATTATATTTCAACAAAACATATTAAGACGGAAAATAGATTCGAACGAACTAATATCGAATATAAAATCTATGGAAAAACCTTGAACAAACCAAACTCGAATGGAAGAACAAATGATTGTCAAAATCAAAAAAACAAACCCATAAAAAATCAAAAGACTGAGTAAAACCTAAACTATCTCTATCTTAAGTTCATTCAATTCAACAAGATGGTTCGCTAGAAAAGCTCTATCCAACATAAGAGTCGTTGAAAATCTACAAAGAACACAAGCCGTCTGCAATAATACGACGACGACAAATAAGTTTTATGATGACTTGGTGGTTTTGATGGAAAAACCCTCGCCTTCCTATTTTTAATATGCTTATAATTATGTATTTTACTAATGCATATATGTTTTGAATGATTTTTATTGCAAGTTCATATGGATCAACGCTTAATTGTGTTTTATTGAATTTTATATGTTTTATGATGACTTAGTGGTTTTGATGAAATACTCAAAATATATGTGAAATTGTTAAAGTTTGACCTTTAACGTGGTAATGTTAGCATTAGATTAAGATTCACATGTCTGATGGGCGACATAACCATGTCACTTTCAAACATGATCATGTTCGGCGTAGATCCACTTGTTTAACCTTAACTAAGCCTCACTTCTCACATACGACATTTGGGGTTGACGACCCTATTTCTCTCAATACCTAAGACCATTTTAAGCATTTATTGAACTAAAAGAAGTCAAGATTAAAGATCAAACACTCCAAGAAAAATCTAACATCATACAACTCAGCTTAGCTTGATTTGGGTTGATAATCTCCTCATCTAATCATGTACCTCTTTGATTATTCAAGTTGTTTGGGTGTTTTTATAGTTAGCATGAGCTAAAACTATTGGTTCACTTAGATATTATGATCCTAGATTTGATGAATCATAGCTTGATTTCATTCGATAATCTTTCACCTAACCATGTACATGTTATTTTTTATGATGATTATGTTGATGACTTTAACATGTTCTTAATATTACTTCAATTATTGTGTGTATTTGTTTGACTTTATTATATGTTTAATCTTGTGGGTATGTTATTCATATTATGTTGGAAAATCACATGTGATACAATATTTATTCATGAATGTATATGTGTATGTATTCATGGCATCTGACTAGTAATGGTGGATGGGAATTAAAACATGTATGATTGTTATCAAATTTGCATCCTTATGTAGATGTTCGGAAAGACCTTTACATTTGTTGTAAATTCCTCATATCAGTGTATATGTGTGGTTAGGTTTATTAGCACAAATTTATAGCTTATATTGTAACATCGGACCCCTTATACCATCAATATTGCCCGCTTTGCCCACGAGGAGCTCACGAATTTGTTTTTGGTTGCCCGGGTAAAAACTTCCCAGGGAGGTCACCCATCCCTGGATTGCTCCCATCTGAGCATGCTTAACTGTGGAGTTCTCTCATCCACAACCAATACACCCAAAACACATTGGTGATATTAAAGGCGGGACATTCCTTATGAACCAGGAATCTCTCCTGTGCACGGCTGATATGGGATTCACCTAGGGTGTTACAAACCCCCCTCTTTTGGATTCATCATCCTCGATGAGGTTTTCCCCACCATCCCATCTATGGATGTGGGATTTGCCTAAGGTGTATCTCTGAACAACCCCGGGGACTCACCATCCTTGATGAGGTTTGCCCGACCATCCCGAACAGCACAGGAGTGGCTCTGATACTAACACCCGGCCCCTCATACCACCAATATTGTCCGCTTTGCCCACGAGGAGCTCACAGATTTGCTTTTGGTTTCCCGGGTGAAAACTTCCCAGTGAGGTCACCCATCCCTGGATTGTTCCCGTCTGAGCACGCTTAACTATGAACTTTTCCTCTCATCCACAACCAATACGCCCAAAACGCGTTATTGATATTAAAGGCCAGACATTACTTATGAACCAGGAGTATCTCCTGTCCACGGCCAATGTGGGATTTTATGTAGGGTGTCACAATCACCCCCCTTTGGACTCATCGTCTCGATGAGCCCGAGAACTCACCATCCTCGGTGAGGTTTGTCCCACATCCCGAACGCCACAGGAGTGGCTCTGATACCATTCTGTAACACCCGGCCCCTCGTATCACCAATATTGTCCGCTTTGTCTACGAGGAGCTCAGGGATTTGCTTTGGGTTGCCCGGGTGAAAATTTCCTAAGGAGGTCACCCATCCCTAGATTGCTGCCACCTAAGCACGCTTAACTGTGGAGTTCTCCTCTCATCCACAGCCAATGCGCCCAAAACGCGTTGGTGATATTAGAGACCGGGCCTTCCTTATGAACCAGGAATCTCTCCTGTCCACGGCCGATGTGAGATTTATGTATGGTGTCACATTAATTGTTGCATTTCTTAAAAACCAATTATGCATTTGGATCCTTAATTTGCTATGGATTTGCTTATCTCTATTTCTCGTTGCTGATTGGACTTTTGGTTGGATTGCGTATGAGAGTTTGTTTAAGGACAAATAAAGTTTAAGTATGGGTTGTTAGTGTTCCAAAGTGGCATGGTTGTCGAGAATCGATAAAAAACAAGTTAATATATGGGTCTTAGCTATCTTTATTGCGTAAGGGGAAGTAAGGTCGTCTCCGTATGGAATTGATGGAAAGTGTTTAACAAACACAACTTGATTAAATTAAAGACACGAACTTTGAAGATAAAAATCAGAACTTTGAATGATTTCTAGAATACTAATGGAAAAACAACAAACTTTGAAACGAATTTACTAATTAATGGAAATACAATCACTAACGAGTTTATAATTCCGCAAGATCAACAATTAATATGTTTTTTTAGGATTTGCACAAACAATACTTCAAGATCTTACTTCTGATTAAAGTGATAACAAAGGTACAATATTTTAAGATTCGTTCATTCACAATACAATTCACCTATATCAATTTGTCTAATAGTCTTAGTGAGTTAACGATGCAAGAAAACAAAAAACTGATAATCAAGCACACAACTTTATTTATAAGAAATCCATTTAAATAAACCAAGATTTTATTGCATTCGATAATTCAGTGTTAATCACAAAACCATAATGAAAACATACTAATAGTCTTTCTTAATAAGAATGATTCACCCGAAAGCGATTACAAAATAAACTAGCCATACATCGTCATCATTATGCCTTAGATTGAATTAGAGAATGTTTGTGGATGATTTGGGGAGCTTTGGAACACCAAAAATCACCTAAAGTTCTTCAATTTTCATCTGGAAGAAGTTCCCTTGAAAACCCTATTTCAATACTGAAATATGCTCAAAAGTCCTCAAAATCCGGTGCTGAAACTGCCACTGGCGTATCATACGTCCAACCGGCATATGATATATGCCTCATACGCCCAACTTTCTAAAATATTGATCAAATACGCCCACAAATACGCCGCCCGGCGTATTATATGCCCATACCCGGTGTATGATACGACGGTTGGCTGATTTTTCCCCTTATTTGTATCTTTTCTTATTTGCACTTCTAGTCCTTAAACTTCATCGTATTGCTTCTTTTGACTCTGAAATATGTTCCTTTTAGATCCAAAAGCCTATAAATCAAAACATAAACAAAGTCAACTTGTTCCACAAGAATCACGATGTAAAATCAAGCATTTAAATCAATTAATCACTAAAATATTGACTCGTGACCAATAAGAAGGATAACATGATCAATTAATTCTTTTTATATTCCAATTACATGATCTATTAATAAAAAATCCAAACACAAGTTAAATTTTCATTAGAATAATTCAATTCCTTTAAATTCCTATTCCTCTAAAAACTCTAACTTCTTTTGTATACATTCTACTAACCAAATGACCTCCAATAAATAATTTTGATGTACCATTGAAATCTTCTATATAATTTACTCTTTAAATATTTGTTGGAGTAACCGGGGCCATTTAAGAAAAGGAGTGTTGACTTTGGCCTTCAAGATTTAATTAGAGGAAAGACCACCATTAAAAGTATCGAGGGTCATACCATTTTTAAGAGAAAAATACAAAAATAATAATTATATAATTGTAGATTATAACTATGATAGTTGTGTGAGAATAAAGTTTTCTTTACGGTTATAGGTATGTAACTTACTAGTATTCTTTTTGTATATTAGACTAACTTTTATTAATACCACCTTAGAATCATGTGATATGTGACCTTACATCACGTATAAGGCTTATACTTGCATATCAACATCAAACATCATTAGCTTGAGTTAAGCCTCGTGATAAACAACCATAACTCACATAGTAACTTTATTATGTATATATATGTTTTATCATTGTCTTTTTATGTTGTTTTTTATTCCAACTATCATTCTTATTTCTTACTTTCATCTCCAACATCCATACATAATCCTCTAGTTGAAATAAATGACAAGTCAATGTCAAAACATTATAGGATAAGAAAGCATGAGGGCATAGAGTTGAAAACTTGTTCTTAGGATAGAGTTGACAACTTGTTCTTTTATTGGGACCCCTTTAGAGATGTCACATTTTGCATACCTAGGCGATGCCACCTTTTGATTGCAAGAGGGTGTTCTAGGATGTACTATCGGAGAGGAGCTGTGTGGTTATTTTTAATTTATTATGGGTGTATAAAGGTTTTGAACTTTAAATTGTGAATTCTAATTAACTATAACTTTCATAAAAAAAATTTGATAACTGTTTTCCCAACATATAGAGAACTACATTAAACAGAGGTTACAATATTGAGTTGCCTCAATACTCTTATTTTTTATGATGGCATACCTCAATAAAGAGGGCCGGTTAGAGGATCATGGTGTATTATTTCTCATGTTGATACAAAAGTTAGCTTTAGTAAGTTAATGAAGCTAGAAAAGATTATGCCGAGAATGTTTCTATGCTTCAACAAGAGGGTAGGTTAGAGGGTCCTCGACTATCGTTTGCATATTAACACGAAGGGATGTGAGTAGTTATTCTCAGGCGTATGAAAAGGCATTTAGAAGTTGTACCGGTGGATGAATATGTGTGTTAAGCAAAACAAGCCACCATTCAACCACTTCGCCCTCGTAATATAACATATTTTCTCAAAATATAAATTTTCATAGAAAAACTTTGAAATATGATCAAAGATATATTTCATGACTTTAGAACAGAATAACTAAAATCATAAAAAAGAAAGTGATTTCCACACTTACAATCAATATTTTGGCATTATGTCAAAAAATTGTAGTGCGATGATATTTGGACTACCACAATTGGCAAATAGGCTACGACCAACTTGTATGAACTGAATCGTTGACGGGTGTAAGTTGAGATGAAACATTTAATAAATGTCTGCAGCAAATTTATCAGGTGTCTAAAGAATCTCCTTCGATTGAACATAATTTCGTCTTATTCAAGTTCATGTACATCCATAGATCGCATGAGATATGCCTCTAGACAACCAAGGAGTTGATTAATAAAGTTTTTTGGACGCACTTGTTCTCTTACACCAACCTTATCTTGCATATGATAATTAAGAATTAGTGTCACACAGTCACAATATTTACGGTCTTGTATTACATAGTTAAGATAACTTAACGATGTTTGATTATGATTGATTATGATACACGAACATAAACTTGATATATAAAATAAAGTCGTGGCACATATGATATTAAGCAGGGGCGGCACAAGGGAGGGACGCCTGTCTAGAGCCCAATCTTCCGGTAGGCACTAAGTTTTTGAAAAGATTATATAATACACACACACATTAAGAAGTTCTTAATAGAATTGTTCAATTACACACTTTAAACTAACTTATATATATAACTGAAATCATTTAATCCATTTAATTTGTCCAACTGATCAAAAAAATTAAACCCATTGTAATTATTTTTCTTGCTCTCTCCTTACTATTATATCCTCAGTACCGGCACTGATTTTTAGTCAATATTAGTAAAAGTTAAAGAGTGATATCTAAATATAAAATGGGTAATTGAATTGAGGTGGTTTATATTATGATTATATAGTTAAATTTGTTTGATATATTATAGTGAAATAACCGTTAAGAAAATAATTTTCTTAAAAATCTATTCATGAAGAGTCAAAAAGCGTATGTTATGATCCCTTTCGGTAGTTAAAGCATAACTTCCCTCAAAGTGGTACCAATTTCTTGACTCTCAAATTAAAGTTGAATAGTTTATTATTATCATTATTATATTATACGAACTAGATATATTATATAAACTGTTAAAAGCTGTATATTAAAATTATACGAATTAATTAGGATGCACTTATAACACATCGAAACAAACAATTCTCATGAAAGAGGCGAAATTAAAATTAGCTACACTTGGTGAAAGTATACATGATAATAATTTACCAACATGTTTTTAAAACTCATAGTCTTTGAAAAAAATACAATCACGAGTAGTAAAAACACAATGAGACACTTTATAACTATGTTTAACGTGTTATATTATTTTGTGTTAATTTAGTGTTATTTTTCATGCATTAGATTAATTAGCTGTAATTTTATTATTATGTTTTACATACTAGAAGTAGACAACAATATTTTTTCATCAATATAGTTTTTTAGAGTTCATTAATTTAGAAACATAATAGTGTTAATAAAAATACAATAACGAGCAAAGTTGTGAATGTTTAAAAAAGTGGGGGACTTTGAAAAAAAATCAACAAAAATGGTCACAACTAAAATACTATCTAGTAAATTTTCCCTACACTTTGATCTCAAGCGTTGATAATAAATATTGATGGTTAAGATTATCTTTTACACTTTTTTAGATTTGAAACTTTTTTTAAACCATTACTTTTAGTAGCAGGCGCATTAGCATGGTTACGCCTCTTAAGGCCTACCTTTTACAGTCCATAAGATCTTATGTCCCTTAAAAACATAAAAGATCATTACTTAAGAAAATTTTCATCTAAGAATAACATAATTTAACCCCGGAGCCTTTGAATATGACTTGAGAAGGATGTAGAGCAGAGCACAAGAGTTGGAAGCAAGAGTTGAAGCATACACGCTTAAAGATCATTCGGCTTCGCCTCGTTTTATAATTTTTTTCTTTGTTTCATCGTTTTTCTTGTTTACGTTACTCAAGTTTGTAACTTTACTATTGTTGTGTTTACGCCCACGTTGAGATAGCTTTATTAATATAGATATTTGATTATAAGTTCATATATTTAATATTTTTTATGTGTAACAATATTTTGATTATATATAAAATGTTAAGATTTTGCTAACCTTTATGTGTATAAAATGTTTGAATGTTAAAGAGGCGGTGAAAGTTAGTTTACAAAATGTTTTCTTTTTTTTATATATGATATACTTTTTAGGAAAAAAAAACAAGTTCGTATAAAAAGTATAGTGGTTTAAAAAAGGATGGGAAAGAGATATACTAGTATGCCCTTACCACTTTTTTTAAAACATGACATGTGGCAACTTTTGATTGGTGAAGATGGTTTATTAGTTTTCTTAGTTTTTAAAAAAATATATATATTAGGTACAGTTCAAATGTTTATCCACTACTCGCGACATAACTTCGTTAACCCGTCAAAATAAATCAAAATCCTTATTTTCTTTAATTCGAATAATATCATTACATATGTACAGTGTTATCTTTTTTATGTATATGTGTAAATTTACAAGTGTCAAAAGGTTAAAAAAAGATGTAAGTTACACAAAATCAATGTAAATATTTGATTCTGTAACAAAGGTGTAAGTTACTTACACCAATGTTAACTTTTATACACTTACAAATTTACACATATACATAAAAGAACATAACATTTTATATGTGTAATGATATTATTCAAATAAAAATAATAATGACTTTGATTTATCTTAAAAGGTTAACGCAGAGTTAAGTTGCAAATAGGGGTTAACATTTGATCCGAATCATATAGTTTCAGATCCAAGCTCAATGAATCTGAAATATTGATTTAGTAAAATGGTATCAGAGCTGTTGGTTGCTGGATTCATCTAGTTTCAGATCTGATTTCACCTTTATGATGTCAAGAACAAAAGAAGAACAATGAAGAACAAAAGCTGCTAATCATCAAAAAACCATCTGTTCATCACAAAATTCAGAAGAAAAATCAACAAATATGTTCAACTATGGTAAGATTTAAAGAATCGTGGACATGTTCATGATTATTCCTTCAAAACTCGATGCAGTTGAGCAGATCAACATCAAAATCGAAGAAATGAAGAAAATAGAGAGTCACGGCCGAGGCTTGTTAAAGACGATGGTTGCTCAACCTGCACTAAAGTGTGAATTCGCATTTTGCCCAAGTCTCAAAACAAATGCGGATGAAGCTTGAACAAATGCGGATGAGTTAATCACAAATGCGGATGAGTTAATCACAAATGCGGATGACTTGTCACCAAATGCGGATGACTTGTCACCAAATGCTGATGACTTGTCAACAAATGCGGATGACTTGTCACCAAGTGTGGATGACTTTTCAACAAATGAGGATGTGTTGCAAGAAATGCTGATGACTAATGCGGATGTTATGCAGTTGACATGCATGAAATGCGAATGAATAACACATCTGCATTACATCCACTATAAATGAACAGATGATGAACAAGACTTGAAAAAGAAAAGAAAATATTCATGATTGTGGATGATAGCAACCAACAAGCACATCCATTTTGATCATGAAACTTAAAAAAAAACAAAGAGTATAGAAATCAACTTTGGTCACTTTTTCACAGATTCATCCAGGGACTTGTACAACTATCAGATGCCCTTTCTGAAGTACTTGGGCTCACATTCATTGATGATGTTTTGCACCCGTATCTGACTACTGAGCGGACAGTTAGACAGACTTTAATCAAGGGAAGGACTCATTATCTAAAGAATGTCATCGATATTTCAAAAGAGCGGAAGTGTGTTTAGCATTGATTCATGTTCCTGATTCAGTTTACTGAAGTTCAAAGCCTTACCATATGCCTAATACATTCTAATCCTTGAGTTGTGATATGAACTGTAATCCAAAAGAGATACGACCCATATCCAATACCAAGAAGTATTCTCAAGAGATTCTAACTTTGTCAGAAATATATTAGGAGAAGCTTAATTTGAGGGGGAGAACATCAGTGAATTGTGTCGGAACATCAGTTGATCTAGAAGACATGTGACAGAGAAGATCTTCAAGTTCAAGGTTTGGCAAGCATCAGTTTAGGGGGAGTATTGTTGGGGTTCAATAATGTAATAAACTGAAGCTTACCAAATGATAATCACAGCCGACTAAAGATCTCATTGTACAAGTTTAGAGACCACGTTGATTACAACAAAAACAACAATACAAGACAATTCAACATGACAAGTCAAAATCAAGACATAGAAAAGTCAAAATTAGGTAATGTTGTAATAATAATATAAATAGACCCACTAGTGTATTTTTGCTAGTGTGGTTCTTGTGTGTGTGTTTCTCATGGTATAAATCACCACCCAAGGAGAAATCTTCTCCTTTGGGTGGGTTTGATCTTCATCCATCTTTGTATTTGATTTTTCATTGTAATTTGTTCATCAAACATCAATGAAATCATCTACATATTATCATTATCATTCTCTTTGTTCTTTGGTTCACACACATACACCCATCTTAATCTTGATTTCTAGATCTGAACATGATGAATTCTAAGATCCAAGCTCAATGAATCTGAAATATTGATTTAGCAGGTGGTGGAGCCAATTTGTGAACCAGGGTTTTGTTGTATTTACATACAACTTTTAAATTTTTTTATTTAACTTAATTACAAGGAAGATCATGTTCTAAGGTCATATTTTACTTTTGATGTAAAAGTCCCGATATTACACCATCGGTCCTAAACTTTGTATGTGGGTAACAATGAAGGTCCCTCCCATGGATGAGCTTTATCTTTTTTAGTTAAATGGGGTATTAAATGACCAAATGCACAATCCTATTTAAAAAATCCAAAATTATAAATTAATTTAAATTTAAGATGTTAATCCCTCTTTCTCCTTTCTATTTTTCAATCTCTTTATCTCTAATTTTTCCTAGGCCCTAGATTTGACCACCACTAAACCACCTTTGATTATGTCACACCCCGACCGACGGCGGAATCATCGGGGCGGACGAATGGGAGACGATTGCTCATAGCACATGGAACTAAACAAGTTGTAGTAATATTAAATATCATTTATCATTGAACATTACAAGACAAATGAGTCCATACAATACAAGAAATTCAAACAAAGAAATAACGTATTTAGTTAAACTAGGTCCAAGTCTTATATGAGCACAAAAAGATCTTCAAGCATCAAACCTGAAACATGTTAAAAATAAAAGGGTCAACTATAAAGTTGGTGAGTTCCCATGGTTTATACACACGCATATATGTATATATATAAAAAGGGTTACAAGTAGCAATTCATGTCCATGGTTACAAGTTAGCAAGCTTATAGAACACATACAGTTACAACCAAACCTCGACTTGATTACAAATATATAAGTTTGGCTAAGTGTACTTGGTTCCCATGATGAACAAGCATATGTCATCAGGAGTCGGCAATACATAGACTTTAGCACCAAATAGGCTTGTCAGGCCCAAAGATCTAAGACGTCTCCAGGCTAGCAATAGTTAATAATTGTAAACAAAATATGTATCTCATATAAGACTTACAATAATACAAATAACCATGACAAAAAGGTAAAGATGAATTGCATGTGCATTTACAAGTATCAAGATGTTTACAAGTGTAGGTTTATAAGATTAACATGTTTCACCCCAAAAGGTGTGAAAAAAGTAAAAAAGGGCATGGAGAACTCACATGGAAAACTCACAATAATAGTGATGGTTGTAGAGTACATAAGAAAGCTTGGATGTTCAAGAGTCAATGGTGATGTCCTAAATGATAAAAAGAAACAATAACTTGAGGTCGAAATTCATTACAAGAAGTTAAGACGCTTAGGGAATGCTAAAAAGCGAAAGATAGATTGAAAAAGGATTATTGCATCAATTTTAGATTCTGGGCAGAATATTTGGTATGTGTTTGAACAGGTTTTAAAAATAGCAAACGGTTTTATAAAATTATAAAAATTTATACTTGACTAGTTCAAAGTCTCCCGGATAACTTTCATTCAGAAACATTTTTATGAATAGATCTTTAAATAGGTCAAACAAGCATCACAAGACAAAAGGTGCTGAAATGCGCACTTATCTTGTGAAGGCTATTGTTGAGTTGGCCAATTGAGTTTGAAGACGTATAAACTGTCGTTGAAAAGGTAATTCAATGAACTTAACATTGAAGTCTGAGTTTACCCAAAACTAGTTTGTTATGATCAAGTTATGGTCGGTTGAAGTAAGACTATATTCTGCCAGAATTGTAGTAAGGCACTTATGTGCACTTTTAAAATTGTTAATACATGAAACGGGTTAGAAAAATTTATTATGTTAATATATGATATATTAGTCTTTATTTGAGTTATAAAAATATTCTAAGACTTTGGCATAGCCATCATTTAAAACAATAATTTTGCGAAATGACCGAATGCGGCGGCATAGCCGTCGATATGCAAACGGGATTCTTTGTTTATGTTAGTGTGTTGTTAGCTTAATTTAGGAATGTTAGTGATCAAATGATAATTATTAAAATAAAAAGAGATTTGGTAGAAGAAAGAATAATAGTAAGAACATAAAGTCATGAGAACAATTGGATGTTAGGATGATTAAAATGTATAATATAAAAACAATAAAGGATTACCTTAGTATTAAGAATTCTTAAAATTTCTTGTAAAATAAAATTCTTCAAATTCATCATTACCAATGGATGAAAGAAAGATATGAGAGTGAGGTTTTAGAGAATGAGCAAATGAAAAGTGAGACCTAAGCCTTGCTTTTATACTTGAGGTTAGGAGGAGGTTATGAATGGTGTTAATGGTGATTTATAAGTCTTTTAAAAGGGGGTTATGATTGGAATTTGAAATAAATATAAAATTAAATAATTTAAATAAATAAAAGAATAATTATAATTTAAAATTTAAATTCTTGAAGACTCTAATTTTAATAACTTCTTTATAAAATATTTATAGACTTTATAAAACCAATTTGAATAATCAATCAAATTATTTATTTGTTAATCTTTATAACTTTTATAAAACTTGTAAACTTTATAATTTGATTACTTATTTTCAATATTTAAAATTCATAATTACTTATAAAACTTTATAAGTTTAATAAAATTCATTTTATAACTTTATAAGTTTTAATAAGTCTTTTCCATTTAGTTATTTGTTGTAGCATGATTATTAAACTTTATAATTTTATAAAAAAGAATTATTTATAAATCAACAAGTTATTATAAGTTGTTTAAATGATAAATTGAATAAATCAATTTAAACTACACGTCTAATCTATATAATTCATTAATATAAATAAAATAAGTTAAATAAAGAAATTCATATCGTAAGAAAGTTCGATTTTAGTTCGGGTTCGGGTTTATAACTTGAAAATGGCGGATGTTACAGTCTCCTTACTTTAAAAAATTTCGTCCCGAAATTTAATCACGAGAAGATTGATTTCCAATATATGAGGAGACTTGAATTTCATTTTGTGTTTGCAAGTGAACTTTTAGGAACGTTTAAATTCAATAAGTTTGGTTATGGTGTTTTGCTACGGTTAAGTTTGTTCGATTTCATAATTCACGATTTCGTGTGTTTCTTGATAAAGTGTACAAGATCATTAAGTTAAATATTTAATTAATAAACTTTTGTATTTCAGATGGTTCAAGACGATTAGGAAGGTTTTGACATAACACTATGTTTTTAGATCGACACAAGACTCAGCTTAACGAACATGAGTAATGTGTTCAAAATACTTTTGGATGAGATATGAATTTCATAGAAGCTTCTCAAGTAAGTAACTTTAACAGGGTTCTTAGATGATCGATTCGTATTTACTTATGTCATTGAGGTTTCAAAGGTTCATTAGCGTAATGTTGATACAAGAATCGGGTTTGTTAAGTTTAAAGATTTAATTTAGAACGAGAGCATCATTGTAATGAGTTTTCAGGGTAAGTGCGGTTTTGAGGGGAAGACATTCAGAAAGATTATTAAGGGTCATTATGAAAAATGGGATAATGAGTTTTATGTTTCAGAGGTATAAAATCAATGACGAAACGATTCAAAATAACAAGATGTTTCGAGTGTAACGTTCGGTTTACAAACCAAAACATTACGTTGACTTATCAAAGTATTAGGTCAACTACAACCTTAGTGAATACATGCGTACCTATAAGCGGACACTCACCACAAGGGTTCCCAGGTAAGGTAACAGATCCATCGGTTGATTTGGATTTATATGAATACCTTGCCTAGACAGAACACCTCGAGATACAGGCATCCCACTCTTCCAGCATTACATGTTTCAAGTTATAGGACATAGACTTTGACGAGACTTGAAAACCACGAATAACGAATCAAAGCTTATTTTGAGATAAATTTGATTTAGGCACAAACACCTTAGAATATGATTTAAGGTTCGTGTGTGCATTAGTAAGATTCAAAGTATAAGAATAAGCACATAAGAATATAATCACATAATCAAGTATAAACACATAAGGCACATAAAATCCTATCTAAGCATATAAAATACATGAGAGGACTCATGTGTAAGGGTACTTAGTTATAGTCTAGGTCATTCCATTTCTAATAACCTAATTCCCTATAACCATGGCTCTGATACCAATCTGTCACACCCCAACCGACGGCGGAATCATCGGGGCGGACGAATGGGAGACGATTGCTCATAGCACATGGAACTAAATAAGTTGTAGTAATATTAAATATCATTTATCAATGAACATTACAAGACAAATGAGTCCATACAATACAAGAACTTCAAACAAATAAATAACATATTTAGTTAAACTAGGTCCAAGTCTCATATGAGCACAAAAAGATCTTCAATCATCAAACCTGAAACATGTTAAAAATAAAAGGGTCAACTATAAAGTTGGTGAGTTCCCATGGTTTATACACATGCATATATGTATATATATAAAAAGGGTTACAAGTAGCAATTCATGTCCATGGTTACAAGTTAGCAAGCTTATAGAACACATACAGTTACAACCAAACCTCGACTTGATTACAAGTATATAAGATTGGCTAAGTGTACTTGGTTCCCATGATGAAC
The DNA here is from genome assembly GCA_025215565.1 of Flaveria ramosissima. Lineage (NCBI taxonomy): Eukaryota > Viridiplantae > Streptophyta > Magnoliopsida > Asterales > Asteraceae > Flaveria > Flaveria ramosissima. The sequence continues at coordinate 14,069,097 of CM046037.1, forward strand.
AAGCATACGTCATCAGGAGTCGGCAATACATCGACTTTAGCACCAAATAGGCTTGTCAGGCCCAAAGATCTAAGACGTCGCCAGGCTAGCAATAATTAATGATTGTAAACAAAATATGTATCTCATATAAGACTTACAATAACACAAATAACCATGACAAAAAGGTAAAGATGAATTGTATGTGCATTTACAAGTATCAAGATGTTTACAAGTGTAGGTTTATAAGATTAACATGTTTCACCCCAAAAGGTGTGAAATAAAGTAAAAAAGAGAATGGAGAACTCACATGGAAAACTCACAATAATAGTGATGGTTGTAGAGTACATAAGAAAGCTTGGATGTTCAAGAGTCAAAGGTGATGTCCTAAATGATAAAAAGAAATAATAACTTGAGGTCGAAATTCATTACAAGAAGTTAAGACGCTTAGGGAATGCTAAAAAGCGAAAGATAGATTGAAAAAGGATTATTGCATCAATTTTAGATTCTGGGCAGAATATTTGGTATGAGTTTGAACAGGTTTTAAAAATAGCAAACGGTGTCATAAAATTATAAAAATTTATACTTGACTAGTTCAAAGTCTCCCGGACAACTTTCATTCAGAAACATTTTTATGAAAAGATCTTTAAATAGGTCAAACAAGCATCACAAGACAGAAGGTGCTGAAATGCGCACTTATCTTGTGAAGGCTATTGTTGAGTTGTCCGATTGAGTTTGAAGACGTATAAATTGTCGTTGAAAAGGTAATTCAATGAACTTAACATTGGAGTCTGAGTTTACCCAAATTTAGTTTGTTATGATTAATTTATGGTCGGTTGAAGTAAGACTATATTCTGCCAGAATTGTAGTAAGGCCCTTATGTGCATTTTTAAAATTGTTAATACATGAAACGGGTTAGAACAATTTATTATGTTAATATATGGTATATTAGTCTTTATTTGAGTTATAAAAATATTCTAAGACTTTGGCATAGTCATCATTTAAAACAATAATTTTGCGAAATGACCGAATGCGTCGGCATAGCCGTCCATATGCAAACGGGATTCTTTGTTTATATTAGTGTGTTGTTAGCTTAATTTAGGAATGTTAGTGATCAAATGATAATTATTAAAATAAAAAGAGATTTGGTAGAAGAAAGAATAATAGTAAGAACATAAAGTCATGAGAATAATTGGATGTTAGGATGATTAAAATGTATAATATAAAAACAATAAAGGATTACCTTAGTATTAAGAATTCTTAAAATTTCTTGTAAAATAAAATTCTTCAAATTCATCATAACCAATGGATGAAAGAAAGATATGAGAGTGAGGTTTTAGAGAATGAGCAAATGAAAAGTGAGACCTAAGCCTTGCTTTTATACTTGAGGTTAGGAGGAGGTTATGAATGGTGTTAATGGTGATTTATAAGTCTTTTAAAAGGGGGTTATGATTGGAATTTGAAATAAATATAAAATTAAATAATTTAAATAAATAAAAGAATAATTATAATTTAAAATTTAAATTCTTGAAGACTCTAATTTTAATAACTTCTTTATAAAATATTTATAGACTTTATAAAACCAATTTGAATAATCAATCAAATTATTTATTTGTTAATCTTTATAACTTTTATAAAACTTGTAAACTTTATAATTTGATTACTTATTTTCAATATTTAAAATTCATAATTACTTATAAAACTTTATAAGTTTAATAAAATTCATTTTATAACTTTATAAGTTTTAATAAGTCTTTTCCATTTAGTTATTTGTTGTAGCATGATTATTAAACTTTATAATTTTATAAAAAATAATTATTTATAAATCAACAAGTTATTATAAGTTGTTTAAATGATAAATTGAATAAATCAATTTAAACTACACGTCTAATCTATATAATTCATTAATATAAATAAAATAAGTTAAATAAAGAAATTCATATCGTAAGAAAGTTCGATTTTAGTTCGGGTTCGGGTTTATAACTTGAAAATGGCGGATGTTACAGATTACCACCACACCCTAAACCCAACGTTCTCAAATTTTTGGTTCCCTGCTACTACATTGATTTTTTGACAAGTTCAGGTGATGGTGAGGTGTTAATGCATGAGAGAGTGATCAGACCGAAAAAAGGTTGTGGCAAGGTTTAGAGCTCGATTACGGGGTGAGGGCACAATGTTAAGATATTAGGGTTAGAGCTCGATTACGGGTCTACCCTTTTTCTTTTGGAACCATGTGTTTTGTTCAGAAATCAACATGTCATCTACATCAATTTATTTATGGTGTTCTATGGGAGGGGTTATGATTAATGTTACAAGAAAATTCAAATAAGCCCTTCGCGTTAATTTTAAATTAAAGTAACTGAATTAATGATAAAATAGACTTTGCACACAATTTGGAAGAAAATTTCAAAATTTGATAAAATTTAAGATTTATAAAGTTTAAAAGTTTAGTTAAATTTTTATAAATAAATAAATGTAATTTTTAAATTGTATAATATTTACTTATACTCATTTAATATATACTAATTATCAAGTTAGTTATGCATCATGGGTTGTACATTGTGCTTAGTGGGGTTGTACCCACCTTTTGTGTTTTGTTTTTTTTAATCTTTAACCTTTTTATTTTAAATAAATACTTTTACATATTTTACAATTTAATCATAATATTTTTTTACTTTCAACTTTTGTCTCGTATACTTTTTAAATATTTACAAAAATTTCCTTTTACCAACTTCGCTATGCTTAGTGGGTTGTACAATATGCTTAATAGGTCGTACATACATTTGTCTCTTTTTTAATACTTAACTTATTTCTTATTTTAATCTTACACTTTTATACTTTTTTATCATTTGACATCGACATTTTTTTTACCTTTAACTTTGATCTCCTTTATTTTTCGTATTTTATAATTTTTTTATTTTACGGTTCAGTTTAAATTTTGGAAGTTAGCTCAACACAACGTGCGAAGGTGGTTCAACGTTTTTACCCTTATATTTTCTCCGTTTAACAATCTCGTCGCAACGCGCTGGTTCTAGGTCAACCTATTTATTGTTTTATATGTTTTACGTTCAGCCTAAGCGGTTTAACACTTTTACACCTACTTTTCGTTCGACTTTATTTAAATTTTACTACGAGCTTTTTGGATGTTAGTGGTTATTGACGGTAGTGGGTCATTGATGCTACTTGACACGGTTTTACGCCCTCGCTGCAACGCATGGGGCTTAAAACTAGTGTAATCTATAAACTTAGTTTATCGTATTTTATAGTGTTTTCAAAAAATATATTATATATACATACGATACTAAAAACTAAATAGTTTATGATAATAAATAAATTAATAATGAAAATAAATATAAAAGTTGGTGATGCGATTAATAATTTAGGATATTTATGGGATTAATTGATGCATCATTTGGTATAAGGTTATGACGTTTTGTTTGGTGACACAAGTGTGTTAGGTGACACAAGTAAATAACACGAAAGAATCGATAAATAGACAGTCAATAATACTATACCAATTGAATAAAATATGTTTTATTGTGAAAACTGGTTTTTCAATTCTCACACAGAGAGAAACTTTACTCCTAAAAATCGATAAATCATTGGGTCCATGCGTAACTTTATTTTTTTGACTTTGAAGGTTCATGATACGTGTCTACAAATCTTAAAAGCTATTCGTAGGGCCAAACTTTATGAAAAATGGTTGAGCTTCATTGCAATTATATGATAGAAAGGCATTGTCAATTCTCACTTGAAAGATTTGTGTCATGGGCACCCTCAACCAAAACATTAATAAAGTTGAACCCACACACACAATACATATACACAAAATGATTTTTATCTAACTATTACATGAAAGAATATAGCGCTAAAATAGTTATGATGCACAAATTTATCTTGAAAAAAATTGTGTAACATGACACGTGATAGCGTTAGAAGGGTTATGGTGCAAACATATATCATGATGTTTGATTTTTTCTATGATGGTTTCATGTATCATTGCACATGTCAAAACTTATATTTTCACACTTTTTATGTTAAATATTGTTTTCTTAATCATATTTTGTATACAATATACATATATTTGTGTATGTATATGACTTGATTAAAGAAGCCATAGAAAATAAATTTGTTCAGACTCTTCTTATCGTATGCAATCTATCATGAACAAACGTATGTATCACAAAGAAGACCTCGTAAATCTCATAACATGATAGGACCCAATTTCTTCTTATGTTCACATGTATATGATGTACAATTCTATCTTCACATGTGTTGCACACAATATTAGAACTAAAGCGAAGTTGTGATAAATAAATAATTTAAAAAGTACAGAAAAATTTTACTTTTAAAATGATAATATCATTTACTTCTAAATCTTAACTAGCTTTTTAACCCGCCGCGCGTTGCGGCGGCGAAATTCACGTTGTGATAAAGTATAAACTACAATCGACCTGACTTAATCTTGAGCTAAACTTACTTCGAAAAGTAAAGTAACTCGAATTGATACCGTCAAATGAAAACGTATTATATTTTACGCAACTCCAAAAAGTAACATAGATCAACTCAAAACGTACATAAATATAAGCATGTGCGGCGACCGTATGTGGCACGATAAAGTATAGACGACAATCACCCCGACTCGTTTCAAATCAAAATTTCTGTCAAAACGTAAAGTAACTCGAATTTATACCGTTAAATGAAAACATATTATATTTGACCTGACGCGTGTTCACACAAAATTCACGTTCAAACGCACACCAACTCATAACATATTTTTAAACAAACCTAAAATGTTTTGTATTTAACTCGGCTTATTTTCAAACATATAGTTTATCAAAATTGTCCTTATTACCATCAATAGGTAATACTACTTTTTTAATTCAGCAAAAATGCCCTTATTACTTTCATCACCATAGTGGTTAATGCTACTTTATAATCCAACAACCTATAAATTATTATTAAATAACTGTATAAGCTGGAGGCAGATGGGAGGTGGAGAAAGGGAAAACAGATGCAAGATGGCACACATGAGGTGGGGAAACGACAACCAAGCCCATGCGACCACCGTTACCGCCGTCTCCGGCACCATTAAACACCGAATGCCCCTTTCTCTCTTTACAATTTCTCTGTCTATATTGGTATATCTCTCTCTACAACCTCTCTATATATATACATAAATACAAATAGTTGGGTCAAAATACAAAACATGGTTTACCATGTGGTCAAAACCAAAACCCTAAAAACATACTATTCATTACTCTTCCTTAATAAATATACGGGGTAATTCCAAATTCCTTGAATTTCATTTTGTTAAAGTGAACCTTGTACGTATTTTACATAATAAATGGTCCAACTTATAGAAAAGTCGTTAATACTTTTTCTTTTTTGTATGTCTCTCAAAAGGAGTTTTTTGAAAGTTTTAAACACAAAACTTATAACATTTAAAAATAAATTCCAAAATGTTACAAATGAAAGTTAATATGAAAAGTATGACAAGTCGATTAACAAGTTCTTAGGCTTCGAAACCTTCCTATCTAACAAGACATGGTCATGTGGCAATTGGTGTTAACCCATGCCACATGCTCAAATAATGGCACGAAAGAGTTTTCTTTTGCTATCAATCAATATGACTAACACATTTTTTGTGTGATCGTAGTTAAAACGTATCATATTTCATTAAATCACTTGCTTGCCATCAAGGGAAGTATAACAATTGTGGATTGTGTTTATTTATAACGGTCCCGCTTGGAGCGACCCAATTATTAAATTGATTGATCATATAAAATTTATTATGTCAAAGACTCAAAGTGCATGCTTAGTGGATCTAAATAACTAATGTGAATTTATTTACTATGCCTTAAAAATATATAACAATATTTCTATGCATATCTTACAACTATCTGATACATGAAACTTTAAAGTTCCATGTTAAACCTTAACAAGTTTATATTTTGGCCACTTTTAGAATTAGCTATTGGACATTTTATATCATAAACTTTTTTTTTGTTTTCTTCAGACTTATTATTTATATTTTGCTCTTAAAATTTTTGAAATTTAAAGTTTTATAATTTATTAAATATAAATGTTTGTTTTTATCTATGTTCCTCTGTAAGTTTAATTCATAGCGGAATTGTGCGTCATAATGTACAAGCTATCGAAGCAAAAATTATAAGTTGCCAAAACTGATTCAATGTTTCGACTTCTTTATAGTTTTTTTGCTTATAACTTTTGATATATGATGTTTTATAAAATTCAAATGTATACTTAATTAGCTGATTTTGATTAAGGATAACTACATTGTAACGTGTCTATTGTTATCAACATTCGGACGTGAATTTCTTAAGAACTTAGGCTCTTTTACATAAAATTACGAACATTATCAAGGGTTTTGCTACAACACAGGGGTTTGCGACACTTTTATTTTTATATAAAGTTTTGAATGTTATTATCGGTGTCCAGGTTTCATTTTTGTTGTATAAAGCTATGTATGTTATCAACGCCACATATAGCGTGCGGGTTCACGATGATGTTTTGACATTATTTTTTTTTATTGTTTTACGCATCCGTTGCAACGTGATGCTTCATCTTTTTAATATGTACTTCGAATGTTATCAACAATGTTCAAGATTTGTTTTTATTATATAAAGTTACATCTGTTATCAAAATCCCCTCTATACGCAAGTTTACGACAAACGTTTCAACTTTAGTTTTTCTCACGGATTTACTTGACGCAAATATAAAGGGTCAAAACAATAGTTAATATAAAATATCATATATGTATGATTTGTATGAGAGTCCATAAAAGGCGGCCCAAATATTTGGGAGTGCAAAATGAAATAGATATTTGGAGTCCTGTTGAAAAAATAAAACATTTTTAATAAGGTTTGATATAAACGAATGTAATAAGCTAGAAAGTCATCCTTATTGATTATTTGCAACTGTGCATGTTCTCAAGTTGAAGTCAACATGTTGATAAGCTCATTTTATCATCTCTAGTTATTTATTTGCAGAAAACAAAGAGAAGCTCACTTTGTAGAGCTAGAGAGAAGCTCATTTGATCATCTCTAGTTATTTCTTTGCATAACCAGATGCTTATATTGTCATCTCTAGTTATTTCTTTCCGGAGCATAGAAGCACAAAATTCTATTTTTTAATGCACCTTGGTGTTCTCATACATGGACACCATATATAGAACATTAAACAAATAAATGATAAGTAGCTTTCATATTTTAAATAAAATACTTTTACCTCATGAAAAGAATCACGTGAAATAAATAAGCCAAACTAAATAACCCTCAAAGGTGTAGTATACCACTCATGTTAGATGAACCATATAATGATAATTAGTGGACGTGACTCGTGCTATACGGTAAGGGTTGTAAATTTAAAAGACTTAATTTTAACGACTTATACGTTAGTAATAATCACCTAAAGAAAATATACTCGCAAAACGTTTATAAATAATGTAATAAGAAAAAACAATATAAAAAATGAATACTCAAAGTAAAAGAGAAAAAAATGTGGATGTGTATGATGATTTTGCTAAAGTTAATGGTCAACAGAGAAACAAATTGAGCATACATTGAAAAGACCCAATCGATTGAATATATTGAAGGATAGCATCCAACGAATGATTAAACCTTCAAAACGTTGATCTTTGAAAATTGAATAATACAAGTACTTCTCATGTAATTACCACAACACATGCCACATTTAAAAAAATAATCAAAGTTATGACTTTTGAGACTGAATTGTTATTGATAACAAAATGGATAGTTAGGATTGTCACCGGTCAAATTGTTAGTTTGAATTAATATTGACAGATATATAGTAGTTAGGGTTATTAAAATCTAATTTATCATTTCAAATTAAGCAAAGTTTATTAAATGTGAACAAAATAGGAACTATGAATAGAGCACATATATTCTATATTTAAAAGTTTGTATTAAATGCCTTATTTTGAATAAAACGACAATCGTAGACAAAGAAGTGTATTATATAGAGTAAAAATATAAATAAACCAATAATAACTACGTTTGGTGTGGCATGTGAAAGGCAGATCATACAATTCGCAATATACATAATTGTTATTTAATTGTAACATAAATTTCTTGATCTAGAGATCAGATTTATTTATTTTATTCTTGAATATTCAGCTCTGCTAGAAGCACCCAAAAATTCAAACCAAAATCAAGGCATGAACAAATTAAAGTAGATAATATGTGAACATAACAATCACCAAATGATATTAAAACATCCAAGTTTCTATAAAGTGATTAAAGAATTAATGGAGAAACAATTACAAGCTCAATCAAGTAAGCAAAAAGGTAGGGTACAAAGATTACACACACTCAATGATGTGATCAATAGATTACCAATTCGTTTTCTAGTCTCTTTTTAGCTGACCTGTAACACCCGGTTATTTATTTATTTTGAAGCCGACGAATGAAGAAAAAGAAATAAAGTTCAAAGTCGGGGGACCAAACTCGCCAACGAGAGAAAGTTTGGTAAGTGGAGATATTTGAAGGGAGAGGACAGCCATTACCCTCTCTCCACACCCAAATTTTCAGCAAAGAAAAGAGAGGAGAAGAAGAAAGGGAGAAAAGAGAGAAAAAAGTTGGTTCGAGTAGATTCAAGCGTGCAAAATCGAAGTGTAGCGTGTTGATTCGAAGCTCTTCTCGTTGTGGTCGTTTGTGTGAGTTCTAGGACCCTTCTTTTACATGTTTTCAAACGATTTTGGGGCTGGAACACATAGAAAACCCGTTTTTGAATGTGTGTGTTTGACTCGTGTGAATGTGTTTGTGTGTGATGCGTTTGGAGGTTGTTTCCGGGCTTGTATGTGCTTGAATGGTGTTGTGGTATGCATTCCTTAGGTTTAGGATGGTTGATTTAGGCTTAGAATGGGTTTGGATGAGCTTGGAGGTCGAAAATGGCAGATTGGGTTCGGGATGAACTGCATTCTGCATCAACTAGGGCTAAGCGACCGAATAGAGGCCATACGGCCGATTGAGGTGCGATTGAGGTTCATTCGCACGATTAAGGATTCATTTGTACGATTGGGGGCCAGTCGCATGGGGAGTCATGCGACTGAGGGCCCAGTCACATAGGTGCTCATCCGCATTAGTTTCATCCGCATGAGGTCCATTCGCATTAGCTCCATTCGCATAGGACTCATCCGCATTGAGTCCATCCGCATGAGGTCATTCGCTTGGGTGTTCATCCGCATGAGGTCCATTCGCACGATTGAATGTTTATCCGCATAGGTGTTCATCCGCATTGGTCCATTCGCATGATGTTCAGTCGCCTGGGGGCCATGCGACTGAAGGGTGTCCATACGCCCAAGTAGGGTTGTTGTACCAGGGGAAAAGTGTAGTTTAATTACTGACTTTTGGGGGAAAGTGCAGATGTAAGTTTTGACATGGAAATTCCGGTAAGTGCATGTAAGATGAGTGTTGAGACCTTAGAGGGTATGTTGGGCATGATGATGATGATGTTGCATATTTATGCGTGATGTATGTTATGTATGTATGATGTTGCCCTGTATGATGATGATGACTGTGTATGTTGATGTTCCTGATTATGATGAATGTTTATCTTTCCTGTGGCTTTACGTGTTACGTTAATGAATGAATTGAAAGTATTATGTAACATAAAGTGAAAGATGATGAAAAGAGGAACATGATGAATGCATGCATTAATAAATGATGAAAGTAAAGAAAGTCTTACAAGCCTTGTGTGTCGGGACACGCCATTAAAAGGTGTTAGCCCAACGGTGTGTAGGTTCGCTACCCCGGGAGGATACACATCGGGGTCTTTCTTTGTGATTGACCATTGTATAGAACCATTGCTGCATACCTTAGGTATTGTGGCCAGAGGTGCAGTGCACCGTTATAGAAGGTCTATGATAGGCCTAGATCTAGTACCATGAACAGAAAGGTATTTGCAGGACCGTTTATGGGCTTGAACACAATTACAACACAACAACACAATGAGGAGAGCAACTAAACTTTAATCAAACAGTGAACTGGATTAACCAAGGTGATACAAAGAACACAAGTAAAGTAAAGAGACAGAACAAGAGAGTTGGGTTTCAAGGAGGCAGTATATTGCTTTCTCAAGTTCTTTTACAAGTGTTACAAAGCATAAAGAAAGATACAAGAACTTGAAATACTTATACTACAACCTATAGCCGGCTATACTTTGAAAGCCAGCTGGATACAATTGACTAGACACTAACAAAATCAATTGTAGGATCAAAAGGCATATCTGCCTTTTGACCTTGTGACTATGACATGCCATAGCTCACATCCTTATACATTACAAAAAGGATAAAGTACATAAAGTAGAAAGTTACAGACTCAAGACCTCAATGTACAGTTACCAAAAGCATGGACCTTTTCACCAACTCATGTAAGTTGGTGACTTTACAGAGATGCAGCGGAAAGGTGCTTTATGGAACAGTACATCAGATAAAGCATGTGTACTAAAAGTCTTCGGAAGAAATCTGTCTTCATAGGTTGAAGCTTCGGAAGACTTTGTCTCTGAGGCTTCGGAAGACTTCATGTTTGGCTTCGGAAGATATTGGTCTTGGCTTCGGAAGATTTTACACTTAGAGTATTTTCTAATGCATTGTGTAAAACTTCCGAAGCATTCTATACTTCAGTACTTAGTGCATGTTGCAGAGACACTTTGGATGTTTTGGATTGCATCAGACTTAAGGAATCCTTACAAACTCCCCCTAGGCTGATGCTACCAAAACACTTAGAAGATCTTCAGATGTTGGTAGTCTTCAGTACAATCATGACCATTCCTTTCTTCATTAGATGGTCAGGATCATCAAGACTCTCATAGTATCTTCTCATTTCAAAGAGATCATGCAGAGGTAAGTTGATTATGTCTTGCCAGGAGTAAACATTCTCAACACCTTGATCTCTGATAACATGCCATCTTTCTGGATTGGTAGAGTAAGTCCAGGACAAGATGGGTGTCTCAGTTGTTAGAGGAGCCACTTGCATAGGAGTTGATTGGGCTGCCTCATCATGCACTTCCTCAGGTTGATCTGATTCAGCCTGAGGTGTAGAGGTAGATGACTTAGGCTTCTTCTTCTTAGTCTTTGGTTTAGAAGCCATTCTCTTCTTCCTCTTAGATGACTTTAACTGAGAAGACTGGTCTGCAGCACCATGTTGATCATCATTGTCTTTCTCAGTTGGGTGTTCCTCCCTCACAGGTTCAGAAGGAGAGGGAGTTTGACCCTGCCTTGGATCAGAAGATGAAGCTTGCTGAGGCTCAGCTGGAGGTTCTGGTTGAGGTGTCTCAGGTTGTTCAAACTTGACCTCCACTTCAGGTGGGACTTGACTTGGAAGAGAGTGCAAGTCAATCAGTTCATCACTTTTAATCTTCTGCTTGATCACCCTTATATGCTCATCCATTGTGGATAGAGACATGGGGCCAAGTCTCCTTCCGGAGAATCCATATAGCTTCAAGAAGCTCATCATTCTTTGTCTGTCAGCAGACTTCTTTACACTCTTTTGAATGATGGCTCTTGACTTTGCAGCTTCTTCCCTTAGCTTCCTTTTGGTTGTCTTTCTTTCTTTGACTAGCTCAAGCTCAAGTTGCTTTAGGTACTCAAACTCAATGAAGTCATAGGACAGGGGAAGAAGTGCATCTGCCTGATAGAAGCCTGTGGCACTCAGGTAGTTGATCATCTTGATCCTATCTTCTTCTTTATCTACCTGAGGTTCTTGTGGAGCCACATCTTCCTGTGCAGGACTTTCTTGAACTGGAGAGAGAGTGGGAGCATGCTTGTAGAGTCTTTTCTGTCTCTTCTCCTCTTTGAATTGGAGAAGTAGCCTTGCATCCTCTTTCTCCTTCATCTCTCTTGACACTTCCATGTCAGCCAGTTCATTTAACTCTTCTAAGGGGAGGGAGATGATTTCATCAATATCATAGTTCCTGGTCTGTAAATAAGTAATCCTGACTGCCCTTAACTCATCATCTTGAGTATTTGGTCTGGGGGCAGCCCTGATTGCAGCTTGCATAAAGCTAGATGACCCAGAAGAACTTTCTCCCCTTAGCTTCCTTTTCCTCTCTCTCTCTCTTCCTCCTCAATTTCCTCAGGAGTCATTATCCTTTTCCCTTTGTCACCAACAGACCTTTGTGACTCAGGGTGGATAGAGGCTTGGCCTTCATTGCTTGGTGTAGCTTCCATGCTCTGGCCAGAGAGAGGCTGAGAAACACCTTCACCAGCAGGTGTCTCAGAAGGAGTTTGGACCTCTGCAGCAGTTGTTGATGATGAGACAGGGGTCTCAGGTTCTGCCACTGGGCCTTCAGTCAAGGTTTCCCCTATGAAACTAATCTTAGGGTCCACCTCAACATCCAGTTGACCGATGACATTGCCTGATTGCCTAAGTCTCCTTCTTAGAGAGAACTCTGCAAGGATCCTATCTTGGATTCTTTGAGCCAACCTGTCAGCTTGTCTTGAATTGCTTGGATTGACAAGTGGCATGTTGACTAAATCCAATCTTTCATAGAAGTTCAGGCTTTGGAAATCAAACACTTCTTGTTGACCTTGAACTCTGTGAAGGATAAGGGCTCTTCTGTCAGCATCATACCTCCACCTTATGATGTAGTTGCCAGTTCCTTGTGGTGGAGATGAGACAGCCCTTGGTATACCTTCCTCAAAGAGACTCCTGATGATTGAGTCTATAGAGTCCACATTAATGTGAACTTGAGGAAGTTGCTGAGAATGCACAACAGCAAGTGAGGATGGTGAGTCCTCTATGTCCATTCTCTGTGAAGAACTCCCAGGTTCTGTGGTTGTAATAACTTTCTCCCCCTTTTTGGTAGCATCACCCACTTGCATAGGTGAGCTGGAGGATAAGTCAATCACTTCCACAGGTTCTTGTGTTCCTGGTTGAGCTCTCCTTAAAGGTCTCCCAGCTAGTTTTTCCTTTAGATATGAAATCTGAAGTTGCTGATCATTGACCCTGTTATGTAAGGTAGTCACCTGAGATTCCAAGTGACTAACCTTAGAGACTAAATAGGAGCATGTTTTTGACAATTTCTGCACCTTTAGTCTCAAATTCCCCTCTTCTTCATCAGAAGAATCATTGGGGGATGAGATGATTGGACCAAAGTCCTCTCTCTCACCACCAGCTTGAGGTTCTTGGCTGCTGGTTTTCCTCTGCTCACTGGCAACCTCAGTTGAGATGCCAGTGGGCTGAGTTGCCATGGTTGAGGTCTTAATGATGTAATCACTTTCAAAAGTGAGAGCCTCTTCCATATGGACATCCTGAACATGTTCAGAGTGTCCACCTCAGTAACAGGTGACTGATGTGGGATAGACTGAGGAGAGTCAGAGGTACTCATCTCTCTTTGAGTAGGGAGGAGAAGAGAGACTCATGGTACTCACTGAATCCTAAGTCTTCATCAGTATAGAAGGATAGGTTGGGAATTGGTTGGTTGAGATCTAAAGGCTGGGGATGGTAACTGTCCCCTGAAGGTTGTTCACTTGAGTGTTGAGACTCAGAGTGAAGGCTTAAGGCTGTTGGGCTTGTGAGCTCATCAGGGTGAGCATGAGGAACCTCAGCCCTGATAGGTGAAGAAATGGGAGTGGTTTGCTCCTCAGGAGAAGTGGGAGCTCTAGTGTCCACTTCCTCCTGTAAGGTTGAGTATATGGGGGCCTGCACAGACTCAATAGCCTGAGCAGGGGTTCGTTTGGATTTTCTTTGGTAGGTGAGGGTGATTTCTGGTCTTTTTAGAGGTAAGGATAAAAGAGGTGTGGGTTCAACACTAGCTTGTGTTGCTAGGTTGTCACCTTGAGCAATGAGCTCTAACATTTTGGGGACTAGGGCTGTTTCTACCCCTGAGAAGCCTACAGTTGGCTTCTTCATTATTTTAAAGATGCGGGCTTCATCTGTCCCAATTTAAGAATATTACTTGTTTCCCTCAACTGTGAGCCCAGTTCACAGTTGAGAATGTGTTGAACATATCTAGGAAACATGTAATACTCTAAGGAGTCTAAGTTTGCAAGTAAATTAGTATAAACAAATTGTGAATACCTGAACTTGACCCCCTGAACCATTCCATGAACTATAAAGGAGAGATCCTCAGGAATCTGGTCCCATCCACCATGCTTGTTTGATAAGCTGTGGATAACCACATGGAGCAGGTATTTCCACTGGGATGAGACCTTCCCTTTCCTGAAGGTCTTTACAGAGAAATCTCCCTCATAGCCCATCTGCTCAAAGAAATGATTACAGCTTCCTTTGGGAAGGACAACTCACCTTCTTCATCATCCAGCTGCAAATGTTGGTTAATGATGGCCGGAGTGATGAAGATTGTCCTCCCTTGCACTGTGGCAGACAGTGCCTTCTCCCCATCCATAATGACCTCTTGGCAGGTCTTCCAGAATTCAAGCAAGTGATCCTCATATAGAGTAGGATCAATGGTCAGGGAGGTGAAATAGTTGGATAGAGTTAAGAATTGGCAAATCTCTGAGAAACTTGCATCTTTCTCAGAGCTTAACAGAGCAACTTGATTATGTTGCCTGTGAAGTTGCATGGAGAAATCTGGGTTGTTTCTGCGGTTAAGGTTGGCCATTTCAGAAGCTTAAGGGTGAAGAAAGGTAGAAAGCAAAGGCGGTTTAGAGAATTAGGTTAGAGGAATAGTGGAATTGAGGAAGATAGTGAGAAAGAGGGGGAACCGTTGGGTATTTATGTGAAAAGGGATTTGAACCAAAGTTAATGAAAGAGGATAAACTTTGAAATCCGGAAGTCGGTCCCACCTCTGAAAAGGTAGTTTACTTTTGCTCAAAAGTAGTTTTCTTGGAATTCGAAAAGCTTCCGAAGGTAATTTGTCTTCGGAAGTTTAATAGAAAAAGCTTCCGAAGCTAAAATGGCTTCGGAAGATTTTCCTGAGAGTCTTGAAAATTTATGCTTCGGAAGAGAAATAAACCCTTGGATGCTTTGTATAAGAATAAACAAAGCTTCGAGAGTTAATTTTGCTTCGGAAGGAAAAAGTCCTTAAAAACAAATAAGTGTCTGAGATAGATATTTAAGCTTCGGAAGATGAGTTTAGACTTCTTCCGAAGGTAAAATCTCTTAGACAGTTATTTATTTTGAAGACATGTTTTTCTTCCGAAGATAAAATTTTATCTTCCGAAGTATCAGAAAATTTTCAAGAATCTAAGGAAAGTCTTCAAAAAGAATTTTACATCCAAAGAAAACATGAGCTTATGAAAGTGATGAACTAGACAACTTAGGACACACATATTTTAAGAAGAAATAATTAGAATTAGTTTTAAGAAAAAGTCTACTCAAAGTTAATCATCCCAATAGCTGATATCAGATACTTAAATCTCTGTTCATCAAAAGCTTTTGTAAACAGATCAGCATATTGTTCATCTGTATGAACTTTGACTAGTTTAATTAATCCTTTTTCATAGTTATCTCTTATTAAATGATACCTGATGTTGATGTGTTTGGTCCTTGAGTGCTGCACAGGGTTCTCAGTGATAGAGATAGCACTATTGTTGTCTATGTGGATAGGAGTCTCTTTGAAGTTAAATCCATAGTCCAGCATCTGATTTTGAATCCAAAGCACTTGAGCACAGCAGCTTGCAGCAGCAATGTATTCAGCCTCAGCAGTTGATGCAGACACACAGGATTGTTTCTTGCATTGCCATGAGACAACCCTTCCACCAAGGAATTGACATCCCCCAGATGTAGACTTTGCAGTCATGTTGCAACCACCATAATCACTATCTGTATAGGCATACAGATTGAAATTAGGATTCTTTGGATACCATAGACCAAGTGTTGAAGCACCTTTGAGGTATCTTAAAATCCTTTTCACAGTGATTAAGTGAGACATCTTAGGGTTGGCTTGATATCTTGCACAAATACATGTAGCAAACATGATATCAGGCCTGCTAGCTGTAAGATACATAAGAGACCCAATCATAGCCCTGTATAAGTGTTCATCTACACACTCCCCCTCAAGATCAGGTCCAAGGGAGTGGTTTCTGGCTATGGGTGTCTTAGCAATCTTACAATCAGTCATGTTGAACCTCTTGAGTATGTCTTGAACATACTTTGACTGACTTATGAAGATGCCATCTTCAACCTGCTTCACTTGAATTCCCAGAAAGAAATTGAGTTCTCCCATTGAACTCATTTCAAATCTGTCTTTCATCAGCTTCTCAAAGTCTTTGCAGAGCTTTGGATTAGTTGAACCAAAGATGATGTCATCTACATATACTTGAACTAGCAATAAGTCATTTCCCTGTCCTTTGATGAAGAGAGTTCCATCTATAGTACCTCTCCTGTATCCATGTTTACAAAGATACTCAGATAGTGTCTCATACCACTTTCTGGGTGCCTGATGCAGCCCATAAAGAGCTTTGTCAAGCTTGCAGACATAATCAGGATGATCAGGGTCTACAAAACCAGGTGGCTGTTTGACATAAACCTCTTCATCAATCACTCCATATAAGAAAGCACACTTTACATCAAGTTGAAAGACCTTGAAGTTCTTGGATGCAGCAAATGCCAGGAATATCCTAACAGCTTCTAATCTTGCTACAGGAGCAAAGACATCAGTGTAGTCAATCCCTTCTTCTTGTGTGTATCCTTGAACAACTAGTCTTGCCTTGTTCTTGATGATGATTCCTCTATCATCCTTCTTATTCCTAAAAACCCATTTGGTTCCAATGGTAGTCTTCCCATGAGGAAGAGGACAAAGGTTCCAAACTTTCTGCCTTTTGAATTGAAGCAGCTCTTGTTGCATAGCTTCAACCCAACTTCCATCCTTTAGAGCTTCATCAACTTTCTTTGGCTCTATCTGAGATAAGAAACAAGAGTGAAGACAAACATTTGCTTCATGGGTTTGTCCTCTTGTTCTTACCCCTGTGACAACATCTCCAATGATGTTTGTGGTGGGGTGAGACTTGTGGATCCTTAGCTGAGGGATCACAGCAAGTTGCTGAGAAAGATCCAAATTTGAGAAATTTAGATCTGGCCTGGAAGATTCACCCTCCACATTATCACACTTATCAAGATTAACTTGATCCAATGAGTGTGTGACATCATTGATGTTGTCATCTATGGTATGGTTATTAGCATCAAGAAATTCCTGATCACTATCACCATCACCATTGTTGTCTTCTACAATTGAGGTATCTTTATCTGGTTGAGGAGCCTCTGAGCTGGAATTTGAAGGCATACCAGATGTATCAGCTGAATTTGTCATTGTTGTGCTGATAGAAACCTCATTTGCTGAAGTAGTTCCAACTGGAGCTGAAGATGTATGAGTTGAGGGTCTTCCTAGCTCTGTATTTAAATTTTCTGCAGATCCTGAAACATGCTCACAAGATTTGTTAAAACAGTTGGTAACTAAATCAAGATCAAACAGCCAATCAGGACCAGAACCAGCCACACAGGGTGTGTGTTCATTGAAAGTCACATTGGCTGACTCCTCAACAATTCTAGTTCTGAGATTGTATACTCTATAAGCCTTAGCTTGGGAAGAGTATCCAATGAAATGTCCATCATCTGATTTCTCAGCAAACTTGGCAATTTGATCTTTGGTATTCAAGATGGTGCAGGGACATCCAAATGACCTGAGAAAACCAATGAAAGGTTTCCTCTTGTGCCAAAGTTCATAAGGAGTCTTACCATGTGTCTTAACTACTAAAACTCTGTTTTGCACATAGCAAGCAGTATTAACTGCCTCTGCCCAGAAGGTGATAGGCAGTTTAGAGTCAGACAACATAGTTCTTGCAGCTTCAATAAGTGTCCTGTTTCTCCTCTCAGCAACTCCGTTTTGCTGAGGAGTCCTGGGAGCACTATATTGTCTTGTAATACCTTTTTCATCACAAAATGTATCAAGGATTTGGTTCTTGAATTCAGTTCCTTGATCACATCTTATGGTTTTGACCTTGTGATCACATTGATTCTCAACTTTTAAGATGAAATTCTTCAGAATCTCAGGGGTTTCATCCTTAGTTCTAAGGAAGAAGACCCAAGTGAATCTTGTAAAATCATCTGTGATCACCAAACAATAAGAGGTCCTTCCTAGACTCATTACACTGGTGGGGCCAAAGAGATCCATATGTAACAAGTGTAGGGGAGTAGTGATGGAGTTCTTTTCTTAGGCTTGTGAGATACCTTGTGTTGCTTCCCTTTCAGGCATGCAACACAATGATCATCACTTGTAAACTCTTTCTTTGGCATTCCAGTTACCAGATCATGTTTAATTAATTTATTCATGTTCTTAAAGTTTACATGGCACATTCTTTTATGCCATAGGAAAGACTCATCACTATTTGCTTTAGATAGAAAGCATGAAACTTCTCCAGAGGGAGATGTTTCTTGCAAATCCATCTTGTACATGTCCCTTTCCTGGGGGCTCTGAGCAGGATATGCTCATGAGGAATGACCACTCCAGGCTTGAGAACAATGCACTCATGCTCAGTAAAGAGCATGTTATGACTCTGATCACAAAATTGGGATACACTCAGAAGATTGTACCCAAGCTCCTTAACAAAGTTTACCTTCTCAATGCTGAGCTTACCATTTGTGACCTTGCCCCTTCCAGAAATGTAACCACCTTCATCTCCTCCAAAGCAACTGGTCCTCCATCAATTCTCTCAAAATTATGGAGTAGAGACCTATTGCCTGTCATGTGCCTGGAACAGCCACTGTCAATTATCCAGACATTCCTGTTTGTCTTGAGCTGTTCCTGCACAAAGAAAATGATTAGTTACATTTGGAAACCCAAGCCTTACTTGTCTTGGGCTCACTAAGTGTAATAGAAGGTAATGCAACAGTAATAGATCCTATGGTTGTACTATGGGGATCTTCAGCTGTTGTTGATGGAGAAACTTCAGTCATTTGGTCTTTCTTAGACTTCCACACCACCTTTGGAGTCTTGGACTTGACCTTCAAAACCTTAGAAGCTTTTGGGACTTCACAAGTTTTGATGACTGAACCTTCGGAAGATTCTACAGTCACTGCAGCAGACTTCAGTGCTTCGGAAGAACTCCTTTCTTCCGAGACCAATTTTACTTCCGAAGGTAATTTTCCATTTACCTTCTTCTTTGATTTGGAGCTTCCGAAGGAAACAGACTTTCTTCCGAAGCTTGAGACTTCTTGAAACTCTTTGAAGTCTTTGTATTGGTCATGTGGATAGTACTTTTAGGATTGTATGGGCAATCCTTAGCAATGTGAGAGGTACTTTCACACATGACACATAACATTTTCTTCTTCAAACAAGTCTCCTTTTGAGAGCAAGACTGGCTTTGGTCACATCCCTTCTCCACCTTCATCTTGGTAGATGCTGAGACAGTTCTTTTGGGCTGTGAACTGTTCTTGGAGTTTGATGGTCCAGGCTGTGCAGCAGTGGTACACAGCAGCTCAGTCTTCTTCTTTGCACTGAGATGATTTGAACAAGAACCAGGACTCTTAGCTGAGGAGTCTTGGTTGATGTCTTCAGTCCTTACTACTTTGAAACCTGCAGAGATAAAAACTTGTTTCTGCTTAGCATCAAAAGTAGCCTTGATCTCTTGAGCCTTCTTTGCTTTCCTCTTTCTCTTCCTGATCAAGTTCTTTCTCTTGGACTTGGTCATCACAGTAGATTTCTTCTCCTCAGAAGGATAGTGGCCCTTGGAAGAATCCTCTTCTTCACTCTTCTCAGAGGAATTCTTCACTATCACTTCTTCATCCTCCTCACTTATAGGATCTATGAGAGGAAGCTCATCTTCACAAGTTCCACACCTAGGAGATCTTACAGACAAGATTGTGTGTGGAGGAGCTATCTCATTTGATCCCAGTCCCTGTCTATTTTGATAGCACACTTTGTTGTGCAGGGATGAGGATATCATGTTCTTGAAGGTCTCTTCTTCAAGAACACTCTTCTCTGCCTTGGCTTTGCTGATCACAAGCTCAGCCTGGCACTCAGTCAACTTAGTTATGAGATCCTGGATCTGAGTTCTAAAATCTGTATGTTCATGTTTTAGTACTGAAATGGTTTTCTCCAAGTCCTCTATCTTTAACTTGTAATCATTTTCAGACTTTCTAAAATCAGATTTTAATATGTTTAATGACTCAAGATCAGATCTCATCTCTAAGTTGTAGGACCTGTATCTATTTACTTTAGCAATGCATTCAGGAGTACAAAGATGTTCCAATACCTTGGCTTCATCATGGTCAGCCATCAGTGCTTGGTTTGGAGAAGCATCTTCCACCTGAAAGCTCCAGTCAAAGCCTCCCTCTTCAACAGCAACAGCAGCATGTTGCTTTGGCTTCTCATTCTGAGGGGCTTTGTCAGTGTAGTTTGGTCTGGGTTGTGTTTGGCCCCCATTTGTTTTAGGTGCCTTACACTCCCTAGCAAAGTGGCCATAAGGTTACAGTTGTAACACTTAACTTTGCTTTTATCCAGCCCAAACTTTCCACTGGTAGCATTGCTTGGAAACCTTCTTCCTGTTGTTCTCTTGTAGAACTTCTTGGCTCTGTGAGTGAGGAGAGCCATCTGCTGAACTATCTCCATGTATTCCAGGTCATCTGGATGGATACAGTCCAGGTCTTCAAGAGTGAAGAGATAATTCCCACAGCTTTCATCAGTAGACACAAAGGCTTGAGAAAACTTGTCTCTTGGAATGGGCTTCCTTGAGTAAAGTTCTCCCTTGGTGTCTCCGGGAAGGTGATGAAAGGACCCTTTTGTGAGTTGTCAGGGTAGCATATGAGATGATGTTGGGGTTCTATGCTGTCCCTTTCAACCACATGAAGGGCTGAACCCATTTGATTGTTGGAGTTGCCAGATGAACCTTGCATGTTCATCTCCATCTGGTATCCACTGAGAATCCCATACAACTCTGTCAGAGTAAGAGTTTTAAGGTTCTCAGTCCTCTTGATCACCACACAATAGTGTGTCCATTGCCTAGGAAGTGAGGACATGAACTTCCTTACAATGTCCCTGTTCTCAAGAGGAACTCCTCCATCCACTAGGGTATCCACTATCTCAACATACCTGAAGTATTGTTGAGTCATGGTTTCACCTGCTTTGAAGGTGAAGTTTTCAAACTGCTGCTTCAGAAGATCCTTCTTGTTCTCCTTGGCTTCAGAGAGCCTTCATACATCAGCTTCAGTGCATCCCACAGCTGTTTAGCTGTTTTGCACTTCTTAAAATCTCTGTATACAGAGTTTGGGAGAGCAGTCTGAAGAGCAGTCATGGCCTTCCTATCAATCTCTACTCTTTTTCTATCTTCATCTAAGTAGTTGGCCACATCTTTAGGAATCATACCAGCACCAGTAGCAGAGGGGGTGCTGGGTATGAAAGGTTCATTCTCAACAGATTCCCACATTCTTGAATCAAGAGACCTGATGAAACCTTCCATTCTCATACACCAGGTGTCAAAATCATCAAAGTGATCAGTGGGGATTTGTTCATGGTTCCAGTCTCCATATCAGTCTTTGAGATGGATGCATTTGGAGAGTTTAGTTTTTGTGTGTGTGAGGGATCTTAAGATGGTGAGATCTTATATCAAGAGCCTGGAATGCTCTGATACCAATTGCAGGACCGTTTAAGGGCTTGAACACAATTACAACACAACAACACAATGAGGAGAGCAACTAAACTTTAATCAAACAGTGAACTGGATTAACCAAGGTGATACAAAGAACACAAGTAAAGTAAAGAGACAGAACAAGAGAGTTGGGTTTCAAGGAGGCAGTATATTGCTTTCTCAAGTTCTTTTACAAGTGTTACAAAGCATAAAGAAAGATACAAGAACTTGAAATACTTATACTACAACCTACAGCCGGCTATACTTTGAAAGCCAGCTGGATACAATTGACTAGACACTAACAAAATCAATTGTAGGATCAAAAGGCATATCTGCCTTTTGACCTTGTGACTATGACATGCCATAGCTCACATCCTTATACATTACAAAAAGGATAAAGTACATAAAGTAGAAAGTTACAGACTCAAGACCTCAATGTACAGTTACCAAAAGCATGGACCTTTTCACCAACTCATGTAAGTTGGTGACTTTACAGAGATGCAGCGGAAAGGTGCTTTATGGAACAGTACATCAGATAAAGCATGTGTACTAAAAGTCTTCGGAAGAAATCTGTCTTCATAGGTTGAAGCTTCGGAAGACTTCATGTTTGGCTTCAGAAGATATTGGTCTTGGCTTCGGAAGATTTTACACTTAGAGTATTTTCTAATGCATTGTGTAAAACTTCCGAAGCATTCTATACTTCAGTACTTAGTGCATGTTGCAGAGACAAAACTTTGGATGTTTTGGGTTGCATCAGAATTAAGGAATCCTTACAGTATTGCATATGGCAATGGTACACCTAAACTTTACCTTAGGTATTGTGGCCAGAGGTGCGGTGCATCGTTATAGAAGGTCTATGATAGGCCTAGGTACAGTACCATGAACAGAAGGGTAAAGTTTATGGTTTGATGGAAAGGAAAAGATGTAATGATGAAAGAATGTAAAAGTTAATGACGTACGATGAATGAACGAAAGTTGGAGTATGAATGAATGATGAAGATAATAATGATATTATCTACGTGTACATATGATGTGTGATCATGCAAAAGTAACGAACGGTTTTTAATGAAAGTAAAGTATGTTTTATTATAAAACTAGAACTCACTCAGCAACACTGCCTTTTTATGCTGAGGATGGCACTGCGAGGCTACTCGGCTCTTTTGGGATGGCATCCATTTATAATGTTTTTGTGATGTAATGCAACTTGGATTTTGTAATTGGATAACGATGTAGTATTTAGCAAAAGCTATTATATCGAAATGGAAGAAAGTTTTAAATGTTTCCGCTGCGACGTTTTATGAAATACAAATATAATTATATGTTTTATGTGCGATGAGGGTCCAACTGTAAGCGTCCCGGGAACGGGGCCTTACATGACCGATTTGCAACCAGTTTTTTTTTCTTTCTATTTTTTCAGTATAAATTAAATAATTATATTCTTTGACTAAAAAATATCCTAAATTCACAAGATTTTTTCAAATTAACAAAATATTATATCAAATCATAAATATTAATTAAAAATTTCAAATTTCTTCAGACTTTGTTGTTTAAGAATGTTGGATATCCGAAAGAATTTTGAATATAAATTATTAATTTAAAAAAATCATTATTTATACATTTTTCTTAGAATTCAGAATTTAAAATCCGCGATCGGAAATTTTAGACGGAGATTTGTATTTGAACACCCATGGTCATCGTAACCGTCTTTGATGTTATGGGATTATGCGATTAATATGTAACATTTTGTTGTTTTAGAAGTGGATGACATTTTGTCCATTGAATTAAATAGTCAGGTAATTGTTTTTAATATATCAGGTCATTGCGTCAAAATGTTTTCATCATTTATTATATGTATTAATCATTATGTTTTACGTTTTATATCATTTCGTGTTATTTTTTTATTTTTATATATTATATAAATTTGTTGTTATTTTATAATTTTGTTTACAATTAGAAATAAACAATGATAGTATTTTATCAATGTATTTTTCAAATCTTCATATTTAAAAATAAAAAATACTCTTTAGGAAAACACAAAGCAAAAGAAAAAAAAACAAAAAAAAAAACAAAACAAAAAGACATTTTATCATTTTGTTTTATGTTCTATATCATTTTGTGTAATTTTATCTTTGTTATTAATGTAAAAATAAATTACTTGCTACTTTATTATTATGTCTATATATTAGAAGTACATAACAATGTTATTTCACTATTATGTTATTTAAAATTAATCATTTTAGAAAAACATGAATACAAACGGAAAAACATGATGAAGTGCAACTAAAACACCATGACGAGCGACATTCATATGAGTTAAAAAACGTAACTTTTTTAATTGATATTGTACTCATAACGCTCGTTTCAAAGATAAAAATGTTTGTTTTTAAGGTGTAAGTTATATAAAAATGTAATATCGTACATAAAAGTTATGACGTTTAAAAAAGTGGGAGAATTTGAAAAGAAATCAATAGAAGTGGTTATGCTAAATTATTATTCTAACAATTTTTTCTTTTACGATTTGATCTCAATAATTAACTAAGAATATTAATGATTAAGATTGTTTATTACATTTTTTTAAAAATTTAGACTTGATCGGGTAGTGAAAGTTCAATGTTTAACGGCTTTATTTCCATGGTTTACATGTAAATTTATGAGAAATAGAGTTACTTTTGGGATTATTTTGTGGTTGCGGTTAAACATGAAGAATACGAAGAAATTGGAAGAAACGGGACAAGAATTGGAGCTCGAGAAGTAAAGATATGATAAACCGAAGTTGCACGACAACGGTCTCTTAAAACGGACATAACTTGAGCTAGGAAAGGAGTTACGGGACCCACGACCTATCAACGGAAAGGTCTCAAAAAGTTACACATGATAATCTAGGTTTCACAGGGAGGTGGCGCCATCGACGCCGGGGTCCGGGTTTTTGTTGAGATTTGCCTAATTTGAAGGGATTTAAAAAGGAAAAAACCCTAATTCGAATTTGAACTTTTACAAAGCAATTTTGGACGAAAATTAGCAATCTTTGATCATTCTCAAGCTCCTCCATCATCAAGATCATCAATTTTACAAGATTCACATGATCAATTACAATTGTGTGGAAGATTCAATGATGAGGCAAGACTAGTTCGTTCGTGATTCACTTCGAGGGACGGGTTTGTACAAGTTTCTATTTTTCTTAGTTTGTAACCTAGATTTAGGATTGGATCTTGAACCATTTAAATTTTTTTGGATTCAATTTATGATTTGATTATTTAAACGGTTTGATTATGTTTAAACCTAATGTTGATCCTCTATGACTTTGGTTGTCTTTAATCATTGTGTGATTGAGTACTAACATTAGGGTTTCATTATTCAAATTCGTAATTATGTGAATAAGGTCCTTTAAACTCTAATCCATGATTATCACTTATATCATATCATGTATAAGTCACCATTAATGACTTCTCACTAGGTTTCATTCGAGAAAAATTATAACTTCGCCAAACCTGAATCCTGAAGTGGGTTGTTTTTTCTTCAAAATTGTTAAAAACTTAAACTTTTATTTCATTCATTTAAATATTTCTTAAATCAATCCATAAAGCAATTTACTTTTCAATATTTAGTTCTCTTAGTTTAATCGTTGCTAGCACTTTCCTATGATTCCCTGTGGATTTGACACCCTTCTTATCCTTTACTATTAAGGGTGATTAATGACTATTTAATTAATATTTTTGACCGACCACACAACATCGATCAAAACTCTTTTTTCTTGAACTCGTATCTAATGTTATTGTGAAGCATACACTTTAACCTCTTTAAGGGTGATTAAGGACTCTTTAATTAATAAATGAACGATGAGAAAGTCAAGTGGCGTTAAGGAACCGTAAGAGCATTCACATTGGGTTTCCAGTAAATTTATGTGTATGTTTCGTATATTATAGGAATTGTTGTTAGTGGAGTGGGGAAAAAATTTACTGTTTACCTGTATATTTGGTAAGAAAATATTCATTTGTATATTTTGTTAATGTTTTGAAAGTGTTTGTAAGTGTAAAAGAGAGAAAATATATACTAATAAATGATTACAATTTATGACATGTGTCAACACCACATTTAATCACAAAAATGTTTTCCCGCCCAAATCATCTATGACCTATTAAACTAAATAAATGGTAAATATCAAATTAACTATTTGATCACTTAACATTACTAATATGAACTTTGACTTTAAAATTTATCAAAATATCTTTGGAACCCCTTCCAAATAAATCTCACATACGGTTGCAAAAATATCTTAACAATCAGAATCAAAATCTGAATTTAGAAAAACCCAAGGTTTATATTTAAATGATTCAATCAATCAAAATATGATAACAAACTTTTTATATTTTTATTTTTTATTATAATATTGCATTTAACATTTTAATTAAAATCTTTGTAAATAATATTTATTCGTTAGCTTAAACAAAAAATATAACACATAGTTTTCTTTATAACTCTTATCTAAATGATATGATGTAAATGTTATTTAAAACGAAGCTTTTTTTAAACAACGTGTGTTTTTAAACTTTTTATATATTGATTTAATGGTCAGGTTGTGATTGTTATAATACTAAATTCAGATGGTTTGTTAGAACATAAAATAGTGGTGGTTTTTTAAACTATGTACACCATATGTTATGGTACTGTATAGTTGTATGTATAAGTGTATAGTGTGAATTAAAACTTTTGCCTATTTGTGTTTTTACTTAAAACATGAGGTTGTTAGACATGGACATAAATTAATTAAGAGGTTACAATTTTTGTTTTTCTTTGTTTGCTTGTAGTTCTAATATTTTTATCCCTTGCACATTATAAAATTATATAATTTCTATTGTAAAATCCCGTGTAATACACGGGACTATAACCTAGTGTATTTAGTGTAATTATAAGGATGAGCATGTGAAATGAGATGGGAATGCTCTAAGGGGGTTTGAAGTGCGTAATTTTCTATTTTTAATTAAATTTCTAGAAGTTAATTTGTTGATAATCGCTTAAAAGATATTAAACACAAAATCTCCTAAAATAATTGATAAAGATTTGTTAGATAAAAAATCTTAAGGGTCTGTATTTATTGACACGGATCGATATACGAGGTTTCCTTTGGGAACTTGTTTGCCTAGAACCATAATGTTATGCACTCGAGAAATGAAGATGATAGGGTGGGCTAACAATTATCAGCGATTCAAATTAGAGTTGTCTAGCTAAATCGCTCGTAGCTCGACGCTCACTCGCTAAATGTTGTTTGATTTTTGGCTCGATTGAAAACGAGCCGATCGGTTCAATTTGGTTTGTAAACGAGCCAAACACGGGTCAATGTCCATTCAATTCCATTAGAATATTTCTTTAATATTTTTATGTATAGTTATATGTATTATACAGACATAGACACAAATATATATAATATTTATAATTTCATGAATATCAATGGATTTCGCCGATATATACAGTATACAATTATATTTATATATATTAAGTCAATCAAACTAATAAAAAAATTAATACTAAATCTAAAAGTAAATCCTTAAGCTTTTAAGCCACAACTTTTTATTCGAATAGTCAGCTCAACGCATTTTTATATTCCCGCCCTCACTCTAAGTTGATAATCTTCTTCTCTCATCGTTATACTTCTATGCGCTTTGCTCACGCCTTATCGTTTACAAGCTCAACCTTATCATCATCCCAAAATTATCAATGTTCCTCTTTGCATATTTAAATAAGATGATACACTAAACAATAAAGTTGTTAAAACATAAGAGAAAAAAATATCTAGAATGTCATAAACACATGATGTCATAGAAGACTTTTAGTATGTCACTTCCTTTCGTTTCATCTGGATATTGCAATTGTATACCCATTAAAAATAGAAATTGACCAAGTTATACTTATATGTGTATATATATATATATGTATATATATATATATATACATATATATATATATATATATACATATATATATACATATATATATATATATATATATATATATATATATATATATATATATATATATATATATATATATATATATATATATATATCTATATATAAATATATTCTATGATTTTATATATAATAAAATATATATTGTATAGATTTTTTATCATAAATTTATACATATTTAATATTTATGATTAATTATAATAAGTTTATATAAATAAAACATTATATTTATAGAATTCATCGCCTCATTTAGGCTTGCGAGGATCGGTACGTGAAGCTCACACTCCAGCACATTTATCAAATGAGTCAAATTCAAGCTCGAGCACAGGCTAGAACTCATGTAAGCGAGGCTTTATCGAACATTCATTGTGTTAATCTCAAGTAAGTTACGAATAGCTTGGCCATTTACATACGTACTTAAAGCTTTACCAAAATATCCATAGCTTTTCAATGTTTCATAGTGGATGTGAAAACGGGTTACAAGGCCCATGGATGAATATAAATTGGGCCAAAATATTAGAACGTCTATATAGTTTTTGTCACCGACTCTTTCTCCCCCCTTCGATATGAACTTTTACACTCTCATTCTTTAATACTTTTTAATAACTTTATTTGATCCCCTTAAATTTTTTAAGTTTTAGGATTACCCTTACACACTTTTTACTTAAATAAAAAATAAATTCTTACGTTTGTATTATAATGTATGTGTTAGTATAAATTCAAATTCTTCTGCATTATGACGTAAATTTTGTTCAGAATTGAGTCTGGCTAAATGTAAAGCGTTTAAGTGCTTATTCATATATAGCTTTGCTAAGTGTCTATATTTCGACGTTCCTATACGTGTTGACATAAATTTGGTTAAAAAATAAGTCGGGTCAAATATAAAACATTTTTGTGTTTATTATTATGTTTGCTTTGAGCTGGTCTGCATTTCGACGTAAGTTTTGTTTGGAGAAGCGTTGGGTCAAATATAATACGTTTTCAACTGATGGTATAAATACGAGTTACTGTACATTTCGACGTAAACTTAGTTCGGAAATGAGTCGGAGTGATTGTAATCTATACTTTATCATGTCGTATACGATGCCGATGCACGTGTTTTTTTATGTATGTTTTGAGTTGGTTCATCAGTTGTGCTTGCAATTATATATAAACAATAAATATGAAATAAGTCAAATTTAATCAATTTCACTAGAATCAAATAAGTGCAAGATCTAGTAGGGTTATGAAACTAAAACTAAACACTTCTAACATTAATGAAATAACAACCGCAATAAATCCAAACTAACTGATGCTACAATTAGGTTTTCAAACTAATTTTGAGCGTTTAGGGATCAAAACAACTTAAAACTTCGAGAAATTGAACTAGGTTAAAAAAATGACTTACCATGGGTTTTTTCATTAGTACTAATTACACGGTTTACTTCTGTAATAGTTGTTGTGTCCATAACCTTATAACCTAGTGACACTAGTGATCGTGTCTTAAAACATTTGTGTGACTTCAATATATCCTTCCAGGTAAAATTAAGTTGATAAGGGATTTACAAGAAAAAAATTGTTTAAAATTGAACAAGAAAACAAGAAGTTGATAATGACACCATAAGTCAATTGATAATTGTAGATTGGGTTTATAGTTACATCACACTTATATACAATTGATCACTAGTTAAAAGACAACTAGCTAAGCTTTATGTAATAGAAAATGATATTTACAATATTAAACAAAGTTTACAAAAAGATACTGTTCTAATAAAGATAGTAGCTTCATCAAATCGTTTCTTTAATCTTTATCTACTACGTACGCTTCTTTATCGGTAGTAACTTCCTTATTAACAAAACGTTCTTCGTGAGCATTATCTTTTTTTATTAGTATTAACTATCTCATTAGTAGTAAGTTGTTCATTTGGTAGAAAGTCATCAACATCAATAAAGCAAATTTTGAAGATTAATTCCATGGATCATCTTTACTGACACTAGAAATTAGGTATAACAACAATGATTAAACTTCACTTTCCTTAAATTTTTTCTTAAGCACCTCTCTTTATTCAATTCTCTCTCTATAAAATCTCTAGAATGTGGAATGAAGTAAAGATAAAGTAAACTAAGTGAACATTTAGTTTTCCCTAAAAATTAACTTTGCATTTATGCCCTAAATGGTATCTTAAACCTATTTTCTCAATTCTTTAGATATAAAACTAAAATTATATTTACTAAATTCAGATTATCACTACAAGAAGGGAGACTAATAGCGGCAACAGTTTTTGCCGCTATTAGTGGCGTTTGTCGCCGCAATTGCTAATAGCGGCGACTGGTCGACGCTATTTGTGTTTGTTAAAAATCCCGGGGGAAGGACTATTAGCGGCGACGGCGGTGGCTGTGGTGGGTGGTGGCGTCGGCGGGTGGTGGTTGTGGTGGTGGATGTGGTGGCGTCGGATGGTGGTGGCTGTGGTGGTGTCGGCGGCTGGTGGCGTCGGCGGATGCTGGCGTCGGCTGAGTCGGAGTCGGAGTGAGGGTGGAATATTGTGTGGAGGGAAAGTGAAGGAGGAGATGAGGCTGTGAACCCGCGTATATCATTTAGCATTAGCGGCGACGCGTCGTCGCTAAAGACGTCGCCGCTAATGGTTTATGTACTTTTTAACTGTAGCCGTTAGATCTAATGACTGATGAACGACCAGATATGAGTCAGTAAAATAAACAGAGGATCGCCAACCTTTAGCGTCGCCGCTAAAGGTGTCGCCGCTATTATCAAGGTTTCTTGTAGTGTATATTTACTAAATTCAGATATCATAATATAACTTTTATGACTTGGTCACCTGACAACCTAATCAATATATAACTTATGTGACAACATAAACAATTAGGATTTTTCCACTTTATTTAATAAAAACAATTAATATTGAAAACATTACTAAAATGCTAATCAGGATGTTACACACCATGACCAAGCCAATACTGCATGCTGTAGAAATAACTTGCTTACGTTCACTTCTCCCTGAGTTGTATTGTCGTAATCGTGATCGTCTATGAGGCGTTTATGGTGCTATCAACATGTGTGTAAACTCAATGTTTCTTGCTAATAAAAAAAAACGTATTGAGACTCAGCACTACTTTATTTTGTGAGATGGTCGAACATGCATGAAGATTTCATTGCTTAGTCTCTAAGTAATGTGTTAATTATATACACATATAGTGTTTGTATCAAGTGTAATAAAAACATATGTCGAAGATGTTCACCCAATCTAGTTCACACTTAGATCTGAAGACGAGTGATAAAAAGAACCACAAATCTTTTCTCCTTTTAAACAATATGAATAATTTACTATTTTGCATGCAATGACAAATAAATATTTGGCGAAAAGGTTCAGTCGTAATATTTTTGTTTTTATTAATTAGATTTAGAGTAACATGCATGCATGGATAGCGTTAGTTATATAAAGTATGTAATACTCCCAGCTTTATGTGTGTCACCTTTATCATCAACAACTCCAATCACATGCTATGCTTCTCCTACATCACTAAACTAAACCTAACTTAATGTTACGAATCTAATAGCCTTATATAACTTAACTAACACATTTAAAATTTGGTTTACAAGTTAATCAAATATAGAATAACGTGATACCTTTTTTTAATCATGAGTGGAGATTCAAGTTACTTTAAAAATATACTTTACTAAAGGATTAAAATCAAACTTGATACAACTAATACCTACCTTTTAGTGCATCAATACCAATGTTTTTTTAAACTACTATCTATTCCTAATATATGTAATATCAGAATTTAAACTCTTATCTTATTTAAATTTAACTCGTATAACTAGGCTACAAAATGAAACGTCCATACATATGTAATAAACTATCTTGTAACTTCTTTAAATCTTATTTAAGTCACATCAACAATTTACTTGCTTTAACATGTCCAATTCATAAGCCTGATTTATTATAGATTTACATGTCAAAAGAGAAACTTTTAAAGTTTAGTTTACGATATACATAATAACAAATTTATACTATAAAATATTAAAATCTTTAATTTATAGATCTTGTTGCATCTTATGCCTTTATACTATAAAATATTAAAATCTTTAATAGAAAAAAACAAAGCGGAATATTAGAAATAGGTTAACTGCAGTTAGAAAAAGCAATACCTGTCGGCCTCATGCTGGCCATTTGTGTGCTAATTTGTAATACAATAATTAACGGTATCAATCAATCTTTAGGTTAACTTTGTTTAGCACTATCCTTTATAGCTTAATTAGCCATAAATGACATCTCTCCAAGCAACGAACAAAGCATATATGTTAAACATCCAACGGTTTATCATACCTTTTTCTTTTCATTTTTTTAACACCTAACCCCTAAAATTTTCTAGAAAAAAAATCATCATATCCCACACCCTAAGAACTAAATCCACAACCATTTGCTTATACGAAGTATACACTAAATTCCATTTGCATGTCTTCTTAAAACTATTTATACTAGAGCTTTTATTAGACTTGAGTTGATGAAAATGAAGATCGTATAACCCATAGATTTTAAGTGCATCGATGCCTCATCCAAGGGTGGAACCAAAACTAAGGGACTATTTGTTAGTATTTTAATAATCATTAAAAGGCTACTGCTTAATGGTTTAAAGTTTTTTAATAATTAAAAGATAATCTTAAGTCTGAATGAATAAAAGGTAACTATTAAGATGTTATCTCTTAATCATTTATGAGTTTTTTTACACTTGCGTCTGTGAGGGAGAAACCTTTCATAAAGGGGTCCATTTTGAGTATCTCGCACTGTTAGGACCTGGTATTTGAACGAAATACCGAGTGATTGCGTGTTAAACCAACTCAAATAGTGCGGAATCCTATTTGATTGGCGATCCAATCAGTGAGAACACACGATGAATCAATCAAGAATTGAAATCAACGTCAGAAATCGATTAGGAACCGATCTGATGTGTTCTGTGAACTTGGAGAACGATTTGGGAGGCTTCTGGACGGCTAGGGTACGTCTGGAATCGTAATGGGATGAATGCTTACGTTTTTCCACGAATCGGGTCTATTTATAGGTTAGTGTTGTTCATTCGTGCGACTGGACCATAAGTATGGTTCAGTCGTGCGATTGAACCATGCGGTTGATTCATCCGCACGACTGAGTGTTCAGTCGTGCGATTGAGTCAATTTTATGTGTCAATCATACGACTGATCCAGTCTCCTATTTCAGTCGTGCGATTGAGTCAATCGTATGAAGTTATTCATGCGTGTGGTCCATTCGCATGGGCCATCCGCATGAGAATTTCATTAAGTTAAGTTTGAATGTTTTAATTAATATAACATAATGTACAATCATTCAAACATTCATAAACCCAATCAATTCAATCACAACTTATTAATGAAATATTAAACATCACAAGTAACAACTAACTCATATCATTTCATTAATGAATACAATTACATCATAATCAGACAGACAAGATTTATTACATTACAGCTCATGATCTAGGGACATACATGCATCAACAAACTCCCCCTTGGACCTAGATCTATCTATTCTCTTGTCTTCTGCATCACCTCCTTATACTTTTTGTACTTCTCCTCTTTAGTGACTCCTGCGTGTATCTCAAACGCAAAGCAGAGTCTTATGACATTTTGGAATTGGAGGGCTTGTACAATATCTTGCGTGTCATAGAATAGTGGCCACTTGTATAATGTGTAGACATCATTAGCAGACAAGTTGGTTAGCCACATCGGGTCGAATACCCTGATAGTATCCATTTGGCCCTCTTTATTCAACACTATGACAGCTTCAGCGGTTCTCCAATCATAGTACCACCATTTGAAGTGTGGAGTGAAGTCCTGAGGCATTTCCCTGAGAGGGATTCTCGACATTGTTCTTGGGGGACTCCACTTCAGCACTATCTTGGGCTTACCAGTTATGGGATCAACTTCAGAACGTCTGATATACCTCGTAGGTTGTTGAGGTTTGAAGTTGACCCACCTGGTGTGATACTCTTTCTTCAGGGCAGCCTCAAACCAGCCTGACATCTTTCTTGGGTCAGCATACAACAGCTTTAGCTTAGCCAGCTGGTTGAGCTCAAAACCAGGTAGAGTCTTCAGATCATGTGGGAACCTGAAGTACTCTATGCCCTGCTCCCTCTTAACTGCATAAGCGTTAAGGTCTTCAAAATAAGCCCATGAGATAATCCTGCCTGACACCTTATGGTGTTTCTTGACTCTGTAGAGCTTGGTGTAGGCATCTCTCTTTGGTGCAGCACGCTGGGCTCTTACTTCTTCAAAACAGGCAGCCCACTCAGCCTTGCAATATCTACGTCTGCATTAGAGGCTTGGGCTGATCCTTCAGTCTTTTCCGTTTCCTGCTCCATCTTGTCTAATACCTCAAAAGTATCACTGACTAGGGATTCACCCAGATTGGGAACCACATTTCCCTCGGCGTCAGCATACTGAGGGTACTCTTCTGCAGTAATGTCTTCAACCTCAACTTCATCAATGTCATTCAGTTCCTCATCACTGGTTGAATCAACTGTTGGAGCGTCCTTGACTATTTCATCGGGATTGAGTCTGAACATCTCTGCCAGTTGCTCATCAGACAGGTCATGAATTATCTCCCCTTCTTCAGGGGTATAACTCACAGACCGTCTCACTATCCCTTGTAGGTCAAGAATCATGGTTAATTGAGTCTTGACCATTTGAAGGGGAGCAAAGTCAAACTCATCCCTTTGAAAGTTTGGATCTGTTTGATATAAACATTCAACACATAAACCATTAGTAATTAATCAAACAAGCTTATATGAACTTAATATATATAAACATTTAATACACTTGTTTTCCATTACATGATTCAAGTACAAAATAAATAAATACATAAAACATCTAATCAGTACTTTTGTCTTGAATCTGGGGCGTGTCGCTTGGAGGAGCAGAAGTATTGGATGACTGGTCTTGTCGATGCTTAGATCTCCGCTCTTGACCTGAAGCAGAGGCCGATGCAGCCGCATCCCCTCCTTCTGCCTCGTCATCATCATCACGTCCTTCTGTCCTGTCTTCTTCAGTCTCCTCATCATCATCATCTTCCTCATCATCATCCTCATCTTCATCATCATCATCTCCATCATCCCCGTCTCCTTCCTTTAGCTTCAGGGGCTCATCTTTCGATCCCTTCAACCTCAACATAATAGTCTTGTTGGTCGTCTCCAACTCCTCTATTCGTTTGACGGACTGAGCCTGCATGTCCTGGAGTTGGGACACCTCGACTCTCTGCTGGTCGATCACCCGAGCCTGCTCTGCCAGTTGCTGAGACTGGGCAGCAGTCAGGTCGGTCAGCTGGCGGATCTGCGCCGCCTTCTCCTCATCCGCAGCAAGCAGACGCATCACCATACGGTTTAGCGCTGAGAGCTGCTCCTCTACCCCGATGTGAGGTAGAGTGAATCCATAAGCATGTGAAGGCTGGGCTGAAGGTCCAGCATGATGTGTGGTGGTGGTGGCAGTGGCAGTGGTGAATATGGGTCGGTGGGCTGATGCTGGTGAAGTAGGGGTGAATGGTCTGGTGGTGGATGGGAAGGATACGGTGGTGGTAGGTAAGGTGGTGGATGTGGTAGTGGGAGTAGTGGCTGTGGTGATGGGTGGTATGTCAGTAGTGGTGGTAGTGGTGGAGGTAGTGGTAGCTGTGGTGCTGGAAGTAGTAGTAACGAAGGTCAAGCGACGCTTCTTCTTCTTCAATCCATGGGGTTGAGCCATCCGCTTCCTCCTAGTTCCGGTGGAAGTGGATGCTCCCCCTGCAGCTCTGCTTACTGAACCCGGAACATAGTTCGGGTCAGTGTCTCTCTCTGAGGAGTCCCTAGGGTGTTCACCAACCACCCTAAGCCCGTGGTCTGTGGGAACAACTTTACTTCCCACAGTCCTGGTGAGGGGCTCCTCATCTGACTCCTCCTCCTCTATATCACCAGTCACAAACTCTTGATGGAAACCAGCCATCTCAGCGACCTCTCCGGCAGTGGCTGACCCCGGGGGAATAACGTCTGAATCAGTGCCTCTAGATGGGGCAGGCATATCATCCCCGGCGTCGCCGCTATCATCATCATCAGAGTCGGTATCTGGTATGGCAATATGCTCAACATCCGAGTCACTGTCCTCGTGGCGCCACTTTCTCTTGGCTGGCGCCACATAATCAGCACGGGCCAGATGCCCAAACAACCTCCTGACAGGGGGCTTCACCTGCTTCCCCCTGTATACCTTCATCCGGCCAAGTGTAGTGTCGTCCATAACCTCAAGAACAACAGCGTCCTCCTTCTCCTTCGGCAGGGAGGGAAGCTTCTGGTCAATGATCATCTGTAGAAATCTGGGGTACATACAGAAGCCTTCCTTCCCTTTCCCCTCGAGGTTCTCCACCAGGTAGGTGAATATCATCTTGGAGAAGCTGAACGGGTGGTTCAGCACCAACGCAGCATATGCGTTCTGGATCTGGTCGGAAAGCTCATCAAAACCTCCCTTCCTGGATGCTATACACTTCAGCAGCACGTGCGCAAGATACTTAAACTGGGGACAGAGGTTACTCTTGTTGAGTACCCCAGCATTGATGTCCCCAGAGTACTTGGCTCTCATGAAGCATCCTCTAACAGTGAGGGGGTGTAGACGAGTAGGACAATCCGCATCATCCCCAAACTGTAGTACAATCCTCAGATCCTCCTCTGATATAGTGATCGCCTCACCAAAAATCGAGCTCCTGATGCAATGAGGCTCAGTGGATCTATCTAC
This sequence comes from Flaveria ramosissima, assembly GCA_025215565.1. Lineage (NCBI taxonomy): Eukaryota > Viridiplantae > Streptophyta > Magnoliopsida > Asterales > Asteraceae > Flaveria > Flaveria ramosissima. The sequence continues at coordinate 14,105,362 of CM046037.1, forward strand.
AGACGCGCCTTCCCAGAAGGCCTGCTGCACTGATCTGTATGGTGTGCATGGAGTGGATATAGCATGAGCGATCCTGGATCTCTGTAGAAATGTAATAATGCCTGTGAAGTCAGCTGCATTCCTGGATGTCAAATCCAGGTGAGCACATATGTTGTGCTTGGTGCTCATGTTCCATCGACTCGCCATCTGTAACACATAACAATATAAACGTTAGTTCCGTTGGCTAAGAGTATAATGAAACACTTAGACTTTGAATAGAACTATCTGTCATGCGATTGAGGTTGTACGACTGAAGACAGTCGTGCGACTGGATCATGCGATTGAGGTTCAGACGTGCGAATGACCTCATGCGCACGACTGAGTGTGCGACTGGACTCATGCGCATGTACTCTTAAGCGGTTACACCAGTCGTGCGACTGAGTCTCATTCGTATGGTTCAGTCGTGCGGTTAAGTGAATCGCTTCCTTCAGTCGTGCGACTGAAGTTCATCCGCTTGTCCAGTCGTATGACCTCCTGTCCGTTCAATTCAAATTTGCTTTTTCACCAACTTTGAGTTTCAGACTTCGTGTTTTGGTTTATTCAACTCGCAACTCATTAGTGTAACACCTAACATCTTTAATTTCATTTACTTGAGTTATTTAGTTAGGTCAAGTTGTCACACAGGTCTTAGTTTTCTATCGGGTCTGATTATCCTGATTCAGAGTCGAATTTGAACGATGTTTTGATGTTTCTTTGTCGCAAATTACCTGTAGAATCGAAGTCAATGATCAGTATGCAAGAAACGAAGGTTTTAAGGAGATCAAACGAAATTTTGGCAGAGTGACTTTAGTCGTGCGAATTAGGGTTTCTTTGAGGGTGATGAGTGTCTGCGACCGACTCCTCTTCTATTTATACTAACCCTAATCCAATCGTGCGACTGAGTTCATACGCACCTTTCAGTCGTGCGAGTGGGACTCAGTCGTGCGATTGGGTCAGTCGCCCTTCTCCAGTCGTCCGACTGAAGTTCAGTCGTGCGACTGACTTACTCGTTCGCACTCAATCCTCCGATTGGACTAATCGTATGGTCCATTCGGTTGGATGTTCTATACTCATAGTTCATTCGTGCGAATGGACTTCATTCGTATGGTTAGCCCATACGTGTGGTCCATTCGTGCGAATGGGTCATACTTAGTTAATTTTCTGCCATTTTTACCAATTTACATTTAAACTCTTTTTGATTAATTTAATTAACATTATAAGCCTTTGATCATCTCAGACATGATCCTTTTATCATGAAAACATTTTGATCACCTCAGACGTGACCTTTTTAACCACTTTGGTCACCTCAGACGTGACCCTTTTAAAACACTTAGTCACCTCAGACGTGACTAATTTAACCTTTCAAAGCACATATGGTCATCTCAGACATGACCCTTTTAGTGAGTTGATTCCTTCTGATTTTCCTGATGTAGCCCGACACTTGACTCAAATTAAAACTTAAAACGACTAACTAATTTAAGACTTTAAACTAATTACATAAACAGACATATTTTTGGCTTTTTGTGAGAGATAAATCCAGAGATTGATATCTGCGGGATTTGGTTCGGGAATAGATAGCTTCCACTTAGATTTATCATATCTGGAGCAATTCAATTTTTGGAATCATACAGGCAATTCAAATCATTTGGTACTAGTTATTAAACCTTTTGATGCTCAAGTTCTCGATGTTCATCCAGAGTCGTTAGCAACGAAAGGAAATCATACTGAAACTCTTAGATTTTCACATTGATTTGAACCTTTGAGAATGTAGCCACAATGATTGTCAGTATGTTTGTCCACTTAAATCCATACACAGACTTTTGACACAGACTGGTGACTAATTTAGGTTTAATTATTTCAACCAACATTTGTGGATCCCACACTTATATGGTAATCAACATTCCTCAGGAGCTTTTGAGCGGTCTACGGGTATTATTACAAGAAGAGACTATTCTTAGAGCTTTCAAAGAGAAGCCTGTCCTCAGGTCAGTGCCATCGCACAGCAGAGAGGCGGCAAACAACAATGAATTCTAGAATATCTAGGTTATGCTTATCCTCAGGTCAGTGCCATCGCACAGCAGAGAGGCACACAACCTATCTCCTTGTTAGAGCAGATTATTTTATTTTGCACAAAATGCACCAACAACATAAGTCATTAGCTTTATTGCATTTGTCTTTCATTTTTTCTTGCTTTGCTCTAGTTATGGTCATCCGCACACATTTGTGGCGTTTACTTGCTCATTACACCTTATTGGAATATTGTTGATTGTGTTAACCAGTGATAAGATGGAAGCCCACAGTCAGTTGAACAACTTAGTTTTATCTTGAAATCACCAATCTGGTCTATTTGTCTATTGTGTTGAATCTACCAACATATCATATATGGTCTAGCAGCCTCTAAGTCTACTCTCTTTGTGTCACCTTAGGAGTTGCCAGTTTTCTATCATCTTTCCTTTTAGTATTTCTTAGACTACACAGATTTATACTTTGAACTTTTGCATCTTTCTAAAACTTAAATTTTAAAGTCCCTCTTGATTTGTTCCTGTGTACTATCATTTTCCAAAGGTATTGAATCGGTATCACAGACACAATCTACCTTATTTCAGCTAGCTACTCCTTCTCCCTCATTTTTTTTTTTTTTTTAATGTTAACTTGCTGACATATTCTCCCCCTAAAATACTAAAATCATTTCTGGTTTAATTATTTTAGGATTTTAATAACAGCAAAATAACATGAGTTAAATAAAAATAAAATCAAATAGACAAATCAAATTAAATAAAATAAAATTTAACTAAACGACATCGGACTACACATTTTCATCATCAGGAATTACCTCACTTTTCTTTTTAACGCCGTTGACCTCTAATAAATATTGAAAACGTGGTTTATCAAAGGCTTTAGTATAGAGGTCAGCGCGTTGAAAATCAGTATTAATTTTAACCACATCAATTAAGTTCTTTTCAAAACAATCTCTTATGAAATGGTATTTAATACCGATGTGTTTGGTCTTAGGATGTTGGACCGGATTTTTAGTTACTGCAATTGCAGCGGAGTTATCAACAAAAATAGGAGTAGATGAGAATTTTAAACCGTAATCCCGCATTTGCTGTTGAATCCAGATGATTTGTGAACAGCAACTTGCAGCAGCAACATATTCGGCTTCACAGGTTGACAATGCAACCGATGTCTGCTTCTTACACTGCCAGGTAACTAATCTTCTCCCAAAGAATTGACACCCCGCTGATGTAGACTTGTAGTTCATCTTGCAGCCCCCGTAATCCGAGTCACTATACGCGGTAAGCTCAAAGTCATCATCATGAGGGTACCACAATCCAAGTGTGGGTGTACCCTTCAGATAACGAAAAATCCTCTTGACCCCGATCAGATGGTTGACCTTTGGTTTAGCCTGATATCTTGAACATAGACATGTAGCATACATAATATCAGGTCTTGAGGCAGTGAGATACATGAGGGATCCGATCATTCCTCGGTACATAGTGGCATCTACTAGATCTCCATTCTCATCAGGTGCTATATCATGATTCGTAGCAAGTGGAGTCCCAGCAGCAGAAGCATTCTCCATGTCAAAGCGACTGAGAATGTCTCCTACATACTTGGTCTGATGTAGAAAGATTCCATTAGGTGTTTGATCCACCTGTAACCCGAGAAAGAACTTCATCTCCCCCATGGCACTCATCTCAAATTCTTTCTTCATTACTGCTTCAAACTCTTTACATAACTCTTCGTTCTTTGACCCGAAGATTATGTCATCAACATATATCTGTACAAGCAGTAGGTCGCCATCCTTTTCCTTAATAAACAGTGTACAGTCAATTACTCCCCTGCGAAAGCCGTGTTTCACAAGATGAGTTGAGAGTTTCTCATACCAAGCTCGAGGAGCTTGATGAAGCCCATATAAAGCTTTGTCGAGCTTGTAAACTCTATCCCGATGGTAAGGATCTTCAAAACCCTCGGGTTGACTTACATAGACTGTTTCTCTGATTTCCCCATGAAGGAATGCACTCTTTACATCTAATTGGTAGACTTTGATCTTCATGTACGATGCATAGGCAAGGAAGATACGAATAGCTTCCATCCTTGCCACGGGTGCAAACACCTCATTGTAGTCAATTCCCTCGACTTGGCGAAAACCTTGAACCACCAGTCGAGCTTTGTTCCTGATAATGACCCCTTGGTCATCCTTCTTGCATTTTAGTACCCATTTAGTGCCAATGACTTTAGCACCTTTAGGTCTATCAACCAGAGTCCATACACCTAACTTCTTAAACTGCAGAAGTTCTTCTTGCATGGCACTCACCCACGCCTCATCATTTAGTGCCTCACTGACATATTTTGGCTCAACCTGCGAGACAAAACATCGATAAGCACCATCATGAATGTATCCTTTCTCCATAACCGAGGCGTAATCAGCTGAGTATAACTGATTTCGGGTTTGTACTCCTGATCTGACATCCCCAATAACATTGTCAAGGGGATGATAGACGTTTAGTCGTGATCCTGGAGTAGTTGGAACAGCCACCTCAGAACCGAGATTATGAACATTTTGTTCTGCATCTGAGGTAGTTGGAGTTTGAGGTTCTGAAGTCGATGGAGCATCACTCGTAGATGCTTGTGGACTTTCAGGAACTGGAACCTGTTCCTCCTGACTGTTCTGGTCATCTGCTTCAGTTTCATCTTCAGAGGAGGAGTCACTGTCGTCGACTACTCCCCCTGACTGAGTAGATGATTCTCCCTGTGTGCTAGATGGTGTATTCAGAATATCATACATCATCCTAGTAGCTAACTCATCATCCGAGGGAGAGAGAGGTATGTTGAAGGATTTGAAGAATCCATCATAATCGAAGAAGTAGGCAGGTCCTTTGCCTGTAGGTGGCGTGGTATATCTCTGAACGTCGACATTACACCACACTTCTACAAGACCCGTTGAGTTATTGTAAACTCGCTTATTCGGTATGTTGTATCCTAGAAAGATTCCTTCATCTGCCTTCTCGCTGAATTTTCCTTCTTGCGTCTTCTTCAGAAGTGTACACGGCGCGCCAAAAGGTTCAAGATACTCCAAATTCGGTTTGCGTCTTTGTAGTAGCTCATAACATGTCTTTCCGTGGCGCTTGACTATTAGGACTCGATTCAGTGTATAACATGCATTTGCTACTGCCTCATTCCAGAATTGGATAGGCAGTTTCGAGTCAGCCAGCATAGTCCGTGCAGTCTCTATCAAGCTTCTATTTTTCCTCTCAGCAACACCATTCATCTGAGGCGTGTAGGCTGAAGTGAATTGATGAACAATTCCCTTTTCCTTGCAGTATGCCTCCATCCATTGATTCTTGAATTCTGTCCCGTTGTCTGAGCGTACTTGTCTAACTTTTAGCTTGTAGAGAGATTCCAGAGTGGTGACTAATTCCTTGAATGACTCAAATGTTTCTGATTTGGATTTCAGAAACATTACCCAAGTGAACCTTGAGTAGTCATCAGTGACCACAAAACAGTACAAGTCGCCTGCAATGCTCCTTGTACTGACTGGACCAAACAGATCCATGTGAAGAAGTTCAAGAGGAAGTTCTATTGAATGAACTTTCTTTTCCTTATGAGACTTCTTTGTCTGTTTGCCTTTCTTGCAAGCTACACAAAAGTCAGGAAGTTGGAAGTTCTTGACATTTACTCCTCTCACTAAATCCTTCTGAATCAAGTGATTCATCTTCCTTTGACTAATGTGTCCCATTCTCCTATGCCAGGAGATTGAGTCCTTCTCAGTAGCTTTAGATAGAAAGCACTGCACCTCATGATCCGTTGGAGCAGCTGTTGACAGATCCAAGACATAAAGGTCCTTATATCTTGAAGCAGTCATCAGAACTTGGTCCTCTGGAATCATATAGTCTTTCTTCAGCACGTAACACTTCTTGTTGTCGAAGATGACTTTAAATCCTTTATCGCAGATTTGGGAAACAGAAAGTAAGTTATTCTGAAGTTGTTGAACGTAGTTCACCTTATCAAACTTAACTTTCTGATTTCCCACTTCTCCCTGTGCTGTGATGTATCCTCCCTTGTTTCCTGCAAAGGAAACATGCCCTCCTTTTATTTGTTTGACGTTTGATAAAAGGGCTCTATTTCCTGTCATGTGCCTGGATGCTCCGCTGTCTATAATCCACGTGTTAGTCTCAGCGCTATACCGAACACCCTGCACATATCAAGTAAATGTATTAGTTTAGGTTAGGAACCCAAGCCTTTACTGTCTTGGGTTTCCCAGAGGCATCACACATCATAAACTCTACCCATTGACCCTTAGAGGGTGAGGGTAGCTCAGATTCCTTCTTGTCATCAGTATCAGACACACAGGATGACTTCTCTTTCCATAAGCCAGATTTGTGCAATGCCTGTTTATGATAAACAGTCGTCTGGCTTACAGGTTGGACTTTAGGTTCACTAGATCTTCTAGGTGGAGTTAGAGAACTCCTCTTAGAAGACCTAGGTCTAGAGTCCTGAAGATCAATCTTCTTCCTAGGTGTCTGATAGAAAGGACAATAGGAAGCAATGTGTCCACATTCTCCACAGTTGTAGCACAATCTGCTATCAACTTTATGAGTAGACTTTCTTTGTGGAGAAATGCGTGACACTTTAGTAACATCAATCACTTTAGGTTTTGACTCTTGCATGTTTGATGTTTTCTCTGGTTTAACAAATTTAACTGTTTTAACCTGTTTAACTTGTTCCACTTTTTGGTTAACTGGTTTTTGACTTGTAGCATGTGAAAAATTAACGTTTGAAGTCTTTTTAGGTTCTGATTTGACTCTGTTTGACCCTGACTTTAAGTTAACTTTTTCAAATTCATTTTCCAGATTAACACAAGGCAATTTACCCTTTGCCTTTGAAGTGGCCTCCTTTTGTTTCTGTCCAGATTCAGTAGATGAACATGATGTGTCTGGATCAGTAACAAGAGGAGTGGTCACCACATGATCCTTGATTGGGTTGTTGTTTACTGGTTTAGACTTGGTGTTCATCAAGGTCTCAGGTGGTGGTGGAACCACTTTGTAGCCTAATCCCTCCCCATTTTCCTTTCTCTCACTAAGTGTTGAACTATGTGTGAAGAACTAGTCAACTATGCAGTTTCTGTTTTAAGGAATTAACTTCTACTTCTAGAACTGCCTTTTGCTTCTTAGTGTCCTCTAGGGAGTTTAGATAGTACCTAATGTCATTTGCTTGATTAAAGGCAACTACTTCGGTTTCCCTAAGTTGTTTAGTCAATAGGTCTATCTTTTCTTTATAACTATGCTCATTTTGTTTTAAACTCTATTGGCCTCAGTGCATAGTTGTAAATCTTTTACTAAGTTATCATTGTGATCTAATAACCTAGCAAATTTTTCATCAATGCTATTCCTAAACATATCACAGTTAGAACAAGCATGATTATTAAACATTTGGTCAGTTGTACTTACCTGTGTTGTTTCAGAAGAGTTAGCCATCAACGCAGCATCAGACGTCTCTGGTTCTGGTGATTCTGACTTTTCTGTTTCTGACGTGGAAGTCTCCTCCTTTGGCTTGTAACTGACCTCAGCTGCAGTTGTTTCTTCACTGTGTGACATCGCTATTTCAACTGCTAGATCACCTTCACTCGCAGAATCATCATCAATATCTTCAACACTGGCAATGTTAGATTCTGGTGAGACAAATCTAAAACTCCAGTCCTGTCCTTCATCATCATGAGCAGTCAAGGCTTTTGGGTCCTTGTTTGATGAAGTAGAACTGGAAGCTTGCTTGTCTTGGCGAGTAAAGGATGAGAACGGGTTCCCATTACCCGTCTTCTTTGGCTTGACACATTCCCTCTTGAAGTGCCCTTTCTCTCCACAGTTGAAGCAGGTCACTTTGCTCTTGTCAAAGCCAAATGTGGTGTCCTTAGTAGCTATCAAATTTTGTCCTGTCTTCTTAACAAACTTCTTCGCCCTTCGGACAGCGCTAGCTAAGGCCCACATTATATCCATTCTTTCAAGCTCCATTTCATCTACCTGCTCGTAGTCTTCATCTGCCAGATGACAGTTTCCAATCTTCCCAGCACAAGTCCATCATATGAATGAACTACTGCGGCTAGAAGATCCATATGCTCTCGTGCTACTTCTACGGTCACATTACCGAGGTTCTCGGTCTTCAATTTGGCAGCACTTGCTTCTGATCCAATATAGTGGGTACAAGATGACCCTGACGAGTCTGATCCAAAAGGAGAAGCATGTGAAGGACCTGACGAGCTAGACACAAATGCTGTCTGGAGAGGTGCTCCAGATGTCTTAGCTTGAGGCGTGGCGTTGTATAAAGCTGGATTCTGTGTGTACGAGACTTGTGAGCTCTATATACTTCATCCTAAGAGCTTCTTCACGCAACTTGAGAATGAAGTCATTTATCCATCCAACTTTATAAGCTTTCATTCTGTCTAAGGTTCGACACGAATGAAGCCCACTTATCAGGCAATCCGTCTGCGAAGTTGCTTACTTTCTCTTCCATAGTCGTTCCCACTCCATGTGTATGCAACTCGCTCATCAAGTGGTAGAATCTGTCTATGACTTCATCTAAACTCTCGTTACCAATCGATGAGAAGTTATCGAATTCCTTCTTTAAACTCCTTTGCCTGATTGCCTTCAATGATGCATTCCCATCATATCTCTTTCTCTAGCTCATCCCACAGTTTCTTGGACTGCTTGTTCTCTGAGTACTGGTGGAATATTGTCTTTGGGAATTGACTGAGTGATCAATGCATAAACATTATAAACCCTTTTCTCTGCATTGTATTTTACTTCTGTGCGTCTGTCATCCCTTACGTTAATTTAATTTTACTCCATCTCTCCCACCGGTGTACTATAACCAACCTCGATAGCTTCCCACAGATTAGGATCTACTCCATTTAGGTAGATCTCAAAAAACGTTGTTTCCAGTGGGGAAACTCATCTAAAGTCAAGAGCTTTGGTGGTATTGTGATTACCCCACCTCACTCTCAAGCAACACAGGTTCTGAATTCTTCAGTACCTTCCCAGCAGTAAAGGCTGAACATCTGATCTTCCATGGCTAATAAACTTAGAATCTAATCAAATAAACTTTAACTGATGCGACTGAAGGATGCGAATGGTCTTATCGTGCGTATGAACGAACTCTGCGATTGTGTTCAAACCGTGCGACTGAACAGGGCGAATGGTTCAGTCGTGCGAATGAATCTGGTGCGTATGAGCTATGCGAACGAACGGTTCAGTCGGAACGTGAAGAGGGTGCGACTAGGTCCAGTTGCGAATGAGCAATGCGAATGGAGTCCAGTCGTGCGAATGGGTCACACGTGCGCTGAAGCTGCGTGTTTTGCGAAAATTTCTAGGTTTGACGGGTTTCAGCCGTAAAAATTCGAAATTTCGCAAGTCCAAATCGCCTAAGTCCGTAGAAACTGAACTTCGATGAGCAGGGAACGTCCAAGATCACTTTTGATGCCAAAGATTGCGTTTTTCGTGCAAAAACACAAACTTTATAGCAATCTTGATTGAATCAACACGAAATCAAGAGCCAAAGCTCTGATACCACTTGTTAGGACCTGGTGGTATTTGAACGAAATACCGAGTGATTGCGTGTTAAACCAACTCAAATAGTGCGGAATCCTATTGATTGGCAATCCAATCAGTGAGAACACACGATGAATCAATCAAGAATTGAAAACAACGTCAAAATCGATTAGGAAACCGATCTGATGTGTTCTGTGAACTTGGAGAACGATTTGGGAGGCTTCTGGACGGCTAGGGTACGTCTGGAATCGTAATGGGAAAAATGAATGCTTACGTTTTTCCCACGAATCGGTCTATTTATAGGTTAGTGTTGTTTCATTCGTGGCGACTGGACCATAAGTATGGTTCAGTCGTGCGATTGAACCATGCGGTTGATTCATCCGCACGACTGAGTGTTCAGTCGTGCGATTGAGTCAATTTTATGTGTCAATCATACGACTGATCCAGTCTCCTATTTCAGTCGTGCGATTGAGTCAATCGTATGAAGTTATTCAGCGTGTGGTCCATTCGCATTCGCATGGGCCATCGCATGAGATTTCATTAAGTTAAGTTTGAATGTTTTAATTAATATAACATAATGTACAATCATTCAAACATTCATAAACCCAATCAATTCAATCACACCTTATTAATGAATATTAAACATCACAAGTAACAACTAACTCATATCATTTCATTAAGAATACAATTACATCATAATCAGACAGACAAAGATTTATTACATTACAGCTCATGATCTAGGGACATACATGCATCATCAACACGCACAAAGGATCACCAATAGGAATAGTGATGACTACCCACGCTCTAATCATAGACACTTGCTTTGTCATAAGATGTATAAGCACATTTAACTCATTGCTAATTACTTCAACTTATCACCATAAGGATTGGTGATCACCCATTTCATCACCAATAGAATTAGTGATCAATTCATTTCATCACCATCAGGATTGGTGATCCCTCAACTCATATTAGACTTATCGCAAATATAAATGACAATCACTTACAAATGTAGAACGTTGTCTAGGTTAGTCATCACCCTTAGCATTGGCGATGACCCCCTTGTAAAAGAAGCCCAAACTTAACCATCATGTGACGTGTTTACTAAATATACAATCATTTATAAAAAATTCACCGTTCAGAATTGAAAACTCTTAACCATTAAGAAACTATGAATCGTAAAGAGATAACCTCTTAATAACCATTAAAAGGCTACTAAACATTCATAGACCCAAGCCAGTGAACATTATTTATCAATTTTCTTAATTAATGAAGTTTTAGATATTTAAGAAAAAAATATGTTCGAACTCTTATATGTGTAAGAATGTAACTTTTTGCACCAACTCTAGAAAACATTTTGACTATAGTTTAAGTATAAATAAGTATGTGTTGTTGATTAAGTAAGGATAAAGTATTTAGACATACTATTTTTTAACCACAAATATTGGAAAGCTAACACAAGTTTTGTGCCACTAACCACCTCAATAAAAACTTTGAAAAGACTTTACTTTTATAAAGTTTGACACCAGAAGTTATCTTATAAATCAATTAATAATGTAATTGGATTAATTAATCTATATAATCCCGGTTTCAAGGAAAACTTCACATGTCAAAATACAAGTAACAATATCTAGTTATTCATACATAAATACAAAGGGCCGTTGACTTGTCATGATGTGTAAATTGACATCTCTATTATGATGGTCAAGTCTTCAAATACAACAATGAATAGTGATATAGTAAGATTGTTGCTCAAAGAAAAGTTTATATACATATAAATATAATATTATATATAAAGAAAAGGGGAGAGAGAGAGATAAGAGATAAAGAGGGAGTGAGAGATATATAGAGAGAGAAGGAATCTTAAGAAAACCACATTGTTATGTAAAAATTAGAGAAAATCAATGAAACTGATCATATAACTTATAGAGTTTTTATCATTACCATCTATATATGTGTGTTCATATACATATATATATCAAATGAAAACCGTAATATAGTTTTACATAAACGTCACACATAGATTACGTATACGTAACAATTTTCATTTAACATACTGGTTACGTATACGTAAGATTGATCACGTAACAAGAATCTAATGTTTATCTTACGTAAACGCATATAACTACGTTATGATTATGGTGTAACGAGATGACTTTGTAAGAGTTTGGTTTTGTAGGTTTCGTAGCTTAAGGAAGTACATTTTGAGGGAAACAAAGCAAACCGCAAAACTATAAGGATTGAAGACGCAAATCACAAAAGCTACAAAAAAGGTCCAAGTTGAGGTATACCGGCGTATAATACGTCGATCGGCGTATTGATGGCGTATTTATGGTCGTATTTGAGAAAAGGAACAAAAAGTTGGGCGTATGAACATGGAGTTAGGCATATGATACGCCCAAGTCCAACGTATCATACGCCGGTAGGCTGAACAACTTTTAAATTTTGTACAATTTCAAGGTACTTAAACCTATCTAATACCAACCCAAAAAACAACTTCCCCTGCATAAAATTGAAGATGCAACGTGGCTAGATTTTTGTTGATTATTTTTTGGAGTACGATTCTTGTCAAATGAGACAATTGGTATGCCTTAATTAGGTTTTTGTAATGAACATTATATATATATATATATATAATATATATAATATTATATATATATATATATATATATATATATATATATATATATGTGGTGTTTGTGTGTGTGGTGTGTGTGTGTGTGTGTGTGAGTGTGTGTGTGTGTGTATGTATGTATGTGTGTGTGTGTGTGTGACCGGTTTCATTGGTTTTCTCTACTTTTCACATAACATTATGATTTGTTAGAATCCTTCCTCTCTCTTTATATATATACACACATATATATGGTGAAGATGTACAAAGAATCACAATTTACACATGTATAAAGAATCACACATTACAAAAATGGTGAAGATGATGATTGATCAACAAGTAAGGGAGGAGTAGAGGCAAAGCTTGATAAGATGCACATGCAGATTGAAAACATGCTTTAACATAGGTTGGAGGCCGTATGAAGGCCTATGGATGATAAGATTAAGGGGCTGTTTGGCAGCCTCTTAATCAACCTCTTAATGGTTCAGATGTCTGAATGATTCAGCACTTAATGGTTCAGACTATTTTTTCGCCAGCACATGTCTGAATGGTTAAGACATTTACCTCTGAATGATTAAGCATTATACTGATGCTGAATAGTTAAGAGGTCTAATGCTGAATGGTTAAGACATATTATTTGAATTGGTCAAACATTTGTCTTTGAATAGTTAAACGATATTACTACCTCTTAATGGTTCAGACCTCTTAATGGTTCAGACCTCTAATGGTTCAGCACTTAATGGTTCAGACCTCTTATTGGTTCAGCACTTAATCATTCAGAAGTTGCCAAACACAGCCCCTAAGTTGAATAAACATTTTTGTGCGTCGACATGCCACCCTAGGACCCGACCCTAGTAGAACTGGCATTTACGCAAGATTTAAACCCATAATACCTTGGTTGGTAGTATATTTTTTACCATCAAGTTATCATTTTGGGGACCACTATTTTTAATCGATAGTCTGTTGTTTTGCAAACTTATTTAATTTAAGTGTACTTTTTTTATTTGATATATGTTTTGTAATCATATTTGAGATATCTTATCTCCAATTTTAATATATTATATGAAATAATAATTGCCAATGGAAAAACTTGTCACTGATGTGTCGATGAAAAACAATTGTGGATACGCCAGGGTGAGTGGTAATGTCCATTGGCAATCTGCTAGCGAACGTGCTTTCAATTCTTAATGTTTGCATGGTGATTCTATGATATTTTTCATTGGTAACAAGCAAAATAAATACAAACTTAACATTGCAATTAGTAAAAACTCCTAAAATGCATGGAAATTAATAATAACAATGACATGTATAACTTTGAATTGTCAAGGGTGTAAAATACTTGCACATGACTTGGAAAGTCTTCCACTTTCTTAGTGAACTATATTAGTTCACCGATGTAATACACAGTTTGAATTATATAATATTAAATATTTATTATAAATTATAAGAGTTAAAAAATAAGTGAAAAATAAACTTATTTATTAGGTGAAGAAAGAGAAATGAGAAAAATATATGATAGTCATAAAAATTTAAAAAAAATAAGAAAAAAACCAGAAATCATATTTTATTAGATTAAAAAAAGCTGCAAAAGTAAATGAACACTCATAAATTTGTAACAAGAGACACCGCTATTTATTTATATGGGAAACAACTAATTAAAGTTTTTGAGGTTTTTAAGATAAAGAAAGCTAGTTCATTACTACATCAACATTTATATATCACTTACTATCAACTTGAAAACGTTTTCCACATTCTCTTTAAGTGGTATGGATTTTCCGTCGCATCGCGCAGAACCACATACTAGTTTGCATCAAGCATCAATGTTGTTAATGGTGGTAGATTTTAATATCAGATGATTACCAAATACATAAAGATTCATATACCATGTGATATCCCAATTTCACCCTCCATGACCCCAAAAACGTGTAACCACGTCATCAACACCCCGTCCTATTGGCTTCTTGTACAGTCAACCAATCCACCACAGCCACGTGTACACCAGGTTCCCACCTGTTTTGTTTCTTCATGACTAAGCATGAAACAACAATCTTGTAGGACCCACAACTTTCTCAAAAGACCACGTTGGACCCACCATTAAGTGCCACTTGACTCAAAAGCAACAACCTCAAAATTAACTAATGTTTCTCACAATAATGCTTATGGTGGACTCTCACCTACACCCTCACCATTTCACCAATAAATACCACCACACAACCCATCGTTTCTTCCCTTTCCCCCTCCCTCCTTCCTCCCCCATATTAATCGTTTTTCCGGTGATGTTGTCTGAAGTTTTCGCCGCCGGTGACCGCCTCCTGTCGGAGTCCGACACCGGCGGTTTCACCCCGTGGGACCCACAAGAAAGCCCTTTTGTTTTCTCACCAAACAATGATCAACAACAACCACAGGTGTTTCCTATAACCAAAAGCTCTGATGAAATAAGCGCGATGGAAGAGCGTAAGCGAAGGCGAATGATATCTAACCGTGAGTCCGCGCGTCGGTCACGAATGAGAAAACAAAAGCATTTGGAGAACCTGAGGAACCAGTTGAACCGGCTTAAGACTGGGAACCGGGACCTTATGAACCGGTTACGGTTGGTGAACCTTCATGGGAAACTGTTAAGGCAAGAGAACGAGAGGCTCGTGTCCGAATCGGTTATGTTTCAACAGAAGTTGCGCGAGATACGACGCGAATTGTATCTTCGGCAGCTGAACCATCAGTTGTTGACGTCTGCATGGCCTTGCAATAATAATGTTACGTATAACTATGAACAAAATCCACAATCATTAATCACGTAAAAACCTTAAGATTATACATAATTTGCATAATAAGAAGGTAATTACGTGCATTAAAGCAATTGGAAATATTACTACTAGCTCATTGTAAATTCGAATCACGTAGGATCAGGAGAGAAATTTGGGTTTTTTTCTCGTTTTCTTTTGATTTTTGTGATTTCTTGAAATGGGTGTGTTTATGTCAAAACCAAATCGAGTGATCGTTTTATGAAGATTCACTCTTTAAGTGTTTTGGTGATCAAATATAATAATTAATGAATGAACCATTGATCCGTTTGTCCCTCGTGTTTATATTTATTTTTGGTTCATGTTTATTTTAATTTTTTGTTTAGTCCTCCGGTTATTCATACTTATTTTTTGAGCATCATCCCACTTTTATGTTATCGTATCATGATGTGTAGTAAAAATTATTCGGTCAGATTTAAGGTTCTAGTCTGATGTGCATTTTGAGTGTGTTGAAAGAGCGTGTGAGTAAGCCGATCTCAAATATATAATTTGTGAGAAGATATAAACTGAGTAATTTAATTACACGAGTGCCTCCCACCTTAATTATAATCGGCAGTATATGATAAAAAGATGCCCACACAGGGGCATTATTGTAATTAATTATTGTTACAAAATAAAACATATGTTGTAAATAATTATTGTTAATGGTTGATGATTGCTTTTATAATAAGGTGCACCGTGATTAATTAAATAAACCAAATGTGGATAATGAAGACAAACTAATTAAGTAGTTTAAATAAATTCGTCGGCATGTATATGGGCGTTTGAAAGAGCATGAAAAAGGTGGCATTACTTTCCAATACTTTCTTTATAGTTTTTCGTTTTGTGTTCAGCTTTTAGTGAAATGAAATCTAACCACGTTGTCTTTTGGGCATCACGAAGTGGTGTTCATTTCGATCATTTCAAATTAATCCAAACGACACATCAAGCTAACCAAATGAGTCTTCACATGAAAGTGAACACGCGATTACGTCACTCTGCCCGGGTTGCCTTCAAAAACATACTAGGACACCATTCTCTCCGTCTCACATAACGTGCCCTTGAAGGTTCGTCTACATAACACCTCTCCTCTACGTTAGGTGACATCTTCTTTATCTTCTTCACGTGAGTTTAAAAACATCATAAAACAGTACATTGTGTAACGGATCCACTTCCTTCTTCCACTAAAATTAAAAATATCCTTCTCGTATATAGGACCAAGTCTCATGGGTAACACGGTCATTACACAAATGTAACTACTATACTAAGAGTTATTTGATGGAATTTTGCTACCTGAAAAGGTAGAAGATTACTTTTTTTAAAGTTGTTAAAAGAAGCCGATCTATCTGATAAGTCTATACCAAAAAGATATGCATGTTACTAAATCTGTAGCAAGAAATCTGTAGTTAAATCCGTAGCAAAATTGAAAACCATCTCTAATAAGCGACATCTTTTTTTGACACAAAAGTTGTCCGAAATTTGATCATGTCATAAAAGTCAGTGGTAATATTCATTAGCTAACGATCATCTTCACTGATATATCTTCAATGTTCTACAAGGCAGAATAGCGAACCAATAGGTCAAGAGGGTTTGCTAACCTCTTTTCACTAATATTCTCGGTTTTTTTAATTTAACAAATGCTAAGTTTTTAAAGAAAAACATGTGTTCAACAACCCTTAGATGTAGTAGAGAAGAGAGAGAATTTTAATGTAACAATATGCTCAGTAACTTCCTTTTAAAATAATAGAGCTGATAAAGATTAAATGGTAATATGCCTTTAAAATAAACATATAAAGTAGATACGTATAGTGATAGGTTACATCAAAGGCGTAAGCCAATGAGTAGTTAACAAAGGTGCATAATCATCTTCTACCACCTAAAAACTTACCTTTCAAATATCATTATTTCGGGTCGTCACCAATTAAATGATTAATCAAGTGGGAAAAAAAGTTAAATTTATGTCACAGTGGCCATTCCCCACATATATTATTTTTACTTTATCTTTTATAAAAGAAATAGCTTCAATTCGTCATCACTTACGCTTCTTCTTTGACAAAGACCTATATACAAAGTTATATTTGTATAAATAAAGTTTCACAGACAAGCTTTATTTTCATTAGAACATGATAATAATTTTTTTTATTGACGAGAATTTATTATTAGAAAAGTCACAAGAACTATTAATTATACATGTTAACCAACAAGATTAAGTAAATTAAATGTTTCGTTGGACATGTACGTGACATTCACAAGGTTTTGACAGGATATAAGTACGTGCAAACAAGATTAAAATCTAAGAGTGTTTACCACTGCACTAACACTTGAGTTTGTACCCAAATAAACAATTTAACCTCAAATATTAGATATGTTTTTATGTTTTTATTAGTTCATTTGATAACACTAAATAATTACGAACTAATTAAAGTAACTATTTTTAGTCTTCAATTGATGAAGGAACATAAGTAAGAAATCATCATGATTTGTGAAGTAGAAGAGATAAATGAAAAAACAACTGCTATTTTTAGTTTTAGTTTATATAATAATTTTCTATAATCCTATATTGAGTATTGTGAGTTGCTTTTTGAAAAAAAATAATAAACTCACTTCTGGAACCATTTTCAAACTTATATTGAACACGTGAGATAATGTAGATGGAAATAGATTAAGTGATAATAAAAAAATTATATATTCTAGCTTGTGGCCGGAATTGTGTGGATCGTCTCTTTTTTCCTTAGATTCTAAGTCATTCAAAACTATGAAAGAAACGTTTTAAGACTTAATCATACAATTAAGTAGTCTATGAGGGTTGAAGTTAATCATACAATGATAGAATTAAATCAAGCAACTTCATTGAAGACATTGAGGTTAAAGAATCGATCATGTTCATTAAGGAAGGCAAGAAAACATAAATTTATTTGTATCTATATATGGAACTCTAATTGTTCTTGTCCTTCATTAAAGTATAGAAATTGTTGGTTAATTCGAGTTTTAGAAGGCGACGATGGTGATTCTACAAGTGTCAGCAGGCGGAACCATGGCGGAGACTAACGATGATAGCTTTTTTGGGGTTTGAGGGGAAAGAAAAATAATGGTCGGAGGTCTCTAGGTTCGCTAGAAAAGTGGGAACGAGGGATTTCATGTTGATTTATAGGGGATAATGGTTTGACAAGGTTAACCTTTAAAAACATATTTACTTACAAATCAGGTCAAATCTTTGAGTTGTCACACAGATCAAGTTTTAGATTAGTTCTCTTTACATGTAAAATATAGGGGTTTATTATATTGCAGATGGAAAACATGTTTGTAAAATTTAAAGGTCCTTAGAGAGAGGCAAACAAAATGATTACACCTTTAATTCGTGCTTTACACATGATCCTCCAAGGAGCCTGGATATAAATAAATTATATCTTCTATCATTGCATACCTTGAATATATCACAATACTTCACTATGCAGAGCTAAAAGCCTTATCTTTAGTAGCATGCCTCACAAAAGAAATAAAGTGTTCTTGTTAAAGATGATTAATTGCTTAATTGCCTAGTTTTTCTTTAATTAATACCTTGTCGTCACTTTCTAGGCCAAATAACTTGGGATGTAAATTTCTCAAAATACAAGAACCTAACATAATTTTACGTGTTTGGGTTTAGTCTAAAAGGTTTAGGTTAGTATCTAATCGAACCCGCAAACACGTTTATAAGCAAGGTCGTGTTCTGGTAAATGCAACGGATGCATGGGTTGACGTATTTAACTTACTAATATTTGTAAAGCTTTCAAAAAATGTGTTTTATGTACATCATCACTTATATAGACTGTGTACTTTATACTAAAATTTAAATGATGCCCAAGAACAGATAAAAATAAGAGTAAATTGCAATTTTCATACATGTGTTTTGGGGGTGTTAACAGGATCAGCCCCAGCTTAACAGTTCGCATACCTGAGTTATGAATGCTAACACTTTACGTACCTCCGTCCAATTTCCGTTAAACAACCGTTAAATCCTCCTCACGTGAGGGGCAAAACTGTCAATTCACCTAATTTATTAATCTTTTAACCAACTGCAACTATCTTCCTTCTCCCACACCAAAATCGATCGATCACAGGCGCCGAAGAACAGCACCGATCCGCCGGAGCTCAGAGCAAGTGCGTTCACCGCCGATCGGTGCTTTTCTAACGTCGCAATGAGTCCGAAGTGTTTCAATTGTCTCCGCCACACTTTGATCCGGCGATCGGCGGATCCGGTGAAGATTGTGCCGTCGCCGGCGACCACGACGGCGTTGATTGCATCGTCGTGTGCTTTGATGCTCTCGACACACCGGAGATTGAAGTTCTCTAGATTTTCAGGTATGCATCCCATGAAATTGAACACATTAGGTTATTGTTGATTACTGATAGTCCTGAAACGGCGTCGTAGTGTTCGATCCACAACCGCCTTTTAAGACGGCGTACGGTAACGTAGTTCTTATAGAACATTGATCGGAGAAGACGATCTTCCACCGTGGGTAGGGTTCCGGCGTGTTTATGCCGTTTGTGTTCCGTTAGTTTCCATCTTCGGATCTTACTGTCCTGATGAGATGTGAACACTTTTCCGTTATGAAATGTGAGGGATTTGACGGAACCTGATGAGGAATCGTTGACGGTGAAAGTGTCGATGAGGGAGAACGACGTCGTGTCGAATACGTGGATGCGGTCGCCGGAGGCGGCGTAGAGGCGGTGGTTGTTGACGGCGAGGTGGCTGATGTGTGCGGCGGGGTAGGGGTTTGAGGGCGGTGAGGCAGCGGTGGGAGACGGTGAGTTTGAGAGTCTCCGGCGAGAGGTTTTGGAGGGAGGGGATGGAAGGTAGGGTTTGGAGAGAGAGGTTGCTGTAGAGGCTGCTCACGGTGAATTGACAGTTTTGCCCCTCACGTGAGGAGCACGTGGGGGGAGATTTAACGGTTGTTTAACGAAAATTGGACGGAGGTACGTAAAGTGTTAGCATTCGTAAACTCAGGTATGCAAACTGTTAAGCTGGGGCTGATCCTGTTAACACCCCTAAAACACAGGTATGAAAATTGCAATTTACTCTAAAAATAATGTTTTATAGTTTATACAGATTTAAGCTTTTGGCTTTTGCTTCGTAATTGAATTATTGTACAGTTGGTTGTATGTTTGCTTAGTCGTTACATGAATTGGTAGAGCACTTGTTAGAGTCAAAACTCGTTAAAGAACATACAAAGTCAGAACTCTTTAAAGAACATTCAAAACTATATATGAATTAAAGTAGTTCAGGGGGCTTTAAATAAGATCTTTTTAGGGTTAATTTCATATATGTCCTTACAAAGTTACAAAATATCAAATTTATTCAAATTAAAATTTTAATATCATATATATCTTTATAAAACATAACAAATATCATATATATCCTACAAAACCTTTTAACTATCATATATATTCAAACCAAATTCTAAATATCATATATATAAATAAAATAATCAAAATATCATATATTTATATTAACATATTTTATAGAAGCAATATAAAATATCATCAATTTACCTTTTGTTTTCTTAAAACTTTATTTTACACACTTTAAACTCATCTTTCTACTATATTTTTTTATCATTCTTTTATGTTATTATTATTTTTTTTACATTTTGATAGAAGTTTTCATCCAACTGAAAAAAGGCTATAAACAAGTCTAACCTACAGTAATACAACTTGTATGAATAAAATTTATTATTAATTATGAAGGATATGTAATTGAGACGACCGGAAAAATAGTTAAAAAGGTGTAAAGGTTAGTAAAACTCACTATAAAAATTAGTAAAATATATCATAGGAAATGCTATAAAAATCGAGTCACTTAGAAAATAAATAAAAGTTTTGTCGTAAAAATACCAAAAAACCCATAAGAAGGTGAGTAAAAATAAGTAAATATTAAGATTAACTTTTTAATAAAATCCAAATGGTTATATTATGAATTGTTTTTATAAATATATGAAATGGATAGATATGATATTTTGATTATTTTAAAAGGATATATATGATATTTGATATGTTTTATAGGGACATATATGATATTTAAAATTTTGTTTTAAAATATAAAGTTAATTACATGAAAGGTTCATGTGCTTAAGCCTGCTTTCACATTCGGTCCCCAGGTTTGACAAACTAAAAGGTCGATTCATAAGTTTGACATAACGTAACACAAAAGGTCCCTAACGTGAATGACAAGGTTACTTTTTCCTTAAAATTTTAAAAATGACTAAAATACCCTTTGTGAAAGTATAAGAATATTATAAGACTCACACCCTAACCCCTACCCCTACCCCACCCCACCCAAAATTCTTCTTCTTCCTCCTCAAGTTTAACTCCAACAAACAACCACAACAACTCCGACAACAACTCCAGTGACACTATCTCCAACACCACCAGAACGCAGCCACCATCCCCAACACCACCGAAACTCCAGCACCATACCCACCACCATGAGTTTGCAACCACCATATCCAACACCACTAAAACTCCACCACCATCCCCATTATCATTAGTCTACAACCACCATCTCTGACACCACGGGTCGCCACCTCGAATCCAATCAAGGTTAAGGCTGCAATGGTGGTGACGGGTGATGCTTTGGTTACCATAGATCTACAGGTGATGCTTTTGTGGTGTTCCAGTGAGTAAGAAATGGTGGTGGTGGGTTTACGATGGTGTGTTGCGTGGTGGGTTGAAGATGAGGATGAAGGGAGGGGAGGGGACTATGGTGGTGATGAAGAGAAAGAGTTGGGCTGAGGTGGTGGGCAGTAGCAATGGTCTGGTAGGATGGTGATGATGGTGGTGGTTTGGTAGAATAATGGTGTTTTAAGGTTGAAGATGAAGTTGTGGGTCTCATCTTTCATAAATATTAATAGTCGGGGGTATTTTGGTCGTTTTACTAAGACTTAACAAAAAAATATAACGACCATCCATGACGGGGACCTTTTGTATTACGTTGTGCCAAACCTATCGACCGACCTTGTAGTTTTTCAAACCTGAGGACTGAAAGTGAAAACAGGCCTAAGCACATGAACATTTCATGTAATTAACTCGAACATATATGATAGTTAACTACTTTTGTGGGGATATATATGAAATTAATCTTTTTTCAAAAAAGATGTTTATTTTAGTCTCTTTGATGATATAGTATTATATATGGATTATATTGACTTTTGGGTAGTATTTGGGCTACACATGAGATGTTGGGATTTGAAATTCTTAGACCAATTGGTGTTTAAGAGAATTGTATATTTGTAGGTATGTTTAGGCCAGAGTATTATGTTAATAGTATAGGCTCTAATCAATATCTCATTGGACTGGTGTGACAACCCTAAAACCAAGATTAGATAAATTCCACATTATTTATAAATTGATAATACATGATAGTACTATTACAAATAACCAAGGTAATTATATTTGATTACATGAATTGTGGTATGTCTAATTGATCATGCACTTATGATACATGAGCATGCATGCATAAAAATATACGTGTGCATGTATTTCTTCCATGTGAATTTCGTGGTTATCAAATCATATGCATTTAGTTACCAAATCAAATGACTAAATGGATATATGTCTTATATTTACATGAAATAAATTAAGATCAAAACTCAATCAAACATTACCAAATAAGATCATATATAGAAACTTTGTATCAAAACTAAAACTAGTCAAACCTTAAACACCTAAACATTAACAATAAACACAACCTTAACCCTACTCTTGGTTCATTAGGATACTAATCAACCCGATTAAGCACTTAAATCTATAACTAATCCTAAGTTTAATGACTAAGTAAGTCATTAACATCCTAGATTGCCACCTAACCAACCCCTAACACTAATCACCTTCAAATGCCGCCACCTAGCAACAAAGACACTAAACCCACCTTAGAACTTGCCACCACACCTTGCTAATGATCCACTAATCCACCTTATAATCACCACCTCATCACACCTAGACAAGAGCTAATGATGGCAACTCCACTTCTCACCTCTCTACCGCATGGAACCCAAACCACCACACCCGTAACCATCTCTCGGCTCGCACCCTCTCTCCCTATCGGTTCTCAAGTCATCTCCACCACCACTCTCATACTCCTGGTCCTCACCTCATCACCAACTCTTGCTTTCGGTTCCTACAATCAACACCATCACCACCCTTTGTTCTCCACTAACTAGTCGGGATCAAGCACCAACCGGGCTCTCAAGGATTCAACCAAGCCAATCTGTTTGTTCTCTTCATCAAACAAGGTTAAATTTCCAAAACCTATAACTAACAAGCTTTAACAGTGTATATGTGTTTAAATAAATACATACAAACTAACTCTTGAAAGTTAAATCATTAAGAATATTCATAAGAACTCACAAACACCTAACTTTATTTAAAAATCAGTAAGAAATGGGGATTTAAAATTGAAAACTTGAAAGTTTTATAAAACCAAGGGTTTAAACAGAAAGATTACAAATAAAAAGGCTAAAAACCTAGATGTTCTTGATGAATTAGATTAAATACCTAAATGATTGTGATTGTGGGAATAAAATTATGAAATTATTGAGAAATATTAGAAATAGTAATATGTAAATATTGATGTAATAATAATGGGTAGATTAATTTATATAAATAATTCAAGGAAGTAAAAGAAAATAATTAAACAGAAGCTCCGAAACTGGTAAAATTTGGAAAATTATATAATAACCCTTATAATTTATAGGTATTCCTGAATAAGGTTCATGATTTAATTCACATGTATGACTGAGTTTTATATTTTAGAACATTCTGTAAATAGAAAATTAAAAGAAATAGCAAAAAATTCAAATAAATTATTGAAAATTTACATAAATTATAATATTTGGAATAGAACAGTATATATGAATTTCGGAAGTTTTAGAGATGTTTAACTATTTCTGACAATTAATATGAAATTTGTAAAGTTGCTAGAAATTTGCCTGTTATGAGTTATTAATCTGAAATTTTATGAGATAATATAGATTTCATAAAGTTTAGGTTCGTAAATTTTGGTGATTTTTGAATGACAGAAACTATCGAATTGGAATTTTGGCAATTGTGTGATTTAAAATGCTGAAAATATTAAAGAAATTATATTTACTCTAACAAATAATTATTTTATAGGAATTATTTGACTTATTAGCTGGAATCAAGGTGAGTAACATAGCCCCTTTTTATTTATAATTTTTTAGGGAAAATGCATACTTTTGTGTTGAATTGGATGCATTTTTGAGAAATTTTGATTTGTTACTGTCATATTGACACAACTATTAATTCGGATGAGGAACCGTCAAATAATATAGGTAGCGCTACTTAGGAAATGTCAACCTGCATATACTGATACGAGGTCAACGGTGTTATATTATTTAATTACGTGATTTGTATTTGAGAGTTATGAATCACTTGACATGTGTGTAGGTTTGGTTGTGAGTTTGATTATATTGCATCAATTCAAAATGATTAATATTGATTAAACCTATGTTCTCACCAACTGTTTGTTGACTGTTTTGAGTACGCTTTTTCAGGTCAGCAAAATGTATTATAACCTCGTGTATACCTTCAACATGTATAGTGATCGGCACGACTACCTAGGAAAGTTGTGCATGTGGTTGACTATTGACTTGTTTGACTTCAGCCTATACGTGGACGTTCACGTTCACTACTAGCTAAAGATATGTGATGTGTTGAAGATATATTTTGATTAGGATTACTATGTATAGGTCTAAAATGTTAGACTAAATTTTTTAATATGCAATCCTAAAAGTTATAAACTAATGAAAGTAATGTTTAGTTTAGTGTTGTGATTGTATGTCGTGATAATCAATGCGTTTTAAACTAATGAGTCACACCCAAAGCATGTCACGCTTCCGTCGGGATATGACAGGTTGGTATTAGAGCCATTGGTTATAGAGAATTAGGTATTATTAGTAAATGCCTAGACTATAACCATAAGCTCGTATGATGACAATTTTCAGCATGATTTAAAATATATTTGAAAAATATATTTTCTTTCCATGATTTCATGACAAGGTATCTATGCTTAGAAAGTAGTGGGAATCATGTTTGAAATATATGTGACTAATGTGAAAATATGAAATTCTATGAAACTATTTGACTGGTATTTGTGATATCATTTTTGCAGTATGAGTACTAGTAATGCTGATAGTTACAATAATGAAACTGATCCTTCGGATCATAACAATTATAAGGAAACATCACGAGAAATAGAACCACAAGATAACCTAAGAATCTCCCAACCTGATGATATAACCAACACCAAGCCAAAGTTTTTCATCCGACGTGCACTAGTGACCATTGAGGGTTATTCAATTGAGACCCCTAGGAAGAGTGTACGAAGTGGTAAGAAGTTACTGATTAAGAAAGTTCAGGAATCAGAAAATAAAAGCCCACCTTCCCTCGACATCAGACCTAACACCCGTAGTGCAACCCATTGCCCCAGAAGCTGAAGAAAGAGGATCAAAGAGACAAAGGACTGAGGAAGACCAAATAAGAACAACCAACCGGATCCTCAAGAAGGTTAAGAGGATACAACGAGAAATCCAGATAATCCAAACAGATGTTAAATAGATGAAATGAAGAAACCAAAGTACTTTCACCAAGATGTGGAATTGGATTTGTGGAAAGTAGAATTATAGGAAACCCTAGTTTACTGTGTAAAATGTTTTATAATATATAAAATATATATAATAAAGTACCTTGTTATAATTATATATTTATACTATGAATTGAATACAATTTTGTTATGTAATAATAATATAATTAATATATAGCTAAATATGCCACCAAAAAGAGATACTCAACCTGTACGTAGAACAAGACGGGTTGGACGCCAAGAACTAGATTAGGAGAAGAAACTTCACCAGTAACTAACACTACTAATGAGAATTAAAGAACTTTTGAACTAGTGTCTCAACAATTGGAAGCAACAATACCTACTTTAGTAGCTCAACTCCAACAGAACCTTTATGTGGGAAGTGTTCCACTTGGGAATGAAGAACCAGGTAACACTACTAAAGAAGAACACCATGAGGAAGGGGTTATAGACAGAGCTAAAAAGGGATGTTCTTACAAGGCTTTTATGTCTTGTAAACCCCAAGATTTTAATGAAAAAGGAGGAGCAGTACAAGCATTGCATTGGTTAGAAGAGATGGAGTCAGTCTTAGATATCAGCGAGTGTGCTGATAATTATAAGACCATGTTTGCTTCGCATTCACTAAAGGGAGAAGCATAGTCATGGTGGAGGATGGAAATTCAAACTAAAAGAAGAGATGTTATGAATATGTTAAGCTGGGAAGAATTTAGAAACCTAGTAATCGAGAAATATTGTCCATATAATGAAACAGAAAGGATAGAAACAAAATTCTTATCACTAGAAATGAAGGGTGCTGCACATTAGGAGTATACAGATAGATATAATGAATTATCTAGATTAGTGCCACACCTAGTTACACCAGAAACTAAAAGGATAGGAAGATACATCTGGGGTTTAGTACCACAAAAAAAGGAATGGCAAAGTCAACCATGCCTAATACTTTTCAGGATGCAGTAACATTATCAGGCGGCTTAACTGATGAGATGATAAGGAATGGATCCTTGACTGATTCAAGGATTGGAGACAAAAGGAAATGGAGCAACAACAACTCTGGAGGAAGATTTGGAGGAAATCAGCAGAAGAAGGTAAATAGAAATCCTGTGAGAAATTTCATGGGAATTGTCCAGGGAAGGAGACCACAGACATAAGGTCAATTGTGGTGCAATACCTACAAAAGACACTATAGTGGTAAGTGCAGTGTGGTAATTTTCTATAACAGTAAGAAGAAAAGGACACTTATCAAGGGAATGTAAGGGACCTGCAAACCCTAAACTAGTTTGCTATCAGTGTGGAAATGAAAATCATTTTCGCAACGAGTGTCCGGAATTGAAAGGCAAAACCCTGACCAACCCGAATAATCAGCGGGGTAGAGCCTTTGTGTTGGAAGCTGAAGAAGCCTGACATGAACCAGAAGTAGTGACGGGTACGTTTCTCATTAATGACCAGTATGCAACAGTATTATTCGATACAGGAGCAACTCATGTTTTGTTTCGAATATATTTAAGCCATTACTTAATTTAGCCTCTGAGAAACTGAAAAATAATTATATGATAGAATTAGCAGATGGAAAGATAATTGAAGCTCGTGAAATTATTCCTAATTGTACCTTAAATTTAGATGATCATTGTTTTGATATAGATCTGATTCCTATTGAATTAGGAGGTTTTGATATTGTTGTGGGTATGGATTGGTTAAGTAAGAATCAGGCTGAAATTATATGTGGAAAAAGAATGATTAAAATTCCTTTGATTAAAGAAAATAAAACACTTTGTTTATACGGTGAGAAACCTAGAGGTGCTATGAAAATAGTCTTATGTAAGAAGGCCCAGAAATGTTTAAGAAAGAAATGTTTAGCCTTTCTAGCCCATGTAATTGATACAAAACTAGATAAGAAGAACTTAGAAGATGTTCCTATTATTAGTGAATATCCAGAGGTATTTTCTGATTAATTACCAGGATTGCCACCCCTTCGTCAAGTAGAATTCAAGATTGAATTAGTACCAGAACTGCCCCTATTGCCAAGACACCGTTCGTTTGGCACCAACAGAAATAAAAGAATTAATGAGTCAACTTCAGGAATTATTGGACAAAGGATTTATACGTCCTAGTATATCACCTTGGGGAGCTCCAGTTCTGTTTTTAAAGAAGAAATATGGAACTTTTAGGATATGCATCAATTATAGAGAGCTTAATAAAGTGACTATTAAGAATAGATACCCTCTCCCTAGGATAGATGACCTATTTGATCAATTGCAAGGATCTAGTTATTTTTCCGAAGTTGACTTAAGGTCATGATATCATCAATTAAGAGTAAGGGATGAAGATATACCTAAGACTACGTTCAGAACCCGATATGGTCATTATGAGTTCCTTGTAATGTCATTTGGATTAACAAATGCTCCAGCAGTATTCATGGATTTAATGAACAGAATGTCCAAACCTTACTTGGATAAATTTGTCATAGTCTTCATAGATGATATTTTAATCTATTCTAAAAGTAAGGAAGAACATGAAAAGCACCTAAGGCTGATTTTGGAATTACTTCAAAAGGAAGAATTATATGCCAATTTCTCAAATTGTGAATTTTGGAAAAGAGAAGTACAATTCTTAGGACATGTAGTTAACCAAGAAGGAATTCAGGTTGACCCGGCAAAGATTGAGGCAATTAAGAAATGGGAAATTCCCAAAACACCAACTGAGGTACGTCAATTTTTAGGTTTGGCCGGTTATTATAGAAGATTTATAGAAAATTTCTCGAGAATAGCTCAACCCTTGATAGAATTAACTGAGAAATATAAGCCTTACGTGTGGAGAGAAAAACAGAATGTTGCATTCGAACTCTTAAAGAATAAATTATGCAGTGCTCCTATTTTAGCTCTTCCAGAAGGAACAGACGATTTTGTCGTATACTATGATGCCTCACATCAAGGTTATGGATGTGTTTTAATGCAACGAGATAAGATAATTGCATATGCATCCAGACAACTCAAAGGGAGTGAAAAGAATTACACTACATACGATTTAGAATTAGGAGCAGTAGTGTTTGCACTTAAGATTTGTAGACATTATCTATATGGAACCAAGTGCATAATTTATACAGACGATAAGAGTTTACAACATATATTTGATCAAAAGATGTTGAACATGAGGCAGAGAAGATGGGTAGAATTACTAAGTGATTATGATTGTGAAATCAAGTATCACCCAGGAAAGGCAAATGTAGTGGCTGATGCCTTAAGTAGAAAGGAGAGAATTAAGCTGCTACAAGTCCGTGCTTTAAGAATGGAATTACACTCGGATTTAATAAGTCAAATTCGAAAAGCCTAACAAAAAGATGAATCAAGATATGTGATAGAGAGAAACGGAAAACTAGAAATTACGTCAGATGGAATCCTGAGATTTAAAGGGAGAATTTGGATTCCTAGCCATGACTTGCTCAGAAAAACTATTCTGAGAGAAGCACATAAGTTAAGGTATTCAGTACATCCAGGAAATAATAAAATGTACAAGGATTTGAGAAGCCAATATTGGTGGCCAGGTATGAAGAAATCTATTGCAGAATTTGTAGAAAGATGTGATATTTGTTCAAGAGTTAAGGTTGAATATCAGAAACCCTCAGGATGTTTGCAACAACCAGAAATCCTTGAGTGGAAGTGGGATCAAATCACCATGTATTTTGTAACCAAGTTGCCTAGAACCTCAAGTGGGTATGACAAAATATGGGTTATAGTCGACAGATTGACTAAGTCAACCATTTCTTGCAAATCAAAAAAGATTATAAGATGGAAAAATTAGTAAGGATTTATATGAAAGAAATTGTGTCCAGACATAGAATACCTATTTCAATAATATCCGACAGAGATAGTAGATTTACTTCAAGGTTTTGGCAAACTTTGCAGAAAGCCTTAGGAACTCAGGTAAACATGAGTACAGCATACCATCCACAGACAGACAGACAAAGTGAGAAAACAATTCAAACATTAGAAGATATGTTGCGAGCCTGTGCATTAGATTTTGGTGGTAACTGGGACATACATTTACCTTTGATAGAGTTTTCATATAACAATAGTTACCATGCCAGTATTGGAGCAGCTCAAGCTCTATACAGAAGGAAGTGTAGGTCACCTTTGTGTTGGAATGAGGTAGGGGATAGACAGCTTACAGGCCCAGAACTTATACAAGAAACATCTGATAAGATTTCTGAAATTAAGAACAAATTAAAGGCAGCACGCGATACGCAAAAGAGTTATGCAGATAAGAGAAGGAAGCATTTAGAATTCCAGGTAGGAGATAAAGTATATTTGAAGGTATCACCCTCAAAAGGGATTTTTTGATTCGGGAAAATAAAGAAGTTAAACCCTAGGTATGTTGGTACTTTTGAGATAATAGATAGAATTGGTCCTGTAGCTTATAAGTTAAACTTACCTCATGAATTAAGTGAATACATAACACCTTTCACATATCTAATTTGAAGAAATATCTTATAGATGAGACATTAAAGGTACCAATACAATAAATTAAAATAGATAAGATTTCATTTTATAGAAGAACCAATAGCCATTATGGATAGAGAGGTAAAAAGTTTGAGAAGAAAAAGAATTCCAATAGTAAGGGTCAAATGGAATTCAAAAAGAGGATCTGAATTTACATGGAAAAGAGAAGATGAAATTCAAAGAAAATATCCTTATCTGTTTAAGGTTAAACTGAATGAAAAGGGCAACCACCAAACTAAACCCTCCACGACCTTGAGAATACCTACCAATGAATTTCAGGATGAAATTCTTCTTTACGGGGAGAGAATGTGACAACCCTAAAACCAAGATTAGGTAAATTCCACATTATCTATAAATTGATAATACATGATAGTACTATTAGAGATAACCAAGGTAATTTTATTTGATTACATGAATTGTGGTATGTCAAATTGATCATGCACTTATGATACATGAGCATGCATGCATGCATGCATAAAAATACGTGTGCATGTATTTCTTTCATGTGAATTTCGTGGTTATCAAATCATATGCATTTAGTTACCAAATATATGATTAAATGACTAGTTATTTGAATGATGAATGTCTCATATTTACATGAAATAAATTAAGATCAAAACTCAATTAAACATTACCAAATAAGATCATATCTAGAAACTTTGTATCAAAACTAAAACTAATCAAACCTTAAACACCTAAACACTAACAATAGACACAACCTTAGCCCTACTCTCGGTTCATTAGGATACTAATCAACCCGATAAAGCACTTAAATCTATAACTAATCCTAAGTTTAATGACTAAGTAAGTCATTAACATCCTAGATTGCCACCTAGCCAACCCTTAACATTAATTACCTTCAAATGCCGCCACCTAGCAACAAAGACACTAAACCCACCTTAGAACTTGCCACCACACCTTCCTAATGATCCACTAATCCACCCTATAATCACCACCTCATCACACCTAGACTAGAGCTAAAGATGGCAACTCCACTTCTTACCTCTTGGCCGCATGGAACCCAAACCACCACACCCGCAACCATCTCTCGGCTCGCACCATCTCTCCCTCTCGGTTCTCAAGTCATCTCCACCACCACCC
The DNA here is from genome assembly GCA_025215565.1 of Flaveria ramosissima. Taxonomy (NCBI): domain Eukaryota; kingdom Viridiplantae; phylum Streptophyta; class Magnoliopsida; order Asterales; family Asteraceae; genus Flaveria; species Flaveria ramosissima. The sequence continues at coordinate 14,136,546 of CM046037.1, forward strand.
TCACACTCCCGGTCCTCACCTCATCACCAACTCTTGCTTTCGGTTCCTACAATCAACACTATCACCACCCTTTGTTCTCCACCAGCTAGTCGGGATCAAGCACCAACCGGGCTCTCAAGGATTCAACCAAGCCAATCTCTTTGTTCTCTTCATCAAACAAGGTTAGATTTCCAAAACCTATAACTAGCAAGCTTTAAGAGTGTATATGTGTTTAAATAAACATATACAAACTAACTCTCGAAAGTTAAATCATCAAGAATATTCATAAGAACTCACAAACACCTGATTTTATTTAAAAATCAGTAAGAAGTGGGGATTCAAAATTGAAAACTTGAAAGTTTTATATAACCAAGGGTTTAAACAAAAAGATTACAAATAAAAAGGCTAAAAACCTAGATGTTTTTGATGAATTAGATTAAATACCTAAATGACTATGATTATGGGAATAAAACTAGGAAATTGTTGAGAAATGTTAGAAATAGTAACCTGTAAATTTTGATGTAATAATAATGGGTAGATTAATTTATATAATTAATTCAAGGAAATAAAAGAAAATAACTAAACAGAAGTTCCGAACCTGGTAAAAATCTTGAAAATTTATATAATAACCCTTATATTTTATAGAAATTCTTGAATAAGTTTCATGATTTAATTCGCATGTATGACTGAGTTCTATATTTTAGAACATTCTGTAAATAGAAAATTAAAAGAAATAGAAAAACAATGAGATAAATTATGGACAATTTACATAAATTATAATATTTAGAATACAACAGTATATGTAAATTTTGAAATTTTTAGAGATGTTTAACTATTTCTGAAAATTAATATGAAAATTGTAAAGTTTCTAGAAATTTGCCTGTTATGACTTATTAATCTGAAATTTTATGAGATAATATAGATTTCAGAAAGTTTAGCTTGGTAAATTTTGGTAATTTTTGAATAAAATAAGCTATCAAATTGGAATTTTGGCAATTGTGTGATTTAAAATGTTGAAAATATTATAGAAATTAGATTTATACTAACAAATAATTATTTTATAGGAATTATTTGATTTATTAGCTAGAATTAAGGTGAGTAACATAGCCCCCTTTTTTATTTATAATTTTTTGGGGAAAAAGCATACTTTTGTGTTGAATTGGATGCATTTTTAAGAAATTTTGATTTGTTACTGTCATATTGATACAACCATTAATTCGGATGAGGAACCGTCAAATAATATAGGTAGCGCTACTTAACAAATGTCAACCTGCATATGCTGATATGAGGGCAACGATGTTATATTATTTGATTGTGTGATTTGTACTTGACAGGTATGAATCACTTAACATGTGTGTAGGTTTGGTTATGAGTTTGATTATATTGCATTAATTTAAAATGATTAATGTTGATTAAACCTATGTTCTCACCAACTGTTTGTTGACTGTTTTGAGTATGTTTTTTCATGTCAGCAAAATGTATTATAACCTCGTGTATACCTTCAACATGTATAGTAATCGGCACGGCTACCTAGGAAAGTTGTGCATATGGTTGACTATTGACTTGTTTGACTTCAGCCTATACGTGGACGTTCACGTTCACTACTAGCTGGAAATATGTGATGTATTGAAGATATTTTTTTGATTAGGATTACTATGTATAGGTCTAAAATGTTAGACTAAATTTTATAATATGTAATCCTAAAAGTTATAAACTAATGAAAGTAATGTTTAGTTTATTGTTGTGATTGTATGTCGTGATAATCAATGCATTTTGAACTAACGAGTCACACCCAAAACATTTCACGCTTCCGCCGGGATGTGACAACTAGACTATATATAGCCAATTTGTTAAGCCTAATTAATATTTAGGGTATCTATCGGAAGCTAAGACGAGTATGTGTCGGTAAGGGTAAATATCCTAAAATTTAATATTCTCTATTTTTTAATAATCTTTGTTAGGTACTCTCACGGTCTAAAACAAATAAACTATGTTGATGTATTTGTTCACTCCATCGCTTGACCGCCACTTGACTGCCACAAGTCGTGGGTTGCCGCTATCCATCCTTCTTCTAACAAGCTGTAGGGTGAACCGATTTGCCCCCTAGCCATTGATGTCTTCAAAATCTTTGCCTAAGGCCCCACTACAAATCACAACCCGTAAACCTGATCTCAACCATGGTGGTGGAGATGGGTTGTGCTACGGCATTCGTGACCATCGGTGGTTTAGGCGGCGAACCAGCGGCAGCCGGTTCCCCCTCTTTCTCTTTCTCCAGCGTCTCCTTCTCTTTCTTTTTCTATATATTATTCTTTCTTGTGGCTTAAAACATGGGTTAAAATGAGACTTGGGTTGAAATGTGGTTTCAAACGTGCGTTGACACTGTTTGCCCTAATTATTAATAGGATACGTGGGTCTTGCACTGACATTCATATTTGTTATTGAACTAGATGTGTTCCCCGCGCGATGCGGTGGGAAACATTTATAAAATTAAAATGCTTAGCATTATGCTTTATTACGGAAAAGGCGTCTCTTTTGTAATCAAAATATAAAGTCGTAACACATCCTACGAAATATAACGGGTACCTTAATTTATTGGTGTGGTTATCTTTCGAATACAGATAAAAGAATGAATAGTAATAAAGTAGTAGTAGTAATAATAATAATAATAATAATAATAATAATAATAATAATAATAATAATAATAATAATAATAATAATAATAATAATAATAATAATAATATTATTATTATTATTATTATTATTATTATTATTATTATTATTATTATTATTATTATTATTATTATTATTATTATTATTATTATTATTATTATTATAGTAAATTACACTTTTAGTCCCTGTAGTTTGGTGGTTATAACGCTTTTCATCCAATAGTTTAAAAACGTCCGGTTTAACCACTGTGGTTTAAAATATGTATCAATCAAGTCCAAGACACTAACTCTCATCTAACTTTTCTGTTAAGTGTATGCAAAAAGACAAAAATACCCTTGAACTTAAATTGTTACTTACACACACTCACTCTCTCCCTTCATCCTCTTCACAACCCTTTATTCCCCCTCCATCACCACCATGCCCTGTGAATCATCACCACCACCATCAATGGTGCTTCCGCAAATCATCACCAAATCTACCGTCTTTCCCACCACCAAATCCACCATACCAGACCTCCAACTCTCCACCTCCGACCTCCCCATGTTATCTTGCCACTACATCCAAAAAGGCAACCTTTTTCTCCCACCACCGTCTCCGGCCACCACCATCTCCGACCTCCGGCGAGTCCTCTCAACCGCCCTCACCCACTTTGTTAATATAAAATCCGTGAACTTTACCGTTTAATCATATGGATCCGACCCATGTTCCTCCGGCGATTATCTTCCGTCAACCTTCATCTTCAACCACCATTCGAACTCCATAAATCCATCATCTTCACCAAATCCACAACCCACAACCACATTAAACCTAACCCACGATGTCGAATGGACCCCCGGCTTGATTTCATACTTTAAACTCTTATCTCAATGCTGCATGTCACACCCCAACCTTGACGGCGGAAACGTCGAGGAGTGAGAGTTAAGATCGTTCACAGCCACATAACGCTATTAATAATCCAAATATAATTTAAACATAAGTTTCAATTGTAACATTACAACATAAGTCTGAAATAAGTTTACAAGTGCAATGATAATAAGTTAACATGTTTCACCCCAAAGTGTGAAAATAAGCAAAAAGGGGTATGAAAATACTCACATTGATATATGCATTTCAAGATGATATAAAAGATTAAAAGATAATCCAACGTATCCATTACAAGGCACCTAACATGTATATTACAAGTTTAAGGTTAACAATAAGATTAACGTTCAAACAAGGATTAGAGTTTTGATAGAATCATGGGGGTTTTTAATAAGTAATAAGTTTATAAAGCAATTATTTATGTTTGTTTCAATTAAAAGAATTATATATGTATATTTAAATATTCTAGAAATGAATTTAAGTATAAGTATTGATAAGGTTCAATATAAATAAAGCTTTAAAGTTCGTTGGAATAGCATTTTGATTAATAACATATTATTAATCTAAACCTTTTATAAGAAAAATAGTATTTGTAACTAATTTGTAAAATTATAAGATATATAATTTCTACAATTATCATGATAAAACTTTAATTAATATAATGCCTTTTAATATTATAAAGATTTATTGTTTCAAGTCTAATAATTCCTTAATCATTTTAAAAGGAGACAATTTATATATAAAAGTTAGATAAACAATAAAGATAATTATGTTTTTAAAGGTAACATTTGGATCAATAATAATTTATTAATTTAAACCATCATTTTAAATCCATTTTATAAGGAATAACCAAAATATATATATATATATATTATATATAATGAATATATTTAAATTTAAAAAAAAAATCAGAAGATATTTTAGTGTCTAAAATCATTATATTAATTATCAAAAATGATTTTATATTATAAATTTTCTGTAATTTTATTTGTAAGTAAAAAGGCTTAAAAAAAATAAAACAAAATAAATGGAGGTGCCCGGGTTCGAACCCGGGACCTCAAGGTTCACAGGAAGGGTGTTTACCATTAGGCTGGGTCGCCTAGGCCTGATAAAACCCAATTCTCATATGTTATAAAGCAACTCAAACAGAAACCCCCAAATTCAACATAAACCCTAGAAATCGGATTGAATCCAATTGAACACTAATTCGATGTTTTTGATAGAAATCATCATAGGGCTTTTGTTCCTTGAATGTAAACGAGTAGGTATGTGTGTAGATTTACCTGGATTGGTTTAGATTCGATAGAAATAAGAACAAGGAACACCGCGACTGGATAAAAGATCGATTCAAATGAAGATGATGATTATAATTCGAATTAATGACTTGAAAAGCTTCTAACGTTGATGATGTTCCAAAACCCTCGATTAATTGAAAGCTAAGATGTCTGGAAGGTGGTGCTCGACTATGATGCAGGTTCGAGAACGAAGATGGTATTCGTTTATGGTGAATGTGTATTTCGAAGGAAATTGGTGTTACAGAGAGTTTAAGGGTGTTAATTCGAAGGTTGTAACATCATTCTATAGTTCCCATTTAGACTGTTTTACAACGACGGGTAACGACTTCAATTCGAAGCTTCGGTTTCATGTTAGCATGGTTTAAAGTGCGTTTAATCCAAATTGATTAGGGTGTTTGATTCGAAACCGATACACAAACGTTTAAGGGTGGTTCAATTGCATTTTAATCGAGCGTTTTAAGATTGGAGTGGTCGCCGGAGAACCACCGGAGGTTGGCCGGAGAAAACAGGGAGGCCGACGGTGTAGTTGGTTTTAAACCATATTTACACCTTTGGTCCCTGTTGTTTGGAAGTTTATTATTTTTTGTTAGAACTCTTAAATTAAGTATTAAAAAACTACAAATTAGCCCCTATACTTATAAAACTTAATTTAAATAACTAATCTTCCTAACTTTTATAAAACTTGTAACTTTTATAATTTAATTATTCATTTCCAATAATTAAATTTTATTATTAGTAAACTTTATAAGGTTATAAAATCCATTTTATAACTTTGTAAATTTTAATAAAACTTTCCATTTGGTTATTTATTGTAAAAAGTTTATTAAACTTTATATCTTTTTAGAAAAAAATACATATTTATAAGTCCCTAAATTGTAAAGTTTAGAAAATAGTTCATAATAATAAGTTGCACATTTAATGTGTTTGATCAATAATAATCTTATTATGAAACTAAAAAAAATAAATATTAAGTTTTAACTTGAAAAAAAATAGCGGATGTTACAGTCTCCCCTACTTTAAGATCACGAGTAAACTAATTTCAAAGATATGAGGAGACTTGGGTTTCATTTCATATTTACAAGTGAACTCTTGGAAGCGTTTAAACTCAACAAGTTTCATTATGATGTTTTGTTATGCTTAAATTTGTCAAGTTTCATAGTTCACTATTTCATGTGTTTCTTGACAGACGATACAAGATTATTAACTTAAGATTTTTAGTTGATAAACGTTTGTATTTTAAATGGTTCAAGACGGTTAGGAAGGTTTGGTCATGAGTGAAGCACTAAGTATTAATGTGATACGAGGCTTGGGGGTAAGTTCAAGATGCTTTTGAATGAGATAAGGAATTCATAAGGGCTTCTCAATGAAACAATTTTTAAGGGGGTTTCAGGATGATCGATTGTTGTTTAAATGTCATTAGGGTTTCAAAGTTTTATTAGTGTTACATTGTTACGAGAATCGTTTTTGTTATGAATAAAGATTCTATTTATAATAAGTGCATCATTGTAATAGCTTTTCAGGATAAGTTCGGATTTGAGGGGAAGTCATTCGGAAAAGATTATTAAGGGTCGTTAAGAGATTTGGGATAATGTGTTTAAGATTTAGGAGGCCAAAATCAATGAAGAAACAAGCCAATAAGTCAATAATGCACCAAAGAACATCAAGAAGTACAAGGCAATTTGAACATATACCAAGCTACGTCAACAATTCCTTTATACCAAACCATGAATACCAATCACGGAAATTCATGATCATCTTTGTCCACATCGGAATGAATAACAAGTCTCGTGAGTCGTAAACAAGATAGAGATTTAGAGATTTTCAAAATTATGAGTTCAAAGTTATCCAAAATAATGGGAATTGTATTTTTAATTATGGGTAAAGAGTTAAACAAAACGTCGTTCATGATCGGATTGGAATTTAAACAATTCAGAATATCAACGACAAAGGCAACGGCAAATAGTTTTCTAAGTACGGCTTGCACACGCGGTTCATCATACCCATAAGCACAGCTGAGAACATTTATGTGTCTAGAAAGACATGAACACAAGTTGATAATGCCCTTATTTAGTAGAAAAATTGTTTAAGAAGGCTACTATCACACAATCATATGTTGATGATAACTCAAAATGAAAGTTGATAAGTAAGAAATAAATTGTTCGATGTAGCTAGATCGAGTCAAAACATGAAGATAAAGGGAGAGAAATCGATTTAAGAATTCAAATGCTCCAAGCTCGGAACCAAAATCAACCTAGAGTGATCGGGTCTCCTTTCAAGTTCAGAAATCATGCTTTGGCTTGATAGGTCCAAACACTAACATTGGTTCACCCTCCAAGTTACTACATGTTTCTTGTCACTTGATTAAAACCTTGGTAAGTTGGAGATCAAGAAATGAGAATAGTCATCAAGGTGTGGTTTTCACTCCTAACTTGATGGTGTATTCCCAAGGTATGACCGCTAACTTACCAATTAAAAAGTTCGATCCCAACTCCTTATTGAGGATCCACAGAAATAAGACGAGGTAACTCACCATTAAGGGAAGTCACTCCTATCTTAACGGTGAAGTTTTACAAAAACAAAATATAACGAGATGAACTTCTTCATCAAAATCCAGAATTCACTCCTACTTTGATTGTAACACCCGGAAATTTCCTTTGTAGCCGACGAAAGAAGAAAAAGAAATAAAGTCCAAAGTCGAGGGACCAAACCCGCCAATGAGAGAAACTTCTATGCACGGGAGTATAAAAGGGGGAAAACACCCCTATTCTCCCCATATTTGAGCCAAGAGAGGAGAAGAGAGGAGAAGGAGAAAAGAGGAGAAAAGTTGGTTCGGGTGGATTCGAGCGTGGAATTCAACGTGGAGTGAGTCAAATCGAAGCTCTACTCGACGGGATCGTTAAGGTGAGTTCTAGGACCCCTCTTTTACATGTTTTCAACTGATTTTGGGGCTGGAACACATCCAAAAACCTATTTTCGAGTTTTTGGGTGAAAACCCGTTTTGATGTATGTATGTATGTGTATGATGCGTTTGAGGCTCGATTTCTTGCTTGGTTATGCTTGTATGAGGTCATGGTATGGTTCCCTAACCTTTAGAAGGGTTGATTTGAGCTTAAAAGAGGTTTGGAAGGGGTTGGAGGTCGAAAACCCGCGGCTGCAGTCGACCTAACTGCACTCTGCGCCAGCTAGGGCTAGGCGACCGACTGGAGGGCGACTGGAGGCCATTCGGCCGATTGAAGTGCGACTGAGGTCCATACGCACGTTTGCTATGCGACTGAGGTCCATACGCATGATGGTCATGCGATTGGAGTTCATGTGCTTGGGAGTCATGCGATTGAGGGATGGTGCGACTGAGGTTTATTCGCACGGAGGTTATGCGACTGAAGTCCATGCGCCTAGAGGCCATGCGACTGGGGTTCATTCGCATGAAGAGTATTCGACTGAAGCCCATACGCCTGAAGTCATGCGACTGAAGGCCATACGCATGATAGTTATGCAACTGGGAGTCCATTCGCATAGGGGTTCATTCGCCCATAGTCCATTCCCATAGGGGTTCATTCGCCCATAGTCCATTCGCATAGGGTCCATTCGCATAGATGCCCATTCGCCTAAGTGTTCAGAAATGATAACCGAGATGGAATTACTCGACGATGTGAATGGCATGGACGGTATAAGGTAACGTAGGATGATGAGCTTATGATGTGGATGTTGATGGAGATGATGGTAATATGCATGATGTTATGTTAGGCACGGCGGTGCGTGTGATGCATAGTATGTATGATGTGCGTGATGTGATGTAGGATTGATGCGTATGTATGATGATGCCGTATGTTTATGTTTATGTTGTGTTCCTTGCTATGTATGATTATCTTTCTATGTCTTTGCGTTGAACGTTAATGAATGAAATGAAAGTATTATGTAACGTAAAGTGGAAGATAAAGAAAAGAGGAACGTAATGAATGAATGCATGCATTAATGAATGAATGAGAACATGTGAGGTATGTAAGTGAAGCGAAATGAAGTGCACGGCTCTAATGCCTTAGGCTCAACCGTGAGAGGTTCAGCTAGTCTATAGCGTGTACGCAAGGGTTCCAGTCTTTGTGACTGACCTTCGATGATGTACCCACTTTGGTGGGGGTGATGTACCCACTTCGGTGGGGGTGATGTACCCACTTCGGTGGGGGTGATGTACCCACTTCGGTGGGGGTGATGTACCCACTTCGGTGGGGGTGTAGTACCCATAATGTTGGGGGTGTAATGTATGATGGTTACCCGGGTTACGCATAACTCCGGGGGTGTAGCATGGAGCCATGCATATGTATGAGGTGAGCAACCTGGTCGTTGCAAAAGACTCGAGTACGTGCTATCGTGATGTTGCCTTGGGGTGAGCAACCTTGTTGTTGCAAAAGACTCGGATAGCTTGCTATCGTGATGGGCAATGAGGTGAGCAACCCTAGGGGTGCAAAGACTCGGATAGCGTACATTCATTGAGATGGCTATTGAGGTGAGGGAATTGGTGTTGCAACAGCCTCGGATGGAGTTCAATCCCTGTGAGTAGATGCCTTACTTGTCTACAAGTGAAGGCCTAGCACCAACAACGTTTGGGAAATATTGAGGTGGTTGAGGCAACGACTAAGAAGCTCGAAAGGATCAAAGCCCTGGGGAAGTAGTCAGAGATAAACCAAAAGTCGTAAGTTGATAAACGACGTAGACCGATTGAACTCCAGGTGAGAGACTGGAGAAGAGATGAGACAGAATTGCTCGCGACGGTTTAAGGAATGATAGGTTTCGGGGATGAAACCCATTTAAGGGGGGTGGACTTGTAACACCCGGAAATTTCCTTTGTAGCCGACGAAAGAAGAAAAAGAAATAAAGTCCAAAGTCGAGGGACCAAACCCGCCAACGAGAGAAACTTCTATGCACGGGAGTATAAAAGGGGGAAAACACCCCTATTCTCCCCATATTTGAGCCAAGAGAGGAGAAGAGAGGAGAAGGAGAAAAGAGGAGAAAAGTTGGTTCGGGTGGATTCGAGCGTGGAATTCAACGTGGAGTGAGTCAAATCGAAGCTCTACTCGACAGGATCGTTAAGGTGAGTTCTAGGACACCTCTTTTACATGTTTTCAACTGATTTTGGGGCTGGAACACATCCAAAAACCTATTTTCGAGTTTTGGGTGAAAACCGTTTTGATGTATGTATGTATGTGTATGATGCGTTTGAGGCTCGATTTCTTGCTTGGTTATGCTTGTATGAGGTCATGGTATGGTTCCCTAACCTTTCGAAGGGTTGATTTGAGCTTAAAAGAGGTTTGGAAGGGGTTGGAGGTCGAAAACCCGCGGCTGCAGTCGACCTAACTGCACTCTGCACCAGCTAGGGCTAGGCGACCGACTGGAGGGCGACTGGAGGCCATTCGGCCGATTGAAGTGCGACTGAGGACATACGCACGTTTGCTATGCGACTGAGGTCCATACGCATGATGGTCATGCAATTGGAGTTCATGTGCTTGGGAGTCATGCGATTGAGGGATGGTGCGACTGAGGTTCATTCGCACGGAGGTTATTCGACTGAAGTCCATGCGCCTGGAGGCCATGCGACTGGGGTTCATTCGCATGAAGAGTATGCGACTGAAGCCCATACGCCTGAAGTCATGCGACTGAAGGCCATACGCATGAGAGTTATGCGACTGGGAGTCCATTCGCATAGGGGTTCATTCGCCCATAGTCCATTCGCATAGGGGTTCATTCGCCCATAGTCCATTCGCATAGGGTCCATTCGCATAGATGCCCATTCGCCTAAATGTTCAGAAATGATAACCGAGATGGAATTACTCGACGATGTGAAGGGCATGGACGGTATAAGGTAACGTAGGATGATGAGCTTATGATGTGGATGTTGATGTAGATGATGGTAATATGCATGATGTTATGTGTTATGTTAGGCACGGCGGTGCGTGTGATGCATAGTATGTATGATGTGCGTGATGTGATGTAGGATTGATGCGTATGTATGATGATGCCGTATGTTTATGTTTATGTTGTGTTCCTTGCTATGTATGATTATCTTTCTATGTCTTTGCGTTTGAACGTTAATGAATGAAATGAAAGTATTATGTAACGTAAAGTGGAAGATAAAGAAAAGAGGAACGTAATGAATGAATGCATGCATTAATGAATGAATGAGAACATGTGAGGTATGTAAGTGAAGCGAAATGAAGTGCACGGCTCTAATGCCTTAGGCTCAACCGTGAGAGGTTCGGCTAGTCTATAGCGTGTACGCAAGGGTTCCAGTCTTTGTGACTGACCTTCGATGATGTACCCACTTCGGTGGGGGTGATGTACCCACTTCGGTGGGGGTGATGTACCCACTTCGGTGGGGGTGATGTACCCACTTCGGTGGGGGTGATGTACCCACTTCGGTGGGGGTGTTAGTACCCATAATGTTGGGGGTGTAATGTATGATGGTTACCCGGGTTACGCATAACTCCGGGGGTGTATCATGGAGCCATGCATATGTATGAGGTGAGCAACCTGGTCGTTGCAAAAGACTCGAGTACGTGCTATCGTGATGTTGCCTTGGGGTGAGCAACCTTGTTGTTGCAAAAGACTCGGATAGCTTGCTATCGTGATGGGCAATGAGGTGAGCAACCCTAGGGTGCAAAAGACTCGGATAGCGTACATTCATTGAGATGGCTATTGAGGTGAGGGAATTGGTGTTGCAACAGCCTCGGATGGAGTTCAATCCCTGTGAGTAGATGCCTTACTTGTCTACAAGTGAAGGCCTAGCACCAAACAACGTTTGGGAAATATTGAGGTGGTTGAGGCAACGACTAAGAAGCTCGAAAGGATCAAAGCCCTGGGGGAAGTAGTCAGAGATAAACCAAAAGTCGTAAGTTGATAAACGACGTAGACCGATTGAACTCCAGGTGGGAGACTGGAGAAGAGATGAGACAGAATTGCTCGCGACGGTTTAAGGAATGATAGGTTTCGGGGATGAAACCCCATTAAGGGGGGTGGACTTGTAACACCCGGAAATTTCCTTTGTAGACGATGAAAGAAGAAAAAGAAATAAAGTCCAAAGTCGAGGGACCAAACCCGCCAACGAGAGAAACTTCTATGCACGGGAGTATAAAAGGGGGAAAACACCCCTATTCTCCCCATATTTGAGCCAAGAGAGGAGAAGAGAGGAGAAGGAGAAAAGAGGAGAAAAGTTGGTTCGGGTGGATTCGAGCGTGGAATTCAACGTGGAGTGAGTCAAATCGAAGCTCTACTCGACGGGATCGTTAAGGTGAGTTCTAGGACCCCTCTTTTACACGTTTCAACTGATTTTGGGGCTGGAACACATCCAAAAACCTATTTTCGAGTTTTTGGGTGAAAACCCGTTTTGATGTATGTATGTATGTGTATGATGCGTTTGAGGCTCGATTTCTTGCTTGGTTATGCTTGTATGAGGTCATGGTATGGTTCCCTAACCTTTCGAAGGGTTGATTTGAGCTTAAAAGAGGTTTGGAAGGGGTTGGAGGTCGAAAACCCGCGGCTGCAGTCGACCTAACTGCACTCTGCACCAGCTAGGGCTAGGCGACCGACTGGAGGGCGACTGGAGGCCATTCGGCCGATTGAAGTGCGACTGAGGTCCATACGCACGTTTGCTATGTGACTGAGGTCCATACGCATGATGGTCATGCAATTGGAGTTCATGTGCTTGGGAGTCATGCGATTGAGGGATGGTGCGACTGAGGTTCATTCGCACGGAGGTTATGCGACTGAAGTCCATGCGCCTGGAGGCCATGCGACTGGGGTTCATTCGCATGAAGAGTATGCGACTGAAGCCCATACGCCTGAAGTCATGCGACTGAAGGCCATACGCATGAGAGTTATGCGACTGGGAGTCCATTCGCATAGGGGTTCATTCGCCCATAGTCCATTCGCATAGGGGTTCATTCGCCCATAGTCCATTCGCATAGGGTCCATTCGCATAGATGCCCATTCGCCTAAGTGTTCAGAAATGATAACCGAGATGGAATTTCTCGACGATGTGAAGGGCATGGACGGTATAAGGTAACGTAGGATGATGAGCTTATGATGTGGATGTTGATGTAGATGATGGTAATATGCATGATGTTATGTGTTATGTTAGGCACGGCGGTGCGTGTGATGCATAGTATGTATGATGTGCGTGATGTGATGTAGGATTGATGCGTATGTATGATGATGCCGTATGTTTATGTTTATGTTGTGTTCCTTGCTATGTATGATTATCTTTCTATGTCTTTGCGTTGAACGTTAATGAATGAAATGAAAGTATTATGTAACGTAAAGTGGAAGATAAAGAAAAGAGGAACGTAATGAATGAATGCATGCATTAATGAATGAATGAGAACATGTGAGGTATGTAAGTGAAGCGAAATGAAGTGCACGGCTCTAATGCCTTAGGCTCAACCGTGAGAGGTTCAGCTAGTCTATAGCGTGTACGCAAGGGTTCCAGTCTTTGTGACTGACCTTCGATGATGTACCCACTTCGGTGGGGGTGATGTACCCACTTCGGTGGGGGTGATGTACCCACTTCGGTGGGGGTGATGTACCCACTTCGGTGGGGGTGATGTACCCACTTCGGTGGGGGTGTAGTACCCATAATGTTGGGGGTGTAATGTATGATGGTTACCCGGGTTACGCATAACTCCGGGGGTGTAGCATGGAGCCATGCATATGTATGAGGTGAGCAACCTGGTCGTTGCAAAAGACTCGAGTACGTGCTATCGTGATGTTGCCTTGGGGTGAGCAACCTTGTTGTTGCAAAAGACTCGGATAGCTTGCTATCGTGATGGGCAATGAGGTGAGCAACCCTAGGGGTGCAAAAGACTCGGATAGCGTACATTCATTGAGATGGCTATTGAGGTGAGGGAATTGGTGTTGCAACAGCCTCGGATGGAGTTCAATCCCTGTGAGTAGATGCCTTACTTGTCTACAAGTGAAGGCCTAGCACCAAACAACGTTTGGGAAATATTGAGGTGGTTGAGGCAACGACTAAGAAGCTCGAAAGGATCAAAGCCCTGGGGGAAGTAGTCAGAGATAAACCAAAAGTCGTAAGTTGATAAACGACGTAGACCGATTGAACTCCAGGTGGGAGACTGGAGAAGAGATGAGACAGAATTGCTCGCGACGGTTTAAGGAATGATAGGTTTCGGGGATGAAACCCATTTAAGGGGGGTGGACTTGTAACACCCGGAAATTTCCTTTGTAGCCGACGAAAGAAGAAAAAGAAATAAAGTCCAAAGTCGAGGGACCAAACCCGCCAACGAGAGAAACTTCTATGCACGGGAGTATAAAAAGGGGAAAACACCCCTATTCTCCCCATATTTGAGCCAAGAGAGGAGAAGAGAGGAGAAGGAGAAAAGAGGAGAAAAGTTGGTTCGCGTGGATTCGAGCGTGGAATTCAACGTGGAGTGAGTCAAATCGAAGCTCTACTCGACGGGATCGTTAAGGTGAGTTCTAGGACCCCTCTTTTACATGTTTTCAACTGATTTTGGGGCTGGAACACATCCAAAAACCTATTTTCGAGTTTTTGGGTGAAAACCCGTTTTGATGTATGTATGTATGTATGTGTATGATGCGTTTGAGGCTCGATTTCTTGCTTGGTTATGCTTGTATGAGGTCATGGTATGGTTCCCTAACCTTTCGAAGGGTTGATTTGAGCTTAAAAGAGGTTTGGAAGGGGTTGGAGGTCGAAAACCCGCGGCTGCAGTCGACCTAACTGCACGCTGCACTAGCTAGGGCTAGGCGACCGACTGGAGGGCGACTGAGGCCATTCGGCCGATTGAAGTGCGACTGAGGTCTATACGCACGTTTGCTATGCGACTGAGGTCCATACGCATGATGGTCATGCAATTGGAGTTCATGTGCTTGGGAGTCATGCGATTGAGGGATGGTGCGACTGAGGTTCATTCGCACGGAGGTTATGCGACTGAAGTCCATGCGCCTGGAGGCCATGCGACTGGGGTTCATTCGCATGAAGAGTATGCGACTGAAGCCCATACGCCTGAAGTCATGCGACTGAAGGCCATACGCATGAGAGTTATGCGACTGGGAGTCCATTCGCATAGGGGTTCATTCGCCCATAGTCCATTCGCATAGGGGTTCATTCGCCCATAGTCCATTCGCATAGGGTCCATCCGCATAGATGCCCATTCGCCTAAGTGTTCAGAAATGATAACCGAGATGGAATTACTCGACGATGTGAAGGGCATGGACGGTATAAGGTAACGTAGGATGATGAGCTTATGATGTGGATGTTGTTGTAGATGATGGTAATATGCATGATGTTATGTGTTATGTTAGGCACGGCGGTGCGTGTGATGCATAGTATGTATGATGTGCGTGATGTGATGTAGGATTGATGCGTATGTATGATGATGCCGTATGTTTATGTTTATGTTGTGTTCCTTGCTATGTATGATTATCTTTCTATGTCTTTGCGTTGAACGTTAATGAATGAAATGAAAGTATTATGTAACGTAAAGTGGAAGATAAAGAAAAGAGGAACGTAATGAATGAATGCATGCATTAATGAATGAATGAGAACATGTGAGGTATGTAAGTGAAGCGAAATGAAGTGCACGGCTCTAATGCCTTAGGCTCAACCGTGAGAGGTTCGGCTAGTCTATAGCGTGTACGCAAGGGTTCCAGTCTTTGTGACTGACCTTCGATGATGTACCCACTTCGGTGGGGGTGATGTACCCACTTCGGTGGGGGTGATGTACCCACTTCGGTGGGGGTGATGTACCCACTTCGGTGGGGGTGATGTACCCACTTCGGTGGGGGTGTAGTACCCATAATGTTGGGGGTGTAATGTATGATGGTTACCCGGGTTACGCATAACTCCGGGGTGTAGCATGGAGCCATGCATATGTATGAGGTGAGCAACCCGGTCGTTGCAAAAGACTCGAGTACGTGCTATCGTGATGTTGCCTTGGGGTGAGCAACCTTGTTGTTGCAAAAGACTCGGATAGCTTGCTATCGTGATGGGCAATGAGGTGAGCAACCCTAGGGGTGCAAAAGACTCGGATAGCGTACATTCATTGAGATGGCTATTGAGGTGAGCGACTTGGTGTTGCAACAGCCTCGGATGGAGTTCAATCCCTGTGATTGATTCGTATGGGATATTTGTCGCGTATCCCGGTGTTGTGTCAGTCTTCGGACATGAGTCGGGGGCTTGTGAGCAGGTCCCGGCACAGCATCAGCTTTCGAGCATGAGTCGGGGATATTGCATAAGACAAGATTCGAGTAAGGAAGGGTAATGAGTAAAGAGATGAATGAGAGAATGGATGTATGAAATGAACGTTAACGAATGATCCTAATAATGTATGAAACGAGATCCTTGTCATTCGACCTCAGTAATCATGGCTGTGTGCCATGAAGAGGGTAAAGTCTGACAGGATATAGAAAGAAGTGAAAGATAATGATGAATGATGAATGTAATTAACATAATGATGAAGATAATAATGATATTATCTGTATGTACGTATGATGTGTGAACGCATATGTAACGAATGTTTTTGTAAAGGAAGTAAAGAACGGTTTATGAAAGTAAAGTATGTTTTATTATAAAACTAGAACTCACTCAGCAATGCTGACTTTGATGTGTTTCCAGTTGGCAGGTATGTTGCTGAGGATGGCACGGGGCGGCTACTCAGCGTATTTTGGATGGCATCCTTATGTTTAATGCTTTTGTAATAAATGTGTCATGATATTGTTAAAAAGACGATCGTACTATTGTGCAAAAGTATTTCGATGGAATGAAATTATGTTTTTAATGTTTCCGCTGCAACTATTTATGAAAGGAAATATGTAAATATATGTTTTGAGTGCGATGAATGTCCAACTATAAGATGATAAATATATATAACGAGATGAACTTCTTCATCAAAATCCAGAATTCACTCCTACTTTGATGAAGTCGTCTTATTTGAACAAATACAATTCATAAAGATGATATTATCATCAAGGTAGGGAATTCACGCCTATCTTGATGATTGAATTTCATAATAGCAAGAAAACACTCGAAGATTGACATTTGTCACCAAAGTACGGGTTTCAATCCTATTTTGGTGAGATCATGTCATTTGTGAAATGCCATTCCAAAGAAAATAGTTGAAGTCAATCATCAAGATAAGGTAATCACCCCAATCCAGAGGATGAAATTTCATAAAACACACGATTGAAAACCATTTATCGAAACAGATAGAGAATCATCAAAGTAAGGGAATCACCCCTGTTTTGATGAGTTAGAATCATTTAGGAGATACGAATGTTCTTAGTTATAGGTTGACTTACAAACACTTGCATCTCTCACGGTGCAGACGGTACGGAGTTTGACTTAACGACGAAAGGAAAATAATATCAATTAGAAATTCGGAAAATTTCAAGTGTAACATCTCGTAATTTCGTTAATCAAAAGTTAACGTCGTTATATTCTTGTAAGGACCACTGTTGTCATTTTCAAACTTGTGAGTTTCTTA
Source organism: Flaveria ramosissima (assembly GCA_025215565.1). Classification (NCBI taxonomy): domain Eukaryota; kingdom Viridiplantae; phylum Streptophyta; class Magnoliopsida; order Asterales; family Asteraceae; genus Flaveria; species Flaveria ramosissima. Next base: position 14,153,857 of record CM046037.1, read on the forward strand.
TACTTGTTTCTTTATTTTATATATATATATATATATATATATATATATATATATATATATATATATATATATATATTAGGGAATATTGTAAACAATTAAATTGAATATGTTATTATTAATTGAAGAATAATAATAATAAAAACAATAATCATAGTAATAATAATAGTAATAACAATAATAATAATAATAATAATATTATTATTATTATTATTTAATAAAAAGAAAGAAAGTTATTAAACATAGAAATGTTTAAAACATAAAGATAATGAGTTTTAAGTTTTAGGGGTTAAAAATATAATTCATGAAACTTTGATTTAAAGGTTGTTCATAAACTAGTAAATACTAATATCACAGGGACCAAATGTGTAAATTCGGTTAACACCCAAACCCAACCCCGTCGGCCTCTTCCATCTCCGGCCGAGGCTCCGGCGAGCCTCACACGTACGAAACGTCGGATTTTAATACAATTAAACCACCTCTTAACCTTCGTACATCAGTTTCGAACTAATGAATCATTTGAATATGTGTTATGAATGGTTAATTGGCTGGACATGAAACCGAAACACCCGAGTAGATTCTTTGATTCGTTCAAACATAACTGACCAAATTAAAACCATATAACTGAAGTTAAACCTTTCGTTTGATGTTGAGAAGCTAACTGAACCTCCAATTTGATTCACGAACACATACACATAACAATCGGATTATCACCTTCATCTTCGACCTGCAACCTTGTCGTTATCCATGTCCGAAGCAACTTAAATCAAAATTTGTTGAGGGCTAATACTCATTACCATCAGTATAAGCTTCCCATGTGATCAATTGGATCAAGAACATCAACAAAACCTCGATCAGACGCTGCTCTTGGTCGCGAGTCGTATGCAATCTAAGACCATCAATTCGAATAAAATCATGTAAGTTACACATATCATTGTAATCGTTTTAACATGGGGAAACAAAGCCCTAACATCAATTTCATTATCATAATCATCTGATGTTCAATTGGATTCAATTCGTTTCTAGGGTTTATATCGATTTGGGGGATTTCTTAATTAATGGATGTATAAGATTAGTTTCGAAAACTAAACAGATTGGGGCTTTAGCCCAACTGGTAAAGACTCCCGACTCTAGGCAGGAGGTCCCGGGTTCGAACCGGGCCTCCGCCAACCTTTTTATTTAATTATTTTCTTACATTTCTTTTATTCTAAAAACTATTATTATACTAATTAATCTAAGTAAAAATATATTTTGTTAACTAAAAGATTTCTGAAAATATTAAACTAAATTCTTAAAAGGTTTTAAAAACTTATGTTTTATTTTTAAATCTAATTACTTTGTAAAAGGTAACAAAAATTTAATAAAAATATATTATTAGTTATTTTATGTAATTTAAATGTTATAAAACTATATTGGTTCAAATGTAGATTATTTTAAATATTATGTTTTAAATAAATAATTATTAAAATAGTTATTTTAATAGTTATTTAAATAGTTAATTATTCATCTATTATTTAATTATGTTATATTATAATTAGTTAGCAAATTCATTTCTTAAACTCTTATTTAAATTCATGAATTTATAAAATAATATCATTTTCTATTTAAGGCTTTGATATTATAAGACAATTATAAAAATCAATTAAAAGTATAAAAACTTTATAAAATGATTTTGAATAACTCTAAACTACTTTTTGCAAGTCATTTAAATAATTAGTTACTTAATTAATTATTTCGATAAAGTTTTAAACGATTAATCTCTAGGTTATTATTTCTTTTCGCAATGCTATACTTAATTAATTCTTGTTAATATTTAAGTAATGCTTATTGTAAAATTTTGTAATGATTATTATTGTTTCAATTATAATCATTCATGAAAATAAAAAATAATTAGCTATATTATTTTATTTACCCTAATTATTAAAACCCCAAATTCAAGTTGAAACCCTAGTTCACACTTATTTATTAATTTTACCTTTAAACTTAACCTTGGAATATATATATACGTTAGGTATCTTGTATAAAGGAATCGTTGGAGCATCGTAATTTCTTATTATCATCTTATTATATCATGTGAGTATTTCCATACCCCTTTTGCTTATTTTCACACTTTGGGTGAAGCATGTTAACTTATACTATTGCACTTGTAAACTTATTTGAGACTTGTAAACCTATGGCAATTCATCTTGTAAAGTTGTGGTTAGTTGAACTTTTGTGGTTACCATGTTATGGCGTTATATGTACAATCATTAACTATTGCTAGCCCAGCGAAGTCATAGATCTATGGGTAAGACAAACCTGCTTGGTTGATCCACGTACACTTATCTGATCGTATATACTTTTAACGTTTGAGACTTGTAAAACTTTGTCGAGGTTTGATTGTTGCATTGTTCATAACATCCCTAATCACTTTATTCACTAACTTATGACTTGAATTGCCATCTTTTATATACTTATGTATTGAAAACTATGGAATGCTCACCAACATGTTTATGTTGACCCTTTTCTTTTAACGTGTTTCAGGTATACCCCAAGTTTGTGTTCTACTCTTTGAAGCTTGCACATCTAGGAATGGACCTAGATAAATAAATAAAATATGAATGACTTGTTACATTCTATGTTATGCTTATATTTTCCTTGAGACTTATGTTTGTAATGTGACAATTAAAACTTATGTTTAAATTATATTTGGATTATTAATAGCGTTATGTGGCTGTGAACGATCTTAACTCTCACTCCTCGACGTTTCCGCCGTCAAGGTTGGGGTGTGACAAATTGGTATCAGAGCCCATAACTTAGGGATTTAGGTTATTAGAAATGGTGACCTAGACTATAGTTGCATGAACCTCATAGAAAGATTCTTATACCTTTGTGCTTATATGTTGTTTGCATGCTACATAATGCTATGCCTTTTGTGCATCTTGATGCCTTAGCATAGGATTGCCTTATGTATGCTTAAACTTGGTTACTTGTCTCCCTAAACTTAACTTTGACTCTTTGACCCTCCCCGACAAATGAACTTCATAAACTTATTTTCAACGACATGTGGAATCTACACTTATCATCTGGGTTCAATTCCTTAGACTCTATGTCTAATCTATGAAAATCTCATCAAGGTTTTGATCTCATAAACCAAAGAAATTTGTATGACACATAGACACCTGTATTCTGGATTTCCTGGCAAAAGGCCTTCGGGCTAAGGCAAGCATATCGTATAAATCTCATTGTGAGACCAGTTATGCTTACCTGGGGATTTCTGGGATGAGTGATAAACTATGGTCAACATACACAAGTCTCTATGGCAAATGGGTCAATTTACCTTGACGTGTCAACGATTCCAAATGGTAATGCGTTACCAAATGGAACCATCCTCTTTGTGTCTTAAAAAGTCTTTGATTCATTGAACTGGTATCTCTTCATTCTTATCATACATAATGTTCCTATTAATATTGAACCTACCCAACATTTCAACTCGTACGTTTAAACACCGTTATACGTTGAGCGTTTCATGTAACTATTTCTATATCTTGACCAACATGGATCTTAATATACCCAAAGATATTGGGAATCTAAACCGAATGGTCATCAAAAACTTTAAACCGTTACTTATGGTTCTCAAGTCTTCTTAAGGATGTGTCCATAACTAAGAACATGCAATGCTATAGGTGGAATTCTTACATCTCGGGATACTTTGTCTAGGCAAAGTGTAAATGGTGATTTGACTCGATCATTGAATCCATTTACTTGACTCGAAACCCTTGAGATGAGTGATCACTTATAAGTACGCGCGTCTTCAATAAGGCTATGGTTGACCTCGTATCTTGAGAAGTTCATGTATTCCTTTCGATTGTGAATCGAATGTCCACATCTCATTGTGGGGTTGAATAATTCTTTGCCCTTGATTTCGTCTTCCCGATTGAAACCATCCAAGATTTGAACACCACAACAAATTCTGTTATCTCGAACTTTGATCTTAAGCTTGTAAGCATGATTTTTTTTCCTTTTGTTACAATGATGTAACTTGAAATTTTCCGAATGTCTAATTGATATTATTTTCCTTTCGGCGTTAAGTCAAACTCCGTACCGTCTGCACCGTGAGAAATGCAAGTGTTTGCAAGTCAACCTATGACTAAGAACACCTGTATCTCCTAAATGATTCTAATTCATCAAAACAAGGGTGATTCCCTTACTTTGATGATTCTCTATTCGTTTCGATAAATGGTTTCCAATCGCGTGTTTTATGAAATTTAATCCTCTGGATTGGGGTGATTACCTTATCTTGGGATGTGACTTCAATTATTTTCTTTGGAATGGCATTTCACAAATGACACGATCTCACCAAAATAGGATTGAAACCCGTACTTTGGTGACAAATGTCAATCTTCGATTGTTTTCTTGCTATTATCATCAAGATAGGCGTGAATTCCATACCTTGATGATAATATCATCTTTATGAATTGTATTTGTTCAAATGAGTCGACTTCATCAAAGTAGGAGTGAATTCTAGATTTTAATGAAGAAGTTCATCTTGTTATATTTTGTTTTGTAAAACTTCACCGTTAAGATAGGAGTGATTTCCCTTACCTTAATGGTGAGTTACCTCGTCTTATTTCTGTGGATCCTCAACAAGGAGTTGGGATCGAACTTTTTAATTGGTAAGTTAGCGGTCATACCTTGGGAATACACCATCAAGTTAGGAGTGAAAACCACACCTTGATGACTATTCTCATTTCTTGATCTCCAACTTACCAAGGTTTTAATCAAGTGACAAGAAACATGTAGTAACTTGAAGGGTGAACCAATGTTAGTGTTTGGACCTATCAAGCCAAAGCATGATTTCTGAACTTGAAAAGAGACCCGATCACTCTAGGTTGATTTTGATTCCGAGCTTGGAGCATTTGAATTCTTAAATCGATTTCTTTTCCTTTATCTTCATGTTTTAACTCGATCTAGCTACATCGAACCATTTATTCCTTACTTATCAACTTTTATTTTGAGTTGTCATCAACACATGATTGTGTGATGGTAGCCTTCTTAAACAATCTTTCTACTAAATAAAGACGTTATCAACTTGTGATTATGTCTTTCTAGTCATACGAATGTTCTCGACTGTACTTATGGGTTTGATGAATTACGTATGCAAACTATATTTGGAAATTTGTTACCTTGCAAAACATGGTTACAAATGCATGTCTTATTGTTTGCGTTACTTCTTGAATCGCTTTTGAATCCTTAACCTTGGAAATCTTTAAAACTTTATCTTGAATTCGATCTACGAGACTCGTTATTGCGACGCGGATATGGAGAATCATAAATTTTCGTAATTTGTACTCATGGGTTTGGCATGAAAGAAAAGACATAACTTGGTATATGTCCAAGTGTCTCACCTTCATATATGACAACACCTAGCCTTCGTGTTCCTGTGAATCTCCTGTTTTATTTCTCATCACCGAATGTCTCTTATTTTGGATGTCATACTGAAAATTGGTGCATTATAGAGCAATTGACTAATCTCATATTGACTCATGTGAGATAATGAGTCAATAAATTGACTTGTATCTAACTCAAGAATTCGTATACCGTGGTATGGCGTTAAAACATCGATCGTTATTTTGGATGACCGGTTCATTTTCTGCTTTTAATAATGTTCCCAACCATCGTCGTGAACTTATTTCAAAATCTTCGCATATCGTATTATTCTTAGACCGATGATTGGTCAAAAGAGAGATACATATTCACAAGATATGCGTTAAGACCGTTTCATATAGTGACGTTTGGGATTCTTAAATCCTGACGGTTAACCTTTCTTATCAATGTTGGTCCTTTATTGATTTCTAGATATCAATTTACTACGAAATTACATTCTAGAAGTTGTGACTTATGAATCTAAGGTACCATGGTAGCTCGATATCGTTTTTCAACAGTTTATCTCAAAACGTCTCGCGTTTATCATGTTAAGAATCTTGTAAGATTCCATAAAGGGAAGCGTTCCATCTGTAATCAAACGTCAAACACTGTTCGTTGAACACTTACCTTTCATTATAACTCCTTTTGTTCATTTAAGTTCATTCTTAATTTCGGGACGAAATTCTTTTAAGTTGGGGAGACTGTAATATCTCGTAATTTCGTTAATCAAAAGTTAACGTCGTTATATTCTTGTAAGGACCACTGTTGTCATTTTCAAACTTGTGAGTTTCTTATACTTGTTTCTTTATTATATATATATATATATATATATATATATATATATATATATATATATATATATATATATATATATTTTAGGGAATATTGTAAACAATTAAATTGAATATGTTATTATTAATTGAAGAATAATAATAATAAAAACAATAATCATAGTAATAATAATAGTAATAACAATAATAATAATAATAATAATAATAATAATATTATTATTATTATTATTATTATTATTATTATTATTTAATAAAAAGAAAGAAAGTTATTAAACATAGAAATGTTTAAAACATAAAGATAATGAGTTTTAAGTTTTAGGGGTTAAAAATATAATTCATGAAACTTTGATTTAAAGGTTGTTCATAAAATAGTAAATACTAATATCACAGGGACCAAATGTGTAAATTCAGTTAACACCCAAATTCAACCCCGTCGGCCTCTTCCATCTCCGGCCGAGGCTCCGGCGAGCCTCACACTTACGAAACGTCGGATTTTAATACAATTTAACAACCTCTTAACCTTCGTACATCAGTTTCGAACTAATGAATCATTTGAATGTGTGTTATGAATGGTTAATTGGCTGGACATGAAACCGAAACACCCGAGTAGATTCTTTGATTCGTTCAAACATAACTGACCAAATTAAAACCATATAACTGAAGTTAAACCTTTCGTTTGATGTTGAGAAGCTAACTGAACCTCCAATTTGATTCACGAACACATACACATAACAATCGGATTATCACCTTCATCTTCGACCTGCAACCTTGTCGTTATCCATGTCCGAAGAAACTTAAATCAAAATTTGTTGAGGGCTAATACTCATTACCATCAGTATAAGCTTCCCATGTGATCAATTGGATCAAGAACATCAACAAAACCTCGATCAGACGCTGCTCTTGGTCGCGAGTCGTCTGCAATCTAAGACCATCAATTCGAATAAAATTATGTAAGTTACACATATCATTGTAATCGTTTTAACATGGGGAAACAAAGCCCTAACATCAATTTCATTATCATAATCATCTGATGTTCAATTGGATTCAATTCGTTTCTAGGGTTTATATCGATTTGGGGGATTTCTTAATTAATGGATGTATAAGATTAGTTTCGAAAACTAAACAGATTGGGGCTTTAGCCCAACTGGTAAAGACTCCCGACTCTAGGCAGGAGGTCCCGGGTTCGAACTGGGCCTCCGCCAACCTTTTTATTTAATTATTTTCTTACATTTCTTTTATTCTAAAAACTATTATTATACTAATTAATCTAAGAAAAAATATATTTTGTTAACTAAAAGATTTCTGAAAATATTAAACTAAATTCTTAAAAGGTTTTAAAAACTTATGTTTTATTTTTAAATTTAACTACTTTGTAAAAGGTAACAAAAATTTAATAAAAATATATTATTAGTTATTTTATGTAATTTAAATGTTATAAAACTATATTGGTTCAAATGTAGATTATTTTAAATATTATATTTTAAATAAATAATTATTGAAATAGTTATTTTAATAGTTATTTAAATAGTTAATTATTCATCTATTATTTAATTATGTTATATTATAATTAGTTAGCAAATTCATTTCTTAAACTCTTATTTAAATTCATGAATTTATAAAATAATATCATTTTCTATTTAAGGCTTTGATATTATAAGACAATTATAAAAATCAATTAAAAGTATAAACTTTATAAAATGATTTTGAATAACTCTAAACTACTTTTTGCAAGTCATTTAAATAATTAGTTACTCAATTAATTATTTCGATAAAGTTTTAAACGATTAATCTCTAGGTTATTATTTCTTTTCGCAATGCTATACTTAATTAATTCTTGTTAATATTTAAGTAATGCTTATTGTAAAATTTCGCTAATGATTATTATTGTTTCAATTATAATCATTCATGAAAATAAAATATAATTAGCTATATTATTTTATTTACCCTAATTATTAAAACCCCAAATTCAAGTTGAAACCCTAGTTCACACTTATTTATTAATTTTACCTTTAAACTTAACCTTGGAATATATATATACGTTAGGTATCTTGTATAAAGGAATCGTTGGAGCATCGTAATTTCTTATTATCATCTTATTATATCATGTGAGTATTTCCATACCCCTTTTTGCTTATTTTCACACTTTGGGGTGAAGCATGTTAACTTATACTATTGCACTTGTAAACTTATTTGAGACTTGTAAACCTATGGCAATTCATCTTGTAAAGTTGTGGTTAGTTGAACTTTTGTGGTTACCATGTTATGGCGTTATATGTACAATCATTAACTATTGCTAGCCCAGCGAAGTCATAGATCTATGGGTAAGACAAACCTGCTTGGTTGATCCACGTACACTTATCTGATCGTATATACTTTTAACGTTTGAGACTTGTAAAACTTTGTCGAGGTTTGATTGTTGCATTGTTCATAACATCCCTAATCACTTTATTCACTAACTTATGACTTGAATTGCCATCTTTTATATACTTATGTATTGAAAACTATGGAATGCTCACCAATATTTTTATGTTGACCCTTTTATTTTTAACATGTTTCAGGTATACCCCAAGTTTGTGTTCTACTCTTTGAAGCTTGCACATCTAGGAATGGACCTAGATAAATAAACAAAATATGAATGACTTGTTACATTCTATGTTATGCTCATATTTTCCTTGAGCTTATGTTTGTAATGTGACAATTAAAACTTATGTTTAAATTATATTTGGATTATTAATAGCGTTATGTGGCTGTGAACGATCTTAACTCTCACTCCTCGACGTTTCCGCCGTCAAGGTTGGGGTGTGACATCAAGTTACATCATTGTAACAAAAGGAAAAATCATGCTTACAAGCTTAAGATCAAAGTTCGAGATAACAGAATTTGTTATGGTGTTCAAATCTTGGATGGTTTCAATCAGGAAGACGAAATCAAGGGCAGAAAATTATTCAACACCACCATGAGATGTGAACATTCGATTCACAATCGAAAGGAATACATGGACTTCTCAAGATATGAGGTGAACCATAGCCTTATTGAAGACACGCGTACTTATAAGTGATCACTCATCTCAAGGGTTTCGAGTCAAGTAAATGGATTCAATGATCAAGTCAATTCACCATTCACACTTTGCCTAGACAAAGTATCTCGAGATGTAGGAATTCCACCTATAGCATTGCATGTTCTTAGTTATGGGACACATCCTTAAGAAGACTTGAGAACCATAAGTAACAGTTTAAAGTTTTTGACGTCCATTCGATTTATATTCCCAATATCTTTGGGTATATTAAGATCCATGTTCACGTTGGTCAAGATATAGAAATAGTTATATGAAACGCTCAACGTGTAACGGTGTTTAAACGTAAGGGTTGAAATGTAGGATAGGTTCAATATTAACAGGAACATTATGTATGATAAGAATGAAGAGATGCCAGTTCAAGGAATCAAAGATTTTTAAGATACAAAGAGGATGGTTCCATTTGGTAACGCATTACCATTTGGAATCATTGACACGTCAAGGTAAATTGACCCATTTGCCATAGAGACTTGTGTATGTTGACCATAGTTTATCACTCATCCCAGAAATCCCCAGGTAAGCATAACTGGTCTCACAATGAGATTTATACGATATGTTTGCCTTAGCCCGAAGGCCTTTTGCCAGGAAATCCAGAATACAGGTGTCTATGTGTCACACAAATTTCTTTGGTTTATGAAATCAAAACCTTGATGAGATTTTCATAGATTACAGATAGAGTCTATGTGACATCCGGTAAATTTCCATTACCAAACTCCGTTAGTTTCGTTAAGTCTTGCATACACGTGTCGTGAGCACACACTAGTTGTCGTTTAACGTTGGTGACCTAATAATAATGAATAATGTAAAATTTTTGATAATCTAATTGATTATGTGATTATTGTATTATGTTTATGTGTTTGCATGTTTTTATATGTTAATTGAGAATTAATCACGTAACGTGGAAACGTGTGTATTAATTCGTATGTTTGTGTTTTATAAAGATAAAACATATAATTTGTTACCATGAGTTATATGTTTAGTATTGTAGTTAAAAATCATTTAAAAGTATTTAAAAGAGTGCCTTTTTAATAAAATGCAAAACACAAGGGTTTAAGTTGTCATTATGCAAAGTTAAACTAAACAAAACATCTCTAACCCTAGCCCCCACCCATGTTCGGCCGTGACTTGCTTCTATCCCCACACTCTCCCTTTGCAAAAATCAGCCAAGAACAAGCATCAAAACACCAATTTGATTCGATTACAAGGCATACAACACGTAGGAATCATCAATTGCAAGTTAATACACGTGTAAAGGTTAGACTTTTTCATGTTTTCGTTAGTTTTTGTTTAGGGCCGAACCCTAATTCGTGAATTGGCCTTCATGGGGTCGAAATTGATGTCAATTGATGATGTTTATATGTTAGTTAGGTTGAATACATGTTAGTTAACGTGGATTATGTATGAATTACATGTTTTTAGAAGTTTAATCATGGGTTTTGATTCTAGTCAAACCCTAATTCGAATTTTAGTATGATTTTGTGTGGATGATCATTGTTTGATGAATGTGTGATGATTAGTAAGTTGTATGAATGTTAGGAATCATGGATTTTGCAAGAAATTGATGATTTGGTGTTGATGTTCATAGCTTACTAAGAATAGTAACTTTATTTTGCATGTAATGATGATCTAGTGATGAATTGATGTTATGGATGTGTTCATGATGATGATTAGATACTAGATTGTTGTTATGAATGCTAGAAATCTTTGAATGCATGTTGTTGGTTCATAGCTTGCCAAGAGTAGAAACTTTTGTTTATGAAGATGGTTAGATTATGGTGTTTAGGTGATGTTAATCATGTCTAGATATTGTATGGAGCTTGAATTGGTATATTATTGATGAATTCATGTATGCTTTGGATGTGTGATAGATTTTGGGATGTTCTTTCCTAAAAGGGAAACTTTATTTGTGTAAAGTTTGAAGTATGATGATATGAACATGTTTTGGTGATAGGAGCATGCTAGTATGTTCAAGGATAAATTCTAGTGTGATAGAACGTGTTAAATTAGTTGTATGGCATGCTTGGATAATCATGGGTGATATTTGGATTTTGGTGATCATGTATGATGTTGGTGTTGATTAGTTGCTAGGATATCATGTTTGGGTTTGGTGAGTAATGATTATGGTGTATGTTGTATGCTATGGGCACGGCTATGATTTAAGTGTTATGTATGGATAATGTAGCATGTGTATGATACTATTTGAATGTTAATCATGTATGTTATATGTGCTCATTGGCTTTATTTGAATTATAACTCATAATGTCACCAACGGGTCAAACGGGTCAACTAGGTCAAACGTGTCTATTTTTCTGAAAGCTTGAGTCTTTGGTTTTGGTATGCTTAGGGTTTCACATGTCTTTCATTTACACGTACTTATGTACTCACATGATCTAGGTAACCTTTGAAGGTTGGCTATCCTCTCGTTTCTCAAATAAACCCTAAGTACTCTTTGCATACATCAGGTGAGTTCATGCCCCACTCTTTACTTAATCTCTTTTGGGGGAGATAGCATACTGGTATTTTACGAACGCTTTTAATATTTAAGTTGTGTATAATATTAATATAGTGTGTTTACCATGAGAAAAGTCCTCACACTTTCGAATTGTTAATATGCAATAGCGGGGAAACTTGGGTAGTACTACTGGGTCTGACGAGCCCCACCTGTGTGACTCGAGGTCAACCGGGTGCAATTTGTCCTATTGAACATTGTCACGACATGGTAAGTCGTGACAGGAGGCAACAACTATCACAGTCAGCTTCAATTGCGAAATCACTATGTATTAATATTTGCTGTTAATAGACTAGCTATCTATTACAATACACTGCTTATATATATCACAACTATTTATATGTTTATTAAACTCAAACTCTTGAACTCACCAACCTATGTGTTGACATTTTAGTATGCTTATCTCAGGTCATTAGCTGCTTGCCTCTAGGAGCACTCCACGGTTCACTTGCATACTAAGACTCGGTTTTCAAGACATTAGCATTTTAATGATTATGGTTTACTCTTTTGGGTTGGCACATGTTTTGCCATAGTTATACTTTTATTTATTTGAGTTGTTTTCAAAACGCTTCCGCACTGTTTCAAACTAAATCTTTGGTTGTTTTATTTTACTTGTGGCATATAGAGTCGTTCTATGTAACTACTGACTGTGATCCTGGTTTGTTCACACGCCTCGCGGTAAAACCCCGCACGTGGATTTTGAGGGTGTGACAGATTGGTATCAGAGCCATTGGTTATAGGGAACTAGGTTGCATACACACTAGACTATAACCGCACACAGTTAGTTAGTTACCTGTACTTTATTTTCATCTACTGTATACTCATTGGCATGCACGTCACACTATCTGCAGCATGGCATCGTCATCAAGAGCTTCTGGTAAACGACCTGCATCACCTGCACGATCCGAGTCCCCACCTCCCACACCTGTACCTGATGATGGACTCGACTGGCCTCGTTTAGATTATCCTCGAGGGGAGTTTGACTGGGATCAACCTTTCGCGTTGATGAAGCGTGACCCCCCAAGGGACTGGAGTTTTTATCCTAGGTTTGTCAATCACCTCATGTATAGGGAACGCGTGCCCGAGCCGAGACCCAGAACGAGAGGTAACTCTGATCAAGCAGTGCCTTCACTTCCCCGGACGGTGCAGTCCAACGAGCAGTTGATTGCTGCATTGGTGGCAGCACTAGATACAGAACAGCATCGAGTCAGGCGACTCATTAGCGACGTTTGTACACTACAGACCGAGGTGTACAACCTAAGGCATAAGGTGGATGAACTTGAGGGGCGCCATGGAAAGACCCTAGACGGGTGTTACCAAATGGAAGATGGGATCGTAGCACTCAGTGGACGCGTGGCTGCTCGCGAGCAGAGGGATGCTGTGGTTGATGATAGGATTGCTACTTTGGAGGCACAGCTAGCAGCACTCCAGATTGCTATAGCTCCTGCTCCTGCAGTCGAACCTGAGGAGGAGGAACCTGAGGAGGAGGAACCTGAGGAGGAGGAACCTGAGGAGGAGGAACCCGAGGAGGAGGAGGATGAGAGTGATGGATCTGATATTGTCGATTGATTTTCTTACATGACTTAGACTACGTAGTGTTTTCTTTGAAACCTATGTGGGAAGGGTTGTTTCCCCACTCGAACGACAAACTTAAATTTTGACATTGATGAATACATTGTGACTCATTTGCAATTTATTTACTTTGGTTATTATTTTTGTTATGAATGTTGTGGTTGTGATGATTTATTATTCCTTTATTGTTTACTGTACTTCAATGAGATAAATGTGTTTGATGTTACTCATTATTGTATTTGTGGATGTAAAGTGAACAATGGACGCACGTGGACGTGGTCGTGGACGTGGCCGTGGGCGCGGTCGTGGACGTGGCGCCGGAGACCATGGCGCTGGAGATCATGGCGCTGGTGCCGTTAATATGACCCCTGCTGAGTTAGCTGCCCTGATTCAGGCGGCGGTGGCTGCTGCCCAAGCGGGACAGCCAGCAGGTAAACAATGATTGAAAGTTAAACCGAATATTCTATAACCGTATAGGTTGTCTGATCAATAATTGTTGTGTTAAAGCAGGACCACCGGCATGTACTTATAAGTCCTTCATGGACTGTAAGCCCCATACCTACAGCGGTACTGAAGGTGCTGTGGGACTAGTACGCTGGTTCGAGAAGACGGAGTCCGTATTCTCCAAGTGCAACTGTCCACCTGCTGATCAGGTGAAATATGCCACGGGACCCTGGAAGGTGCCGCCTTATCCTGGTGGAATGCACAAGTCCAGATGTTGGGACAAGCACTGGCTAATGGACTGCCGTGGGCTGAGTTCAAAACCATGATGACCGAGGAGTACTGTCCTCGCAATGAGGTGCAGAAGTTGGAGATAGAGTTCTGGCAACTGAAAATGCAGGGCTCAGAAATCGAGGCTTACACCACTAGAACTCACGAGCTAGCAACACTATGCCCGGGAATGGTAAATGAGATGCATAAAAGGATCGAGCATTACATACGGGGACTTGTACCCGAAATTCAGAGTATGGTAACTGCTTCTAATCCAACCACCATACAGCAAGCCATTCAGTTAGCCCATAAGCTAACTGACCAAGCCGTGGAACAAGGACGTCTACCCAAGCGGGGCGCCGTGGCAAGCGTGCCCGATAACAAAAGAAAGTGGGATAGTACTAGCAACACCAAAGCATCATCATCTTCTGGCGGTCAACCTCAACCTCAGCAGCAACAACAACCGGTCCAACAACAACGGAGGTTCGACAACAATCGTAACTTCCACCAAACGACTGCAACTAATCAAGGACCCAGTGGTTATGGTGGTAGACACCCGAAGTGCAACCGGTGCAACTATCATCATGTGGGACGATGTGATAGCTTCAAATGCCAGCGTTGTGGTAAAATTGGACACGCCGCGAAGGATTGCCGTGGTGAGCTGGTTAGGAGGACACAACAACCTCAGGAAACTCCTAAGGGTTGTTTTGAATGTGGAAAAGAGGGGCACTACAAGCGAAATTGCCCACAACTAAGGAGAAATGGAAATGGCAACAATGGAAATGGACACAACAACAACAACAATAACAACAACAACAATGGTAACAACAACGGTGGAAATGGCAATGGTAATGGCGGTAATAAGGATGGAGCAAAAGGGAGAGCCTTCGTCATTGGCTCAGGTGAGGCTCTAAATGATCCTACAACTGTTACTGGTAGATTCTCTGTTAATGGTTGCTTTGCTACGGTACTATTCGATACTGGAGCTGATAGGAGTTTCGTGTCCTTAAAATTCTGTAGTCTTTTAAGTGATATACCCTCCGCCCTAGAATCTAAATACACCGTAGAGTTGGCTGACGGTAAACAGATTCACGTAACGCATATCCTTAAAGACTGTAAGATAGAGCTTGCTGGTCATACTTTCGCTATAGATCTTATGCCTGTTACGCTGGGGAGTTTTGATGTTGTGATAGGCATGGATTGGCTTTCTAGCAAGCAAGCAGAAGTTATATGTCATGAGAAGATCATACGAATTCCTGTTGATGACAAAATTCTGACAGTCCGAGGTGATAGAAGTGGTGCTGTGATAGGCATCATCTCGTTCATGAAAGCCCAAAAGTTACTACGAAAGGGTCGTGTGGCTATTCTAGCACTTGTAACTGATAAGCAAGCGAAGGAAAGGAGAATGGAGGATATTCCCATAGTGCGCGACTTTCCAGAGGTGTTTCCAGAGGATCTTCCTGGATTACCACCTCATCGTCAAGTGGAATTCCAAATTGAGCTAACTCCCGGCGCAGCCCCGATTGCTAGAGCACCTTATCGATTAGCACCGAACGAACTACAGGAGTTGTCGTCACAACTCCAGGAGCTATTAGATAAGGGCTTTATTCGCCCTAGTACATCACCCTGGGGAGCCCCTGTCCTGTTTGTTAAGAAGAAGGATGGCACGTTTCGGATGTGTATTGACTATAGGGAGCTAAATAAAGTAACAGTCAAGAACCGATACCCTCTACCCCGTATCGATGACTTGTTTGACCAACTCCAGGGATCAAGTTACTATTCGAAGATTGACTTGAGATCTGGCTATCATCAACTCAGAGTCCGCGAAGAAGACATTTCCAAAACCGCGTTTCGTACCCGCTACGGTCATTATGAGTTCTTGGTCATGCCTTTTGGGTTGACAAATGCACCTGCTGTGTTCATGGACCTCATGAACCGTGTGTGCAAACCCTACCTCGATCAGTTTGTCATTGTGTTTATCGATGATATACTGATATATTCCAGGACCAAGGAAGACCATGAGGAGCATTTGCGAATGATCTTAGAGCTACTGAAAAGGGAACAGCTGTACGCCAAATTCTCTAAGTGTGACTTTTGGATACGAGAAGTACAATTTCTAGGTCATATTGTTAATGAGAAAGGGATACATGTTGATCCTGCCAAAATTGAGGCGATCAAGAATTGGACCACACCTAAAACGCCGAGTGAAATAAGACAATTCTTGGGATTAGCAGGTTACTATCGACGATTCATAGAGGGATTCTCTAAGATCGCACAACCTCTCACAGCTTTGACTCACAAAGGGACTACATACAAATGGGGTGAAAGCCAAGAATCGGCTTTTCAATCGTTAAAGCAGAAACTATGTACCGCGCCGATACTAGCACTGCCAGAGGGGACGGATGACTTCGTGGTGTATTGTGATGCATCCATTCAAGGCTTGGGTTGTGTCTTAATGCAGCGAGACAAGGTGATAGCCTACGCCTCGAGACAATTAAAAGTTCATGAGAAGAACTATACTACTCATGACTTAGAGTTGGGTGCAGTAGTCTTTGCCTTAAAGATTTGGAGACATTACTTGTACGGTACCAAGTGCACTATCTACACCGATCACAAGAGTCTTCAACATATCTTTGAGCAAAAGGAATTGAATATGAGGCAACGACGTTGGGTGGAACTGCTAAACGACTATGATTGCGCTATTAAATACCATCCGGGAAAGGCGAATGTGGTTGCTGATGCCTTAAGCCGGAAGGAAACAGCTAAACCCAGACGGGTGCGAGCTTTACAGCTTACTATCAGTACGCAACTGCCTGAACAAGTTAAGGAGGCACAGATAGAAGCTTTAAAAGCAGAAAATATTGGTTCTGAGTCGTTGAGAGGAATGGATAAACAGCTGGTGATGAAGGAGGATGGAATTCGGTATTTCATGGATAGACTTTGGGTGCCTGCCTATGGAAATCTGAGAGACCTGGTTATGAGTGAGGCACACAAATCTAAGTATTCTATACATCCTGGATCCGATAAAATGTATCATGATCTGAAGGCGCACTATTGGTGGCCTAATATGAAAGCGGATGTGGCTACATATGTGAGCAAGTGCTTGACCTGCTCGAAGGTAAAGGTGGAATATCAAAAACCATCCGGACTATTGCAGCAACCCGAGATACCGATGTGGAAATGGGAACAAATCTCCATGGATTTTATTACCAAGCTGCCCAGGACTAGTACTGGTTGTGATACGATATGGGTTATTGTGGATCGATTGACAAAATCTGCTCATTTTCTTGCAATAAAGGAAACTGACAAGATGGAGAAGTTAACCCGCCTGTACCTCAAGGAGATCGTTTCCAGACACGGTGTACCGATCTCAATTATCTCTGATCGTGACGCTCGTTTCACGTCACACTTCTGGCAATCATTGCAGAAATCTTTGGGTACACGATTAGATATGAGTACTGCTTATCACCCGCAAACGGATGGCCAGAGTGAGCGTACCATACAGACGTTGGAAGATATGCTACGTGCTTGTGTAATTGATTTCGGGAATAACTGGGAAATTCACCTGCCATTGGTGGAATTTTCTTATAACAACAGTTATCATACTAGCATACAAGCAGCACCTTTCGAGGCTTTGTATGGGAGAAAATGTAGATCACCTGTTTGTTGGGCAGAAATTGGGATAGTCAACTGACTGGTCCCGAGTTATTCATGAAACAACTGAGAAGATCGTACAGATACGGAACCGTATGGCAGCAGCACGCGACAAGCAAAGAGTTATGCTGATAAGAGACGGAAACCTTTAGAGTTTCAGGTTGGTGACAAGGTTTTGTTGAAAGTTTCACCATGGAAAGGCGTAGTTCGGTTTGGCAAGCGAGGGAAGCTAAACCCGAGGTACGTTGGACCATTTGAAATAGTGGAAAGAATAGGTCCAGTGGCCTATCGTCTAGCCCTACCTGATTCGCTAAGTGGAATCCATGATGTATTTCACGTATCAAACTTAAAGAAATGCATAACTGATGAAACGATGGTCGTACCACTAGAAGAGGTTCAAGTGGATGAGCAACTACGTTTTATTGAAGAACCAGTTGAGGTGATGGACCGTGAGGTGAAAACACTTAAGCAAAGCAAGATACCTATTGTCAAAATCCGTTGGAATTCGCGACGTGGACCGGAATTCACATGGGAACGGGAAGATCAAATGAAGCTTAAGTACCCTCATCTATTCGAGAAGACGATGTCTGCAGACGAAGGTATTGATTTAAATTTCGGGACGAAATTTCTTTCAACATGGGGATGATGTGACAACTCATCCAAAACTCACTCGATTTCGATTTCTGTGTGCCAATGCAGTAGACCAGTGATGGAACACTCTCACCATGTAACGCAATTTTCGGGACGAAAATTCTTTCAACATGGGGATAATGTGACATCCGGTAAATTTCCGTTACCAAACTCCGTTAGTTTCGTTAAGTCTTGCATACACGTGTCGTGAGCACACACTAGTTGTCGTTTAACGTTGGTGACCTAATAATAATGAATAATGTCAAATTATTGATAATCAAATTGATTATGTGATTATTGTATTATGTTTATGTGTTTGCATGTTTTTATATGTTAATTGAGAATTAATCGCGTAACGTGGAAACGTGTGTATTAATTCGTATGTTTGTGTTTTATAAAGATAAAACATATAATTTGTTACCATGAGTTATATGTTTAGTATTGTAGTTA
This sequence comes from Flaveria ramosissima, assembly GCA_025215565.1. Taxonomy (NCBI): domain Eukaryota; kingdom Viridiplantae; phylum Streptophyta; class Magnoliopsida; order Asterales; family Asteraceae; genus Flaveria; species Flaveria ramosissima. Next base: position 14,172,650 of record CM046037.1, read on the forward strand.
AAAATCATTTAAAAGTATTTAAAAGAGTGCCTTTTTAATAAAATGCAAAACACAAGGGTTTAAGTTGTCATTATGCAAAGTTAAACTAAACAAAACATCTCTAACCCTAGCCCCCACCCATGTTCGGCCGTGACTTGCTTCTCCCACCTCTCCCTTTGCGAAAATCAGCCAAGAACAAGCATCAAAACACCAATTTGATTCGATTACAAGGCATACAACACGTAGGAATCATCAATTGCAAGTTAATACACGTGTAAAGGTTAGATTTTTCATGTTTTGTGAGTTTTTGTTTAGGGCCGAACCCTAATTCGTGAATTGGCCTTCATGGGGTCGAAATTGATGTCAATTGATGATGTTTATATGTTAGTTAGGTTGAATACATGTTAGTTAACGTGGATTATGTATGAATTACATGTTTTTAGTGGTTTAATCATGGGTTTTGATTCTAGTCAAACCCTAATTCGAATTTTAGTATGATTTTGTATGGATGATCATTGTTTGATGAATGTGTGATGATTAGTAAGTTGTATGAATGTTAGGAATCATGGATTTGCAAGAAATTGATGATTTGGTGTTGATGTTCATAGCTTACTAAGAATAGTAACTTTATTTTGCATGTAATGATGATCTAGTGATGAATTGATGTTATGGATGTGTTCATGATGATGATTAGATACTAGATTGTTGTTATGAATGCTAGAAATCTTTGAATGCATGTTGTTGGTTCATAGCTTGCCAAAAGTAGAAACTTTTGTTTATGAAGATGGTTAGATTATGGTGTTTAGGTGATGTTAATCATGTCTAGATATTGTATGGAGCTTGATTGGTATATTATTGTTGAATTCATGTATGCTTTGGATGTGTTGATAGATTTTGGGATGTTCTTTCCCAAAAGGGAAACTTTATTTGTGTAAAGTTTGAAGTATGATGATATGAACATGTTTGGATGATAGGAGCATGTTAGTATGTTCAAGGATAAATTCTAGTGTGATAGAACGTGTTAATTAGTTGTATGGCATGCTTGGATAATCATGGGTGATATTTGGATTTTGGTGATCATGTATGATGTTGGTGTTGATTAGTTGCTAGGATATCATGTTTGGGTTTGGTGAGTAATGATTATGGTGTATGTTGTATGCTATGGGCATGGCTATGATTTAAGTGTTATGTATGGATAATGTAGCATGTGTATGATACTATTTGAATGTTAATCATGTATGTTATATGTGCTCATTGGCTTTATTTGAATTATAACTCATAATGTCACCAACGGGTCAAACGGGTCAACTAGGTCAAACGTGTCTATTTTTCTGAAAGCTTGAGTCTTTGGTTTTGGTATGCTTAGGGTTTCACATGTCTTTCATTTACACGTACTTATGTACTCACATGATCTAGGTAACCTTTGAAGGTTGGCTATCCTCTCGTTTCTCAAATAAACCCTAAGTACTCTTTGCATACATCAGGTGAGTTCATGCCCCACTCTTTACTTAATCTCTTTTGGGGGAGATAGCATACTGGTATTTTACGAACGCTTTTAATATTTAAGTTGTGTATAATATTAATATAGTGCTGTTTACCATGGGAAAAGTCCTCACACTTTCGAATTGTTAATATTTAATAGCGGGGAAACTTGGGTAGTACTACTGGGTCTGACGAGCCCCACCTGTGTGACTCGAGGTCAACCGGGTGCAATTTGTCCTATTGAACATTGTCACGACATGGTAAGTCGTGACAGGAGGCAACAACTATCACAGTCAGCTTCAATTGCGAAATCACTATGTATTAATATTTGCTGTTAATAGACTAGCTATCTATTACAATACACTGCTTATATATATCACAACTGTTTATATGTTTATTGAACTCAAACTCTTGAACTCACCAACCTATGTGTTGACATTTTAGTATGCTTTTCTCAGGTCATTAGCTGCTTGCCTCTAGGAGCACTCCACGGTTCACTTGCATACTAAGACTCGGTTTTCAAGACATTAGCATTTTAATGATTATGGTTTACTCTTTTGGGTTGGCACATGTTTTGCCATATTTATACTTTTATTTATTTGAGTTGTTTTCAAAACGCTTCCGCACTGTTTCAAACTAAATCTTTGGTTGTTTTATTTTACTTGTGGCATATAGAGTCGTTCTATGTAACTACTGACTGTGATCCTGGTTTGTTCACACGCCTCGCGGTAAAACCCCGCACGTGGATTTTGAGGGTGTGACAGATTGGTATCAGAGCCATTGGTTATAGGGAACTAGGTTGCATACACACTAGACTATAACCGCACACAGTTAGTTAGTTACCTGTACTTTATTTTCATCTACTGTATACTCATTGGCATACACGTCACACTATCTGCAGCATGGCATCGTCATCAAGAGCTTCTGGTAAACGACCTGCATCACCTGCACGATCCGAGTCCCCACCTCCCGCACCTGTACCTGATGATGGACTCGACTGGCCTCGTTTAGATTATCCTCGAGGGGAGTTTGACTGGGATCAACCTTTCGCGTTGATGAAGCGTGACCCCCCAAGGGACTGGAGTTTTTATCCTAGGTTTGTCAATCACCTCATGTATAGGGAACGCGTGCCCGAGCCGAGACCCAGAACGAGAGGTAACTCTGATCAAGCAGTGCCTTCACTTCCCCGGACGGTGCAGTCCAACGAGCAGTTGATTGCTGCATTGGTGGCAGCACTAGATACAGAACAGCATCGAGTCAGGCGACTCATTAGCGACGTTTGTACACTACAGACCGAGGTGTACAACCTAAGGCATAAGGTGGATGAACTTGAGGGGCGCCATGGAAAGACCCTAGACGGGTGTTACCAAATGGAAGATGGGATCGTAGCACTCAGTGGACGCGTGGCTGCTCGCGAGCAGAGGGATGCTGTGGTTGATGATAGGATTGCTACTTTGGAGGCACAGCTAGCAGCACTCCAGATTGCTATAGCTCCTGCTCCTGCAGTCGAACCTGAGGAGGAGGAACCTGAGGAGGAGGAACCTGAGGAGGAGGAACCTGAGGAGGAGGAACCCGAGGAGGAGGAGGATGAGAGTGATGGATCTGATATTGTCGATTGATTTTCTTACATGACTTAGACTACGTAGTGTTTTCTTTGAAACCTATGTGGGAAGGGTTGTTTCCCCACTCGAACGACAAACTTAAATTTTGACATTGATGAATACATTGTGACTCATTTGCAATTTATTTACTTTGGTTATTATTTTTGTTATGAATGTTGTGGTTGTGATGATTTATTATTCTTTATTGTTTACTGTACTTCAATGAGATAAATGTGTTTGATGTTACTCATTATTGTATTTGTGGATGTAAAGTGAACAATGGACGCACGTGGACGTGGTCGTGGACGTGGCCGTGGGCGCGGTCGTGGACGTGGCGCCGGAGACCATGGCGCCGGAGATCATGGCGCTGGTGCCGTTAATATGACCCCTGCTGAGTTAGCTGCCCTGATTCAGGCAGCGGTGGCTGCTGCCCAAGCGGGACAGCCAGCAGGTAAACAATGATTGAAAGTTAAACCGAATATCTGTATAACCGTATAGGTTGTCTGATCAATAATTGTTGTGTTAAAGCAGGACCACCGGCATGTACTTATAAGTCCTTCATGGACTGTAAGCCCCATACCTACAGCGGTACTGAAGGTGCTGTGGGACTAGTACGCTGGTTCGAGAAGACGGAGTCCGTATTCTCCAAGTGCAACTGTCCACCTGCTGATCAGGTGAAATATGCCACCGGGACCCTGGAGGGTGCCGCCTTATCCTGGTGGAATGCACAAGTCCAGATGTTGGGGCAAGCACTGGCTAATGGACTGCCGTGGGCTGAGTTCAAAACCATGATGACCGAGGAGTACTGTCCTCGCAATGAGGTGCAGAAGTTGGAGATAGAGTTCTGGCAACTGAAAATGCAGGGCTCAGAAATCGAGGCTTACACCACTAGAACTCACGAGCTAGCAACACTATGCCCGGGAATGGTAAATGAGATGCATAAAAGGATCGAGCATTACATACGGGGACTTGTACCCGAAATTCAGAGTATGGTAACTGCTTCTAATCCAACCACCATACAGCAAGCCATTCAGTTAGCCCATAAGCTAACTGACCAAGCCGTGGAACAAGGACGTCTACCCAAGCGGGGCGCCGTGGCAAGCGTGCCCGATAACAAAAGAAAGTGGGATAGTACTAGCAACACCAAAGCATCATCATCTTCTGGCGGTCAACCTCAACCTCAGCAGCAACAACAACCGGTCCAACAACAACGGAGGTTCGACAACAATCGTAACTTCCACCAAACGACTGCAACTAATCAAGGACCCAGTGGTTATGGTGGTAGACACCCGAAGTGCAACCGGTGCAACTATCATCATGTGGGACGATGTGATAGCTTCAAATGTCAGCGTTGTGGTAAAATTGGACACGCCGCGAAGGATTGCCGTGGTGAGCTGGTTAGGAGGACACAACAACCTCAGGAAACTCCTAAGGGTTGTTTTGAATGTGGAAAAGAGGGGCACTACAAGCGAAATTGCCCACAACTAAGGAGAAATGGAAATGGCAACAATGGAAATGGACACAACAACAACAACAATAACAACAACAACAATGGTAACAACAACGGTGGAAATGGCAATGGTAATGGCGGTAATAAGGATGGAGCAAAAGGGAGAGCCTTCGTCATTGGCTCAGGTGAGGCTCTAAATGATCCTACAACTGTTACTGGTAGATTCTCTGTTAATGGTTGCTTTGCTACGGTACTATTCGATACTGGAGCTGATAGGAGTTTCGTGTCCTTAAAATTCTGTAGTCTTTTAAGTGATATACCCTCCGCCCTAGAATCTAAATACACCGTAGAGTTGGCTGACGGTAAACAGATTCACGTAACGCATATCCTTAAAGACTGTAAGATAGAGCTTGCTGGTCATACTTTCGCTATAGATCTTATGCCTGTTACGCTGGGGAGTTTTGATGTTGTGATAGGCATGGATTGGCTTTCTAGCAAGCAAGCAGAAGTTATATGTCATGAGAAGATCATACGAATTCCTGTTGATGACACAATTCTGACAGTCCGAGGTGATAGAAGTGGTGCTGTGATAGGCATCATCTCGTTCATGAAAGCCCAAAAGTTACTACGAAAGGGTCGTGTGGCTATTCTAGCACTTGTAACTGATAAGCAAGCGAAGGAAAGGAGAATGGAGGATATTCCCATAGTGCGCGACTTTCCAGAGGTGTTTCCAGAGGATCTTCCTGGATTACCACCTCATCGTCAAGTGGAATTCCAAATTGAGCTAACTCCCGGCGCAGCCCCGATTGCTAGAGCACCTTATCGATTAGCACCGAACGAACTACAGGAGTTGTCGTCACAACTCCAGGAGCTATTAGATAAGGGCTTTATTCGCCCTAGTACATCACCCTGGGGAGCCCCTGTCCTGTTTGTTAAGAAGAAGGATGGCACGTTTCGGATGTGTATTGACTATAGGGAGCTAAATAAAGTAACAGTCAAGAACCGATACCCTCTACCCCGTATCGATGACTTGTTTGACCAACTCCAGGGATCAAGTTACTATTCGAAGATTGACTTGAGATCTGGCTATCATCAACTCAGAGTCCGCGAAGAAGACATTTCCAAAACCGCGTTTCGTACCCGCTACGGTCATTATGAGTTCTTGGTCATGCCTTTTGGGTTGACAAATGCACCTGCTGTGTTCATGGACCTCATGAACCGTGTGTGCAAACCCTACCTCGATCAGTTTGTCATTGTGTTTATCGATGATATACTGATATATTCCAGGACCAAGGAAGACCATGAGGAGCATTTGCGAATGATCTTAGAGCTACTGAAAAGGGAACAGCTGTACGCCAAATTCTCTAAGTGTGACTTTTGGATACGAGAAGTACAATTTCTAGGTCATATTGTTAATGAGAAAGGGATACATGTTGATCCTGCCAAAATTGAGGCGATCAAGAATTGGACCACACCTAAAACGCCGAGTGAAATAAGACAATTCTTGGGATTAGCAGGTTACTATCGACGATTCATAGAGGGATTCTCTAAGATCGCACAACCTCTCACAGCTTTGACTCACAAAGGGACTACATACAAATGGGGTGAAAGCCAAGAATCGGCTTTTCAATCGTTAAAGCAGAAACTATGTACCGCGCCGATACTAGCACTGCCAGAGGGGACGGATGACTTCGTGGTGTATTGTGATGCATCCATTCAAGGCTTGGGTTGTGTCTTAATGCAGCGAGACAAGGTGATAGCCTACGCCTCGAGACAATTAAAAGTTCATGAGAAGAACTATACTACTCATGACTTAGAGTTGGGTGCAGTAGTCTTTGCCTTAAAGATTTGGAGACATTACTTGTACGGTACCAAGTGCACTATCTACACCGATCACAAGAGTCTTCAACATATCTTTGAGCAAAAGGAATTGAATATGAGGCAACGACGTTGGGTGGAACTGCTAAACGACTATGATTGCGCTATTAAATACCATCCGGGAAAGGCGAATGTGGTTGCTGATGCCTTAAGCCGGAAGGAAACAGCTAAACCCAGACGGGTGCGAGCTTTACAGCTTACTATCAGTACGCAACTGCCTGAACAAGTTAAGGAGGCACAGATAGAAGCTTTAAAAGCAGAAAATATTGGTTCTGAGTCGTTGAGAGGAATGGATAAACAGCTGGTGATGAAGGAGGATGGAATTCGGTATTTCATGGATAGACTTTGGGTGCCTGCCTATGGAAATCTGAGAGACCTGGTTATGAGTGAGGCACACAAATCTAAGTATTCTATACATCCTGGATCCGATAAAATGTATCATGATCTGAAGGCGCACTATTGGTGGCCTAATATGAAAGCGGATGTGGCTACATATGTGAGCAAGTGCTTGACCTGCTCGAAGGTAAAGGTGGAATATCAAAAACCATCCGGACTATTGCAGCAACCCGAGATACCGATGTGGAAATGGGAACAAATCTCCATGGATTTTATTACCAAGCTGCCCAGGACTAGTACTGGTTGTGATACGATATGGGTTATTGTGGATCGATTGACAAAATCTGCTCATTTTCTTGCAATAAAGGAAACTGACAAGATGGAGAAGTTAACCCGCCTGTACCTCAAGGAGATCGTTTCCAGACACGGTGTACCGATCTCAATTATCTCTGATCGTGACGCTCGTTTCACGTCACACTTCTGGCAATCATTGCAGAAATCTTTGGGTACACGATTAGATATGAGTACTGCTTATCACCCGCAAACGGATGGCCAGAGTGAGCGTACCATACAGACGTTGGAAGATATGCTACGTGCTTGTGTAATTGATTTCGGGAATAACTGGGAAATTCACCTGCCATTGGTGGAATTTTCTTATAACAACAGTTATCATACTAGCATACAAGCAGCACCTTTCGAGGCTTTGTATGGGAGAAAATGTAGATCACCTGTTTGTTGGGCGGAAATTGGCGATAGTCAACTGACTGGTCCCGAGTTAATTCATGAAACAACTGAGAAGATCGTACAGATACGGAACCGTATGGCAGCAGCACGCGACAAGACAAAAGAGTTATGCTGATAAGAGACGGAAACCTTTAGAGTTTCAGGTTGGTGACAAGGTTTTGTTGAAAGTTTCACCATGGAAAGGCGTAGTTCGGTTTGGCAAGCGAGGGAAGCTAAACCCGAGGTACGTTGGACCATTTGAAATAGTGGAAAGAATAGGTCCAGTGGCCTATCGTCTAGCCCTACCTGATTCGCTAAGTGGAATCCATGATGTATTTCACGTATCAAACTTAAAGAAATGCATAACTGATGAAACGATGGTCGTACCACTAGAAGAGGTTCAAGTGGATGAGCAACTACGTTTTATTGAAGAACCAGTTGAGGTGATGGACCGTGAGGTGAAAACACTTAAGCAAAGCAAGATACCTATTGTCAAAATCCGTTGGAATTCGCGACGTGGACCGGAATTCACATGGGAACGGGAAGATCAAATGAAGCTTAAGTACCCTCATCTATTCGAGAAGACGATGTCTGCAGACGAAGGTATTGATTTAAATTTCGGGACGAAATTTCTTTCAACATGGGGATGATGTGACAACTCATCCAAAACTCACTCGATTTCGATTTCTGTGTGCCAATGCAGTAGACCAGTGATGGAACACTCTCACCATGTAACGCAATTTTCGGGACGAAAATTCTTTCAACATGGGGATAATGTGACATCCGGTAAATTTCCGTTACCAAACTCCGTTAGTTTCGTTAAGTCTTGCATACACGTGTCGTGAGCACACACTAGTTGTCGTTTAACGTTGGTGACCTAATAATAATGAATAATGTCAAATTATTGATAATCTAATTGATTATGTGATTATTGTATTATGTTTATGTGTTTGCATGTTTTTATATGTTAATTGAGAATTAATCGCGTAACGTGGAAACGTGTGTATTAATTCGTATGTTTGTGTTTTATAAAGATAAAACATATAATTTGTTACCATGAGTTATATGTTTAGTATTGTAGTTAAAAATCATTTAAAAGTATTTAAAAGAGTGCCTTTTTAATAAAATGCAAAACACAAGGGTTTAAGTTGTCATTATGCAAAGTTAAACTAAACAAAACATCAAACCCTAGCCCCCACCCATGTTCGGCCGTGACTTCTTCTATCCCCACCTCTCCCTTTGCGAAAATCAGCCAAGAACAAGCATCAAAACACCAATTTGATTCGATTACAAGGCATACAACACGTAGGAATCATCAATTGCAAGTTAATACACGTGTAAAGGTTAGATTTTTCATGTTTTCGTGAGTTTTTGTTTAGGGCCGAACCCTAATTCGTGAATTGGCCTTCATGGGGTCGAAATTGATGTCAATTGATGATGTTTATATGTTAGTTAGGTTGAATACATGTTAGTTAACGTGGATTATGTATGAATTACATGTTTTTAGTGGTTTAATCATGGGTTTTGATTCTAGTCAAACCCTAATTCGAATTTTAGTATGATTTTGTATGGATGATCATTGTTTGATGAATGTGTGATGATTAGTAAGTTGTATGAATGTTAGGAATCATGGATCTTGCAAGAAATTGATGATTTGGTGTTGATGTTCATAGCTTACTAAGAATAGTAACTTTATTTTGCATGTAATGATGATCTAGTGATGGATTGATGTTATGGATGTGTTCATGATGATGATTAGATACTAGATTGTTGTTATGAATGCTAGAAATCTTTGAATGCATGTTGTTGGTTCATAGCTTGCCAAAGTAGAAACTTTTGTTTATGAAGATGGTTAGATTATGGTGTTTAGGTGATGTTAATCATGTCTAGATATTGTATGGAGCTTGAATTGGTATATTATTGATGAATTCATGTATGCTTTGGATGTGTGATAGATTTTGGGATGTTCTTTCCCAAAAGGGAAACTTTATTTGTGTAAAGTTTGAAGTATGATGATATGAACATGTTTGGGATGATAGGAGCATGCTAGTATGTTCAAGGATAAATTCTAGTGTGATAGAACGTGTTAAATTAGTTGTATGGCATGCTTGGATAATCATGGGTGATATTTGGATTTTGGTGATCATGTATGATGTTGGTGTTGATTAGTTGCTAGGATATCATGTTTGGGTTTGGTGAGTAATGATTATGGTGTATGTTGTATGCTATGGGCATGGCTATGATTTAAGTGTTATGTATGGATAATGTAGCATGTGTATGATACTATTTGAATGTTAATCATGTATGTTATATGTGCTCATTGGCTTTATTTGAATTATAACTCATAATGTCACCAACGGGTCAAACGGGTCAACTAGGTCAAACGTGTCTATTTTTCTGAAAGCTTGAGTCTTTGGTTTTGGTATGCTTAGGGTTTCACATGTCTTTCATTTACACGTACTTATGTACTCACATGATCTAGGTAACCTTTGAAGGTTGGCTATCCTCTCGTTTCTCAAATAAACCCTAAGTACTCTTTGCATACATCAGGTGAGTTCATGCCCCACTCTTTACTTAATCTCTTTTGGGGGAGATAGCATACTGGTATTTTACGAACGCTTTTAATATTTAAGTTGTGTATAATATTAATATAGTGCTGTTTACCATGGGAAAAGTCCTCACACTTTCGAATTGTTAATATGCAATAGCGGGGAAACTTGGGTAGTACTACTGGGTCTGACGAGCCCCACCTGTGTGACTCGAGGTCAACCGGGTGCAATTTGTCCTATTGAACATTGTCACGACATGGTAAGTCGTGACAGGAGGCAACAACTATCACAGTCAGCTTCAATTGCGAAATCACTATGTATTAATATTTGCTGTTAATAGACTAGCTATCTATTACAATACACTGCTTATATATATCACAACTGTTTATATGTTTATTGAACTCAAACTCTTGAACTCACCAACCTATGTGTTGACATTTTAGTATGCTTTTCTCAGGTCATTAGCTGCTTGCCTCTAGGAGCACTCCACGGTTCACTTGCATACTAAGACTCGGTTTTCAAGACATTAGCATTTTAATGATTATGGTTTACTCTTTTGGGTTGGCACATGTTTTGCCATAGTTATACTTTTATTTATTTGGGTTGTTTTCAAAACGCTTCCGCACTGTTTCAAACTAAATCTTTGGTTGTTTTATTTTACTTGTGGCATATAGAGTCGTTCTATGTAACTACTGACTGTGATCCTGGTTTGTTCACACGCCTCGCGGTAAAACCCCGCACGTGGATTTTGAGGGTGTGACAGTCTAAGGAATTGAACCCACGACGATAAGTGTAGATTCCACGTGTCGTTGAGAATAGGTTTAGGAAGTTCATTTGTCGGGGAGAGTCAAAGAGTCAAAGTTAAGTTTAGGGAGACAAGTAACTAAGTTTAAGCATACATAAGGCAATCTTATGCTAAGGCATCAAGTTGCACAAAAGGCATAGCATTATGTAGCATGCAAACAACATGTAAGCACAAAGGTATAAGAATCTTTCTTTGAGGTTCATGCAACTATAGTCTAGGTCACCATTTCTAATAACCTAAATCCCTATAGTTATGGGCTCTGATACCAATCTGTCACACCCCAACCTTGACGGCGGAAACATCGAGGATTGAGAGTTAAGATCGTTCACAGTCACATAACGCTATTAATAATCCAAATATAATTTAAACATAAGTTTCAATTGTAACATTACAACATAAGTCTCAAATAAGTTTACAAGTGCAATGATAATAAGTTAACATGTTCCACCCCAAAGTGTGAAAATAAGCAAAAGGGGTATGGAAATACTCACATTGATATATGCATTTCAAGATGATATAAAAGATTAAAAGATAATCCAACGTATCCATTACAAGGCACCTAACATGTATATTACAAGTTTAAGGTTAACAATAAGATTAACGTTCAAACAAGGATTAGAGTTTTGATAGAATCATGGGGGTTTTTAATAAGTAATAAGTTTATAAAGCAATTATTTATGTTTGTTTCAATTAAAAGAATTATATATGTATATTTAAATATTCTAGAAATGAATTTAAGTATAAGTATTGATAAGGTTCAATATAAATAAAGCTTTAAAGTTCGTTGGAATAGCATTTTGATTAATAACATATTATTAATCTAAACCTTTTATAAGAAAAATAGTATTTGTAACTAATTTGTGAAATTATAAGATATATAATTTCTACAATTATCACGATAAAACTTTAATTAATATAATGCCTTTTAATATTATAAAGATTTATTGTTTCAAGTCTAATAATTACTTAATTATTTTAAAAGGAGACAATTTAAATATAAAAGTTAGATAAACAATAAAGATAATTATGTTTTTAAAGGTAACGTTTGGATCAATAATAATTTATTAATTTAAACCATCATTTTAAATCCATTTTATAAGGAATAACCAAAATATATATATATATATTTATATATAATGAATATATTTAAATTTAAAAAAAAATTTCAGAAGATATTTTAGTGTCTAAAATCATTATATTAATTATCAAAAATGATTTTTATATTATAAAATTTTCTGTAATTTTATTTGTAAGTATAAAGGCTTAAAAAAAATAAAACAAAATAAATGGAGGTGCCCGGGTTCGAACCCGGGACCTCAAGGTTCACAGGAAGGGTGTTTACCATTAGGCTGGGTCGCCTAGGCCTGATAAAACCCAATTCTCATATATTATAAAGCAACTCAAACAGAAACCCCCAAATTCAACATAAACCCTAGAAATCGGATTGAATCCAATTGAACACTAATTCGATGTTTTTGATAGAAATCATCATAGGGCTTTTGTTCCTTGAATGTAAACGAGTAGGTATGTGTGTAGATTTACCTGGATTGGTTTAGATTCGATAGAAATAAGAACAAGGAACACCGCGACTGGATATAAGATCGATTCAAATGAAGATGATGATTATAATCCGAATTAATGACTTGAAAAGCTTCTAACGTTGATGATGTTCCAAAACCCTCGATTAATTGAAAGCTAAGATGTCTGGAAGGTGGTGCTCGACTATGATGCAGGTTCGAGAACGAAGATGGTATTCATTTATGGTGAATGTGTATTTCGAAGGAAATTGGTGTTACAGAGAGTTTAAGGGTGTTAATTCGAAGGTTGTAACATCATTCTATAGTTCCCATTTAGACTGTTTTACAACGACGGGTAACGACTTCAATTCGAAGCTTCGGTTTCATGTTAGCATGGTTTAAAGCGCGTTTAATCCAAATTGATTAGGGTGTTTGATTCGAAATCGATGCACAAACGTTTAAGGGTGGTTCAATTGCATTTTAATCGAGCGTTTTAAGATTGGAGTGGTCGCCGGAGGACCACCGGAGATTGGCCGGAGAAAACAGGGAGGCCGACGGTGGAGTTGGTTTTAAGCCATATTTACACCTTTGGTCCCTGTTGTTTGGAAGTTTATTATTTTTTGTTAGAACTCTTAAATTAAGTTTTAGAAAACTACAAATTAGCCCCTATACTTATAAAACTTAATTTAAATAACTAATCTTCCTAACTTTTATAAAACTTGTAACTTTTATAATTTAATTATTCATTTCCAATAATTAAATTTTATTATTAGTAAACTTTATAAGGTTATAAAATCCATTTTATAACTTTGTAAATTTTAATAAAACTTTCCATTTGGTTATTTATTGTAAAAAGTTTATTAAACTTTATATCTTTTTAAAAAAAATTATTTATAAGTCCCTAAATTGTAAAGTTTAGAAAATAGTTCATAATAATAAGTTGCACATTTAATGTGTTTGATCAATAATAATCTTATTATGAAACTAAAAAAAATAAATATTAAGTTTTAACTTGAAAAAAAATAGCGGATGTTACAGTCTCCCCTACTTTAAGATCACGAGTAAACTAATTTCAAAGATATGAGGAGACTTGGGTTTCATTTCATATTTACAAGTGAACTCTTGGAAAAATTTAAACTCAACAAGTTTTATTATGATGTTTTGTTATGCTTAAATTTGTCAAGTTTCATAGTTCACTATTTCATGTGTTTCTTGACAGACGATACAAGATTATTAACTTAAGATTTTTAGTTGATAAACGTTTGTATTTTAAATGGTTCAAGACGGTTAGGAAGGTTTGGTCATGAGTGAAGCACTAAGTATTAATGTGATACGAGGCTTGGGAGTAAGTTCAAGATGCTTTTGAATGAGATAAGGAATTCATAAGGGCTTCGCAATGAAACAATTTTTAAGGGGGTTTCAGGATGATCGATTGTTGTTTAAATGTCATTAGGGTTTCAAAGTTTTATTAGTGTTATATTGTTACGAGAATCGTGTTTGTTATGATTAAAGATTCTATTTATAATAAGTGCATCATTGTAATAGCTTTTCAGGATAAGTTCGGATTTGAGGGGAAGTCATTCGGAAAAGATTATTAAGGGTCGTTAAGAGATTTGGGATAATGTGTTTAAGATTTAGGAGGCCAAAATCAATGAAGAAACAAGCCAATAGGTCAATAATGCACCAAAGAACATCAAGAAGTACAAGGCAATTTGAACATATACCAAGCTACGTCAACAATTCCTTTATGCCAAACCATGAATACCAATCACGGAAGTTCATGATCATCTTTGTCCACATCGGAATGAATAACAAGTCTCGTGAGTCGTAAACAAGATAGAGATTTAGAGATTTTCAAAATTATGAGTTCAAAGTTATCCAAAATAATGGGAATTGTATTTTTAATTATGGGTAAAGAGTTAAACAAAAACGTCGTTCATGATCGGATTGGAATTTAAACAATTCAGAATATCAACGACAAAGGCAAAGGCAAATAGTTTTCTAAGTACGGCTTGCACACGCGGTTCATCATACCCATAAGCACAGCTGAGAACATTTATGTGTCTAGAAAGACATGAACACAAGTTGATAATGCCCTTATTTAGTAGAAAGATTGTTTAAGAAGGCTACCATCACACAATCATATGTTGATGATAACTCAAAATGAAAGTTGATAAGTAAGAAATAAATGGTTCGATGTAGCTAGATCGAGTCAAAACATGAAGATAAAGGGAGAGAAATCGATTTAAGAATTCAAATGCTCCAAGCTCGGAACCAAAATCAACCTAGAGTGATCGGGTCTCCTTTCAAGTTCAGAAATCATGCTTTGGCTTGATAGGTCCAAACACTAACATTGGTTCACCCTCCAAGTTACTACATGTTTCTTGTCACTTGATTAAAACCTTGGTAAGTTGGAGATCAAGAAATGAGAATAGTCATCAAGGTGTGGTTTTCACTCCTAACTTGATGGTGTATTCCCAAGGTATGACCGCTAACTTACCAATTAAAAAGTTCGATCCCAACTCCTTGTTGAGGATCCACAGAAATAAGACGAGGTAACTCACCATTAAGGGAAGTCACTCCTATCTTAACGGTGAAGTTTTACAAAAACAAAATATAACGAGATGAACTTCTTCATCAAAATCCAGAATTCACTCCTACTTTGATGAAGTCATCTTATTTGAACAAATACAATTTATAAAGATGATATTATCATCAAGGTATGGAATTCACGCCTATCTTGATGATTGAATTTCATAATAGCAAGAAAACACTCGAAGATTGACATTTGTCACCAAAGTACGGGTTTCAATCCTATTTTGGTGAGATCATGTCATTTGTGAAATGCCATTCCAAAGAAAATAGTTGAAGTCAATCCTCAAGATAAGGTAATCACCCCAATCCAGAGGATGAAATTTCATAAAACACGCGATTGGAAACCATTTATCGAAACGGATAGAGAATCATCAAAGTAAGGGAATCACCCCTGTTTTGATGAGTTAGAATCATTTAGGAGATACGAATGTTCTTAGTTATAGGTTGACTTACAAACACTTGCATCTCTCACGGTGCAGACGGTACGGAGTTTGACTTAACGACGAAAGGAAAATAATATCAATTAGAAATTCGGAAAATTTCAAGTTACATCATTGTAACAAAAGAAAAAATCATGCTTACAAGCTTAAGATCAAAGTTCGAGATAACAGAATTTGTTATGGTGTTCAAATCTTGGATGGTTTCAAACAGGAAGACGAAATCAAGGGCAGGAAATTATTCAACACCACCATGAGATGTGAACATTCGATTCACAATCGAAAGGAATACATGGACTTCTCAAGATATGAGGTGAACCATAGCCTTATTGAAGACACGCGTACTTATAAGTGATCACTCATCTCAAGGGTTTCGAGTCAAGTAAATGGATTCAATGATCAAGTCAATTCACCATTCACACTTTGCCTAGACAAAGTATCTCGAGATGTAGGAATTCCACCTATAGCATTGCATGTTCTTAGTTATGGGACACATCTTTAAGAAGACTTGAGAACCATAAGTAACAGTTTAAAGTTTTTGACGACCATTCGATTTATATTCCCAATATCTTTGGGTATATTAAGATCCATGTTCACGTTGGTCAAGATATAGAAATAGTTATATGAAACGCTCAACGTGTAACGGTGTTTAAACGTAAGGGTTGAAATGTAGGATAGGTTCAATATTAACAGGAACATTATGTATGATAAGAATGAAGAGATGCCAGTTCAAGGAATCAAAGATTTTTAAGATACAAAGAGGATGGTTCCATTTGGTAACGCATTACCATTTGGAATCATTGACACGTCAAGGTAAATTGACCCATTTGCCATAGAGACTTGTGTATTTGACCATAGTTTATCACTCATCCCAGAAATCCCCAGGTAAGCATAACTGGTCTCACAATGAGATTTATACGATATGCTTGCCTTACCCCGAAGGCCTTTTGCCAGGAAATCCAGAATACAGGTGTCTATGTGTCACACAAATTTCTTTGGTTTATGAAATCAAAACATTGATGAGATTTTCATAGATTACACATAGAGTCTAAGGAATTGAACCCACGACGATAAGTGTAGATTCCACGTGTCGTTGAGAATAGGTTTAGGAAGTTCATTTGTCGGGGAGAGTCAAAGAGTCAAAGTTAAGTTTAGGGAGACAAGTAACTAAGTTTAAGCATACATAAGGCAATCCTATGCTAAGGCATCAAGTTGCACAAAAGGCATAGCATTATGTAGCATGCAAACAACATGTAAGCACAAAGGTATAAGAATCTTTCTTTGAGGTTCATGCAACTATAGTCTAGGTCACCATTTCTAATAACCTAAATCCCTATAGTTATGGGCTCTGATACCAATCTGTCACACCCCAACCTTGACGGCGGAAACGTCGAGGATTGAGAGTTAAGATCGTTCACAGCCACATAACGCTATTAATAATCCAAATATAATTTAAACATAAGTTTCAATTGTAACATTACAACATTGGTCTCAAATAAGTTTACAAGTACAATGATAATAAGTTAACATGTTTCACCCCAAAGTGTGAAAATAAGCAAAAGGGGTATGGAAATACTCACATTGATATATGCATTTCAAGATGATATAAAAGATTAAAAGATAATCCAACGTATCCATTACAAGGCACCTAACATGTATATTACAAGTTTAAGGTTAACAATAAGATTAACGTTCAAACAAGGATTAGAGTTTTGATAGAATCATGGGGGTTTTTAATAAGTAATAAGTTTATAAAGCAATTATTTATGTTTGTTTCAATTAAAAGAATTATATATGTATATTTAAATATTCTAGAAATGAATTTAAGTATAAGTATTGATAAGGTTCAATATAAATAAAGCTTTAAAGTTCGTTGGAATAGCATTTTGATTAATAACATATTATTAATCTAAACCTTTTATAAGAAAAATAGTATTTGTAACTAATTTGTGAAATTATAAGATATATAATTTCTACAATTATCACGATAAAACTTTAATTAATATAATGCCTTTTAATATTATAAAGATTTATTGTTTCAAGTCTAATAATTACTTAATTATTTTAAAAGGAGACAATTTAAATATAAAGGTTAGATAAACAATAAAGATAATTATGTTTTTAAAGGTAACGTTTGGATCAATAATAATTTATTAATTTAAACCATCATTTTAAATCCATTTTATAAGGAATAACCAATATATATATATATATATATATATATATATATATATATATATATATATATATATATATATATATATATATATATACATATATATATATATATATATATATATATATATATATATATATATATATATATATATATATATATATATATTTATATATAATGAATATATTTAAATTTAAAAAAAAATTCAGAAGATATTTTAGTGTCTAAAATCATTATATTAATTATCAAAAATGATTTTTATATTAATTATAAATTTTCTGTAATTTTATTTGTAAGTAAAAAGGCTTAAAAAAATAAAACAAAATAAATGGAGGTGCCCGGGTTCGAACCCGGGACCTCAAGGTTCACAGGAAGGGTGTTTACCATTAGGCTGGGTCGCCTAGGCCTGATAAAACCCAATTCTCATATGTTATAAAGCAACTCAAATAGAAACCCCCAAATTCAACATAAACCCTAGAAATCGGATTGAATCCAATTGAACACTAATTCGATGTTTTTGATAGAAATCATCATAGGGCTTTTGTTCCTTGAATGTAAACGAGTAGGTATGTGTGTAGATTTACCTGGATTGGTTTAGATTCGATAGAAATAAGAACAAGGAACACCGCGACTGGATATAAGATCGATTCAAATGAAGATGATGATTATAATCCGAATTAATGACTTGAAAAGCTTCTAACGTTGATGATGTTCCAAAACCCTCGATTAATTGAAAGCTAAGATGTCTGGAAGGTGGTGCTCGACTATGATGCAGGTTCGAGAACGAGATGGTATTCGTTTATGGTGAATGTGTATTTCGAAGGAAATTGGTGTTACAGAGAGTTTAAGGGTGTTAATTCGAAGGTTGTAACATCATTCTATAGTTCCCATTTAGACTGTTTTACAACGACGGGTAACGACTTCAATTCGAAGCTTCGGTTTCATGTTAGCATGGTTTAAAGCGCGTTTAATCCAAATTGATTAGGGTGTTTGATTCGAAACCGATGCACAAACGTTTAAGGGTGGTTCAATTGCATTTTAATCGAGCGTTTTAAGATTGGGGTGGTCGCCGGAGAACCACCGGAGGTTGGCCGGAGAAAACAGGGAAGCCGACGGTGTAGTTGGTTTTAAACCATATTTACACCTTTGGTCCCTGTTGTTTGGAAGTTTATTATTTTTTGTTAGAACTCTTAAATTAAGTTTTAAAAAACTACAAATTAGCCCCTATACTTATAAAACTTAATTTAAATAACTAATCTTCCTAACTTTTATAAAACTTGTAACTTTTATCATTTAATTATTCATTTCCAATTAAATTTTATTATTAGTAAACTTTATAAGGTTATAAAATCCATTTTATAACTTTGTAAATTTTAATAAAACTTTCCATTTGGTTATTTATTGTAAAAAGTTTATTAAACTTTATATCTTTTTTAAAAAAAATATATATTTATAAGTCCCTAAATTGTAAAGTTTAGAAAATAGTTCATAATAATAAGTTGCACATTTAATGTGTTTGATCAATAATAATCTTATTATGAAACTAAAAAAAATAAATATTAAGTTTTAACTTGAAAAAAAATAGCGGATGTTACACTGCAAGACTCACTCACTCAACCCCGGGCTACAGATTCACACCCATTTGATCAAACTTGGGTTGGAATATGACTCCAAATGCAGGAACCATTTGATCAATTTGTACTCTAAATTTGGAGTTTTTGGGTGTGCACGTAAGGTGCTCGACGAAAGTCTTGAACCAGATTTGGTTAGTTGGGCTGCTTTGATATTCGGGTATGTTCTCAATGGCCTTGGTGAAGAGGCTCTTTTGGGTTTTAAGGAGATGCATTCGTTGAAGAAGGATATGGTTGGTGGGAAACATATACATGGAGTTGTGGTGAGTTTTTGGATTCAATGAGGCTCTTTGATCAGATTTTGGAGAGGAATATAGTTTCTTGAAATGCTTTGTTTTCTTGTTACTCACAGGGTGATTTCTTTGAAGAAGCTGTTGCTTTGTTTCATGATATAGTTGGTAGTGGATTGAGGCCAGATGAGTTTAGTTTATTTACTATAATTAATGTGTGTACAGGTTTACGCGATGTGAATCAAGGAAGAAAGATTCATGGGTGTTTGGTGAAGCATGGGTACTGTTCTGATCCGAGGGTTGGTAGTGGTGGTCGCCCGGGGGAGGTCGTGATGTGGTCTGGTCAAAGAGGTAGAATGTGAGGTTTAGGGTTAGGTTCAAATCTGAGCGAGTGGTGGTTGTCGGAGAGTTGCAGGTGGTGGCTGTGTGGTAGCCGGCGAGTGACGATGGCGATGTAGTCATAGGTGGTGGTTGCTGGCGGGTGGTGGCTGTGAGGTTTAGGGTTAGGTTCAATGTGGAGTTAATGTTTGATTAGTGGTGTGAGGTGGGACCCATATTTGTTTATGTAATATGATAACACTTTTAATCCAAGGGTATTTTTGATATTTTTAAAAAAGTTAACAGAGTAATTGAATGGAGTTAACGGTTTGGACTTAATTGTGACAAATCTCAAACCATAATGGCTAAATCAAACATTTTTAAACTATTGAATGAAAATGGTTATAACCAACAAACCACAGGGACGAAAAGCGTAATTTACTCTTATTATTATTATTATTAAGAGTTAAGTTCCATTTTACTCCTTGAGGTTTGTTAAAAATAATCATTTTCCTCCAAAAGATTAAAAACATCAATTTACCTTCAAAAGTTTCATAATTTGTTTCAATTCAGTCCAAAGTTTCATTAGTTGTTTCAACTTAATCCAAAATAATAAAACTTTTGGAGTGAAATTGAAACAACATATGAAACTTTTGGAGGTAAATTGATGTTTTTAATCTTTTAGAGGAAAATAGTTATTTTTGTCAAACCTTAGGAAGTAAAATTAAAATTAACTCTATTAATAATAATAGTAATACATTAAAAAATAATAAGAGGAAAATGCTTATAAAATAAATAGAAAAGAAGATTCCGAAACCTACCGGAGACGAGTGTAAAAGTGTAGAATCTTATGTTGCCACTGAGAAGGTAAAAAAATCTATAATATACATATGCCAGCTTCATTTTCTGTTTATTTACAATATAGTATATATAAATTATCTATTGACATTTCAATTATCATTAGAGGATTAGAACATATACATTGTGCATAAATAGATGTAAATCATTGTACATCTAGTTGTATTTTGTAATTGTATATAACTAGTAAAAAACCCGCGCGTTGCGACGGACTAATGCGATTTATTCGTTTGAAGCAAAGGGAAAATAAACATCATCTCATCTGTCAGTTCTAAATCTTTAGTGTCGTATCTTCAGTTTTAAACCTTTCTTTAGTTATTTTTAAAGTGTTTGTCTATGGTACAAAATCAATTCTAATTGTGCTTTCTAAAGGCCAAATAAATCCTATTAGGCGAGGTAGGCAACTATTTGTTGTAAGAATAATAAGGGTTGTAAGAGAATAGAACGGGTTTTGTTTTTTTGGGAGTAAAGTTGCCTAATAATCCCTAGCTTTGATCAAATGATCAATATGTATCTTACTGTAAGAGGATATTTGAAAGCATAGTTGTTGAGAATTTGAGATAAATGAAATTTCCTAAATATATAGTTTAGATCTACTAACTGTACGTGCATGATCAGATCAGCTTCAAAGACAACATCTAAACATCTAAACACCCCCTAATTCCACACATAACCCAATCACTCAATGAATAAAAGCTTACATCACAGTAATGTGTTTTCAAATTCCAAAGCAATTTTGAACAACCAAATAAAAATATAGAATAGGATGACAGAAAATATCATCAGCATCACCTCTTCACCAAATCTTAACACATCAACAGCAAAAAAGAAAAAAACTCATTACAATCATCAGATCGTTCCTTTAAAAATAAATAAAACCTAGGTTAATAGATTATATTAGCATCAAATTATGAAAAAATATCAAATTTCAAGAAAATACCATGAAGATCATTGATGATTAGGACCAGAGAAGGATTCATAATTGAAAGAGTGAAACTAACAAATTTTTAAAAATCAAAAGCTCTTTGAAGATGATTAAACTAAGATAAAGATCAAATAATTAAAAGATTCACACCACACCATTCTCGCTTAGTATTCAACCGCATGACACCATTTTAAGATTTCATCCAGGTTCAAACATTCAATTGCAGACTGTTTAAACGACCGGATCAGATCATCCGCTATAACGCCTTCACACTTGTTGTAGTTTCAAGAAAATACCATGATGAGCAACGATCGTTCTTGCGTGAAACCTCCGTTGGTCGCCGCCGCAAACCACCAGCGAGTGGCCTAGATATCTCAGTCACCAGCAATGACTATTTCGCATTCAACTCGTGATTTCTGTCACCGTTTCTTTAGCGCCACCGGCATCAATAGTCGTTGCGATTCCTCTGTGAGAGTGAAAGCGAAACAATTAGAGAATGAGCTAAAGTCAAAGGCGGTGAAAGAAGTGAAGCAAGGACAGAGGAAGTCTAAAATTAAATGCATTGTGAAGCTGTATGTTATGCTTTAAGTGTTTACAGTTTGGTTTTTAAAGTATATATAATAACCACATATAAAAAAACGTACGGATACATGAGTGGATTGCCTACGCTATCAAAGACTTTTTAATCCTTCTTTTGTTTATGTATGTATTTACTTGATGTTATGTGTGTATGTGGTATACCACTGCAAGAATTTGACCTGATGGTGATGAAAGCTATAGGTGATGACAGGATGTTATCGGCATGGATAAAAATACAACGATGACTGTTTTCATCAAAGTGTGTTTCATATTTTATGGTTTTCAAACCCTCATTTTCTGATGAAATCTCATTGCCAAATCATAACTGGAAATTGTGAAAAATTACCCATCATTTGAAAAAAGTATCATGACGACATGTAACATGTCGACACCATAAGTAAAAAAGTTTTAGTACTTGTCCTTTATTCTAAATTAACTTATAAAAAGAGAAAAAAAAATCGGCCTATAACTACAACATGTTATCATCTGGATTAGATTATTTCTTTTTTGTTTTTTTTATGTTCTAGAATAAATGAACATTGAAACACCAACATTTGGTTGGACCTATATGGACCTAAATTGCAGAACACAACCCCTTTTGCTCAATCTGTTGTATCATTATCAGGACTGTTTAATAGCTTGCAACTCGTAGCTCGCTTAAGCTCGCTCGAAAATAGCTTGAAATAAGCTTGCTCAAAATAAGTTTGGACTATAAACAAACCGAGCCAACTCGGCTCGATTTGTAAACTTGTCAAGCCAAAGCTGGCTCTGCTTATGGCTTGCTCGTTAGCTGGGTTGTTGTCTCACTTGTTAGCTCATTTAAATTAAAGGCTATGTTATAATTTTTATAAATTATAAATCAAATTTATGTCATATTATTTAAATAAATCATATATGCATTTATATATATATGTTTAATTTGATACCTTTTAATAAAAATCTTAAGTATAAAATATAGAAAATGACCATAGTTGATAAAAACTTAAGTATAATATATATGAATATTAAGAAAATTGAAAATTTTTAATAAATAAGTTGGCTCGCGAGCTAGTTTAGCTCGGCTCATATATAAACGAGTCAAGCCCAAACTTATAGCTTGGATTCGTAAGGATAAACGAGCAAGCTAGGCTCTGCTCCATTTTAAATCAGATAAGCCCAAGCCCATATATGTACAAGTTATAACCCTTTTTATCTTCAATTTAGTATCATCTAATCGAAATATGGGGTCCAAATTGTAGGATTATCATGTAAACTCATATATATATCTAAGCCCCTAACTAACAAAACTCATCAAAAACTAATAAATAAATATTCGATAAGACTATTTTTCCCGGAGATTCAAGGACTTCTCTCGTCCACCTTTTCCCTCGTAGTGTAATTTTAAAAGTTAATATTTAATAAATAAATATATAAGTTTATGAATAATTATATAAGTTTTCCGTGGCGGATCAAGAAATTTATTTTAGTTGAGTCACTACTTTTAAAATGCTCAAATTCTAAAAAAAGCGAATATAGAAATTGTCAGGTCGATCGGGTCAAATTTGTCATAAAAGAATAATAATACTAATACTAATAATAAGAATAAAAAAAATAATAAAAAAAAAATAATAATAAGAATAAAAAGAATAATAAGAAGAATAATAAGAAGAATAAAGAAGAATAATAATAAGAATAATAAGAAGAAGAATAATAATAAATAATAACAATAATAATAAAAATATTAATAATAATAATAATTATTATATTAATAATAATAATAATAATAATATAATAATAATATAATAATAATAATAATAATAATAATAATAATAATAATAATAATAATAATAATAATAATAATAATAATAATAATAATAATAATAATAATAATAATAATAATAATAATAATAATAATATACAATACTAAAAAATATCATCATTAGAATGTAAAAAAACACATAATATAAAAACAATAATCTTTACGAATTAAAATAAAACATTATATACTTGTTACCTACAAGTTTTCACTTTTTGAAAACTTGCATTATATCTTTGACAGAAATTTATTGAAATAACTCTTTTTCTAAATAACAATTGCATGAATAATTTATGCATCTATCACACATTCATTACGTAACTCCCTCTTCACATGTTTCATTGAAGAGCAACTTTTTCAAAAAACTAATCAATTGATTATCGACAAATTCTCGAGTGATGAGTTTTAGGTATTGTCTTCCGATCGACAAATCATCCATTCCATCTCTTGTGTTTTGAATGCACTTTGTAAGTCCATATCTTAATTTTTTTTTTTGGAAAAGCTAATCTAATTAATTAACTTATGGGTTGTATGGTTATTTAATGCAAGTGAACTTATCTAGTTATTTAATTAATTATTTTTTACCGGAAAAAGGCAATTAAATTAAGCTAGCAAGAAGCTAGAACAAAAGAAACATTACAAAAGATGAGAAACATTATAATTACACCACAAATCCCAATCTAAAGCTGAAAGTTTAGCCCTATGCTTAGCCCAAATAAAAGAGGAAACCATAATGTCTTCACACACCGACAATGGATTACGTTCGCCAATGTTGAAACACCTATCATTTCTTCATAACCAAGTGTGCCATAGCAAAGCATGAATGATAAGGAGAATGATGTTTTTATACTCCTTGTTACCTGCCAAATTTTTAGGAATTTTAAAAAAAATCTTGAGTGGAATTCACCAAAGATAGTTGCATTTGCATCAATTTTGGACGAGCTGCATAAGTCTCCGAGCTAACGAACATTGTATAAGCAAATGATCCACCGATTCAATTTGCACTAGACAACCATTGCAAATTGTTGACGCCACCGGAACATTTCTTTTAGCAAGTTCAAATAGAGCCGGAATTTTTCCCATATTCGCCCTCCAAACAAAAAATCTTACCTTTGGAGGTACCCATCCAAGCCAATGAAAATTAGACGGCTTAGGCAAAAAAATCATATCATTTATCTCAGCTTTGAGCATAGAAACGACGAACGTATCGTCAAATTTTCCTTTGCCCGTCCAGTTCCAAACATCGACTATGTGCGATAATTGCACAAAATGAAGAAAAGCAACAAGTGAAATATGCTCTTGAACTTCTTGAACTTTCGAAGGGGGTCGAGTCCAATCCCTATGAAGATACCCATGTCATCAAGATTGTTAAGCATATTCACCACCGTCATATCTTTGCACTTTGCAAGAGAAAATAGGCGTGGATACACTTCTTTTAAAAGGGCCCATATCACTCTAATGGTCAAGCCAAAACAATGCATAATTTCCATTGCTAACCTTGCACTTAAACAAACCATTAAGATTGATGTTTATTTTTGCAAAGTATTTCTCTGTTTTCATTATGCTTCCCCATGTACCAATGATCGATTTCCTCCAAGGGAAATAATTAACACTCTTCTTCTTGTTATGAATGGCATTAATAAGATTAACCCATAAGGAGTTCGTCTCATGCTTGTATTTCCAAATCCACTACCCGAGCAATGCAAGATTTGCAACTTTTATACTACCAATGCCAAGGTCACCATAATGCTTTGGTGCAAGACATTGTTGCCAAGCCACCCAAGGGATTTTCTTATACGAATCTGACCTACCCCATAAAAAGTTCATTCGAATGCTTTCAAAATTGTTAATAACCTTGGTGGGGGCTTTGAATAAAGATAAGTAGTACAAAGGAAGACTACCCAATACCGATTTAATCATAGTAATTTTGCCACCAAATGAAAGACTCAAAGATTTCCACTTTGAGAGACGATTTTTTAGTTTTTCAATTACAAGATTCCAAGAGGAAACCCGATTCATGTTAGCTCCAGCCATCAAACCTAAGTAAGAGAAAGGTAAATAACCCAAACTGCATTTTAAAGAGTTGGCAAGGAGGGAAGCATTTTGAGAAGAGACTCCCATACCGAAGAGATTGCTTTTTTGAAGGTTCATCTTAAGACCGGAAGCGAGGTGAAAACACCTAAGCATACGGTTAAGGTTTTTCCCGTTAGTCATAGACCATTCACCGATAAAAATGACATCGTTGGTGTAAAGCAAATGGGAGATTGTAGATGCGTCGACAGAATATTGAATACCATGAAAAATCCTCATCTCAACTGTAGTTTGCATCATCACATGAAGCCCTTCCATTGCAATTATAAAAAGGAATGGAGCAAGAGGATCACCTTGCCTCACACCCCTCTCCGAGCGAAATTCCAACGACGAAGAACCATTAATCAAGAAAAATTCATATAAACCCAAATTTTTTTAGAAAAATTAAATTCATATAAACCCAAATTTTCTAAAAAAAATTGGGTTTATATGAATTTTTTTATAATGATGGAGTCACTGTCCAAAAACATAATGGTGTCACTCGAAAAACTCGATTATAAATCTCCATATACGCGCTAAAATTCATTGTATTCTTGTGACTCCGGTCTGTTTAAGCTAATTAAGTCCGCCCATGTCTCCAATTGTATTTAGTTTGATAGTATCAAAGTATATTGGTGCCTTATCAACTAATGAAGGTTTAAGTATTTAGACGAATGTATGACTTACTGTAGAAGTAGATTACTATCTGTGGCAAATCTCTATAAAAAAGAATAAATAATAATAATAATTATTATGTTTTTTTTGTACTTTAAATGTACACCAAATACTTGCAACATAATAAATTGTAATCCATCTTATTAATACGTACGTTAGAACTTTTCGCTCATAGTTCTCCTTTTTATTTTGTAAAACTCAACTTTTCATTAAATTCATTATGCTATAAATCTATTATTTGTCAATTATATGCTTTGGGTAATAAGTTGTCATATAATTCAAAGTTGATAAATCAATTATTCGATTTTTGACAAATCGAATGTGGAGTAATGAAGTCAGAAGGATGTCTTAGAGCTAACTCCTATAAGTGACAAATTCTAGTTGTGGCTATTATTGTTGACGCTTTACCTCTCACATGTAACATCCATCATCCAAATCAACCTTCTCATCATCAAATTCCTTGAATGATAGTAATATAGGTTTTCACTAGGGTAAACTAAACACACGCATCGGTACACCAGATACAACTGACATGTCATATGAATAGTATGACGAGTAAAATGAGTTTTGACACAAGTTATACGGGCCATATGAGATGGTGTTCACATAATCATACGAGCCCTATAAGTGATAAATGTGTCGACGCACACTACTAACAAGGTCAAATAGATTGTGAGACCATTTTTTGCCTTCTTAAAATGGCACCTATGATGTCACTTGATATATGCATACTATGATGTTTTTACAGCAACTAAAAAGAAAGATGAATAGGATCAAGATGAACATAAACACTCGGTATGAACAATATCTTACCGGTGTTAGTTTCGCCAAATCAATGCTATGTACTCGACTATGTTATTCATATATAAAGCTTAAAATTTAGTATTAGATACTCTATAACACATAAAAACTAATGCAAACCCAAGCGAAACAAAGATAACACACATGCACATGCATGCTGCATGTTTTTACAAAAGCCTCACACTCTAAACTTGTTATTGACGAACAATGGAACCTAAGCTCAACGGCATCATCGACAAATTACCCTCTTCAACATCAAATGAATGTTTGCACGAGAATAACAAAGACTTACTCAAACGAACCTTTGTCCCAATGCTCTTCTTAATCTCACCCTTACCCTTATACGTATCACAATCTTTTGTACATACTATCATAGCTGCAACAAAAGGGTCCTCTTCCCATAAATACATCCTCTTTGACGCGCTTCTCATCGGCTTCTGAAAGCACCCCGGTGGCAATGGAAGAGTCATCTTTCTCTTCACCTCTGGTGCCAACACGCGCATAGGTGAGGCCATAAACTTTGGCATTCCAGGAACCTTCTCCCATGAAAAGGGTACACGAACCATCGAGTTCCTTCTCGTGTCGCTCATTTTACATCTACATCGCGATGACATGTGTGTATATATGTAGATATATATCTTGTGTGTTTGGTTCCACGGTTAACTTAATTGCTGTAACGTACAGAAAGCAAGATCAAAGTTAACGGAGGTAACGTGGGTTTGAAGCAAGCTAGGTTAATTGCTTATAAAACAATTTATGGGGATTGATGATACTATGAAATAGAAAGAAAGAAAGGTTTAATGGAGTCTGTTGGTGTTTTAGATGTATTTTTGGGCTAAATCAATTACTCTTCATTCTCTCGTTTGGTGTGAATTAGTGTTGCATTGCAACAACTTGAAAGTTATACATTCAAAGTTGTACATTATCATGGGGTCTATATTTTCAGACTTACCTAATTTTATATTCTTTGATCGGATACTTTAGGTAATTAAACGATTTTTCTTTAGCATATGCATTAAATAGCATGTGTGTATATAGAATTCATCTTTCCCCATAAAGTGGTTTGTAAACTACCGCTATGTACTATATAGAATTGAGTAAATGTTATGTTTCAAATTTTGATGAAAATTATGGGACATAGAGGTACGAGTGTGGTCCGATCAATGATAGGTCAACCATAAGTCAGAAGACTCTATGTTTACTTTTATACATGATAAGATTTTTAAAAAATATAATTAAGAGGATTAGCAACTGGTAAATACATGTGGATGCCACGAGGAGCGTTTGATGGTAAAAATGGTATGTGACAATTTTAAAAAATTTATAATTAAACTGAAAATAAAAGTGTTAATTGTATATGATGTATTTGGTTTGTTTAGTTTATGCTTATTGGCGCGATTAGTACTGGCCCTGAGGAGGGGCGGAATGGATCTCCGTCCAGGGCCCAATCGCTCAGGGGCACAAAATTTTTCAAATTTTTTTATATATATAATTAAAAAAATAATTATAAGGTATAATACAACTAAAAACTTAACCCAATTATGTTTTAAACCAAACTTTTTGAGCCCATTTTTTTAACCAAATTACTCAACTAATAGCCCACTATAATATTTAAATTTTTATTGTAATTAAAGTCCACAAACTAATTTATACCACAAATTTTGTTCTATTCAAACTTGAAATCTTACCTACGATCCACGGTGCCCCAAGAAAGACTTAGCGGATTGACGATAATAGCTATCGAAAGCAAAATATTAGAGACTATAAACTACGAATATGTTATAAACCAATTTACTATCAAGAATGCTAGGAGAAATTTACGAGTTATTGGTTAACTATTACGGTATGTCATTGTAATACTATGATATTGATATGTTTATTGCTAAACATTTCTTTTCATTTAAAAAAATTAGTTTATATAATTTAAGTCGTTAGGGCCCATGGGCCTTTTTTTTCGGCTCGTCCAAGGCATTAAAATTCTCGGGACCGGCCCTGGACGCGATATATGAGTCGATATGGTTTACTTCTTGTATATATAGTGTTTACCTTTATTTTGAATGTTTATTAAGATATTTTCTCATTTACATAGCAGAAGAGTTAAGGCTTTTGGCACAAATAAAACCTTAGTTCTCACTCACAGAATCAAATGTTATCTAGCTTTTTAATACCTAGTTGGTTGCGTAGTATCAATACGACACGTTAGTGTGTATTAGAGGCAACCAGTGGCGGATCTAGAATAAAAGTTTAGGGGTAACTTAAAAAAATTTTACCGTACATTTATATTAATAAAAGGAAAAAACATAAAAGGGTGCGAATGAAGATCGTTCAAATCAAATTGAATGAAAATCCATTTGGGATCGAAAGAATTGAACCCGAAGTAAGAAATTGAACTTGAAGAAGTTGACCCAATATCATAGTCATTAAATAGAACTAATATTCTTTGCAGGACCATTTACAGGTTGGTCAATACAATCAGTCTCACAATGAGGAGAGTGTTAAAACACTTAACAGACCAAATAGAGAACCAGGACTAAATTATGATGATACTAAGAACACAAGCAAAGTAAGAGACAAAAACTTAAGAACAACAAGATATTGGTTTTTAAGATTGCAGTATATTGCTTCTCAATTTCCTATTACAAGTGTTAAAATGTATAAAAAAATATACAAGGACTTGAGATACTTTATACTACATCCTGCAGCCGGCCATACTTTGAAAGCCAGCTGGAAATACTAATATAGACAACAAGATCAATATAAAATCAAAAGGCAGATTTGCCTTTTGACTAGTGACTATAACATGTCATAACTCACATCCTAATATATTATAATAAGTATAAAAGTACATAAAGTAGAAAGTTACAGACTCAAGACCTAATGTATATTTACAAAAGCATGGACCTCAATGAAACTTCCGAAGCAACTTCTACTAAATGCCAAGTGCATGCATGCAAGAACCACTTGAGTTGTTTTGGGTGCATCAGCCTTTCTATAAATCTTACAAACTCCTCCTAGGCTGATGCTACCAAAACAGAGAAATGATTCAGATATTGACAGTCCTCATCATGATCATGACCATTCCTTTTTTCATCAATTGGTCAGGATCACTTAGACTTTCAAAGTACCTTCTCATGTCAAAGAGATCATGCAGAGGTAGGTTAATCATGTCTTTCCAGAAGTAGACATCTTGACTACCTTGATCTCTAGTGACATACCATCTCTCTAGATTAGCAGCAAAGGTCTAGGACAAGATGTGTCTTCCTGATGTAAGAGCCTCTACTTGAGTTAGAGTTGGTTGAGCTGCCTCTTCTTGCACTTTCTCAGGATGCTCTGACTCATCCTGATGTTTGGAGATGGATGCTTTTGACTTCTTCTGGGATACACTTTTAGTAGCCATCCTTTTTCTCCTCTTTGAAGTCTTTAACTGAGAAGACTGGCCTTCAGCACCAGGTTGTCCTGTTTTGTCTTTCTTAGTTATGTCCTCTTCCCTCACAAGTTCAGAAGGAGAGGGAATTGGACATTGCTATGGATCAGAAGATGAAGCTTGTTGTGGTCCAGCATGAGGTCCAGGTTGTGTTGTCTTAAATGGTTCAACCTTAACCTCAACTTCAGGAGGAGCTTGACTTGATGGGAAGTGTAAGTCAACAAGCTCTCCTCTTTTAATCTTCTACTTCATCATTCTAATGTGCTCATCCATAGTTGATAGAGACATTGGACCAAGCCTCCTTCCGGAGAATTCATACAACTTCAAGAAGCTCATCATCCTCTGCCTATCAACAGACTTCTTTTGACTTTTTTGGATGATGGCTCTTGACTTTGCTGCTTCTTCCCTCATCTTCCTCTTAACATCTTTTTGTCTTTAAGAACTTGTAGCCCAAGCTGCTTGAGGTATTCAAATTCAATGTACTCATATGATAAGGGAAGAAGTACAGTGCCTGGTAGAGTCCTGTGGCACTTAGATAGTTTATCATGTTTTGTCTATCAGCTTCCTTGTCTTCCTGAGGTTGTTCAGTTGCCACAACCTCTTTCACAGGACTTTCTTGAACTGGGGAGAGGGTAGGAACATGCTTGTAAAGCCTTTTCTGCTTTCTTTCTTCCTTAATCTTGAGGAGCAACTTTACATCCTCTGCCTCCTTCCTCTCCTTAGACATCTCCCTGTCTGCCAGTTCATTTAACTTCTCAAATGGGAGAGAGATTATCTCATCAACGTCATAGTTTATGGTACCCCAAGTAGTTAATCTTGGCTGCCCTCAACTCATCATTCTGAGTGTTTGGTCTGGGAGCAGCCTTGATAGCAACTTCCATAAAGCCAGATGACCCAAATGAACTTTCTCTCCTTAGCTTCCTCTTCCTCTCTCTCTCCTCCTCCTCAATCTCCTCAGGAGTCAATATCTTTTTCTCTTTGTCACCCACAAACCTTTATGACTCAGGGTGGAGAGAGCTTTGGTCTTCATTGTCTGATGTAGCAGTCAAACTCTGACTAGAGAGAGGCTGTGAATCACCTTCACCAGCTGGTGCCTCACTGAGGGTATGGTATATTGAAGTAGTAGGTTCTATGACAATGCTCACAGGTTTTATCACTGGGCCTTAAGTCAAGGTTTCCCCTTTGAAGCTAATCTTAGGGTCCACCTCAACATCCAGTTAACCAATGACATTGCCTGCTTGCATTTGTCTTCTTTTTTGTCTCAATTCTTTAACAATCTTGTCTTGAATCCTTTCAGTCATTCTGTCAGCTTGCCTAAGTTAACTTGGGTTGGCAAGTGGCATGTTGACAAGATCAAGACCATCATAGTAGTTCAAGGTCTGAAAGTTAAAGACCTCTTACTGCCCTAAGCCTACAAAGTATCAGGGCACTTCTATCAGCATCATACCACCACCCTAGTATGTAATTTTAAGCTCCTTGGGGTGGGGATGACATTGCCCTAGGAATACCCTCCTCAAACAAGTTGTGTATGAGTGAGTTCAAATCAATGTGAACTTGAGGAGGTTGCTGAGTATGGAGAACTGAAAGTGAGGGTGGTGAATCCTCTATGTCCATACCCTGTGAAGAACTCTCAGGTTCTGTGATTGCTATGACTTTCTCCCCTTTTTGGTAGCATCACCCTCTTGCATAGGTGAGCTAGGAGTTACGTCTATCACATCCACAGGTTCTTGTGTTCCTGGTTGAGCTGTTCTTAAAGGTCTCCCAGCTAGTTTCTTCTTGAGATTAGAAATCTCAAGTTGCTGATCATTGACCTTCTTTTGAACGGTAGTCACTTAAGATTCTAATTGACTAACCTTGGAGAGCAAATAGGTGCAGGTTTGAGTAAGCTTTTTCAGCTTTAGTCTCATGTTCCCTCATCTTCATCAGAAGAATCATGGGGGATGAGAGAATAGGACCAAAGTCTTCTTGCTCATCACCAGCATAGTGTTCTTGGCTGCTGGATTTCCCCTGCTCAATGACAACTTCAAGTGAAGTGTCAATAGGTTGGGTTGCCATGGTTGAGGTCTTAATGATGTAATCACTTGCAGAAGTGAGAGCCTCTTCCATATGGACCTCCTGAACAGGTTTAGGGAGATCCACCTCAGTGATAGGTGAATGATGTGGGCTAGATAGGGGAGAAACAGAAGTACTCATCTCTCTTTGAGTAGGGGAGGAGAAGAGAGACCCATGATACTCATCGAAACCCATATCTTCATCATCATAGAATTCTAGGTTGGGTATTGGTTGGTTAAGATCAAGAGGCTGGGGATCGTAACTTTCCCCTGAAGGTTGTTCACTAGAGTTTTGAGACTCTGAGTAAAGGCTTATGGTTGTGGGCTTATGAGCTCATCAGACTGATCATGAGGAACCTCAGCACTGATCCTTGGTGAGATGGGAGTGGATTGCTCCTCAGGAGAAGTGGGAGCTCCAGTTTCCACTTCTTCATGTATGGTTGGTGATATAGGGGCATGCACAAGCTTAGTAGCTTGTGTAGGGGTTCGTTTGGATTTTCTTTGGTAGGTGTGGATGATTTGAGGTTGTTTTTATGGTTGGGAAGTACAAGGTGTGAGTTCAACACTAGCTTATGTTGCTAGGTTGTCACCTTGAGCAATGACCTTTAACATTTTTGGGAAAAGGGATATTTCTACCCCAGAGAAGCCAATAGTTGGCTTCCTCATAGTTTTGAAGATGTCGGGCTTCATCTATCTCAATTTAAGAACATTACCTGTTCCCCTCAACTGTGAGCCTAGTTCATAATTGAGAATGTGCTGGACATATCTAGGGAACATGTAGTATTCTAAGGAGTCTAAGTTTGCAAGTCAATTAGTGTAAACAAATTGTGAGTACCTGAAGTTGACCCCCTGAAACATTCCATGAACTAGAAGGAGAGATTTTCAGGAATCTGGTCCCGTCCTCCATGATTGTTTGACAAGATGTGTATAACCACATGGAGGAGGTACTTCCATTGAGAAGAGACATTTCCTTTCCTGAAGGTCTTTATAGAGAAATCCCCTTTCATAACCCATCGACTCAAAGGATTGGTTTACAGCATCTTTAGAAAAGGAAAATTCACATTCTACATCATGCAGCTGAAGATGTGTGTTTATGATGGCTGGAGTGATGAAGATTGTCCTCCCCTGCACTGTGACAGATAGTGTCTTCTCCCCATCCATGATGACCTCTTGGCAGATGAAGTTCTCAAACTACTGCTTCAAGAGGTCCTTCATGTTCTCTTTTGCTTCAGTGGACCCCTTATACATGAGCTTCAGTGCATCCCATAGTTGCTTAGCAATTTTGCACTTCTTGAAGCCCCTGTATATGGAGTTAGGAAAAGCAGTTTGGAGGGCAGTCATGGCTTTCTGATCTATGTCAATTTTCTTCCTGTATTCTTCAAAATAGCCAGCCACCTCCTTTGGTTTCATACCACCCCCAGCAGCAGCTAAAGAGGTGCTTGGTATGTAAGGTCTAGAGACAACAGACTTCCACATCCTAGAGTCTGAGACTTGATGAAGCCTTCAATTCTTTGGCACCAAGTATCAAAGTCTTCAGGAGTGACCAGTGGGGATTTTGTCATGGTTGCGGTTTCCATATCAGCCTTTGTGAGAGCTGCCATTTTGAGATGTTAAGTATTTTGTAAGACTGAGGGATCTAAGATGGTGAGATCTTACAATCAAGATCCTGGAATGCTCTGATATTCTCTGCATGACCGTTTAAGGGTTGGTCAATACAATTAATCTCATAATGAGGAGAGTGTTAGAACACTTAACAGATCAAATAGGGAACCAGGACTAAATTATGATGATACTAAGAACACAAGCAAAGTAAGAGACAAAAACTTAAGAATAACAAGATATTGGTTTTCAAGATTGTAGTATATTGCTTGTCAATTTCCTTTTACAAGTGTTACAAAGCATAAAAAAAGATACAAGGATTTGAGATACTTTATACTACATCCTACAGCCGGCCATACTTTGAAAGCCAGATGGAAACACTAATCTAAACAACAAGGTCAATGTAAAATCAAAAAGCAGATTTGCCTTTTGACTAGTGACTATGACATGCCATACCTCACATCCTAATATATTACAAAAAGGATAAAAGTACATAAAGTAGAAAGTTACAGACTCAAGACCTCAATGTACAGTTCCAAAAGCATGGACCTTTTCACCAACATGTATAAGTTGGTGAGTCTTCAGAGTCGTAGCGGAAAGTGGTTCAGCTTTATGCAAAAGTACATCAGAGAAAGCATGTTCTTCAAAGTCTTTGGAAGAAAATCTGTCTTCACTTCATTGGCTTCGGAAGACTTTGTCTTTGAAGCTTCGGAAAACTTCACTTTTGGCTTCGGAAGATATTAGTCTTGGCTTCGGACGATTTCGTACTTAGAATATTTTCTTGTGTAGAGTATGAAACTTCCGAAGCAACTTCTACTAAATGCCAAGTGCATGCATGCAAGAACCACTTAGGTTGTTTTGGGTGCATCAGCCTTTCTATAAATCTTACATTCTCCTTTAGAATTTTTCTTTTAAAAAATTGCTAATAATAACTTTTTTTGTCTTTCAAATCCCTAATTGTATAACAAATAACACAATAAGATTACAAATTGCACTTAGAACTAACACAATTCAAATCCTTAATTTCAATATCAAATCTCTAATTCATCTTTCAAATCCCTACTTCATATACCTAATTGCATAAACCTTAAATATTAGAAATTAAACCAAATAACCATTAGCCAATATTCTTCTCTTGAAATCTTTCAAATCACTAATTTATATAACCAATAACACTTAAAAATTAGAAATTAAACAATATAAACCATAAATCCCTAATTTCATAATGTAATAGAGGAAAAAAACTAGAAATTTTACCTTGAACTCTTGAAGTGAGCGGTGATTTGGTGAAAGCAAAACGGTCACATGAGCAAGTGGGTGGTGCCAAGGCCGTCGCAGCTGCAGCAGGTCTGCGGAAGACGGTGGTCGGCTGGCGATGGTGACTTGGGGTGATCGGCGGTCAGTGGGAACTGAGAAAGTGGGAAGGGGCGATGGGGATTGGGGGGATGCGATGGTTTTTTTTAAGTTTTAAGTTTAATTGGGTTATGGGTACTTTGGCTAATTAGTTAGCCTTTTTAAGTTGTTTAATATTTTTTGAGCTTATTTTAATTTTGTTCTTTTTAATTATTATTGTATTGGACTATTAGGTATTTTGGCATTATTAGTTATTAATGTTTATATAAAATGTAATGTTTTTTAATAAAACATTAGACTTTTTATAAAATTTAAAACTTTCTATGAAGTGTTAAGTTTAAAAAAATTTTTAGGGGTAACGTAAAATCGTAATTTTTTATTTTTTATACATAAACCTGCAATTTTTTTATACTACACGTCAAAAGTTTAGGGGTAGCGGCTACCCCTCGGCCTAAGGTATGTCCACCCATGGGGGCGACCCTAATATGTTCTTAGAAGTTTTATTAGCCACTAATGTTCCAAATGAACCCTAATTTCAAACATTGTGCCAAATTCTTGCTCATTGCTCCACTTATAATCGCTCCATACGAGTCGTTCTTTATTGTCAAGTCCGCATTCAACACTGGAAAAACTCACAAGATTACCGTTGTCAAGACTATAACTTGGGAGGCTACTATAGGAAACATATAGAACAAAGTATTCAACAAACGTTGAACCCTCATCTTTGACAATAAATTAGGTGATTGATTCATATATACCTACCCCTCAAGAACACTATTAAGTAAGACGTTTTGAACATCAAGCTGGTGAAGCGACCGATGATTAATAGCAGCTAGAGCAATAGAAATGCATCCATAATACATTTTGGAATTCCGAGATAAAGTCGCATTATTAATCAATAGCATAAGCCTAAGAAACGCTTTATAACCAGTATAGTTACTAGCAAATGCGAAAAAGTATTGGGGTACGTTGAGTTGGAGACTAAACCCGCAACGACAACCAATAGCACACCTAAAAGGAGGAAGCAGCTCAAATCCAAAGTATGATCTACACGTAGGGCCCTTATCACATCTTCCATGGCTTATCATCATCTTGGGTGAGTCACATCCTTAGGAACCAGGTAAGGGCAAATGGTAAGAGTTATGCATGTGACTGAAGTGTAACTAAGAATATGCAACGTAATCCTTAATAAAGGAACATATATGGTTTTTAGGCTCTTTGCAAAAATAAATTGGTAGATTGGGATATTGTGCACGAGATAAATAATATTTATATGTTAAGAAAGGAGAAGTATTCAGCATAGGTGTACCAAGGGTAGTATGTGGTGTCGTTGTACCTAGGATACTAGCACCACCATCAAACGATACACGCCATAATTGACTTACCCAAATGATCTCTCTCAAACCTAAATCATCACCCGATGCCACCATAGACCCACCCACCACCAGTGCACCACCGTCACAAGATAAAGTTAGAAGGTTAAATAGCAACCTAAAAACCCTAATAAAAGGTCACAAGACAAAATCTTCCAGCCACCTATCGCTATCGCCACTCGCAATGTTCCGTCACCAACATCATCTTCATCATTGGTCCTACTATCCACCGACAACCATTTTCAAAGGGAATGAGGGTTGTTGTGGTGGTATTGTGGCTTTTACAGTGACGGTGTTGGAGGGAGAGAGAGAGGGGAGGTGAAGGGTGGAAGTGAGGTGGTGTAATATAGATAAATTAGTTTAAGAAAAAGTGGTTTTTACTAACTTTTTAGTCTTTATTATTTATTTTGTGTTAGTACAAAGGTAAAAAAACATATTTCACATCCACTTAATGAAAAACTATATAAATGATCGTGGATGTTACGATTTGACTAAGAGTTAGAATTACGACTTTAAATTCTCAAAATTTGACACCATTGATGCATATAAATATGTCACACGGAATGTCTGCCTAATATTATTATCTTTATTAGGCTTGTATTTGTCAAAAATCTTATAAGGTTTGATAAGGAAAATCTTTGTTAACAAAGTAGTTGTTTTAAAACAAATGAATCACTTACAAAAATATTCTATGAAAATATTCAAGCTTAACATGATCAAAATCAAATAATTATCAGGTTAAATTCATTATTTTCTTGGGTAATTAGGGGGAACACGTGAAAATCAAATTTTTCTTCACCAAAATTTTTAGTTTCTCTCTACTATTAAATAATCATATTAATTACTAATAATATCATTTAATTATTTTTTAGATTAAAATAGTTTTTTTAATAAATAAGAAAGTGATCTTCTTATTAACTTTTTTGATTAATATTATTTCTAAAGAAATAATTTTTTATAAAAAAATATATTTTTCTAAAACATCAATCTTTATTAAATTACAAAATATGTTAAAATTAGTGCCTTTAGAAAGTTATTTTTTATAAAAAATATAATTAAAATTAGAGGTTACAATAAGAAAGTTTTTAGAAATGATATTTTTTTAAAACGTTTGTTTTGAATCAAAATTTTCATTTAGTTTATAACATACAAGATTTTAATCATATTTTATCGTAAAATATTATATTATAATTAATAAAATTTTATTTGTTTATTTAACTCATGTAATATATAAGTTTAATAATGATAGTAATTTCATATATTTATAAGCTAATATATTTACACATCCATGAATAATGAATACATCAACTCAAGTACTCAACCTTGAATTAACATGGGCCTGTTGCTATCTTCCAGTTCCTTGTCCAGTCCAGTCTGAACATGGGCCTGAGTTTGGACTTTGTCAAGATTGAACTCTATCATAAAATAGGATTTTTATATCCCAATTTTAAACCATTTTGTTAGATTTCCCCAAATAATGTTTTGAAATAATTAAGATATGTCATTGAAGATATTCAAATTTTCGGTTCAGATATTCGCTTTTCCTTCGTGCAACTCGTTTACAATTGAACATTACTGCAAATATAAGACGTCTAAATACTTGTTCACCAGCGTATTTCACTATCTATATTTATTACTAGATTTAGTAAACTTATATATTACACGGGTTGAAAAAATAAAATATCAAATAGGAAAAAGTTTTATCAGTTATAAAACGATAGTTTAATATAAAACATAATTGAAACCATAAACAATAATATCAACTTTTTAATTTTTTTATTAATTTTTTAACTTTTTTTCCAAAAGGAAAATAAAATAATTTTGTTTTAAAGCAAACATTTTTTTTTAAAATGTATTAATTTAAAACTACTTATAACTCCCAATTTTATTTATTTTTTGTATATAAAAAATTTACTTACAAGCATTAATTTTAAAATATTTTATATTTTTAAAAAATTTTGATATTTTAGAAGTAAATTTTATTTTATAAAAATTTATTTACTTAGCAAAATAATTAATAAAAATATATTTTTTAACTTATTATTAGTAATTAGTTAATGATATATTTAATATGATAGAGAAACGAAAAAATTTTGTTGAGATAAAATGTGATGATGACACATGTCTACCGTAGTCACCTTTTTATTAGAGTAGTAAGATAATATTTCACCCATCTCTATCTTCTTTTTATCAGGGACGGCTCAACTTTTATGTCGGACTACGACAACTTCGAAAATCAAAGCCTTTTTAATTCTAACAAATGAGAATGTACTCTCTATTCTTACACATATTAGATTCATCAACCTCTCGACTCCTGTATCTCTGTTCTGTCCCATTATACTGACTTCTAGTGTGTTATTGATTAGCCCACTAATAATTTTTACTAATAATTTTTAAATATAAATAATAAAGAATATTTAGAAACGAAGTTAAGAGGCCCCAAGCCTTGCTTCATCCCACTAAACTGAAGGGTCGACTCTTTATTTTACTTTTAAATACTAATTCATACATGAGAGTTAGCTTATAGAAACCTACTAGTAACGACGCTAATTGTAATCTTTATTTTTAGGACATCCAAACAAAGTAATGACCATCGGCAACCACATCAGTTAATTTCTTTTACAAATTTTACTAAGCTCTTTCGCTCTAAAGAATCATAAAACTAGTTTGACTTCAAATTAAGCTTGTTCGACAAAGTCAACTAGTTAGGTTTCGAATCATAAAGTGTGTAGGTTGGTGGGGTTAGTTAACAGATATATTAGATGCCAGTCTTTAGAATAAAGATAAAGTCAATTAGTGGTAAATGATGGAAAACTAAGTGTTGAAGACATTTATGTTTAGGGAATAAGTTGAGTCAAATATTAGATGCATTTGAAATTACAATGATAAAATCTTATTAAGTCAAGGGTTCGAGCATCAGTTATGATGGGTTGGTATAGATTAAATAAATGCAATTTTCTTTCCAAACGGAGAAAGCGAAGATGCGTTATGGATTTTAAGTATGTACAATTGTTTTTATATTTAGGGTGTGGTTATTGTAAAATAGAGGAAAAACTAAAAAGTGTGAGTATTATTATCCATTAAATCTTAGATCTAATGGATAATAAAATCTGATGGTATAATGGTAAATAATTAATACTTTAAAAGGTAGGCTAATGGTATTTTAGTCTTAATCACATTTTTAAGTTTCATTTTTTTTAAACGCTCATACTTTTACATACATTATTTTTTTTAAAAAAATCATATCATAAAAACAAGCGTTTTTATCTTTAAAATGCCTATAATTTTGATGCATAAAAATTAAAGTTTTTTTACAAAATTTCAGATCATTGTGTAATATTCGTCAGCTCATTGTGTAATATCAGGTCATTATGTAATATTAATCAGATTATTATGGCTAATATTGATAATTTTGTTATGAATTATGTTTTTTAAAAATGATGAATTTCAAATAACACAATGCTAAAAATTTTTTTTTTCAGTTCATTGTGTAATCCTGATCAGGTAATTGTGTAATCCTCATCAAGCAGGTCATTATGTATATTGCTAATAATCAAGTCTAGTGCTAGTTATTGTGTTACCTATTGTGTCTAATGTTAACCATTTTATTTTCTTAAAATGGTGATTTTCAAATAACATCTGAAAATGTAATTTTCTTTTACGTTTTTTTCCCAGTTTATTGTGTAATCCTGATAAGTTCATAGTGTAATCCTCGTCATTATGTCTATTACTAATTATATATCAAGTCTAGTGTTGGTCATTGTGTTACTCATTATGTCTAATGTTGACTATTGTGTTATGCATTGTGTTTTTTAAAATTATGATTCTCAAATAACACAATAATGAAAATGTATTTTTTTTTTTTTTCAGTTCATTATGTAATCCTGATCATGTCATTTTGTAATTCTCTTCAAAGCAGTTCATTATGTATATTGCTAATCATCGAGTATAATGTTGGTCATTGTGTTCGTCATTGTGTCTAATATTGGCCATTGTGTTATGCATTGTGTTTTTTAAAATAATAATTTTTGAATAGCATAATAATAAGAAAATTAAAATTTTTATATTTCAAGTTCATTATGTATTTATCATCAGATAATCGTGTAATCTTCGTCAATTCAAAGATTACAC
Organism: Flaveria ramosissima; assembly: GCA_025215565.1. Taxonomy (NCBI): domain Eukaryota; kingdom Viridiplantae; phylum Streptophyta; class Magnoliopsida; order Asterales; family Asteraceae; genus Flaveria; species Flaveria ramosissima. The sequence goes on from CM046037.1 coordinate 14,213,991, forward strand.
AATGAGTTAAAAAAACTTTGTTTTTATATCAACACTATACGCATTTTAAAGATAAAAAATTCTTGTTTTTTATGGTGTAATTTAAAAAAAATAATAATAATATCGTATGTAAAAGTTATGAATATTTAAAAAAAGTTGGAACTTGAGAAGAAGTAAAATTACCAATTTTGCCTCCAACCTAATTTTGATCAAAAGGACATATGTTAACATCTTAATCATTCTTATAATTTTTTAGTTTTAAAAGAATTTTTATTTGAATATTTCTTTTATATTTAAATTACTTTTTTTCATCTTGTAATATTACCCGGCCACCTAAGATTCGTACATGCAGTTATCTGCCATGTTATTTTTCTTAAATAAATAAATAATCCTTTCATGTAGAGTACATTATTCTGTCATTTATTGAACGTTTCTATTTATTTTAATTTACTCTCTTAATCATAGGTTATTAGTCATGTAGTTTAACTTCCTTTACAATTATGGTGTTTATATACATGATTATATATACTTTTACACGTTCCTCAAGTTTTTATTGATCATCAAGACCCAAGCACCGCCATCAACCACCGTACATCACCCTAGAGTGCTAAAAACATCAAAATCAAACTTCAATTGCTTTTCATCACTGCCCCCGTCAACAAAAGTCAAGCACGACTTTCAAACACCTATAGAAACCTATTATTATTTATAAAGCAAAAAGATTTATGAATTTAAGGAATTTTTATCTTACATTTCACAACTCACAACTTATGTAACACGTTAAAACCTGTTTTGGTGTCGTATTGGACCATCTTAAATAAACACAGTAGGGATCTGTTTCAATATACAAAAATACTGAGGCAGCCTTTATCACAAAAGAAAACATTACATGTAATTCTTCTTACGACTATATATATGATGCATATGGTAGCTCAAAAATGACAAGCTATTTAACAATAAAGCGGTTGTATGGACATCAGATATGCTATAATATTTTAGGATGAGTTCTCATGTTTGTCCGCTACGGTGGTATCAGAGCCAAACTTGAAGTGGTAGCCCAAGAAGTAATAGCCAGGTGAAGCCAACCATGACTAACATGATCGTGACCAGTTAGTACGTTGGCCCTTAAAGAGTCGAATGTTACGTACTGAAACCAGTATAAGATAGGAAACATGTCTTGCATCAATTGTATGCGCAACAGATGAGGGGTTATACACCAAATGGTTGTTCTCATCCAACATGCTAGTCTTTTAAGATGAGTTTTTTGTGAGGTTCGGAACACAATAACAATAATAAGACGAATAAAATAATAACAATAAAGAATACAATAATATGACACAACTCACATAAACAATGTGATCAGGCTACTTCCATGGCTTAGCTAAGAGATATTAAATTCAATTTTAGGACTCAATACATTCTAGTTACAATGAGATGTCTATTTATAATATTCATTTGAGGGTTAAAACTTATTTTCCAGGTTTGTGCAGCCAACGGAAGAAACAAACATAAAATTTCATAGCGATCAGGTCTATAATTTAAATTTTATTTGTAACTGTATGATTGTTGGCGTTATTTTGGAACAAATTAATCCAAAAACAATCACCAAATAATCGAATCAATCAATGAATCACATAATCGTAAACAAGAATAAAACTATTTCTCAATTAATCAATTATGAGAATTATTAGTACAAGGCAGACCCCAATGAAAAAGATGGCTAACCAACTCAGAGTTCAGGTTTATACGATCGAAACAGAAAATATACAGGAATAGTCCCTGAACTATGAACTGATACATTAATGACCTAAAACTTATAACTATTGAAATTGACAAAACAGTCCCTGTACTTTAAATCCAACATTCAACACTATACGTACAAACTTCTTAGCATTAGTGCTATGCTAAACTTTGTTCCAAAAGCCCATGACACTAGCGTCCGGCTGTCCGCAGCAACTTGTTTAACTCTCCTAAGAATTAAGTTTTAGCGATGACTAATGACACTAGACTCATGATGGACAAAGAAAACAACAAACATCAGTGACAAGTTCGTAGATTTTGAAGGATGACAAATACACATACACTTGCCAAGAACCTAGAGTGGTAAACCTACAACGTGTCGTTTAGTCCACCTTTGATACAACTGGAGTAAAGGTCTGCTGGTGACATAAATATAAATCGTTTTAATCTTTTAATAGTAGCTTATGCTATTAGTTAAGGATAATCTAGCTAATGTTGATTAAAGTAGTTATATTTTTCAAATTTAAAGCACTAAACAAGGTTCTTTTTCAATTCATTGTTATGTTAACTGGTTGTTTTAATGAATGATACAACTAGGATGCAAAGTAATTAATCCCATGGATCTTTTGAACTACTGCTGGCTTCTTACAGTTCTTGATCTGCCATCTTAGTTTCAAGACCCTCAAAAAAAGAGGATGCAAACTCTCCTTTCTTCCTGCAATACGCTTGTGATTTTGGCCAGCTTTCATGTCACTTACTTTAAAATTTTCATTTAGTATGTACCTAGTCAACTCCTTTTATGTCACTTATCTATTAAATACATCTGTTATGTCTAATAGCTTATCGTGTTGTTATACACTTGAACCCACATCAAGATTTATTATCTTTACATACTCTATAGTGGATGCAAGTCGACCCATTTTCATGTAAAATAATACTTTTTTCTTACTTGTTTACCAAAAATAACATCAACTAAAATCACTAACCATATGGTTTGTAGTCGCATGGTACCAAATTGTTATGACTTCCATGGTGATGATTCAATTTTGTTTGAACAATTCGTTTGAAATATGAGTAGATTTAATGCATATGTGAGATTGTCATTTAAAAAGCATAAAATCATTGAAACGCTAATAATATTATCACAATAATTAATTCCCTAGAAAATGTTACCATTATACATATATATATACCAATGATCATTAGCCCACATGATGAAGATGAGGTACCCATGACATTTAAATATTGAGAGTTAATGGGTTTAAGTGTCAATCTGAGCAAAATATTTAGAGTTGAGCCACGAGATTTTTTCAACAATGGGTTTCTTCCTGAAAGGGTGGGGAGAGCGGTCTCGGGTAGAGAAAACGAATAGATAGACCCGATTAAAATAACACATATTTATACGAAACAATGTCGTACATTTACCGTTCAAAAAAAATTATACATACATTTTCGGTGGAATGATATCTTGTTGTTAAGTTTTAGTGCTCATTTGTGGTGTGAATATCTCTAAATATATGTAATCATACGAAGTTACTAAATCTGAAGATTGGTTAGTTGATATCACCTCAAATTCCATTTGATTTGCTGTCATTTTCCACTACATTCTGGGGGCCAACATTTGTTTGGCCTTTTGTTTTGGTCTAAAAGAAGAGTGGTAATAAAGCAAAGCAAAATGAAGCATATTTTCAAGGCCAAAATTGTGTTAACAGTAAACAACCAGACATGAAAGGCACCTTCATTTACCCTACCAACCAACTACTTTTTAGATGATTTGTATTGAATTCAATGCTTCAAAATTTCTTTCTTTCCCTTTGTTTCTGGCCCTATAGCTAGAGGGGTCCTAGGATTTTAGGTACTTTACCATACCTTGGTTATCTATCTGTCCTATTGTCTTTAAAATCTAGCATCTAACTCTCTAGATTTGCAAGATTCTACCTTGTTTTATGTTTCTTTCTCACAATTTAAAGATTGTATTTTCTTGGAGTTTTCTCTCTTTGTGCTAAGATATATGGTGGTCACTCTCTCTCTCTCTCTCTCTTAATATATATGTATATGTATGTATGTATGCCTCAGTATATATGTATGTATGTATGTCTATATCTCTCTAAATTTCACATCTTTTCTAATTAAAGTAAAACATAGTTAGAAAAGTGGTGTTCTCTCTTCTCTCTTTTGAAATGTCATGCATAGGGTTGAGGCATGTGAGTGATGTCATATTCATTTTAAGATGAGATTCTCTCTGTCCATCTCCTGCAATGAGAGAGTTGCAGTATTAGCTTAGCAGAGACTTAAATGACAATCCACTTTAATGGTGAGGATAAGTCTCTTTCTCTCTCCCTCCATCTTTTTTTAACGGAAAATCTACATACTTTTAATCATAAATTACTTCAAATGATATTACATGTTTGGGTTTAATCCAAAATTTCTTAAAAACAAAGTATTTATCAAGTATACTAGCCTTACATTGACCTCTCTCTAACACACAGTTTTTCACTTTTTTTAATCGACCAGATACACACTCTATACTTTACACTTGAACAAATAACATACCTAGCAAATTCCAAAACTCACTAATACAAAAAAAGGCAAATGGGGCGGGTTTAATTTTTCTTGAAGGGGCGGGTGTTTTAAAAAACCACCCCTTAAAGCCTTCTGAAAATTTAAATGAGAAAAATAGGGCGAAACCGCCCCTTAACTTACATTCAGGTGCGGGTATCTCGACCGCCCTTTATGCCACCTTTAGGGGTGGTTCTAAAACGCCCCTTATGTCCTATTGAAAAAAATAATAAATACCTTTAGGGGCGGGTATTTCGACCGCCCTTTATGCCAACTTTAGGGGTATTTCGACCGCCCTTTATGTAGTACTACAACGAAGCTATGGGTAAGGTCTTAAGATGGGTGGGTTGAAATCAAACCTTACTTCTATCTTTAAGGATAAAAAGGCCATCCATACTCTACACTTACACAAATTTTAAATAAGGGTCCTAATACACAGACATCCCACTTTATAAATCGACACCCCTATACGCCTCGTATGTCATAGAGCTATATGCCACATATTATACGACCGCCTATATGACACATATAGGGCTACATAACGCGTATAACAAATTTTGACACTGACTATGAGGAAAAATTTAGGGGCTACCAGAGAGGTTATACGCACTGTATAGGATTATATGACAATGCTATACGATTCGTATAGAAATTTAGGATGTTAATTTAAAATTTTGAGATTTTTAAATATCTCAACCCTTAAATAAACAGAAAGCATAATTTGAACCACAACCATTTTAGATATTCATTTGATTACGTCCCTCTCTAACTTTATCTCTTCCTTCTTTGACATATGTTTGCCCATTGGATTTTTTCTTATTTTTCATGTTCCATTAGGTTTTGTTTGGATCTTTGTGTTCCCAAAATCCACCTGAATTTACACTTACTTGTTTTCACAATCTCAATGGGTCCTTTAATTATTTCCCAACACATACATAGTACCACTACCAACATTCTTAACTTTAACACTTACAACTATTAATAAAGTTTTCACCTTTCATATACAACCATAAGATAACTACAAAACGGGCCACATCAATGGGTCATACTTAATATTTGGCCTGCAATCTTGAACTAATCAAATTAGCATATTCTTTAATCCCATCATTAAAAAACTCACTAAACCAACGAAGATAACAAAACACTCTTGCTATAAGTAGATTAAAATGCAAAAAGAATGAACACAACAAGAAGAACTAAGAAACAAAATCATGAGCGACCAGAAAGTTGTTCTGATAACGGGTTGCGCTAAAGGCGGCATCGGGTATGAATACTGCAAGGCGTTCGCCGAACAAAACTGTCGCGTCATCGCTACGGATATACCTCAAAGGATGGATGACTTATCTGAGCTACAAAAAGAACAAATAGAGACTTTAGAGCTTGATGTTTTATCAGATGAAAGTGTTTCGTCGGCCGTGAAGGCGATAATTTCCAAGCATGGGCGGATAGATGTTTTGATCAACAACGCGGGCATAGGAAGCACGGGCCCGCTAGCCGAGCTCCCATTGAATGAGATCAAAAAGGCCTATGAGATCAACACATTGGGACAACTTAGAATGGTGCAACAAGTGGTTCCATCAATGGCGTCGCGCAAAAGCGGGGTCATAGTTAATGTTGGGAGTGTGGTTGGGAAAGCTCCCACACCTTGGGCCGGGTCATATTGTTCTACCAAAGCCGCGGTTCACGCGATGTCACACGCTCTACGGTTGGAACTAAAACCATTTGGGATTAATGTAGTTCTAGTGGTCCCCGGGGCTATAAGATCAAACTTAGGGAGCCATAATATTGGGAGATTATCGAATTACAAATGGGAACTTTATAAACCTTTTAGTGAAGAAATAGCTGAGCGCGCTAGAGCGTCACAAGTTGGTAAATCTACTGATGCAAGTATACTTGCGCGACATGTAGTAAAGAAGGTTTTGAGCCCAAAACCACCTAAACAAATCGTGTTTGGTCATATGACATCTCTATTCGCCTTCCTCTCCATCTCACCACTTTGGGTTAGAGATCTTTTCTTCACGAAACGATTTAATCTAGACAAGAAGATCTGATCATAAGGATCAAGTTCAAATGTTTTTGTTGTTTTTCTTGTTGTTTATGGGTGTTTAATGTTACATGATAAATGAGTTCTTTTGTCTTGTGGGTATTGTGCCATCTTCTTAAAACCATTAGTGCACCATGGACCCAAGTCATGGTAAATCAGATGCACCATATATAAAATCTTGTACTTTGGATCAGAATTTAGGAGACACAAAATTGAAGTATGGTAGTTGAGTATGTTAGAGGCTCCCATAAGTCTTTTTCAACTTCCAAATAGATTTCAGCAATGTTTAGACAATGCCATATAAAAATAAGGAAAAAGATCATAATTGTTTCTATATTATTGTTTATGCTTAAAGCTACTTTAAGGTGTTTGATTTGATAAGAAGAGTAGGTGTGTTTAAAATCGGATATCAAGAATTTCGGATATCCGATTTTCATATATCCAAAACTTTCGGATAGTATATATTTCTATTCGTATTCGTATCCGAAATTTCAGATATCCTAAACGGATACGGATAGTGATTCGGATATCCGAAATTTATTTTTTAGTTTTATTACAATAATTAGACATATGCTATTAAAAATAATATAAAAAACCAACTCATGTCATAAAAGTCCTAATATACACTAAAAAATCTCAATCTAAAATAAAAATATGTTTAAAATTTTAAAAAATAAATATTTTTTAGTTTTCGGATAATCGGATATCCGAATATCCGAAACTTTTCATACACTATCCGAATCCGAACCGAATTTTGGACATCTGAAATTCGGATATCCGAAAATCGGATATTTCGGATTCGGATTTTCGGATCGGGTTCTCGGATTCGAATATTTTTAAACATCGACTAAAAGAATTTTTGAACTTTAGTTAGAGGGTGTGTGATAATTGAGGATGAGATGAGAGTAGAGGTCAAGTGATGGAGGCACAATGGCCCTTGTATGGTAAAAAGAACCAAAGTGGGGTTCAATAATTGAATAGGGATGTGAGGAGATGACTCACTTAAAATGGACAGAGGAATGAGAAGAAAAAAATTAAATTGATATTCTTGATTTTTATATATTATAAGAGCATGTAATAAAGAAATATCCTCTTTATGAATATTGGTATTTTAGAGGAAACTATCAAACTATGAGAAGTGGCATTTTTAGGAGAAACTTATTAAACTTTTGTCGATGATAACCATTTAGGAAGTAATATTGGTAGCTCTGTAGAAACTTTCACCTGTAAAACTTTCTAGTGACAAAATTTCATCGTTGCACCCTATTATTCTGCCAATGTGTGTGGCTAAAATTACGCATGATGGTGATCCAAAGTGTCAAATCTCGTGTGGGCATACCCTTTGCTCCTATTGTGGTTTCACAACACACTTAGAGTACATCATGACGCCTTTCGAGTGATGGACTTAAATAATATCGAGAGAAACACAGTCTAAACACCTTTCATTATGTTTCTTCGAAAACGATCATTCAAACCATTTGTGCACCATCCACAAGTACCACACTTCACCTTCTTCGAGGTTAACACCTCCTTCTAGAATGCCAGGTGTGATGTTGTAAAGAGCTTGTTCTCTGAAATTTTATAAAAGTAAGATATCTGATACGGTGCTCAGCATATGATACAGTGATAGATACGGTGGTGCCTAATTTGACTATATCTTTTGAGTAATTGCACATCAGGTCCTTGATGTTTGGTGCTGCTGGAGACGGTCGCCGCTACGACTTGGATGCCATCTCTATGGTCGACGGTTTCAGTTGTAGAGAGTAAATCAGTGCATGTGATTGTTTGTGGTGCCAACAAGGGCGGCGACGGTGGCCGCTTGGCTTGGCTGCCGTCTCTTCACCTCCCATGTCGCCGACGTTAGTCTTTGGTCAGTGGTTGCATGTCGGTTGTTTGGTGCTTTGGTTTGGTTGTCTGGTCACCCCGTGGCGATGCCTGTCTGGTCTTTTGTTTGGTGCTCTAGTTAGACACACAGTGTTTGCGCGTAGTTTAGTACGACTATCTTCGCATTTAGGTTAAACTGTACATAGTTTGAAATGATGGACATTTAGTGCCAACGATGATGATAAGAAAAACCTCATATGAGTCTTATTGTTAGTTTCGTGTTCTCCGGTAGTATCATGTTAGTTGTTACTATTTATGGTTACCTTTGGTTTATTGATTAGTTGTTTCTGTTGTTGTCGATGAAGACGAGCTGTTGCTCATTGAGACTACTATTGTTTTCATTTTAAGGCCATGATGATATTGGAGGAGTGGTATTGGTTGCTTTGGTGAGGCTACCGTTGAAGGTTTGCAGCCGCAACCAAACAATCCTTTTGAGCCCAACGGTTGTTTTTAAAAGCATTTACACTTCATTTCGTTGACTATTTTAGCAGCCATCATGCTACAATTTTAGGGTTTTTTTGGTAGCATTAATACTACATCTTTTGGACTGTTTAGTAGCAAATATGCTTACATATTTTAGGATTGTTTTGGCAGCAATGTATGTGTATTTTCATATTTGTTTTACCATCAATGTTGTCTAGAACTAAGCTACTAATATGTTGCGGAACTGTCCCGTTAAATATGTTTCAAGTCTAACCATTAAAGTTTACTATTAAAGAGTTTTGCCACAATACTTTGTTTTTTTTGTTTTCGACAACAAGCCGGTCCGATGACGATCGAAGTAACCATCATTGTGTATAAGAAACGCCGGACTCTCTCCACGTAGTACGCGAGGAAAAAAAAGTAGTTATATTTTATAAACCATATTACCGAACTTGTTATTTTTATTTTATTTCATCTGGTCTTTGTTCCTGAACGAGAATTACTTAAGTATTTCATTTTTTCTTATGTGCCATTTGAAAATTAATTATTAAAAAATGCTATCACATGTAAAAATAAAATTTTATTATAATCAAAGTAGGATATATAAATTTCTAAATGATTGTGTATCAACAGACATAATGTGGAAGACCTAGCTAAGGCCATTGTCAAAACAAATAGCTCGGTCGATGTTATCTTTTAGCCTTTTTACCAACAAATAAAAACAAGCTTATGAGTTGTAATGAAGTTACAAACATGTCATTATTTTTATGTTTTTAAGTAACTACATAATTATAGAACACACAAAAGAAGTTAACAGTGAGGTTTAATTGAATAAAAAAGACAAAAAATAACGATACCAACCATCCTTTTAAATACAATCCAGTTGGTTCAAAATTTCACTTTAATATACATATGTTTTCTTAAAACAATAAAAACACTCATTTAATCCTATTTTTAATTGGGTGTTGCTATATATACCACATCTTAACCTATTTTTACTGGTTGTACTCCCCCTCAAGTTTTTAATATAAAATACAATTCAAACCTTTTATTTTCTTTTTATTTCTTTTTATTTCTTTTTTGTCTTATTTTTTTCCTTTTTTACTATAAAGATATTTTAATTATTTTAGTGTTAATTTGTTATTTCTAAATTCCTATAATTCAAATTTATTTAAAGTACAAACAAAGAATTTAAAAATACTTTTTGTTATTTTTTATAATTGCAAGAAACAACCACGAAGTAAAGCAAATTACATTCTTCTTTAAGAAATCACGTGGAAATTAACAATTTTAAAGATTTGATAAATACCCAACGTTTATCAAGATTAATCAAACTGTTTATAATTTTTTAAGCTTTGAGTTGTTTTGAAAATTTCAAGTGATATTTGATATGAATAGCCAACTTTTTAAAGATAACAATTTAATCAAACATGTACCACTAACCAAATAAAAAATCCACCTTCTAATAACACCAACAGTTTTATGATGTTATTTTTACATGATTCAATATTCATTACTTTATTTGACTTTTTTTCAAAATATACATATGATTATATATATTCAAAACATGATACGTAGTTATTGTTGAGTTGTTATTTCTTAAAGTTAATAAAAAAAAGTTAAAAAACATCATATGTAGTTTCTGATTAGTTGTTAAGTCTAGAGATAAATGAAAAAAAGTTAAAGATTTTGTGGATTAAAAGAGTTTTTGAAAATTTAGAATTAAACTTTTTATTGCTTGAAACTTGGAAAGGATCATAACTTTTTGATGTTTTTTTTCAAACACGTTTTATTAAACATAAATACAAGTTATAAAAGTGTTTTACGATCTTTTTAGTACTCTAGAGAAAATGTTTTTTTAATATTCTAAAAATATTTTTACTTTTTTTTAAAAAACGATCTTTATATAATCTAAAAGCCGTTACTTCACGTGGAATATGATGAGTAAAAGAGAGAATGACAAGTAAGGGAAGATGGGTATGTTTTTAGATATTAAGGGGAAAATAAGAAAATTCTGTTTTTCAGGGGTGAGGTATGACGAGTAGAGGAGGGGATACATATAGCCTACCCCTTTTAATTTTGTATTAATGTAGACAATGATCTTTAATCTCATGATGAGGGTCAAGGGTGAATCTAGAAAATTTTTTCCGCTTAGTTGATTTTTTTTATTTATTAAGTGTATCTTACTCTCTGTTGAAAATTTTTTATTCAAATGATCTCAGATCACATAAATGAAATATTATATATAATGGTAATAAAATACAATTTCATCATGAAAAAATAAAACATTAGAGGTACCATAAAAAAGTCTTAAGTCGTCAAATTAAACAAAAAATTAATAATCACTTGCAAGCATAAGTAAAAAGTTCATTGAAATTAACATTTGCAATCGCGACTTCGCGAGCACACCAGTGCTTTCATCTTCACAAATGGGAATTGCATCAAAGTTCGTGACACAACGTCCTCACAAACTGGATTAAAGATAATTGCAATGTTTGATAGTGGTGAAACTAGGCTTTTAATTAAATATACGACCTAAGTAGATTAAACACAAAATATACATAACCGGTGATTAAATTTTGAGCTTATAAGTTATAACAAAAAACAAGCTCTTACTTTAATATTTAGTGCATTAAAAAAAAATACTTGACCTTACACTAAGTGTCGATATTAAAGAAAACTCAGGGTCCATTAAAAACCGTTAACATAATATGTTGCATATTAACACAAATTTAGCAACGTTGGTTGACCCCTCCCCTCATTATCAAGTCCACCAACAGAAAAAACAACAAAGATAAAAGAGTATAATATGTTTTAAAATATAATATGTTTATTACTATAGATACATGCATGTAAAGAGTAAATACATATATAAAAGAAATGGCGTATGAGAATGTATGGAGGGGCATGGGACTGCAAAATACACTGTGTTGATTTGTCAGTCAAACAACATATCGTTGTTTAACCAGAGTCCAAAAGCATGGAGGCATTGGTTTACCCTGTGAAGACTGAAACGGCGTCGTTTAGCTGATTGTCAAGGCACTTGTCATCAGAACACACACCACCTACAAACCCTACTAGTACTTTCACACACACACACACACACCATCCATATATAGCTTACAAGCTACATATATGATATATGATATGTGATATATATCAAAGATACCCTACCAAGCATACTCCAGTAGTATATCTGTAATCTGTATCTCTATATATCTATGAACTTCATATTCTAACCCCACTCACATCAAACCTACAAATACTGTTGTTCTTCACCCTACCTATCAACTGGAGGACTCTTTTGTCTTTTTCCCTATTCTTAACACCTCTTGCAACAGGACTTCTTTCATAAATTTCATTGCCATCCCTTTGGATTTCTTTACCTTTCTTGTCCTTTAATCTCTTTCATTTTGCAACTCAATGTGTATATCTTTTTGAATCTTTACAATGAGTTTATTCACTTATTACAATACATTTAACTTTTAACTACTACAAACATATATATATATATATATGTAACTAATTAACTTGACTCAAAGCGGATGAAAAACTTCACTCTTGTATAATCTAGTCAAGTGCGGTCATTGCTCATAGATTGGTTGTTTTAGCCGATGATCCGACTATTTTGTTATGGATTGTCCTTCGTCATGTACAGTAATATTATGTAACATAATGCACACATATATTACATTGCTTGTTGTTTACATCCATTGAAAAATATAGTCATTGTAAATTTAAACTTAATGTTAAATTAGTGAAGGTTTTGAAAATTAATAATATCTATAATGCTTTAAAATTTGTTAAAATATGTCTAAAGAAACACCCACATGACTTTTTAAATATTAACTAATAACATCTTATCTACCATTGCCCGCCTCGGGCAAATGAACGAGACCGAACAACCCCTCCAACGAGGACATTTGTCCCGTCATCCGGTCCCTTTTAGAAATGCTCTTAGAACGCAACATTGTTACAGAAGAGATGGACCCGCTAATTGTTAAATTTAGTCAATTCAATTGCTTAATCATGCTGCTTATATGTCTTTATTATTTGTTATTTTGTAGTTTTGTAATGCTGGTAAAGTTCAGGGGTTATTCTGCTGTGCTGATAAAGTAGAGGGGCTGTTGCTGGATGTGTGTATGTTCGAGGGTTCAAGATGATTCTTCTGGTCCATATATACATGTTGCTGAGTTTAGGGTTACAGTACTCTCTCTCATTTTCTCATTTTACAAGAGAGGCGCCCGTTCATATCCTCTGTTCATATCCGATCTACTCGTTGGTGTGCGAGTTCATCGTTGATCTTTGTTGGTGTTCGCATCATCTTGATGCTCACCTCTCTAGTCTGGTTGTATATCTCTCTGATTTTAGAAGGTAGTTGATATTGTATGTACTTAACCCTTGTAATAGTTTGGGTTTAAGTTGGAAGTTGACTACTGTTCTTGTTCATCTTCTTCGTTCGATTTATTGGAAGTTCATACTGTAAATTTTGACATGGTATCAGAGCAGTGACTCTGATATCCATCGTCTTCCGCTGACATCTTCAATCATTGGTGAGTTAGGGTTTCAAAGGTGTAAACCCTAATCAAGGAAATCCGTTGGTATTCTTGGCTCCGGGAGTTAAGTCTTGAAGTCATTCTTCTCTGAGCCGCTAGATCGCAGATCCTTGGTTCATCTACAGACCTGTGGTGTATCTTGCATTCGCATTGACATCAGCAAAGCCGTGTCAGGGAGAAACATTGAGGGCTGGAGAATCGTTGCAACCCTAGAAGGTTGCACGTTTTCTTGCTGTTGGGTATCGTAGTCGTTTGACCGTGTAACCCTAGAAGGTTACAGGTCTCGGCTGCTGGTTCCCCCTAAAACCGGGCACCCCGCTGTGAGGATATCTCTTCCTTATCTTGTTAATTTCTTTTCTGCATCACATTATTGTTGTATCTAGGCATCTGTTTGACCGGGTTAGGAGTACCGGTACTGATCAAAGTAACAGGGAGAGCCATCCCCTGTTGTGTGTGTGCATTCTTTGTCTGCTAATTGCTGCATTCATCTGTGTGAAAAGTATTCTGTGTGTTTTGCATTAAACAACCTTGGTTACCCCTTGATCTGCCACAATAGTGGTGTGAAAACCTGGCTCTGACCTTGGTGTGTTCTCTGTGCGCGTGACTGTGTGCTCTCATTCTTATCTGCTCATTAGATAAATCAAATTCAGATCAAACAATGGGTGATAATCCTGTTAGTGACAATCCTGTTAGTGATAATCCTGTTAGTGATAACCCTGTAGGGGCACTGGTTAGTAATGAAACATTAATAAGTAAACTTGATGTTAGCAACCCACTTTACCTTCATGCTAATGATTCTGGAACCCTAACAATTGTCACTATGAAACTTAAAGGAACTGAAAACTATTCCGTGTGGTCTAGCTCCATGAGGCTTGCATTAGAAGTAAGAAACAAAATAGGCTTCATTGATGGAACATGTATTAAGTCTACTACAGACCATGTGCTTGCCAAACAATGGGACAGGTGTAATTCTGTGGTCCTGTCCTGGATTTTAAACTCAATATCAGAAGAACTATACCTTGGTCAAGTGTTTTCAAAATTAGCCTCTGAGGTTTGGATTGACTTAAAAGAAACCTATGATAAAGTGGATGGATCCGTTGTTTTCAACCTATATCAGAAAATTAACTCGTTAAAACAAAATGGAAGCACAGTGGCAGAATATTATCATAGACTTAATACCATGTGGAAACAATTTGATGCAATGGTGCAACTGCCCTCGTGTACTTGTAGAGCCTCTAAAGAATTTAATGACTTTAACCATTTAATCAAATTAATGCAGTTCCTTATGGGGTTAGATGACATATACCAACCTGTTAGAACAAACCTCTTAATTAGGGACCCTCTTCCAACAATTAAAGATGCCTTCTCGGTAATTTCAAGAGAAGAATCTCACAGAAATACCAGCTCTATTGCAGCTGGTAAAACCAGTCAAAACATGGCATTTTTTTCAAGAACAAATCAAAATTCTGAAAATAAAAACCAGTTTAATGACAACAAAAGAAAGGTTGGAAGAGGACCTAACCCAAACCTAAAATGTACCCACTGTAATAAAATTGGGCATACGATTGAGAAATGCTATGAGCTTGTTGGTTACCCCTCCTCTTATAGGAAACAATCTGGATCTCAGGGATCAAAAGGGGGTACCACAAATAGCTCACCTAATAATTCTAACAAGTCTGGTACTGTTTCAGTTGCTTCTCTTTCTTTCACTCCTGAACAGTTCGCAAAAATTATGACTCTAATCAATGAAAAACCTGGATCGGACCCTCAAAGTTCTGGTATTGGAGGTACTTCTGTTAGTAGCTGTAGTATTTTTTCTTCGAGTTCATTCCCATTTAACCTATCAACCTCTCTAGAAAAAAACCTTGCTAATGGGTGGATAGTTGACTCAGGGGCAAATCAACATATGATTAAATCTGATAAAAATTTAATTAACAGTATAGATGTTTCAGAACTAAATATGAACGTTGGTCACCCAAATGGAACAAACGCAAAGGTTACAAAAATAGGGGATTTCAAACTAACAAATAACCTTGTTCTGTCTGACGTCCTAGTTGTCCCAAATTACTCTGTCAACTTGATATCTGTGCACAAACTTACAAAAGATAACAACTTGGAAATACGATTTGATGAAAAAAATTGTTATGTTCAGGATTTGAAATCAAAGAAAGTGTTGGTGACTGGTAGGCAAAATGATGGACTGTATTTTTTTGATAAAGATGATGACCATGTGAAGGTGTGTTTTAACAGCTTTGTTGATTCTAATCTTTGGCACTCTAGGCTTGGTCACCCCTCTGAAAATGTCCTATATGTGTTAAGAGAGTCGTTAGGTATTGGCTCTATGAGAGAAACCCTTCCTTGTGAGGTCTGTCACAAGGCAAAGCAGACTAGGGTCCCCTTCCCTATTAGTGATCACTCCTCCAAATCCATAGGAGAGCTAGTCCACTTAGATCTATGGGGCCCATACAAGATACCTAGCAAAGAAGGATATCGCTATTTTTTAACTGTTGTGGATGATTTCTCTCGAACTGTATGGTGTTTCCTTTTAAAAACAAAAGATGAAGTAGCCCATAGTATTATACAGTTTTATGAACTAGTTCTAACTCAATTTGACAAACATGTAAAAACATTTCGAAGTGATAACGGAACCGAATTTGTTAACAGTCAATTGTCTACCTTCTTTGCTACTAAGGGTATCCTTCACCAAACATCTTGCATACATACCCCACAGCAAAATGGTATAGCTGA
This sequence comes from Flaveria ramosissima, assembly GCA_025215565.1. Classification (NCBI taxonomy): domain Eukaryota; kingdom Viridiplantae; phylum Streptophyta; class Magnoliopsida; order Asterales; family Asteraceae; genus Flaveria; species Flaveria ramosissima. The sequence continues at coordinate 14,229,924 of CM046037.1, forward strand.
AAGAAAGCATAGACACTTATTAAATGTTGCCCGTGCATTATTATTTCAAGGGGGAGTCCCCCTAAATTTCTGGTCTGAATGTGTGCTAACTGCAACGTACTTAATCAACAGGACTCCTTCTTCGGTGTTACATGGAAAAAGTCCCTATGAAATTATGTTCGGTTTTAAACCCTCTCTAAAACATTTGAGGAACTTTGGATGTCTCTGTTTTAGTACAATTTTGAATAATTCAAATAAATTTTCAAGTCGAGCAAATAAGTGTGTCCTAATAGGTTACTCTAATGTGAAAAAGGGTTACAAGTTGTGGGATATTGAAAACAAATCGGTTATTTTCTCGAGGGATGTTAAATTTTATGAACATGTTTTCCCATTTAAAGAAAAAAATAAAACAAATTTTGATAACCCACCTGACTTAAATTCCATTAATTTTTTTGATTTTTCCGAGACATCTAATTCCTCAAATAATCAAGTCCCCGATGATGATGGGGGGGTATTTACTCAAAGAATTGAGGATTCTAGTCTGCAGCCGTCTGAAACTGGTGGAAACCTTGGCGAGGCTGATCTTACTCAGCAGCCAACTGGCTTAGCCACTTCCAGTTCTGGCGAGGCAGGCTGTTCCACAAGCCTTAATGATGAGTTAAACCCGCCTGAGGGGCAAAATCAGACCTGCAATCACGAACCAAGAAGGTCCTCAAGGACCTCCCAGTTACCGAGAAGGATGTCCGACTATGTGATAGAGGGAAAGGTTAAATACGGGATAGAAAAGGTGGTAAATTACTCTCACTTGTCACTAGAAAACCTTTGTTTCACAACTGTTTTGAATAAGTCTGTTGAACCTAGAAATTTTAGTGAAGCCATTCAAGATAAAAACTGGGTAGATGCCATGAACTCTGAAATGGAGGCTCTACATAGAAATAACACATGGGTTTTAGCAGATCTTCCTCCCGGAAGAAAACCCATTGGATGTAAGTGGCTATATAAAATAAAGTACAAGTCTACAGGTGAGATAGATAGGTATAAGGCTAGGTTAGTGGCAAAAGGATATAGTCAACGAGAAGGTATAGATTATGAAGAAACTTTTTCACCCGTAGTAAAAATGGTTACTATACGTTGTATTATTAATCTTGCTGTTCATAATAGTTGGGCATTATATCAATTAGACATTAATAATGCATTCCTCTATGGCGATCTAACTGAAGAGGTCTATATGCAATTACCTGAGGGATATTATTCAAAAAATGAAAAACGTGTATGTAAGTTGGTTAAGTCCTTATATGGGTTAAAGCAAGCCCCTAGGAAGTGGAATGAGAAACTAACTGGTGTGTTAATTGAGAATGGTTTTTCCCAAAGTGTGTGTGATAACTCTTTGTTCATTAAACGGAACAATTCTATATTTGTTGCTCTTTTGGTGTATGTAGATGATATAATCATTACTGGGAATAATAAAGAAGAAATCTTGAAAGTCAAATCTTATCTAAGGTCTAAATTCTTAATTAAAGACCTAGGAATCTTAAAATATTTCTTAGGAATTGAGGTGTTATATTCAGATAAGGGTGTATGTCTCACTCAACGAAAATATTGTTTGGATCTTCTGTCTGAATTTGGTTATTTGGGCTGTAAACCTGTGTGCACTCCCATCGAACAAAGTTTTATTGTGTCTTCAAAATGCAAACAGGAAGAGCCTATATTATCTGATGTTTCTGGGTTTCAAAAGTTAATTGGAAAACTGATTTATCTTTCGCTAACTCGGCCGGATATATCTTATACCGTTCAATTCCTGAGTCAGTTTATGCATGCTCCCACTAATACTCATCTTCAAATTGCTTTAAGGCTTCTGAGATATCTGAAAAAAGCCCCAGGTAAAGGAATTTTATTCTCAAAAGGTAATTCTTTAGACATTGCTGCATATGTAGATTCAGACTGGGGTAAGTGTGTGTCATCAAGAAGGTCAGTTTCTGGTTTCTGTGTGTTTATGGGTAACAGTCTTGTTTCTTGGAAAAGCAAGAAGCAAAGTACTGTTTCTCGATCCTCTGCAGAAGCAGAGTATCGAGCAATGTGTGCTGCCTCGTGTGAATCGTTATGGATTATGAACTTATTCAAAGAGTTAGGTCTGTCTTTTTCACTGCCTATAAATTTGTTTTGTGATAATGATGCTGCAATTTCTATTGCTTCAAATCCCGTATTTCACGAGCGTACCAAACATTTTGAATTAGATCTTCATTTTTTACGTGAAAAAATCACTGCTGGATTTTTTAAGCCTTGCCCAGTCAAATCTGAAAATCAACTTGCTGATGTTTTTACAAAAGGATTACCGGTGTTGCAGCATGATATTCTTTGCAATAAGCTTCATATGATTGATATGTTTAATTGAATTGAGGGGGCGTGTTAAATTTAGTCAATTCAATTGCTTAATCATGCTGCTTATATGTCTTTATTATTTGTTATTTTGTAGTTTTGTAATGCTGGTAAAGTTCAGGGGTTATTCTGCTGTGCTGATAAAGTAGAGGGGCTGTTGCTGGATGTGTGTATGTTCGAGGGTTCAAGATGATTCTTCTGGTCCATATATACATGTTGCTGAGTTTAGGGTTACAGTACTCTCTCTCATTTTCTCATTTTACAAGAGAGGCGCCCGTTCATATCCTCTGTTCATATCCGATCTACTCGTTGGTGTGCGAGTTCATCGTTGATCTTTGTTGGTGTTCGCATCATCTTGATGCTCACCTCTCTAGTCTGGTTGTATATCTCTCTGATTTTAGAAGGTAGTTGATATTGTATGTACTTAACCCTTGTAATAGTTTGGGTTTAAGTTGGAAGTTGACTACTGTTCTTGTTCATCTTCTTCGTTCGATTTATTGGAAGTTCATACTGTAAATTTTGACACTAATCAATGTCATCACGTAACCAAATTAATTTAAAATGGTTTTTAAAGTTGCATATGCTTGATTAAGATTATAAATAAACAATTTGTTGGCACCTCTACCAATGAGACTAAAAAGGCCTCTTATATTTTTTTTTCTAAATAAATGGAATCCATAATCATATTTGGTGACCACACAGAATAAGATCACTAGATTAGATCTTGACCTTTTTACGGTCCTTTTAGTAAACAAGGATCATGTTTAAGAAACATGGGTTTGAAGTAAATAGTTTAAGAATATACCATAAATTGCATACATATATGCACATTATACATTTGATATATAAATCTATATATTCATGTATCATATAAACAGAAAAGAAAAATAAAATAGAGTGACGAAAAGCAAAAGAAGTGGTCTTTCTCACACACGGATCCCAATGGTATGCAAGAACGATGACAACATTATTGTTTACTGTAAACTCATTCTTTTTGTGTAAGTTTAAAGGAACTTGCTTTGTTCTCCTTTAGAAATCTTTTCAGACAGACCACAAGGAACTTTGGATCAAGATTAACATTATATTATAAACATAGTTACTATTTTCTGTTCAAAAAATATATGTGTTAAAAACTACAATAACTATATTACCGTATTGTTTTTTTTATTATTTAAATAGACTATAACGAATGTGATTCAATATGTTTAACGTTCTTTCTAAAATATTATATTGTTAGTATTTCTTTAAGATGTGTATATACTATACACCATATGTACTAATGTACATACATATGCAATTTTCGTTAAAAAAGAGTTTAAGAAAAAGAAGATAAAATTAAAGAAAGTATGATAATAGACAAATAAACCACTGTTTTTCAACTTTACATTTTTATTGAATAGATACTCATGTCTTGTATAGTTTTCAAGATAATTAACATGCTATTAATTCTGAAAACAACACACACTGCTTATAGATATATATATATATATAGAGAGAGAGAGAGATACACACTTCTCTTTATATTAAGTTTCAAAATTGGAGGGAAAGCAAAGTATGATTAGTATACCATCTGCCCAATGATTGATTGAGCTTTGCATCAAGAAAAACCAAAACTTAACAATCTCTTTTTCTTTATTCTAAGTGTGAAAGTGAGTTAGATTCATACAAAAATGAAATCTATGAACAACAACAACACCACCACAGGCAACAATGACAACAATTGCAACAATAAAAACAGCAACAACTGGTTGGGTGTCTCTCTTTCTCCTCATATAAACACAAATCCCACAGCTTCCACCATGGAAGCTTCTTCTACACATACTCCTCCTTGTTCTTCTTCTTCAAATCCCACAACTTACTTCAATCTCCCATCTCATTTCAACTACCAAAACATCTATGGAGTTGAAGGTGAAAATGGTAATGGGATTTACTCTTCTTTTCCTGTTATGCCTCTGAAGTCTGATGGGTCACTTTGCTTGATGGAAGCCATCACAAGATCACAATCACAAGGTTTGTTTACTAGTTTCAATAGTCTTTTTTTGTAAATTTGTTTCCTTTTATGATCAAAATGTTTGAAGAAGTGTGTTGTGTTTAGGAATGGTTAGTTCAACTCCACCAAAACTTGAGAATTTCTTTGGTGGTGTAACAATGGGGACCTCTGACTTTGACAGAGGAAATGGTGCAACAATGGCTCTTGGTTTAGATACCAGTACAATGTACTACAACCAAAATCTTGATCATCATGAGGCTCTACAACACAACCATAGGCATCACCAACACCAGATTCATCCCCAACACTATCAAGATTACTCTGGTTACAGAGCTTTGTACCAAACTGTACAACAAGAGCAAGTCAAGGAGGCCCAAATTTCTGCAGATAGCCTTCAACATCTACCAAGTTACACTGAAGAAGATGACATCACTGGCATGAAGAGTTGGATTTCAAGAAACTATCATTCTGGCATTGATGGTGGTGATCATGGTGGTGGTGGTGGTGGTGGTTATGGTGATTTACAGTCTCTTAGTTTGTCAATGAGCTTTGGTTGTTCACAGTCAACCCCATGTGTGACTGCAACATCACAACAGCAAATCATACCTGCTGCTAATGTCACTGACTGTGTGGTTATGGATACCAAGAAAAGAGGATCTGAGAAGGTTGACCAACCAAAGCAGATTGTTCATAGGAAATCTTTAGATACATTTGGTCAAAGAACCTCTCAGTACAGAGGTGTTACAAGGTTGGTTTCTTGATTTTTCTTCAAATTTTGAACTTTTTTCTTGATTTTGCTTTAAAATTTGATCTTTTTTCTTGATTTGACCTGTTTGTTTATCAGGCATAGATGGACTGGTAGATATGAAGCACATTTGTGGGATAACAGTTGCAAGAAAGAAGGTCAAAGCAGGAAGGGAAGACAAGGTTAGTAATCAAAACACCATGATTTCAAAATGTTGACTTTTTACATTTCTGTCATCTTTGACTAATGATTTTCATGTTTGTTGTCTGCTGGATCATCAACTTTGCTTCAGTTTATCTGGGTAAGCCTCAGTTCTTGTTGTCATTTAAAATTTTCAAGTTTTGATGTTCATAAACATTAAAAAGTATTTATATTTTTAATTTTTAGGTGGTTATGATATGGAGGAGAAAGCTGCTAGAGCTTATGATTTAGCAGCACTTAAGTATTGGGGTCCTGCAACTCACATCAATTTTCCAGTAAATTTCTACTGATATTAAACCCCTAACATATGTAATTTTAACAGTTTATATTTCATAACTAATATTTAATGATGTATGTTCAGTTGGAGAACTATGAGCAAGAAATGGTAGAAATGAAGAACATGACTAGACAAGAATATGTAGCTCACTTAAGACGGTAACTATGAACTTTATCCCATTTTAAACCTTATAATTATCTACATTATCATGTATCAACGTTATCTAAACCATTATAACACGATAACTCAAGTTTTATCTCTCGTTTTTTCAGGAGAAGCAGTGGTTTCTCGAGGGGAGCCTCGGTCTACAGAGGAGTAACAAGGTCTAAAGTGACTTTGACCCATCAAAAAATGCAATACATATGTTCATCAAGTTTTATTTTTTATTTTCTTTTAGTTTATATTAAACATAGGTTGGTTTTTTGTTTGTAATTTTCAGACACCATCAACATGGCAGATGGCAAGCTCGGATTGGGCGTGTAGCCGGGAACAAAGATCTTTACTTGGGCACATTCAGTAAGTTTAATTGAAACTTTTTTGCTAATAACCAGTAGACAAATATGAATGCTTTTAAAATCTCTGAAAATCTTGACCTTAAAGATGATGATCAAAGCTGCTTTTGTCAACAAAAGAAGGTTGATTTTTATTAAAGAGCCAATGCATGTTTTCATGTCATTTATGTCTTGTTGCAGTTACAGTTTTTTGGTACAACTCACAAAAGCAATCTTAAGTTGGACCCAACTAACACATTTCCTTTGTTTTCCTTATTCATTTAAATTTCTGAATAATATTCACCAAATTTTATAAATATCAATAAACAGGCACCCAAGAAGAAGCTGCAGAGGCTTATGATGTGGCTGCAATCAAATTTCGTGGCGTTAACGCTGTGACAAATTTCGACATATCAAGGTACAATGTCAAAAAGATCATTGCAAGCAATACCCTTTTAGCCGGTGAACTAGCTAGGCGAACCAAGGAAACAGATGCTACAAACGAGCTCTTGTCAGACGAACCACAGGCTCAAAATGGTGAACCCAAGACCATATTATCCGAGCACGCCACCAACAGGAACATGTTGGATTGGAAGATGACACTCTATGATCAAAATGGGACTGGACCAGGGCTTGATGTGGATGAATCATCTAAACTTGGAACACATGTGTCAAATGCTTCTTCATTGGTCACTAGTTTAAGCAGCTCGCGCGAAGATAGCCCTGAGAGAAACAATATTCTCCCAATGGTTCTTGAGACGCCACCGTCATCGGCTTCCAAGATTCATGGAAGTTCATCTGGCAATACATGGATCCCAACAGCAGCATCAGCAGCAGCACCAATGAGGCCTCATATCCCAGTTTTTGCTGCATGGACAGATGCATGATAGTGAAACTCTAAAGTGGAAAAAAGAGGGAAAAAAAGAAAGAAACTGTGGGGGTCTCTTTCTTTTTGTTTGTTTGTTTTTTTTTTTTAAATCTAGTTCAATTTGTATTAATTTGAATTGGGAAGGGGTAATCTTGTGACCTTTCTGTCAACAAAGGTTCAAAATTTTCTAACTCTATGTACAAGATGCTATTAATTCCAAGGTAGTTTCTTTTTTTCGAACCGGTTCAACTACGCTATAATAACTTGTATAACGGGAAACTTATAGGACCTATCAAATACGTTGCAACCAAAGAGGGTCAAAAGTAATTTACGTTAAACAAGTGACCTTGAAGAGGTTATGGAATAAGAAACGGGTGACAATAAGATTCAAGATTCGAATATAAGACTTAGATTTCCGTTAGAGGGCAATTGGAGGAAATTATAAATTGTACATGAAATGTTTTCGTTATATTACTGGAAATAATTGTGGGAAAATGATGAAAGAGGTTTCATGACAGAATGATTTATTGACTATAACTTGAAGAATATGATTAGATTTGGCCCTCTTTTGCTAATGGTCCAATTTTAAGTACAAGAATTGAACCCAGCTCAGTCTTTCCAATTATGCAAAAGATTGTGTTTGTTCTTTTGACCTAACACTGTTTTATATTCCAACTGCATGTCACCATGCAATATCTATGATTTTCTATTTACATAAAGTGTAATTTCATCATTACCTCCATTAACTAATTTCTTCATAAAATTCTTTTAGTCCATTCAATGTTATTTCACTCTAAAAAAAACTAGAAAAGTGATGATATTACAACCAATAATTTCAAAATTAGTAAGCACAGAATCGCCTCGATTATGCCTATTTGGGTCGTTTCTAGTTAAACTGGTCGTATCAATAAACTGGTTGAACTGAATGTGTGGTTAGCCTGATTTCATTGTTTCTTTTTCAAGATCTCATTTTTATTCATCTTAGTATTCTAGAATCCATATTTTATATATTTCAGTCTATCGTATTTTATTTAAAAAATGAGAAGTTTAATTAAAACATATATTATTTTCATATTTTGTTATTAATCATACATATAAATAGTTTTTTTCACTATTTATGACATCATCAGTTTGACCAGTAAGATAACCAACTTACTGTCTGATTCAGTTATGATAACATTGATTACCACTACACGCGATTGATATAATCCAATTAATAATATTAGCATAGAAAATCAATCGGGCTATATTTCGAAGAGCCCGATCAGAAAAGTATTATAATATGGTTTATACCTTTCACCCTTCTCCCTACAACATACATTCTTTTCAAGTTTCATACTTCTCCTTTTTATATTATTTGGCCACACAGAGTGGTAATCAAGAAAAGAGTTTTTCTAGGTTTTTTTATTTTTCCCGAATTCAGAGATGGGTTTAATTCCCCAGGCACCATCCCTTCTCTTTTTTGTGTTTTCTCCGGACTCGGTGAATATTCACCAAGTTTCATTGTTTCTTCATCACCCATCATCACCTCACAGGTTCTTCCCCATAGGGCAACCCCACGGCTCTTAAGACTTATTATAGTACCAGTTCATATGATAGAGGCTTATGTTTCTTAGAACATAGGTTTTGGGTTCAATCACATGTTAATGTCACGGACACAACGCACATGTCGAAGTTCACAAACGTGTCACATCATACACGCTTAATATATATTTCTTCATCACGTAAAACAAGTAATATATGAGCTTTTGAAAGAACATGGAACATAGAACACTAAAAACAAATAGTTTATAACATGTAGTATGCACGTTGCAACAATGAACACTATGTAATTTCTAAAAATAAAGTAGAGAACATACCATGATTTTTCACAAAAACAAAAAAAGAAAAAGAAATTTGAGAAATTGAGGAAAGAGAAAAAAGAAAAAAGAAAACGGATCTGAATATAAAGATTATTAAACTAATAAAAGATTACATCATATGATGCACTTTCTCCTTCAAAATTATTGTTTACGCTTAAATCTATTCACCCATTTCTATTTATGTGAATCTTTTGACTATGTTTATTACCTATTTTCAAATTTAAAATTTGAGTAAGTTTTTTTTAATTATACATTACAGTATTTTTAATTACACCCTACTTTATTTTATATATTAAGTATATTTGACCAAAAATCTATTGTTTTTCCATTAATTTAACTATAACATTTGCAAGATTGATAATCTTTAATAAGATGTGGGTAATTTAATTTAATTTCATGTTAAAAATAATATAAATATTTATCTTTTAAAAAAATTAGTAAACATAAATTTCAACTATAACTGATTATTAATCATTACTAGTTTATATTCTTTTTACAAGTTTTAGATCAATAAGTATCTATTAATTAACCCATTCTTAACTATTAAAAAAATAAAACATCATAGTTTCTCCTTGATAACTTACCAATGTTTAAGAATAAATAAAATACATAAATTTATATATCAATCAGTTTATTAAAATTAACAAGTTCTTTTATTCTCTGTTTTAAAAATAATGAAACCGGATAATATACTAAAAACATCAAAAATACTTATTAAAATTGAAAAATAGTAGTTAACATATGATCAAAAAGTTGTTGATAGAAAAGTATATTAGTTAGTGGACATAAATGCACATCTAAATATGTACAACTTCTTAGTTTTTTAGAAATCTTGATGTAATTTTGATTGTTTGGCATAATTGTTAATTGTTAAACAGGTTACATTATGTTAATTGCAACGTCAAGTTACATTATATATGTGGATCATGTAAAAGTGAGTAGTTATAGATGTTCGTAAGAATATATTTATTTAATTTAAATAGTGGTTGTCAAAAGATTAGTTTTAAGTTCCTTAAAACTTTGGTATGTTTTGTTTGAATATTTTTATTATTATTGTGAGATTCATTTTGTCATGACTGTTGAAAATCAACTGGTATAAAAATAATATATGTTGGTTTACGTTTGTTAATTTCATTTTTACTAGCTTATTCGGCTTTGTTGGGTTAATACTTCTATAAGTTTTTTTGTTATCACACTGAAAGACGTGGACTATGGATGGGTATAATGGTTCAGCCCGAGTAATATACATTATAGAGTTATATAAAAGTTCTATTGCATAACTCCCTGTAACACACGAATCTATAACTTAGTTATACATATATGGTTTAGATTGTTCATAGCTAGCCCTATATTTATAAAAGATCGAGTTCCAAACCCTTATTAGTGTGCCTATTTTTCTCATTTGCAAATAGAAAGGTTGTTTATATAAAACGAGGTACGATTGCTTAGATCCTTTGAAGAGATGCTTGGGTACTTTGGTCCAATAAACCCGAGGCGTTATCTAACGATATAGAACCTGATTTTCTACTAACAACCAATTCTATCACGTGGGTTATGTTTAACAATACACAACTTATTTCATACTTTCAACTAGGTTCATTTGTAACTAACTCGGTTACATGCTTGAGGGGCGGAAATGCTATAACACCCGTCTTTTTGAGAACACGAATGGACATATCTATGTTATTTTACTTAATATATAACTTAATTTATCATACGTTATACCGTTTTTTTTCACTTATTAAACTTAGACGGCTGACATATATCCTTTTACAAAAGCTTAAAATTACAAACAAGCGACTTGTTTTTCTCATGTTTTTATCAAAGCATTCCTAGATTTGCTACATAAAACCATAAGACGAAGGTGGGTGTGAAATTGTGGAATTTAGGTAGTGGTTTAGCTTTAAGATTTGTATGTAAAACTTTTGGTGAAACTAATGATGGTTTTCAACATTAAAGGAGTTAATGTGGGCTTTTTTTCCAATAAACAACATCATTACATATTCATATAATCATTCTTTTAAAGTAAATATGTTTCAATCACCATTCCTCGTGGGGGTCTCAACTTTCTACGTTTGACCATCATCTCACATCACACCGATATTCATGTACTCATCTTCTGGTTTTGTGCTTATCATGACATCTTTGATAAACAACTGTTATTTTCACTAGGTTAAATGTTAATTAATCCATAAACTTTAATTTTTTCGTTGCAAGCGCGAAGTAAGAACTTTCTTCTTCTTCAGTGCTAGAAAACTGGGGTGTTACGATAGTCTTTTCGATCACAAAATGGTGAAAAGACACTTGAATCTCACTTGCCCCGTTGCCACCATTTGCGAGCGTTGTTATATTTGTGACCGTATATTGCAACCACTATTGTCGTCACAAATTTTGTGACTACTTTGCTACCGCTTGTTTTGTGACCGTCATGTGACCAACCCTTTTTACGAACACTCTTTTTTGTGACTTATATGCGACCGTCTGCTTGCGATGGATTTGCCGATGGCTAAATTTGCGATCGTTTTGTCACTGAATATTGTGTGGTTACTAATTTTGCGACCATTGTGATTTAGGTCGCTCAAAACGGCCGTAAAACAATAGCTAATTTTGTGACCGCTTTTTTCAGTAGTAATTTGGTAACAATGTCTAGTTTTACAGTAATGTGGTTAAAAATTATCTTTTGAAAAACAATAAAGGATAAATTTAACCTTCAAGGGTGGTATTATGGTATTGCATGATTCCTTCCTGAATATTTGGCTTGACAATGTTAATTGCTTTGAAAATTCAGAGAATCGTATCTATCTATACTAATAACATAAGGTTTAGGGGAATACTTATCACATCCTCGGGCATTCTTGGCATGGTTTTCTCACCTAAACGTGTATACTCATATATTCTTCACGCGAATGCTTATGCAACCTGTTTCTAATTTATGAAATATATTTATTTTAGTTAAATAACTTAAAGGAAATAAATAAGCTAATCTAGATAAATGATAATCTATAAGAAAATTAACTAATACAATTGCATCCATCTTTTTTAATATTTTTTTACCATCTTACTTTGCTTTTCTTACTATTAATTTATAACTAGTTATTTGACCCGCCGCGCGTTGCGGCGCTATTGTTCGTGGCGTGATAATATATAGATTACAATTAATCCGACTCGTTTCCGAAATATATTTACGTCAAAAGGTAGAATAACTCTAATATATACCGTCAAATAAAAACGTATTTTATTTTGTTTTGACCCATTTTCAAAAATTTTGTATCAAAAGTAGACTTACTCAAGACATACAAAAAAAACACGTGTGCGACGTATGCTGTGTAATAAAATATAAATTACAATCACCCCGACTCAGATCCGAACTAAATTTACGTTGATACGTAGAGTAACTCGGATTTATACCATCAAATGATAATGTATTATATTTGATTTGACGTATTTTCAATATAATTTACGTTGAAACGTAGACCAAATCAAAACATAAAAATAAGCACAAAAACGTTTTATATTTGACTCGACTCATTTCGAAACAAAACATACGTCAAAACGTACAATAGGCGACCTGTTAACCACGTTAAATAACTGAATGAAAATGTCAAGTCAACTGTTACGGTAGAAATAGGAAGACAAAGACAAAAAGAGGGACAATTTGGTAAATTCACAAATGGATTAAGAAAATAAAGAAAAAAACCATAGTTTGTAGGATTCGGGTTTCGAACCCACAACCTTGTTTTAGAAACAACAACTGCTTACCACCTGATCTAGGTGAGAATTCTTGTCACATTTGAACGTAATTATATTAAATACTAAAACAAAAAGTCGTGTGGCCCACTTCTTGGCCACCGACCTTTCATTTTAAGTATTAGTAATATCAGTCAGTGTACTTATCATATATTAACTTAAGATATTATTTTATAATTTATAAATTATTATTACTAACATACTGTATTGGTTCAATCCGTGTAAATTAGGTTTTATAACCTATTGTGTATATACATACAATCATACTACAAGTCATTAGTGAATTTTTTTTATAATATATAATGATACATGATACATGAATAATATATGTAGGATAGTTGGTTAACTTGAAAAAAAATCGCATTATTATTTTATTATAAAAAACGGAAGATAAGAAATTTACAGTAAAAAGATGTATTAAATCTAAAAAGTTTAAGGAATGTGGACTTGACAGTGTCTTTTTATAGTTTTAAAGATAAGCGCATTTTGGTCATTGTGTTAAATATATTAGCACATTGTGTCATATACGTTTCATGTGTCATGTAACACCCCGAAAAGTCGAAACGAGTCATTAAGAATAATGGGCTTAATTATTGGGTATTTTAATAAGGTAAAGAAATGGTCATGGGCTAAAATTAGGCTTATTGGGTAGTGGCCTATGGGATTAAAGGCCCATAATCAGCCCTTAAGCACCCAAAACCAGCTTCATCTTCCTCATTACAACCCTAGCCACCAAAATTCATAGAGAGAGAAAGTAGAGAGCAAAAGTGAAGAAAACTCAAGATTTGAAGCTTCCAAGGTAAAAAGATTGAAGATTTGGGTGTTGGAGCATCAAGATCTAAGAAAGAAGCAATAAATCCAGGTAAGAATCGACCTCTAAACCCTTCTGTAGACCAAACCCGGATTCTAGGGTTTTGGGTTTTGAAAAGTTGCAAAGAATCGCATAAAGGTTACATTTTTACGTATGAAAACATGTATAAAGCTTAGATTTAGCCTCATGGATGATAAACTAAGAGATTGGACGTAAAAAGTTATGATTTTGGGATAAAAACGGACTGGTTCGTGATTTTTATGCGATCTGCGAAACTGTGTATTCATCCAGCGAATTTGCATATTCAATCAGCGAAACTGTGGATCATCCTGCGAAACTATAGTTTCGCAGGTAGTTTCGCAGACATGTTTTTCCAACGAAAGTTGGGCGAAACTGGCAGCAAAACTGGCAGCGAAGATGCCAGCGAAACTGCCAGCGAATGTGCTAGCGAAACTAGCAGCGAAACTGCTGGTGAAACTAGCAGCGAAACTGCTGGTGAAACTAGCAGCGAAAGTGTTGGCGAATCTAGCTGCGAAATTGCTGATCTTGCAGCGAAATTAGCAGCGAATTTAGGCAGAAAATTAACCCCTTAGAGTGTTAACTTGTCTGCAGGTTGTGTAGTGGGATCCTAGCCTAGAAAGCTTAGTCTAGAGGTTATTCGTGGTATCCAAGTGAGTTCTAGATCCCCTATTTATAAGTTTTCCATGTTTTGGGGCTATTATGCATACTAAATTTACGTTTTTAAATGACCAAGATTTTAAGGTGTTTTAACAGGAAGAGCGATTTTTCTATAAGTAAATGTGCTATATAAATGTGTAAATATAAAAATTTTTCGCGCTGACCTGGCAGCCCGGCCCCAGCCAGGGGCGTTGCCCCTTGGACCCCACTAGGGGCTGCTGCCCCTAGGACCCCGCTGTCAGGGGCTGCCGCCCCCGAACCCCCGTTGTCCCGCGGCGGGTCGGTTATGTTTTATGATGATTAGTACTTGGTATGTTGTGTACTTGATAAATTAAGTATTATATACTAAAGTGGAAGATGATATTAATGAAAAGCGGAACTTAATGAATGTTACCCCCGGGCCCGTATGATGATGAAAAGTCTTGCAAGCACTATGATAGACTTCACTTATGTGAGTCTGATGTATGATGATGGATCTGTATTCATGAGCGGGCTATGTGCCTTGCAGTGTGGATCAACTGTCGGGGGTTAGCTACTGTTTTCATGTGTACCGACAGGGATTGGCATTTGTTATCAATCAACGTGGAGCTCTTGCTTTGTGCAATCTCGTTTATGATGAAAGTGAAAGATAATGAAAGAATGAAAGATAATGAACATGCTTATTATGATGCATGTAATGTTATATACTATGTTGTATGCATGGTCATTATATGAAGGATAAAGTTTATATTTTCTTATATTAATTAAAACTAGAACTCACTCAGCGAAGCTGACTTTTATGCATAATAGTTGGCAGGTAAGTGCTGATGCTGAGGATGGCACACGGAGCTACTTGGGGAGCTATGGATGGCATTCCTACTTATGAAATCTTTATTGTAATTTAAGAACAATTAGCATGTTTTGTTTGAAATTAAAGGACAAGTGTATGAGTACAATATGGTTTCTATGTTTTAAATGAATGTCTAATTATTTCCGCTGCAATGTTTTATTATTAAACTGATTTTATGCTATGATTAACCAACTGTGAGGCTTCCCGGGAACGGGGCCTTACATGTCATATACATAATTTGTTATATGTATTTATTATTGTACTAGATAATTTTGTGTTGTTATTGTCATTGTTTATATATATATATATATATATATATATATATATATATATATATATATATATATATATATATATATATATATATATATATATATATATATATATATATATATATATATAAACTTGTTCTTAATCATTGTGTTTTACAATTAAAAGTGCACAATAATATATTTTCACCAATATATTTATCAAAACTTATAGTGTTGAAAATAACACGTGTTATTTTTGTTATTTTTTATAGATTATATAAACTTGTTGTTATCTATCATTATGTTTTATAATTAGAAAGTACACAATGATATTATTTTTCAAAACTAATAGTATTCAAGATTACACAATGATGATCAAAAAACACAATGAGACAATATTATTTTGTCATTGTTTTTAATGTATTATATTAGTTAGTTGTTAATTTATTATTGGGTTTTACATAATAAAGATATACAACAATGTTATTGTATCATTATAATTTTTTAAAATTCATCATTTATAAAAAACACAATAGTACTTAGAAAAACACAATAACTAACATAAAAACTCAATAAACCACATTAAAAAACACAAAAACGAGCATTAAGCTTAAAAACATAAAAAAAATTATTAAAATTTTATATAACAGTAGTCAGGGACGGATAGAGTGTATTACTAGGGGGGACGAGGCACCCTTAAGCCCAAAAAAAACTTTCGAATTCTTTTTTAGTTTGGCCCAAATTGAGGCTTTGAATCATTATTGCAGGGGCATAATTTACGAAATTTTTGTGCAAGCAGGGGCTCATATACACCAAGTGTTCCATAAATCCATAATATAAAACTTCTTTGCTTGTTTAAATCTATTTTTACCTAGTATTTTATCGTTTAATTTTGCTTTCTTGTATTACATATTTTGTTTTATTAGTTAATTGTTTAATAAAGTTAAAATTAATAGTATTCTAAGATTAAGTCTATATTTAAGTGTTTCATCAAAACAAACAGAGGGCATTTATTGTTTTTGCCCCGACCGTCCTACTCCGATCTGTATCTTGCCCCCGTAGCTAAAATTTCTGGATACGCCACTGATTGTACTTGTTTTAAAGATAAAAAAATGCTTGTTTTTGTAGTGTAATTTTTATTAAAAAAATAATGACATACATAAAAGTTATGAACGTTTAAAAAAATAGAAGAAACTATAAAAAGTCAACAAAAATGACAATGCTCACACACGCATTTCACGCTTCAAGAACCAAGAAAGACTCAAACAACTAAAAAACCCCTTAATAAACTTATTCCTACAAATTAATCTCAACCATTGATTAAAAATATTGATTGTTGAGATCACTTTTTACACTTTTTAGTTTTAAAACACTTTGTATTTAAACATTTCCAATTTGTTTATTGTTAATAATAGTCAAATAACGATTTACGATATTACGTATTGGTTGTTTTCACATATATTGAAGATTCATTTAGGAATTTTATTATAATGATAATATTATTAATGTATAATTTTTTATTAAATAGTTTTCTAATTAAATAAAGGGTTATTGGATTTTAATAATCCAAAGTTTCATTTATTGGTCGCGATTAATCCAACTCAATAAATGTTTACAGATACTTCCAACTTTGAGTTTATTTTCCTCTAACGATCACTTACTAACTGAGAATTAACCTTGTTAGTTTTTTGATGACGTGGAATGTTTTTGTGGCCAAAACACTAAACTGAAAGTTAAAATCTATCATCAGGTCCGTTAATTTGAAACTTTCGCACCAAAAACCTGTAAATGTCCACATCCTGATTTGAACCACCGAACTCGTTAGAGGTAGATTTAGGTGATGATGGAGGTTAGACAATGAAAAACGGACCTAACTAAGACTAGACAGTACTAAAGTTGAAAAATGACTCAAAGTTTGCCTCATTTCATCAAAAAAACTAACAATAGTTAACTCTCAGTTAGTAAGGATCATTGGAGGAAAATAAGTTCAAAGTTAGAAGTGCATGTAAACATTTTCTGAGTTGGAATTAGTTCCGGCTAATAAATGAAAGTTTGAAAAACCCAATAACGCTTAAATAAATTTCAAACTTTAAATAACATGTTTCTTGGAAAAAGCTATTATGGAAACCGAAATCTATTTTCTTTTTCTTTTCTTTCCTGTGTATCTATTTTTTATGTAGTATATACATAATTATCTTTTATAAAAAAAAAAAGTTAAACTTGACAATTTTAAATATAATAAAACTATTGAAACTTACAATTGAGAACTTATCTACATACTAAACTCAATATAAAAGCATTAAAAATTGTCTTAGAATTATATCTTTAAAGATAATAATTTATACCAAAGAAATATATATTACTAATAAAGGCACCCTACTCACGTGATAAATAATTAATATATATTACTAATAAAGGCACCCTACTCACGTGATAAATAATTAAATTATGGGAGAATTACATATCCCCCCTATAAACTTAATCAATTATATATATACCCAACTTAAAATTTTAATGACATATATCCCCTTGTAAAATTTAGTTAATTACATATATACCCAACTTAGAATTTTAGTTACATATATCCTCTTGTAGAACTTAGTTAATTACATACCCAAATTAAAAGTTTAATTACATATATCCCTTTTTAAACTTAGTTAATTACATATATACATAAACTAAAAGTTTAATTACATATATCCGCTTTATTAAACATAATTGTTACATATTTGTTCATTTGATTATATTAGTATTTACTCTTATTTTTACTAAACTATAAAATTATGTTTTTCCTTTTTATTAGCTTCTCGAGTTTTGATTATTTACTAATATTTCTATACTAGTGTTTTTTATTTTATTTTTGTTTTTTACCTTTTGATGCTAATTTTTTATGGTTCCTATACGAGACACTTCTTGTTTTATTATGCAACATAATCCAAACATGTAATTTTATGTTGCCTAATGAGACTGAAAATGTTTGGTACATATATCAGAAAAAATTAGTTTAATAAAAATAAGAGTAAAAAAATTATATAAGTTATTTGTTAATAAAAGTAATAAAATGAGTAAATATGAAATATTTATGTTTAATAAGACGGATATATGTAATTAAAATTTTAGTTTGAGTATATATGTAATTAACCAAGTTTTAGGAGGGGATATATGTAATTAAACTTTTAACTTGGGTATATATGTAATTAACTAAGTTTTACAAGGGGATATATGTAATTAAATATTGAGTTGGGTATATATGTAATTAATTAAAAGTTTATAGGGAGATATATGTAATTCTCCCTTAAATATAATAAGTATTTATATATGATTAAATAATAATGTTCAAAAAAATTTGATAATGATTTATGTTAATCTATCAATTCAAACAATATAGTTTTGAGTGGACATATGTTCAATTTTTATGATACGTATACCCCCACGCAAAACCCTTTTGCTTCTCACCCATTTTCTCTTCTGAAACTAGACATACAACTATTAACATTGTGAAACTATTAATCTTGAATAATGATTATAATTTACTAATCAAACATTAAATGTTGTATATAAAGAGTGTTTGCTATGTTAACTATAACCGTAACATTTTAATATTTCATTATTATATGTAAAACGTACTTTTAGTCTTACAAAAGTATGTATAAATTTATGAATTATATTGTTTTCGTTATTTAAGATGTGTTTTTATGTTCATCAACCGTTTAGTACGTCAAATTTAACTTAGTCTATGATTATGTCTGTAGTTGAACAAATTAATTAGTTTTAATTTATTTTTTATTTACTTAATAAAATGATAATTTTATTATGTTTATTGCAATACAAGAACATTTATGTCTTTTCGGACAGTAGCATTTTTCAAACTTTTTTTTTGTTATGTCCCCAAATTTGCATGAAAAAGAGGAAAGAAATAATTGTTATTCCATGCAAAAGAAGGGTACGTAAAGCTGCGGAAACTCAACTTTGGACCAAGGAAAAATGTTTTTCAGAATATACTTTTCAAAGATAATTATGCAAATTCAATCAAATTTATTACTAACTTTACCATGTTATTGTATGTGTGTATATATTATATATACGAACAAAACATTATTACAAAAACAAAAACAACAAATCAAAAATCTTTAACGTATTAATCGGTGATTCATATATTGCTCACATACAAAAGTGTATTATCAAACCAATTTTTTCATATGTTTAAAAATTTTTAACCGTTTACCTACACATAAACCTAACATGTAGGCAGTAAGACTTGCAAAATGAATAAGTAATATACATAAGGAAAACCTGTCTAATTTAATAATATGAACAGCTTATTAACAATTACAACAATTTAGGTTTATTATTTATGTGTTCGTAATAATTTAGTGTTTTACAATAAATTTTACTATATATATATTGTTTTTCTATTAAATAAAACATATAGAAATTTTTTCTCATAATTCACGAAATAAATAAATAAACATTTTTTTTTCTTTCTCTGGTCCATAGCCTAAACCTCTTTTATAAGTCTCATTAGAGTTTACATATTAACCCAATTACTACACTTGGCCCAAACTGTTTTTATTCCAGGGGAGATAATAAAATTTGTATTTGGTCCTGAAAAATTTGCTACGAGATTGATAATCGTTGAAACCGATCGATAATTAAAATCATTTTGTTTTTATATTTAGAAACACACATGAAATATATAGGGGTCTTTTGATAATTTTTTGAATCTTCTTTACAAAACTTAAGCTACTATCGTGCTTCTTTGTTCGTTTATACAAATGACAACCTCTTAGATACAAATAATCGGTTATACAAGAACAGAAACGAAATCTAACTAATCCCATATCACTTGACAAGTAAATGTTTTTTTTTGGTTCACTTAGGTATGCCTTAGGACATGGAATATTTAGACAATTACACAAGGTAAATGTTTTATATTTTCGTTTCATTTGTTTAATAATGTGTGAATGTTTTGGTTTTGGGTCTTTCTTAAGCCCATGGTACAATAACTGCAAATTATTCATAAATCTTCAAGAATGTCACGTGTGTAATTTAAACGCTCCCTCATCAAAAACTCGTGAGTTATAATCCTTTAGGATATAGGTTATGATAACTTTACTCTATAATATTTAGGTATCGTTGTTAAAAAGAAATGTAAACCTTTTAAAAATTCAATCCTCTACCCGGTTACCCGCCATTCTCTTTAAAAGCAAAGACAAGATCACATTTAACCCAATGCATTTTACAATCTTCACTTATGTTTATGCAAAAATCTAATTAAATTAAATAGTTAGAGTAAATTAGAGGTTTGTAATTCAAGAATTGAGGGGTTTGGAATTAACTAATATTTCTCTAAGATGTAATAATTAAGAAAATAAAAAGAACATGAAAATATTATATAGAAGCAAAGTATATAACCTAATTTTATCACCAAGCTAATTGTAAGTCATGATAGACGTACATACTTATAGTTCATGTTTGAAATATTCATAACAGTGAGAAATCAAATTGTGAGAACTTAATGATAGTAAACCAAAGGAAAACATATGCTAAGATGTTACCTTAATAATTTTCAATCCAACAAGATAAAACAACTAATATTATCAAGGTTATTAAAATTTCTAAGACCAATAAATTGCCATTACTAATTAATTACAAAGTAGATTGTTCAACACCAAAACATAAATTTAATGATTACAAAGAAAACATGTTCAACAATGGTAAAACTAGATTGAATATACTTACTAACTAAACCTACTCCTAGGATGCCACACATGTTCATTGACGATTATTGAGAAATTCGGGATGCCATCGATGATTAGATGTTTATCACTATCAAATAATAAGAAAATCTTTGTCTGGAAATAACACGATGAAATGTAATTATTCGTTATTGTTTCTTGCTAGCTATACACGAGTTGATACATCATTTATATAACTTTATCGATGATATATAGTTGGTGTTTAATAAGGAAACATTGAAACAAGTTAATCATACATTTTGACACACATGTAGGACATCACACATGAGATTAAATTTTACTATCCCATCAAAATGAGTTTAGTTAGTCTTGTAGATCGGAGATGCAACACAATACAATCATGAATATTTTGGTATTCGTTTACGAGAGGAGGTAACGAAAGTCTTACATGAAGACCATACAACCATGTTTAGAATAAAGAATTACAAGTTAAGGAATCAAGTGGCAAATGTGTGACTACAATATTTTCAAGCAAATGTCATTGCAAATCAACACCGACCACATAAAGGACATATATTAAAACAATGGTATATATATATCATACACGTTACACTATTTTTTCATTCCTTAAACTTTTGTTATCAGGTTTTCTTAATATTGTTTTCGATGAACCAACCTAACTTTTTTAATAAGCTTCTTTAGTAATGTTTTTAACGGGGCAACTCTCTAAACGTATTAATCTGATAACTACAATAGTGTTATAAGGGTGGAGTCGATGGTACCCTCTTACAAGGGCGGATCTACATAGGCTTGAGGGGTAGCCTCCGCTACCCCTCAACTTTTTACGCGTAGTGCAAAAATTACGTTTTTTATGTAAAAAAATTGTTTTAAGGTTTTACGTTACCCCTGAAAAAATATTACGTTACCCCTGAGAAAATTTTACGTTACCCCTAACAAAATTTTAAACTCAAAACTTTATAGAAAATTTTAATTTTTATAAAAAGTAGTCTAATATTTTATAAAAAAATATTACTTTTTATATTATAAACCTAATTAACATTGAAAGCCCAATTATTAAAAACCCAATTAATTTAAAAGCCCAATTTATTATAAAACCCAATAAGAAGCCCAATCATTATAAAACCCATTTTCCCTTTTTAATTAACAAACTTGAAACCCCCCCCAAAAAAAACCCGCTGCTCGCCTGCTCCCCTTCCCTGTGGACCGCCTGCGATCCTGTGGCACTGCTGTGGCAATTCCGCTTGCTAGTCCGCCGCTGCTCGGGCGCTCGGCCGCCGCATGCCTGCAACTCCGCCGCTACCGCCAGCCGCCGCTGCTGGCTGCTAACCATTTACCCATTTGAAGCCTTGAATCTTTGAAGTTTGAAGGTATTCTTTCTACGTTCTAAGTTTAAGTGTTATTTGCAAAATTTTTAGAGTAGAAGATTGATTATTTGTTATTTGATTTCATTTTTAGGTTTTATTGACAATTAGGGATTTGTATTGCAATTAGGGATTTGAATTGTGTTATATGAAATAAAGATTAGGGATTTTATGAATTTGAATTGTATTATATGAACTAAAGATTAAGGATTTGAAATTAGGGCTGCTGCCCATTTACGCATTTGAAGCCTTGAATCTTTGAAGTTTGAAGATATTCTTTCTACATGTTGCTAGTCTGCTACTTGAAGGTATTCTTTTTTACTTTCTAAGTTTTTTTTGCAAGATTTCAGTATTATTTGCAAGATTTGAAGAGTAGGAGATTGATTAATGGTTATTTGATTTAATTTTTAGGTTTTATTGGCAATTAGGGATTTGTATTGAAATTAAAGATTTGTGTTATTTGGTTAATAACTAACTAAACAACTAGCAAACCCAAGATATCAAATAACATAAATAACTTAATAAGTTAATAAGTAAACAAATAACATGACCAAAATTATACTAAGACCAAAATTTAAATAACTAAACAGCTAACAAACACAAAATACCAAATAACATTTTATAAAAATATTAATAAGTTAATAACTAACAAACTCAAAATACCAAATAACATGACCAAAATTATAATAAGCCCAAAATTTAAATAACTTAAAAACCTAACAAATTTACAAGCTCAAATAACCCTCACCGCCTCACCATGTCGCCGATCACCCAACAACCTATCTCTCTGTCGCTAATGATAATGATATGCAACCAGCTAATTCTGATATCAAGTCAACAACTCCTTCAAGTTCAATTCATTCGAGTTAAATTCCTTCGGATTTGTTTTGAATGATCTTCATTCGGACCCCTTTATTTTTGTATTTTTTCCTTTTATTTATATAAATGTACGGTAAAAAAAATTTACGTTACCCCTGAACTTTTCTTCTAGATCCGCCACTGCCCTCTTACCCACAGTACTCACACTTGCCATCTAATAATAGTTTACCACATTATTTTTATCCAAAATTACATTTAAACTTCCTTAAGTGAAATGAGTGGTACCCTCTTACCCACAACATTTTTAATATATACATTATTAAAAAACATAAATAGTTAATTAAAATGATATACATTCAACTAAAAATTACAAAATAATTAGTAATACGTTTGTAAGAAATCAGATTGCGGTTGATTCAGATGAACGAGAACTTGGTGGTGAAAATGGAAGATTAATAGTGTCTCATTTTGTTGAGCAGGTAATAATTATGAAAGAAATTTACTAGGAATTTTATTAAGTAAAAAGTATTTTTTATGTAAAAATTGATTGAATGTAAGTAGTATTTACCCAAGAGAAACGTTTTTTTAATAAAGCACCAACGGTAGTAAATAGGAGGAAGGAGTTGTCAAATGGTCTAAGTGTCTTGACTTTACCGGGTACGTATACCCCCCTCCTCTACTCGCTAGCTCTAGCCGTTTGAGTGGCCGAAGTGTAGCCACGTAAATCATCATATCTGTAATTTTACCTGTGTTCCACCCCCTTTGTGTAAAATTATGACACACACGAAAATAAGACCCTGAACTAACACGAACTAACACGAGATTTATAAGTTTGAGTTTAGTATAAATGGGTTTAGGTTAGTTTTGAATCGAACCCACCAAGGCGAGTGTTGTTTGGGTCAACTCATTGGGTTGACGGGTTGACCCTACTTATTATTTAGTTTATTTTTTATATTATGCTTATGTCATACATAAAAAAATTTAAGTGTTTTATTTTCAAATTTAAAACTAAAAAATAAAAATATGATTCTTTATATTCATTTGTGCTTTTTGTTTTTTAAATAGTAACTAGCATAATTTCCCTCCACGCGCGTTGCGCGTGTGACGGACGGGTTAAACCGAAATTCAAACAAATGTAAGTAATTTAATGGTCGGGAAAATTCTACACACGTATTTAATGTCAAACTCCAACAAAATAACGCTATTAATGCTTAATACTGGAAAAAAAACAATTTTGTTTGAACCATGCGTGTTTATCCCGAATAGACCTTGATGGCACCATGTAAACATTGGATTTTGTTATCAAAACAGAGGCTCAGAGTAAATGTTTTGTTTTGTTGCGGCTGCAAAGCAAAAATGATTGCCAAACCAAAACAACCAACACCATTCTTGAGACATCATCACTGCCTCAAGTTGCCAAATACTAATAACACAAAGCCACAACATAAAGACTCGAAACATGAGTTCTAACAAAAGCCTCGTTTTCTCGGTAGCAGCGAAACATCTCAATTGAGCGTATGGACAACATCTTTCCGCAAATGTCCGACCCAAAAATAAATTAGAGTTTTAGATATAACGTTTCAGATGAACAGCCCATCATCATTGACCATGCGGGGCTTGCAAGGTCAATAGAAACAAATGTATATCGTAGATTCAAAAGACCATATCAGCCCAAAGCAACAACCGAGTTTTAATTGTTCACCAACATATGACCATATCAGCCCAAAGCAACAACCGAAAAGGAACACGTCAACAATGCCTCAGATAAGCATCGGCTCAACATTATCAACACAAAAAAAGAAGTCTAAGATGAGTAGGTCTCATCATCATCAACACAATGATACAACCAATAGAGGCTGACATACATCACATGAACAATTGTTCAACACCATCGACACCAACAGTTTAATTTCATATTGCATAATACACTAAACAAAGAGGGCAACGGGAGGCGGAGCTGCAACCGCCGCCATCGCCACCGTCACAACCACCGTGATAAAACATGCATCTATGTACAAACGGAAGGGGAACCCAACATCATACGGTGATACAGATGGGAACACAACCAGCAAAACACCGTTGAAATCACACAGATTGAAACCGAGAACCCTAAAGGGCCCATAACCCCAAAAGCAAACCATAAAACAGATCTGAAATTAGAAACCCTAAAAACAGATGAGGAATATACATCGCCCCCGTCGCCGCTAAGGCAACCAATGCGAGCACGGACCGGTGGCGATGAGACTCCATCCAACTTAACACGTGCTAATTTTAGTGAAGATGGAACGACAACCACCATATCAAAGAAGAGGAAGAAGCAACGACCACAGAAACGCAACCGAGCACACCATCAGTGGCTGTCGTCGCAAACCCACCACCGCTTCCTCGCGTCAGATCTAACCTCAGACCTGTAGATCCTAAGTTTTCGTTATAAAAACACCTCTACCGCAACTGTCACCATCAAATTTAAAGATGACGAACAACCGGAAGTGAGGAAACGACCACCAAGGTGAAGGGGCGACCGTCTCTCAACACCATCAAACACACACAAGTCTTCCTCTCTCTACAACATGTGAGTGACTATATAAACAAAATAGGATGATAAAGATGCAAAAATCTGACAAATAATATGGTCAAAACTCAAAACCTAAAAAGTTAGGGACTGTTTGGCAGCATCTGAATAGCCTCTTAATGGTTCAGATATCTGAATGGTTCAACACTTAAACGTTTAGACTGTTTGTTTCGTGAGCAAATGTCTGAATGGTTCAGACATTTGCCTCTGAATAGTTAAGTATTATACTAATAATGAATAGTTAAGAGGTGTAATGCTGAATGGTTAAGACCTCTTATCTGAATTAGTCAGACATTTGCATTTGAATAGTTAAACGATATATTAGCTCTTAATGGTTTAGACCTCTTAATGGTTCATCACTTAATGACCCGAACCTCTTATTAGTTCAACACTTAATCATTCATAAATTGCCAAACATATATAGAACATTTTTTAAAGTATTATTATGTGATAAACTAAACAAAAATAAAAAAAAATCATGTCAAACGAGTTGTGTTCGTGTAAACTTATATATTTTCATGTCATGTTCGGGTTCATATATTTGAAATATTTTTCGGGTTTGGGTTCGTGTCAAACTAAACCCGTCAACCTACATGACGTGTTTAGCACCTTAGTTTTCTTTTATTTTAAGTATTAAGCGATCACACATAAAATTTTAAGCCCGAAACTATTAAATTTGCATTTTTCCAAAACCCCTAATATCCATTCTTCTGAAACCCTTTTGATTCACTCTGTTCTTCCTCTTCTAAAACCCTTTTCATCCAATCGAACACCAAAATTCTTCTGATGTTTAGGGTCTTTCACCGTTCACCATCTTCATTCAGATTTATCCCACAAGCCCCAACACAAAAATCCATCTTCCCTCATGCTTCAATCATCCCTTTGTTCTCAGATTCATTCGCCAATTCACAGTCACGACACAAGCACGATGAAGCAGATGCAGATGAATTCAATAAAGACCCAGATGCCCCTCCAAGATTGTTCGTTGTACAACCTCGATTTCGACCTGATTCCTTATTGAAAATCAAGCTCGATGAAGCTCTTAATCTTGCAAATTCGCTTGAAGAACAGCGAGATGAGTACGATGTTACCCAATTTACGGAAAAAGAATCACCTCCACATATTGTTGTGCAGAATCCAGCTTATCGATCTACTCGTGCAGGTTCGTAAAATCTTTTGGCATTTGATTTTAATAAAGATTATACCCTTTTGACTTCTTGGGTCAATCGTATTGCTATTCACATCTATAATTGTCTGCTTTTCTGTTTCTAATGTATGAGAATTTATCATGTGCATTGTTGTTTGTATTGGTGATTGTATGTATCTTGATTGTTGATTGTAAAATTGAAGGTGAAATGTAGATTGTTTGACCTATGAAGTCAATGAGTTGTTTTTTCCTTAGAAATGAGGAGCTTTGTTTGGTTTTGGTGATGCAGATACATATTTTGGACCAGGGACTGTGGATAATATCAAATGTCATTTAAATGCTCTAGACTCAAAGGTAATGTGTCATATGATTATGAAAATAAGTTTCAAGTTATGCTTATGTTTTTTAATCTAGTATTAGAATAATAGAATGAATGTAATTCTGTGACAGGGTGGGGAGTAGATGGTGTATATGTTAAGTCAAGTGTCATGTTAACATACCATAAGTTTCTGATGTGATATTGGAATCTTAGAATGAATGTGTTTCTGTTACAGGGTGGAGTAGATGCTGTATTTGTGAACGGGATTCTGACCGGAATTCAACAGAGAAACTTAGAGGTGATTCGTGTGCTTGTTTTCATTGCAAACCACTAAGTTACATGCTACATTTAAGAAAAACGTTACATCATATATTTATAGTAATCATATCTAACTTTCAAGGGTGGCATTGTGAACGCCTGATTCCCCTCTAGGAGAGGTCTTAGATTTGAATCCTGCTTCCGTTGGTTTCATACCTTAGCCCCTTGAAATTCACTTGCCAGCATAAGATGTGCTTTACCTGGTCCCACTGATTAGCAGGGCCGCATTGTTATAGAAAAGTTTGTACCTGAACAATGGGAATGTTGGTCAAATACTTAATTACCATGTTAATTGTTTAAGCAATTAATAGTATTTTTTGCTTAATCGTGATACTATGGATGGCAGCGGGCATGGGGGAAAGCTGTTCTAGATCGTGTAGGTTTAATCATTGAAATATTTCATGCTCATGCTCAAACAAAAGAAGCAAAGCTGCAGGTGTGTGATTTATCTCTACATCAATCATTTTTCCTAATATGTTTTTCATTATTAAAGATTTTTTATTTTATAAATTTTAAAGGCTGAGCTAGCTGCTCTTATGTACAAAAGAACTAGACTTGTTCGCATACGTGGTAGTGGTGGGCGTTTAACATTTGGCGCATCTGGTGAAGCTGAAGTTGTTAGTGCCAGAGGGTACGTATAAATGTATAACACCTTCTGAAATAAGAAAATGTGAATTCATATTTTTATTTATTTAATATAAAATCTCTGGAATATATAGGAGAGGAAGCGGTGGACGTGGGTTCATCAGCGGTGCCGGAGAAACAGAACTTCAGCTTCAACGAAGAAGGTTTTATACTTCTTTTTTAAACCCTAACAGTATATTATCATGTTATTATTACCTTTTTTCAATTATATATGTAATGAACTAATAATGGAAATATAACTTCAGGATCATAGAACGGAAAAATCAATTATTGTTAGAAATACAAGAGGTACGGCGTACCCGAGCTCTTCAACGTGCTTCACGCAAGAGGCATGGAGGCACACATGGTCAACACATGCCAACTGTTGCGGTTGTTGGCTACACAAATGCCGTATGTATAAAATAACTTACATCAAGTTCTATTTTAATTTTCAACTACCCGGTTTAATGTGATTTTACAAATCTCTCTCAGGGGAAATCTACGTTAGTTGGTGCTCTTTCAGACACCCATTTGTTTTGTGACAATCGGTATGACAGTTTTTTAATGTTGCTGCCTTAATCTTTTTCATATGTATCATTGTGTTTTTGTCCCTCATGTTATTTGACTTCAAGTACAGGATGTTTGCAACTGTTGATACAAAAGTACGACATGTTATTCTCCCGTCAGGGTAAATATAAATAGCCCCCCTCAGCTCTCATCTTTTTGTTGATTCATTTTAAATTACATCTGATTTTAAAATTATCAATGTTATGTGTAATTTATGTATCTTATAGGAAGAAGGTGCTCCTTAGTGACACTGTAGGTTTTATATCAGACTTGCCCGTGCAGGTAATTCTATGAAAAAAGTTAAATCACATTTGTTTTTGCTTTATTATTATTGTTATAAATCTTAATATTAATATTATAGTTAGTCGAAGCGTTTCATGCTACATTGGAAGAAGTTGTTGAAGCTGATCTTCTTGTGGTAGGCTGTTTTTACCACATCTTTTACATTTCAAAGCTAAAAATGATCAACTGATTGAATATTTAAACTTTATGCAGCATGTATTAGACTCGAGTGCCCCTAATCGTGATGAGCAACGAGAGTCTGTGTTGCAAGTTCTTCAACAGATTGGAGTGTCTAATGAAAAGCTTGAGAACATGATCGAAGTCTGGAACAAGGTGATATAATCATAAAAGTCCATTTAACCCTTTCAACCCCTTAATCTTATACAATTATTTAACATCATTTGTGTTTTTTGTTTTCTTCAGATCGATCTTGAAACTGATGAGACGATTGTAAATGAAGAAAATAAATATAAAATGGATGAAGACTTGGACGGTTGGCTTTCTAGGGAAGATGATGAAGTGAAGTGGGATGATGCTACTGCATCATTTGTGGGATGGAAGGCCTTCGAGGATCAACAAAAAGACGTTTCTACCCTCTTGGTTGAACCTAAAAGTGATCCCAAATCTCGACATGAGTTTAGCCCGCATGTTAAAACATCAGGTGTAACTAGAGTTGGTTTACAGGAGTTGTTAGAACTCATTGATGATAAGCTGAAAACTGATCAAGTGGTTGAGAGAAGCGTATTTGACCGCAAGTGGCGACCACCACAAAAACAAGACACATGTGCTGTAGTTGGATAGTCGCTTTCATTATGATGATCGAGGAATCGGGCTCTGTTACCTGAACAAGACCCCGAGAGAAACGTTAAAATGCTTAGTGTTTGATTGCGGGTGACAAAACCGGGCTCTAAGACCTCAACTTGATGCTTAGTGAAAATTTAGAAGCTTAAATATTCACGCTCACTATAGTTTCCTTTGCCTTGTTAAATCAAAAGAATAATGATAGATAGTTCTTTTGAATTCTTCTAAAGGAGACTGTAAGTAAATTTAATTATTGTGGATTATGTTAAGTGTTTATTCTTTATTTTGGACTTTCAATTTCCAATTTCAAGTAATATAATACTTAAAACTCATACATCTTATGTTTTTTTAAGATTTGATGTGTATGATTGCGTGAGACTATATGATGAGGAAGAAGAGACTGGTTTTAAACATGACTTATGAGATGTGAGAAACTTTGAGGTGTGTACATAGCCACAGTGATTTTCATTTTAGTGAGGATCTCTGATTGGTTTAATCATGGAATTGTGAATGTTTTATTACTTAATTAGCAATAAAATCAGGCACTTAAGTGATCTTTAAAAGATTATGATGTGGATTTATAAGGATATGTGGTAATACTATTACTATTAATTGAAGTTTGAAATGCCAAATGTATTAGTAAATCTTTCTGCTCAAATAAAAATAACTAAAAAGGATACGTGGTAATACTATTACTATCCACCGAAATTTCTCTATTTTTTCTCATATTTATAATTACATTAATTACAATAATATTATTTAATATATTTTTAGACTAAAAATGTTTTTTTAATAAATTAAGAAATAGTTTTTTTATTAACGTTACTTTTTAAGAAACAAAAATTTTTATAAAATAATTTTTTTTTTCTAAAACATCAAATTTTTTAAAAATACATAATATTTTAAAATAGTTTTTTCTTAAAAAAGTAAATCTTTTGTAACCCAAAAATAATTATATTTGAGAGTTATAATAACGATTTTTTTAAAACGGCTTTTTTTGAAATAAAATGTTTGGTGTTTTGTTTTTAAAACAAAATAATTTAAATAGTTGGTAATATTATTTTATTACTTATAATTATTACTCATACATAATTTTAATCATATCTTATTTTAATATAGTGTATTATAATTAATAAACTTTTATTATATTTAACGTTTATTTATTCAATCCGTAAAATACACGTGTTAGTAAAACTTAGTCTTTTATATATATATATATATATATATATATATATATATATATATATATGTATATATGTATATATATGTATATATATGTATATATATGTATATATATATATATATATATATATATATATATATATATATATATGTATATATATATG
Source organism: Flaveria ramosissima (assembly GCA_025215565.1). Lineage (NCBI taxonomy): Eukaryota > Viridiplantae > Streptophyta > Magnoliopsida > Asterales > Asteraceae > Flaveria > Flaveria ramosissima. The sequence continues at coordinate 14,260,905 of CM046037.1, forward strand.
TATGTATATATATATATATATATATATATATATATATATATATATATATATATATATATATATATAAAGAAAGTTTTTAAGGTACACGTGTCATCATTCTAGCACATCATCATAATAAATTTTTTTCCGCTTATTTCTCTTAATAAATACGAAAATCACAAAAACAATTTATTTAACTTTACTTTTTTACTAAAATATTTTTAAACAAAAATAATTTATATGCATATTTTTCATTAGTGTTAATTATTCTTTGTTTCAGCTTTTTATAATATTTAATATTTTTACGTATACATATGCATAGATAAAGTCAAGATCATTACAGAATTACTTTTTATTTTCAGAGACAAAAAAACCATTGATTTATATAAATGTAAATTACGAACCATTGATTTACATAAATGCAAGTTAAGCCTGATAATATTTAGTTGTTTTACATAGTTTGTTATTTATATATATGATATAGACATATGTAAAAGAGTTCAAGTTTCACCAAATTTAATTTACATTTATTTAAATCAATGGTTCTTTTGTTCTGAAAATAAAGAGTGGTTTTGTAATGATTATAACCTGCACACACGCACACACGCGCGCACACACACACACACACACGCGCGCGCGCACACACACACACACACACACACACACACACACATATATATATATATATATATATATATATATATATATATGTATATATATATATATATATATATATATATATATATATATATATATATATATATATATATATATATATATATATATAAAGGAAGGGGGGAGGGGTTAGAGAGAGTTGAGGGGGGGGGGCGGGCAAAAAGACCACCCTCACATGCAACGCAGGGGACCTGATTTAACAGACAAAATTAACGTCCGTTTTAAAATTGATGTAAATTTTTCACAAATTTTAATTATAAAGGATGATTTTTGTCATTTTCTTAGTTTAAGGACGTAAACTAAAATTTGCTACAAAACTAAATGACGAAAATTGCAATTTACTCATATTATATATTGCACAACTAAGTTAATATATTTAACACATAGTGTATTGAAAAATACACAATTACAAGTCGGTTAATATTTTATTTTAATTATAACTATAGCTCGCCATCATAGCTGGAGCAAAACCTCCCTCTCTAATTTTTTATAATTCCTTGATCATATCCATGATTCTCATATTTTTATCTCATTATTTTTATCTCTCTAAAATCGCGAACAAGAAATCGACGAAGACAACGAGATGATGGAAGCAGTTGAAACCAAAAGTTGCTTACAAAGAACTTGTTGCATACAAAGGTTGTGCTGCATAGAAATTAGTTCTGAAGACAAAAGAGCTGCTTCCATGAAGGCTTTCAGTTGCTTTCTTGTGTCTTCAAATGGAGTATTAAGTCTCCCCTGTCATGCTCGATGATTGAACGCTGGCTTTGTGACGAAAAGTACCAGCACTTGTCAAAAGTAAGTTGTGGTAGCTTGGCCGTAAAAGTTTTTGGTTTGGTTCTTGTGTTGTGGGTTGTGTAAGTCAGGGTATCATACCCTCTTTGTATCATGGATCGCATCACCTATATAAAAGATTGCTACCCTGAGGGTGCATAAAACTTGTTTCCGAGCCTTTAAAGTGAAAACAATTCATAAAACAAACAATGCTTTCAATTTGCAAGCTTAAAACATCTAGGTAATCACATTTTAAAATTTATAGATATGTCGTGTGAATATTAAGTTTAATTGTTTATATATTTATAGATCATTGAAGATGCCATAAGGTTGGAAAACAATCTTTACTATTTAGGTGTTCGGTTGATTTATTGAGTTATTACAACATAAAAACAATCATCGATTAACCCCTAATTAAGATCAATTATTCATCATTTAACCTTTTCTTATGATTTTTGTAATTATTGCATTGGATCATTCTATTGTTTGGTAATTTAGTTACTTGTTTTGATGATAACCAAAAATGTATTTTCAGTCTTTATTTCTTTTTAGGGAAATACAAGAATCACCATTGACTCTTTAGGGTTTGACATTGAAGCATGGTCCAGAAGAGATGATGGAGAGACATCTAAAGAATAAAATTCTATATATATGGATCAGATAGAGCGTGAAAGTATTGTCATTTCTATAAATGCCGGTTTCGGGATGTGGATCAAATCATCAGAAAGGAAAAAAAATTATACGAAAGAGAGTGTCTTACATGAAGAGAAAGAGCGTTTTGTTTAGTAGCCAAGGATGACTTGCCAGCTCCATCACGAGTGATCTTTTTCTCTCTAGATATTAGATCTTTGAATTGGTTTCTGGCATGCATCCTAGCTATCTTGACAAGCTCTTCTAATTCATGCTAGATTTTTTCTTTTGTCTGGTTACATGAATACTTTCATACAATAAAAATATTTTCTTAATCATATATATTGACATAGATAAAACATCATTAAAAAACTCTTATGTCATACGAAAACTGCTAAAACTATGAAAACTCGTCTTTAAACAATCCATGATTCTCATATTTTTATCTCATTGTCTCTCTAAAATCGCAAACAAGAAATCGACGAAGACAACGAGAATGATGACCTCAATGAAGATGATGATGGTTCCACAATCGTCTTCAATTGAAGGAGGATCAACGAAGAACAATTCAAAGATGATGAAGAAGCGAAGACGATGAAGACAAGGCCGGTCTTGAGGATTTTAATGCCCTGGATGAGCCGGAAAAAACAGCCCTTGGGCCCTAACGATTTAATTTATATAAACTAATTTTTTTAAATGAAAGCAAATGTTTTAGCAATAAACATAGCAATATCATAGTATTACAATGACATACGTAATAGTTAACCAATAACTCGTGAAGCTCTCCTAGCATTCTTGATAACAAATTGGTTTATAACATCTTTGTAGTTTATAGTCTCTAATATTTCGCTTTCGATAGCTGTCATCACCAATCCTCTAAGTCTTTCTTGGGACATCGTGGGTTGTAGGTAAGATTTCAATAACTTCAACTTTGAAAAACTTCTTTCTGCAGATTCAATCGTCACTAGATTAGTCAACCATATTCTATATGCAATGCTTGCATTGGGAAAATAATAAAGTTCTTTTAAATGCTTCAAAACATCAGAAGGGTTGCTAAATTTACCGGTTTTTGATGTGTTAAATAACTTCAACTCCATCTAAAGTTCATCAGCATCAATATCCGATCTATCTTCAAACTTGAGTGCATTTTCAAGAAACAAAAAACCAAATAGCTTTTCATACTCTTTGAATTGTTCAAATCTTGTCTCAAGAGAAGTACAAGCCTGATCAACAATATATAAGAAATAATTGACTCTAAAATTCTGTTCAATTGTAAAATAAGCTTCTTGGGTACTTGACCTCCCATCAAATCTTTTTTTTCCTTTGAATCAGATGCTTTTGTGTAAATATCGGATCAATACCCATTTCACTAGCAATCTCCTTAGCTTCATCAATTGCTTTCGAAAAACCAGTTTCTCTGTGATCCTTGAAGTACTTGTGAATCCAAGGATCGTCAACAGGAATTATCAGTGTGAATCGATGTCAAGTCAACGTTAGCAGAATTAACGTTGATTTGGTTTAATTGTATTTAAGCAACTTTAAATATCAATGAAATATCAAGAACACACAAAACAAAACACAATTAATGTTTAATTAATATTTTATTATAATGTGTTGGTGATTACAAAAGAATGAATGTACGATATCAATGAATGCTATGATGTTGTATATGTTTTGATGATCGAAAGACTTTTTGATGATTGTTGTAATGCTATTGCTGTTCTCAATCAATCAATCGTCTAACTCAATCGTCTTTGAATCGAAACCTAGGATCCATATTTATAGACAAAGATGTTTCAGTTATAGAAAACACCGGATCTCTTGGGATTTGATTTGTTTCTGATAAGGAATCATCGGATTTCTCGGGATTCGGATAACCGCCTTGTTGACTTGTTGACTTGTTGACTTGTAACACTTGTATTATACAAGTGTTTGGACTCCGCAGAAATATTGTCTTCCGTAGATGTTTTGTTCTTCCGCAGATGTTTTGTTCTTCCGTAGTATTCTTGTTCTTCAGCAGTATTCCTTGAACACTTGGGAACTCCAGTTGATTTGTTCATCCGTAGATGATCTTCGGATGTTTTGTTACTTGTAAAATATATGTCTACGGAAGAACGAAATGTTCATCCGTAGATGTTTCTTACACTTGGTCAATTTCAGTAATTGACCAAGTATTATGTTTGTACCTGCAACCATACATAAATCAACACATATATACATGGGTTAACCTATATTTAATGCATACACAATAATGAAATACAAAAGTTCATTACATATATTAATTCAAGTACTAAGCCTATACATAATGACTAGATCTACTGTTTCTAGACCTAACAATACTCCCCCTTAGGCTTAGCTACTTGCAATCAGTCCTTCAAAACTGCAAGATCTTTGATTCTTGCAATCATCTTGTTGTAGAAGTAGGAGACAGCAGTCTTCTGATCATCATACTTATAGTTGATCTTCATCTTGCTGATCTTCTTCAGAGTCTCATAACTAATTCCCAGAACATCTTCCTCTGTAGTGAGTGTGTCTAACACCTTGTTGTTATTCACCACTTCTAGCTCATCTTGTTCTGTTATTCTTAGTTCTGTTACTTCATCAAATGTTGTTCCCTTCAGTAGTCCAGCATTAAATCTTCTTCTTTTATATGCTTTGGCATGTAGTTTGTCTACTACTTGAATCACATGAACATGTAGGAACAGATCATTTTGTGCTTTTTCATCAGACAGCTTGGGAAAGAATTTGTCATTTAGGTATGAGGTGTAGCTGGGATGGAGCAGTTTGATTTCCACAGGATCAAAGATTCTGATCTTTTCAGCTTTTTTGTTCTCAGCATTTCTCAGTAGGACCAACTCTTTTGTCTTCTCAACATATCCCCATTCAGTGATTGGGTATGTGAATTGAGTCCCTTCAATGCATTTAAGTGCTGCTTTGTTTCTGTTGTTGTAGCCAATCCTCTTCAAGAATTCATCATCTACATGTTCTGAGGCATTGGTCTTGAATCTTTTTAGCCCTTTGATTCTCTTTTGATGTTCTACATCTTTCTTTTGGCTTCTATAAGCACATCATCTTTGAATTTTGTTTTCAGCTTTCCCACTAGGGTTGAGAAATCTCTTCCTCTAGGGTGAATTGGATAGTTGCTGATGATTAAACTTTGAAGATCTTTGATGTCATTTTCTGGCAGACTCAACACTGAGAGTACATCATGGAAGTATTCAACTCTTCCAGATGTTCTTTTAATAACAGCACAATCCCAGTCTGGATCATATTTCCAGGCCATGATCTTGTTTTCTTCCGCAGAGCTGGGAGTTGTGAGATGATCTATCAGTTGTATTAGAGTGGACTTTTGCTCAGTTATCTCTCTAACTGCAGTCCCAAGTGGCCATACTTTTCCGGGGATAACTTCTCTTGGCTCTCTAATCAATTTTTCTTTTCCTTTGTGCTGATCTTTAGGTTCAACTGTTATAGGTTCAGCAGGAAGTTTGCTTTGTTGTTCATAAGATGGATGTGGAGCTTCAGTTCTGAATTTTACTCCAGTATCTAGCTCAACTTTCATCACATGCTCCATCATCCTTCTGAGTTCCCCTACTGATCTTCCTTTAAGCTCATGAGGTTTGTAGTTATGTCCTTGTAACCAGCAAGTCATGTTGTATTTGCTCAGCTTGGCTGTGTCACAGTGTCCCAACTCCTTCTTTGTGTTTTGAATTGATTGAAAGGTGCTGAAGGCTTCATAATCACAATTTGGAATCATAAAGCATGCAAGCTCAAATTCTTTTAACAGGTTCTTCATCTCTGTCATGTTTAGTCTTTCAACCATGTCATAAGGGAAACCATGGCTTATAAGTGTCATGAACATGGTTGATTCAGGCCTCTCTTCAAATATGTCACTTGTAGTCAGAAGATCATCAGCCTTTGAGACTTCTTGTTTTGGAGGAGAGTCTTCTTTGATTAATTCTTCCCACTCTTTATCACTTTCATCTTTCTGTTCAGAGATAGGCTTCTCAGTAGATAAGTCTATTGAGGGGGTGTGTTCAGGAGAAGTCAGCTTTTGTTTCTTTGAAATACTTTCATAAGTGGTTGGCTTTTTCTCAGCAGTACCAAGGTACTTTCTTTTCCTTGAGTACAAGATCATTTCTTTTGATGCCTCAGGACTTTGTTTTGTTTGAGCAGTTGAAGCCTTAGCATGAGATTCCAATGAACTGATCTTCAGTTTAAGTTGCTCAATTTCTTCTTCTTTGCTCTTTATAATGTTTGACTGAGCAGTCATAGTGCCAGATGCTTGTTCAAGTCTCTTCATGATCTTTTCTTTATCTTTCTTCTCAGTCTCTGCTGACTCTTTAGCTCAGCTTCCTTGTCTAGCAGAGCATCAATGACTTCTTTATCACTTTGAGCATCTTCTCTCAGTCTCTTTATTCTTGCTTGCTGTCTTATCAATTCTTCATCCTTTTCTTTTATTATGCCCTTCAGCTCTTGTATTCTTGCTTTCTTTTATTTGATTTGAGCACCAGCTTGTTGTACTCAGCCACCAGATAACTTTTGCTCACAGGAATGTCATCATCACTCAGATCATCTTCATTATAGGCAATCACATCAACCTGATCTGCTTCTGTATCTCTTTCCTGATGCTGAGACTCAATCTCATCTTCTTTTACTTCCTCATGATCAACACTTGCTGAGCTTGACTTTGGTTCAGTGGCTTGATCTTCATGCTCTTGAAGAGTTTGTTGTTGTTGCTGATCAGTCACTGGAGAAACTTGTTCAGTTTCATTTGAATGCACAGGGGATTCAGTCTTGGATAATGACAGTTTGACTGTACTTGCTTCTGAGACTAATTCTGTCTCTCCAGTGTAGATGCTCTCAGTATCTGAATTTGGAAGTTGTTGGTAGAGTTGCATCTGAGGCTGAATTGGTGATTGGGGTTGAATGGGAGAGATTGGTTCAGTATTTTGACTGGCAGGTGATTGTGTTTGGGGTGTTTGTTGTTGTTGTGGTGATAGGTGGAGGATTGGAGAGATAGGTTCTGTATTTTGGCTGGCTGGAGATTGAGCTTGGGGTGTTTGATGGAGGATTGGAGAGATAGGTTCTGTATTTTGGCTGGCTGGAGATTGAGCTTGGGGTGTTTGATGGAGGATTGCTTCTGGTGATGGAGTGTCTTGAGCAGAGCTGGTAGCAGAGCTCTCTTCATCAATTTCCCAAACAAGCTCTTGAGGTATGTCTGCATTAGCATCAATCACATGAGCAAACATGTCTATGTCTCCTCCTTCATATCTCCCTGAGATTTTGTTCAGCACAGATCTGCCAAGGTGTGCTTGGATAAACACACCACCCTCCACAGATGTTCCAGGCAGGTCTGCATTAATGATGAGCTGAATGAACCTTGGAAACATATACATCTTATCAGCCTTCTGTACTCTAATGTGATCACACAAACAATTAAAGATGTACTTTGAGTAGTTGTAGGTCCTTCCCTCAAAGATGCCAATGATACCAGATGATATATGTCTTGAAAATCTGTCAAGCCCAGATTTTCTGTTTGACATACACTTCAGATAAGTGTGACACAAAAATCTGTATGGCTTACAGAGTCTTCCCTTCTTGATTTCTCCCTTTTCAAAGTCTCCATCATACCCCATTAGAAGAAAAACCTTTTCTATGTATTCATTATCAAATACATCAGGGTGTCCAGCTTCAACATCTCCCAGTTCTAGTACCCTTCTTATTGTTTGTTCGTCTATTCTCAGCCTTCGATTCTTTACTTCTGCAATAATTCCTTCATCATCTTCTTCTATATGTGCAGAATTCCAGAAATCACTGATATGCGAGCGATAAATCGTTGGCTCTGCAGATAATGCATAGAAAACCCTTGATCTTCTCAAATATCTCATAATTTCTTGACATCCTTCTGACACAGGATCGTCAGGGTTCAAGAAAGCACACACATTATGCTCTTTTGCAAATCGTTGATCCATCTGTTCATAAGAAAAGACTTCGTTAGAATCACATTATTGATATAAGAATACGAACAGTTGTGAGATAAAACAAGAATCAACTGGTTCATTCTTGATGATTACGACATGTTTTACCTTAATAAACGCTGATTAAGAACACAGATATATGTTTGCTTAAGGTTTGATTTGGTAAATTTTGAATGTTGAGAAAGTGGGAAAAATTTGTTGAGTGAGATTTTCTAGGTCTGAAAAAGTGAGCTGAAAAAGTGAATAATGCATTTGACAAGTCAAATCTCTTTATTTATACCCTCAGACATATTAATTTTCTCGGATTTATTCAGTGGGTCCCACATTGTACTCTTCCGTAGAAGTAATTTCACATTAATTGTGATCCACAATTTACTCTTCCGTAGTACATCTACGGATCAACAACTTCTACTGATTGATCTTTATTTATCCGTAGTTTACCAATCTACGGATAAACATTAATATACTAATATTGATTTACACACAGTTGTATGTATGGCCCAACTCCATTGGTTGAACCAATTATTGCTATAGGACCTCGTTGGCTTTGTATACATGACAATTTAGTACAAGGAAATTTAAAATAAATTTCATGTAACCAACGGCTAAGGTGATGCTCAGGTTTCAATTTCTTCAAATTGATAAAGATATAGACATTGCTGCTGCTGATATAGATGCTTTTTCATGAATGCTACTCCCCCTAAATTTGTGATTAATGATGAACTTAAGCATTTATCATAAATTTCTTTAAGAGGAATAACATAAACTCTAAATATATGATAATGATCAGATGCACTTAAGATGGGATCATACTATAATGCTAAGCCTCTTCCTGATTAGTTATGTTGTATAGTTGATGCTAGAACAAGTTCTGATTGCAAGTATATTGTCCTTATAAATCCATACAAGAGCTCATGTATCAACTAGGCTTGCTGTTTATCATGTTTTATTGTTTTAGAAATAACTGTCATGGACTTCACATTTGATTCACAAAGGTGTTGTCCTCCCTTTGTAAGTCAAATCATCATTTTTTCACACTTAAGACTATGTACTTTAAATTATAATAGCTATCTTGAGATGTATTTGGCATCTCATTGATGCGATGTTGATAAAGCTCAGGATAATATACAGTTGATCACTTAGGATTCTTTTGAGAGCTTTAGATATGATCATCATCAGGTCACCAGGTCTTTACTCACGTAAAACAGAGGTGCCTTTAACCCAGGTCTTTGTTCACACAAAACAGAGGGATGATGATGAGCATGATCTTTTCACCTTTGATACTGATATTCAGTATGGTGATCATACACCCAGGTCTTTGTTCACACAAAACAGAGGGAGTATGATTTGCAAAGATAGATAGTATAAAGTGTTTTACATAGTGTGTTTAGATGAATGATTTGATCACATTAGGATAAGACTCACTTTGTTTTCTCAAAATGAAGTTTCCCACAGACAATTATGACAATATTATGTTTTGCAAGCACTAAGATTTGTTTCCACTCAAGTTGAACCTACTCACATATCAAGAAACTTGTTGAGATATATTGTTATTTGTTTATGCAGAAATAGGCAAAGCTATAGTTTACTATCATTTCCCATGCATAAGGCATACTGATGCATTATTGCACACAGCATGTTGTTTGTTTGGACTTGATTTAATCTAAGTTAATCATACCTAGAGACTCAATCAGAAAATTAAATCTGACTGAATCAAAGGCTTTAGTGAATAAATCAGCAAGCTGATTTGATGTATCCACTTTGACTAACTTAATCAATCCCTTTTCTGAGCAATCTCTCAGAAAATGATACCTAATCTCTATATGTTTTGTTTTACTATGTTGCACAGGATTAGCAGTTATAAACATAGCAGCAGAATTGTCTATATAGATTGAAGTTTGAAGAAAGTTGTAACCATAGTCAAGCAATTGGTTTTGTAACCAAAGTACTTGAGAACACCCGGCTGAAGCAGCAATGTACTCAGCCTCAGCTGTGGATACAGAAACATTTGTTTGTTTCTTGCACTGCCATGACACTAGCCTGGGTCCAATGAATTGACATCCACCGGTTGTTGATTTTCTATTGCTGTTACATCCACCATAGTCACTGTCTGAGTATGAGTAGAGTGTAAAGTCTCCATCCTTGGGATACCATAGACCAAGTCCTGGTTTTCCCTTGAGGTATCTGAAAATTCTTTTGACAGCATTGAGATGTGACTCCTTTGGATCAGATTGGTACCTAGCACATACACACACAGCAAACATAATATCAGGTCTACTGGCAGTTAAGTACATAAGTGAACCTATCATGGATCTAAATAATTTTTGATCAATAGATTTTCCAGTGGGATCAGGAGCAATCTTATCAATTGTTGATGCTGGTGTTTTGCATGAGGATACTTCAGCAAGATTGTATTTCTTCAGTATTTGATGTATGTATTTTTCTTGATTGATGAATATTCCATCTGCTTTTTGATGAACTTGAAGGCCAAGGAAGAATGTTAATTCACCCATTGAGCTCATCTGAAATTCAGATTTCATCAGCTCTTCAAAATTCACACACAATCTCTTATTAGTTGATCCAAATATAATGTCATCAACATATACTTGAACTACTAAGAGATCTTGATGTTCTTGTTTGAGAAAGAGTGTCTGATCAATTGTTCCTCTTTTGTAGCCATGCTTGAGTAAGAAGGATGATAGTGTTTCATACCATTTTCTTGGTGCTTGATGAAGACCATACAAGGCTTTATCTAGTTTGTATACCCTGTGAGGATAATGAGGATCTTCAAATCCGGGGGGTTGAGACACATAAACTTCCTCATCAATTTTTCCATATAAGAATGCACACTTGACATCCATTTGATACACAGTGAATTTCTTGTATGATGCATATGCCAAGAACACTCTTATTGCCTCAATTCTTGCAACTGGTGCAAAAACTTCATCATAATCTATGCCTTCTTCTTGAGTGTATCCTTGTGCTATTAACCTTGCTTTGTTTCGGACAATAATCCCTCTATCATCCAGTTTGTTTTTGTATAGCCATCTAGTTCCAATAGGATGTTGACCTTCAGGTAAATCAACAAGACACCATACTTTTTGCTTTCTGAACTGTTGAAGCTCTTCTTGCATAGCTTCAATCCAGCTATTGTCTTTTAAAGCAGCTGTAATGTTTGGAGGCACCACTTGAGAAAGAAAACAGTTGAAGAGACAAAGGTTGGCTGTACCACTTTGGCTCCTTGTAGTTCTCTTTTCAGGATTTCCAATGATATTGTTAAGTGGATGAGACTTATGAATTCTCATTGAGGGAGTTGACTCAACTGGAATGGATGATTCCAGATTAGTCATTTCCATTGCCTCTGACTGATTCATCTCAATTTGAGAATTCAAGAAATAATCAAATTGAGTCTCTGTTGATTGAGCTACAGAAGTATCTGCAGTTGGATTTTGCTCTTCCGCAGGAACTTCTGCGGAAGTATTTTGTTCTTCCGTAGGAGCTGCTCCGGATACATTTTGGTCTTCCGAAGGAAGTTCTCCGGATACATGCTGATCTTCCGAAGGAACTTCGGATGCATTTTGTTCTTCCGAAGGAACTCCTGATGCATGTTGTTCTTCCGAAGGAACTCCTGATGCATTTTGTTCAGTTCCACATGTAATGTCTGCTTCTGCTGAAGTGTTGTCACTTGAAGATGGATGTATCCTTGGTGGATCAGCAGATAAAGTTACTTCAGTCATAACAGGTGGAACAAATGGATAGCATACTTCATCATTTGTCAAATGATCATAGTTAAAAGATTTAGACAAAGCATCTATGTCAAATAACCATGATGAACCTTTAACTGACTTAGTGAACACATTTTCATCAAAAGATACATTAGGGGTCTCTTCCACAATGTTATGCTGAGGAATATACACTCTATATGATTTTGATGTTGAAGAATATCCAACAAAGAAACCATCATATGCTTTTTCTGAAAATTTTCCTAATGACTCTTTTATGTTCAAAACAGTTACTTGACATCCAAATACTCTTAGATATCCTATGTAAGGTTTTCTTTTAAATAGGAGCTCATAAGGAGTTTTGTTATGTTCTTTGACAATTAATGTTCTATTTTGAACATTGCATGCAGTATTCACAGCCTCAGCCCAAAAGGTAATAGGTAGTTGTGAATCAGCTAGCATTGTTCTTGCTGCTTCAATGAGAGTTCTGTTTCTTCGTTCAGCAACTCCATTTTGTTGTGGAGTCCTTGGTGCACTGAATTGTCTTGCAATTCCTTTGCTCCTGCAAAAAGAATCTAGTTCAAAGTTAACAAATTCAGTACCATTATCACTCCTGAAAATTTTGACTTTTGTATCAAGTTGATTCTCAATCTTGATGACAAAGTCCATTAATGTTTCTGATGTTTCACTCTTTTGTTTTAAGAAAAAGACCCATGTAAATCTAGTGAAATCATCAACTATCACCAAACAATATTGCCTTTTTCCAATGCTCATTACATTGGTTGGACCAAAAAGATCCATGTGAAGCAATTTGAGTGGTGTAGTATTAGTATTGATTGTTTTTGGTTTATGTGACACTCTGTGTTGTTTTCCTTTGTAACAAGAAGAGCAATGAGTTGAGCAATGGAACTCTTTATTTGGTAATCCAATGACCAGGTCATGTTTCACCAATTTATTCATATTTTTCATGTTAGAATGAACAAGTCTTCTATGCCATAATTGTGACAAATCTTCTGAAAGTTTAGATATAAGACAAGTTTCATGTTTTGTGAGAGAAGTGTTGTTCATATCCAAGACATAAGTGTTTCCTTTTCTTGCTGCTTTGAGGAGAATCCAATCTTCTGGGACAATAAATCCTGGCTTAAGAATGTAACAGTTAGTGTCATCAAACAATGTAGTGTAGTTTTGATCACAGATTTGAGATACACTAAGTAAATTATACTGTAAGTTTTTACAGTAATTTACTTTATCAAATTTAAGTACACCATTGGTTATCATTCCTTCACCAACAATTTTACCTCCCTTTTTATCCCCACCAAATGCCACATAAGAAGCATTTTTATGTTTGAAATCATGGAGAAGAGAACAGTTTCCTGTCATATGCCTGGAACAACCACTGTCAACATACCACATGTTGTCAGCTCTCCAATATTGTTCCTGCAATCAGAAAAGAAAATCAGTTAGAAGTGACAACCCAAGTCTTAGTGATCTTGGGTTTGTCAACAGGATCTAAAACAGTTACTCTTTCAAGAATATTTTTTGAAGTTTCAGTTTCAGATTTGATTGATTCATTCTGATTTGATTTGGATGAGGATGATTCTGCTGAATGGGATGTTGATGAAGTAGATTCATGATTCATATTTTCTGCTTTACTTAGATCAACTTCATTTGCTTGAGTCTTTTGTTTTGATAATGAACCTTTAAATGTCTCACTATCTTTTGTTTTTGAAAGAGGTATATGAATGCCTTTTTCAAATTTATCAAAGAATGAATCATCATCCTTTGATTCCTTGTCTGACAAATCCACTCTTTTGTGTGGTGTTTTTGACTGCTGGAAAGATGGTCTTTTCCTCAGTATATTAACACTTGATGATGATTTGTCCTTTGTTTTGCTTTGATTTTTGTTCATGCTTCTTCAGTTTTGAACCCTTTGCAGAATCCGTAGATTGGCAATCTGATTCAGATTTGTCTGATTCTTTCTTCTTTGAGCCTTTTGTCTTGTTCTTTTTGTTGAAATAACATTCCTGTGTGGAATGATTATTTTTGTTGCAAATAGAACAATGTTTGTTGAAGTAACAATCAGCAGTCATATGATTGTTCATATTGCAAATAGAACAATAGCTGCTGAAGTAACAATCTTCAGTGTTGTGATTTTTCATGTCACACCACTTGCAATACTTTTCTTCTGATTCTTTCTCAGAATCATTCCTTTTGTTTGCTGATTTTTGTTGTGGCTCTTTCTTCTTTAGCTTTGAATGTGCTTCACCTTTTTCAATTTTGTGCACATTTTGATCGTTTGGGGCTGAATTTCTCTTCCGTAGATCAGCAGCTGAAGTTTTCTTGTTCAGTTGATGATCTGCTGATGCCTTTTTCTTCCCTTTGAATTTTCCTCTTTCCTCAGTGATGACAGATTCATCAGTCAATTTCTTGGAGGATTCTTGCATACTTAGTTCTTGAAGACCTTCATTCAATTGAGCTATCCTCTTGCAGATGGTCTTCAACATGTTTCTTTGTTTAGGAGGGTATGGCAACTTTGTTTCTTCAAGCACTTTTGGAATATGGGCTTTCAGTTGAAAATTTTTACTAGTGCTTGCAGAATCATCCAAGTCATCACACTTATCATAATCAAATTCTGAATCATTTTGATCTAATGATTCTGATTCAGATGATTCAGTTTCACTCACCTCAGCTTTATCATTAATTTTAGTTTTAGTTGAATCTTTTTCAAATTTAGTGCTAGGCACAAAATGTTTGACAGAGTGTTTGTCATTGTTGTAGGTAAGGATGTGTAATTATCATTTATAGGTGGTGCAACCGCATTATAACCCAACCCAGACCTTTTCTTTGATTCAATATGAGAAGTTAGTAATTTCTCATATTGCTGAGATGATAATTGAAACTTCTGAAGTTTCACTTCAGTTGATGCATGATCAGCCATGGATTTTGTTAAGGAAGTGGTCAAATGCTCAACTTGGGCTTTTAGGCTATAATTTTCAGAAACAAATTTTTCTAAATCCTTTTGCAAAGAATTAATTTTTATTTGATATAATTTATGTTCTCTAACATGAGATTCATTCAAAATCATTGTTTCTTTTACTTTATCAGCCAACTGTTGAGCATGGACTCTATATCGTTCAACTTCCTCAACACAAGTTGATGAACACAATCTTTCTTTTACCTCTTTTGCCATTGGTGGAACTGTTTGATCCATATGGGCCATCAATGCTTGATTTTCTTCCAAAACTTCCTTCTCATACAAACTCCAGTCACACGTTCCATCTTGAAGTATGATCAGCCCTGACTCCTTTGAGTTACTTGGTCCTGCTGATTCTTTGGTGGCTGGTGGGGAAGCATTGATCAGTTGAGATTGCTTGTGCAGAGGTCTTTGAGAAGATTGTTGATTTGCTTGAATCTGATGTTGTTGATGCTGCTGAGGTTGTCTCATCTCTGGATAAGACTGTTGATTGCATTCTCTTGAGAAATGTCCATAGAGATTGCATTTGTAGCATCTCACTTTTGATTTGTCAACACAATCTTTGATGTTTTGCTTGCTGAAGCCAAGTTTTATTTCTCCTGAGATATTGCTTAGCTCTATAAGCAATCATGGCCATTGCCATTGTAGATCCATCTCTTCCACTACATCTGGAGGTAGTTCTTCTAAGTCTTGTTGACAGATATTGGCTGATGTTAGAGAGCTTCCCAGATATGCTTGAAAACTTGAGCTAAAAGCTGCAAAGGCTGCTCTTTGTTCTTCAGAGTCCAATATCACAGTTATTGGTTCTGACTGATTTGCTGAAAAGGAAGACTTAGTTGTTGCTGTAGTTGTATCTTGTCTATCAGTAGTTCTTCCTTTATTCTTCTGCTGCTTGTCTTGAGATGATTTCTTTGAGGGTTTTGAAGCATAGAAGCTAACTTCCTCCTCATCATCACTCCTAGCACAAGAGTTATCACTTTCATTGTTTGAAATAAAAGCACTTCCTACATTATTTGTTTCTTTGAAGTGATAGGGTGAGAGATGAGTTCTCACACTCTTGTTTCTTGATTTTTCGTCCATTTCAAGAGCTTCCACTTTTGCAACCAGAGTATCTAAGCCAGTAGCTTTCAGATCTATAGTGTTCTTGAACATGGACACAGTATGCTTCCAACTTTCTGGCAAAGTGTGGAGCATTTTCTTGTTTAATTCCTCACTAGTATACTTCAACTCTAGAATATTCATCTCAGTGACTAACTGCATGAATCTATGAAGTTGCTGAGGAATTGATTCACCCTCAATATGATGAAAGGTTTCATATTGTGATCTGAGGGTGTCTCTCCTTATACTTCTTATCTCATCACTCCCTTCGCAGGGAGTGTGAAGAATCTTCCATAAGGAGTGAGCTGTTTTATAGTTCTCACACCTGATTAATATCTCTTCAGGTAAAGCCATACTAAGCAGACTGTATGCTTTTATATCGACTTTAACCTTTTTAACATCATCAGGTGATAGATCTTTTGTACTGATTGGTTGATTTTTGTCATTATAATCCAGCCCAAGAGTGGGTGGAATATAAGGACCTTCAGTGATGGAAATCCACAAGTCTGAATCAGTATAGTTTACATGATTCCTGAACTTGATTTTCCACGACTTGAAATCTGCTTTTGTTTCCAACTTCGGGGGTTGGTAAGATGAACCACTAAAGTTGCTCATGTTGTTAACAAGATCTACTATTCAATTGATTTGAATATAGAAACAAGTTAATTAAAAACGATTGCTGTTAAGCGAAATCAAACACAATTAAAACACAACTAACACTGATAGATCAATTGATCTAAATCAATGAGCACTTGGCTCTGATACCACCTGTGAATCCAAGGATCGTCAACAGGAATTATCAGTGTGAATCGATGTCAAGTCAACGTTAGCGGAATTAACGTTGATTTGGTTTAATTGTATTTAAGCAACTTTAAATATCAATGAAATATCAAGAACACACAAAACAAAACACAATTAATGTTTAATCAATATTTTATTATAATGTGTTGGTGATTACAAAAGAATGAATGTACGATATCAATGAATGCTATGATGTTGTATATGTTTTGATGATCGAAAGACTTTTTGATGATTGTTGTAATGCTATTGCTGTTCTCAATCAATCAATCGTCTAACTCAATCGTCTTTGAATCGAAACCTAGGATCCATATTTATAGACAAAGATGTTTCAGTTATAGGAAACACCGGATCTCTTGGGATTTGATTTGTTTCTGATAAGTAATCATCGGATTTCTCGGGATTCGGATAACCGCCTTGTTGACTTGTTGACTTGTTGACTTGTTGACTTGTAACACTTGTATTATACAAGTGTTTGGACTCCGCAGAAATATTGTCTTCCGTAGATGTTTTGTTCTTCCGCAGATGTTTTGTTCTTCCGCAGTATTCTTGTTCTTCAGCAGTATTCCTTGAACACTTGGGAACTCCAGTTGATTTGTTCATCCGTAGATGATCTTCGGATGTTTTGTTACTTGTAAAATATATGTCTACGGAAGAACGAAATATTCATCCGTAGATGTTTCTTACACTTGGTCAATTTCAGTAATTGACCAAGTATTATGTTTGTACCTGCAACCATACATAAATCAACACATATATACATGGGTTAACCTATATTTAATGCATACACAATAATGAAATACAAAAGTTCATTACAGATATTAATTCAAGTACTAAGCCTATACATAATGACTAGATCTACTGTTTCTAGACCTAACAGTACTCAATTAGTCTGTTTATTTCTTTAATAGTGGTATCCTAATTCATTGTAACTTTTTACTTACTATATTCACCTGGGATAATACTTGATACCAGATATGTGACACCTTACGTAAATCCCACATCGGTTGTGGATAGGAGAGATTCCTGATTCATAAGGAATGTCTGGTCTCTAATATCATCAACGCGTTTTGAGCGTATTGGCTATGGATGAGAGGATAACTTCACAATTAAGCGTGCTCAGATGGCAGCAATCCAGGGATGAGTGACCCCCTGGGAAGTTTTCACATGGGCAACCAAAAGCAAACCCGTGAGATCCTCGTGGGCAAAGCAGACAATATTGGTGATATGAGAGGCCTGGTGTTACAAGATGACAATTGATACTAAAAAATCAAATTCACCAAGTTCTTTTTCTGCTAGTGAATTTGCTTCGCTTGCAACTGCAACATTATTATCTTTTTCTCCAACTTCAAGTAAAGCTTCTCTAATATTTACAAGTTGCATTTTAATAGCCTTGACACTCTCAACACGACTTTTCTAACAAGTTTGAGATAATGATTTAAGACTCCAACCTTTAGCCTTATCTTTCGAAATTTGTCACCGATTAATAGAATTTGCAAAGATAGTATAAATTCGTTGGATGAGTCCAAAAACACTCTTACTTTTAACACAACTGTTAGCCATATCACATAATGTAAGATTAAGAGAATGACAACCAAAAGGAGTGTAAAATGCTCTAGGATTTAAATCTAAAAATCTCTTTTGCACTCCTAGGTGTTTTCCTTTCATATTTGCCCCATTGTCATAGCCTTGACCACACATATCATCAATTTCAAGGCTAATAGACTTTAACTCCTCAAGTGTAATATCAAATAGACCTTTCCCCGGTATCATTAACATTCAAAAACCCTAAAAAGGACTCTTCGACAGTAATAGAACTAGATGAGAACTTTAAATACCTCACTATTATAGTCATATGTTCTTGATGACTTGAATTGGGAGCACAATCTAGTATGATCATGTAGTACTTGGCCTCCACTATCTTCTTGTTAATTTCTTTTTTAATTTCTTGAGCTAGCAAAAGTATCAACTTGTTTTGAATCTTGTGTCCAAGATAATGCACATGAAGCTCATCATTTGTGATCCGTCGTACATGCTCTTTGATAAAGGGATCAAACTCTTCCAACATTTCAATGAGACCAAAGAAATTTCCATTACCTTTTAAATACAATTAACAATTAAGAAGTGAAATTAGTTATAACAATTAACATATAAGTGTTTGGTGAAAGTGGAACAAAATAAAATTTTATCATTACCTTTTTTATACAACTTTTCTTTTGATCCACGAAATGCTAAATTATGTTTAGCAAGAAACTTTACTAGTGTAATGATTCTTAATAGGACTTCCTTCCAATAATCTCTTTCTTTTTTTAATTGCTCGTATTGAACTTTATCAATTGTTTCGTTCAACTTCAATCTTTTGCGCATATCAAACCACTTATTCATATTTATGAGATGATCCAAAGAAACTTTCTGTTCTTTGACTCTAGTCAAAGCATGGTGCTAATCTGCATAACCTATACCATTTATATTACCTTTCAGAGCCCATTTTTCTAAAAACTTTACAACGGAAACAAAATATCTTGTCTATCACTATCGAATATACAAGGCAGTCTCTATCACACTTATCCATATTTGATAAGGTTCTTGTATATAAAGTTTTAGAAAAGTGTCTACCATTTGAATCATATGGACCATATATAATGGTAGGATCTCTTGTAGGACCTTTTTCGACCAAAAGTTTAATCTCATCAAAATTAAGTCCTTCCCATATTTTTGGAAATATATCAACATGATTACGCTTAACATGTATGTGCTCTTCATTCTTATTTGGCTCAATGTTCTCTTCTATATTTTTTTTGCTCTTCAACAGAAGGATATTTTTGCTCTTCAACAACATGTTCTGGTTCAACTTCCACATACTCTTGTTGATCTTCAACATGTTCTTGCTCTTCAGCACAAGGATGTAACTGGTGCACAAACTTACGCATAGCACCAGTTTGAGACTTTATAAATTCTTTAACTTGAGCTTGCCTTTTACATATTTAAGAACTGGATTTTTGTTTAGGAGCCATGAATTCTTAAAATCAAATCCAAATTCAAAACCATTAATATATTTATAATAATCAGCAATAATTTATTACTTAATTTTAAGTTCTAACATCTAAATTTTAAATTTCTAACAATTACCCAATTCTAAGATCTAATATATAAATTTTAACGAAACATATAAACAACATTATTTTTTAATTATACAAACCCTAAATACCCTAGTATAGAAAGCAAACTAAAAATTAAAAAGTCATAATGAAAATTAAAAAGTCACAATTCTAAGTTCTAATATATTTGAATAGTTGATTCGGTGGATGGTAGATGTCGGTGGTTCTTATTCTTCGTCGGTAGGCAACAACATGTACTCAATAAATTAGTTCACAAGCAGTTCGCAAGCAGGCAGCAACAACCATTTGTGATTTGTGGGCTACCCAATAAATTAGTTTGTGGACTTTAATTACAATCAATATTTAAATATTTTAGTGGGCTATTAGTTGAGCAATTGAGTTAATAAAATTGGCTCAAAAAATTATTTTTGGTTTAAAACATAATTGGGTTATGTTTTTAATTATATTATACCTTATAATTATTTTTTTTTGTAATAATATATATAAATTTTTTTTAAAAATTTGTGCCCTCTGAACGAGTGGGCCCTGGACGGAAGTCCATACCGCCCCTCCTCAGGGCCGGCTCTGGATGAAGAATTGTAAACATCAAAGATGATAAAAAACGAAGAATATGCATGCATATGTAACGATAATGAAGAATTGTTGTAGTAAAATATTGAAGCAAAGAACAAGGATGAACATGTAACAATTCATGCTATCTATATGTAAGTTGTAACACCACCCTCTTCTATTTCTACATTAGCAAAGTAAAACCATGATACGTCTTTATTCCGAATAATATACATATGTTACTTAGATAATAGATTTTGATTTAGAGACTTAACAGATCTATGATAGGCTTTAGATGTTTTTGTTGCAAGACAAAATTCAAAATTGCCCCATCGACATACAAAAGTTGTTGGCCCATATCACAGCTGTCCATTGGGTTACTTTGGGCCCATTTTACATTCAATCCAATAATATCCAATTCTGAATTGAAACATGAAACGTGACTAGATAGGTCCTAGTAAATTTTGATGACACAAGATACTTGAATGCATAAAACATTGAATGTTTTCATTTATAACTTCAGACTACTAGAAATATATGTTTCATGTCACAACCATAAAAGGCGCCCACTGTTTATCAAAGGTCATATATGTTATGGGTTCGTGAAATTAACATCAAGAACGTCTTTTTTTTCTTTATACAACATACACTTGTAGTAAAGGTATCCCCACACAAGACATAGAAGGTCATTGGTGAATCGTCTTAATATCGATCGTTTGTACAGATATTCCAAATCATAGACAAACAACAATCAAGGGACCTATAGTGATAAAAGATAGGAAACAAGTGGTCAGGACATGTCTTCTGAGGAAGAAAAGGCTAACATGGAGAGTCTTGTCTATTGCCAATCGATTTTGGTTTATGCGGTTTAAGGAAACTGTCCTTCAAATATGAATAATATCTGTATCTAAATTTGTATACATATAGAAATGTGTTCTCGCATACATGTAAAGGAAAATAAATGTTTAAAACGAAAAAAGGAAAGAACTTTTTCATTTCTAACAAAGGATATATACGCTCATGTATAAAAAAAAGGGAAGTTGTCCTAAAACAGAATAAACATACAAAAAACACATGAAAAGAATTGTTTCTGCAATTTTATGTTTTGATTTCATAACTAGGAGATATAAGTATAAAACTTCCATCCTCATATGTATATTAGAATAAAGAAAAGCTTCCACAAATGTTATTCTAAACAAGTAGAAAGTTATTATATTATGTTTAAAAATATTATATTGAGTGGATATTTAAAGGTTTTGACTGAACATGTTAGTGTTAAATATTTAATATATTACTACTTGTTAATTATATATAAAGAAGCTAATATTTGAGAATAGTTTTTCTTTTTATCGAGGAACAAAAATCAATTTGTCGTAATATTTATATCATCACATGTTTTTTTTAAACGGCGGGGCAGTTTTATTATAACATATCATCATATGTTATATCATATGTTACGAAATCTATTATATAATTTAATTGAGGAAAACATACAAGAATGAGATCACGCTGCAGCCCATACAGCATTAAATGTGTGTGAGAGGAATTAAATGTTCCACTTGATATTGTTGCACCCAAACGACGACAAAACAAAATTATATCTGATATAGCTATTGTATGTATATAATACATTGGTTACGCATACGTTTTTTTTGGCCATAAGAGATTAGCATTTTGTACCAAATGAGTAAAATGGTACTTGTTTATTATGAAATAAATCAATATGGCTGGTTCGTATTTTGATAGTCAAGTTAGATAGAGTTTGTTTTATTTTAGAGTTATCACTATTTTTTTCATATAAATGTAATAGAGTAAATTAGTTAACAGAATAATTGATAACAAAAATAATCTAATAAAGAAAACATCTAGTGATAAGTATTTTTTAAATCGTTTATTTTAATAAATATTTTTACTATTAACACCTTTATAAAAAAAACTTTTTGAAAACAAGAGAGTATAATGCAACATGATAACACTTCAAACTTTTTTTAATGTCAGTAACAAAATAATTTCACTTGTTTTTTAAATTTTAAGTACCTTAGTTTATTAAAAGGTAAATATACTATCCATAATTTTATGACGTTTTTTATTGATATAAGTCCTTTAATATAATTATTTTTAACTTTTCCTTTCAATATGGTTCGCTTCATATATTATTGTAATAAACTCATTTAACCTTACTATCATGATGTGTCTGAAAAAAATAAAGATTCTTTTTTGGTGATCCTGTTAGCCATTTATTAGAGTAAATTGTAATTTTCATACCTGTGTTTTGGGGGTGTTAACAGGATCAGCCCCAGCTTAACAGTTTGCATACCTGAGTTTACGAATGCTAACACTTTACGTACCTCCGTCCAATTTCCGTTAAACAATTGTTAAATCTCCCCCACGTGCTCCTCACGTGAGGGGCAAAACTGTCAATTCACCCAATTTATTAATCTTTTAAGAGTAAATTGCAAATTTAATACCTGTGTTTTAGGGGGGTTAACAGGATCAGCCACAACTTAACAGTTTGCATACCTGAGTTTACAAATGATAACACTTTACGTACCTCTGTCCAATTTTCGTTAAACAACCGTTAAATCTCCCCCACGTGCTCCTCACATGAGGGGCAAAACTGTCAATTCACCCAATTTATTAATCTTCCACCGTCGGTAGGGTTCTGGCATGTTTATGCTGTTTGAGTTCCGTTAGTTTCCATATTCTGATCTTACTGTCCTGATGAGATGTGAACACTTTTCCGTTATGAAACGTGAGGGATTTGACGAAACCTGATGAGGAATCGTTGACGGTGAAAGTGCCGATGAGGGAGAACGACGTTGTGTCGAATACATGGATGCGGTCGCCGGAGGCGGCGTAGAGGTGGTGGTTGTTGACGACGAGGTGGCTGATGTGGGCGGCGGGGTAGGGTTTGAGGGCGGTGAGGCAGTGGTGGGAGACGGTAAGTTTGAGAGTCTCCGGCGAGAGGTTTTGGAGGGAGGGGATGGAAGGTAGGGTTTGGAGAGAGAGGTTGTTGTAGAGGCTGCTCACGGTGAATTGATAGTTTTGCCCTCCACGTGAGGAGCACGTGGGGGAGATTTAATGGTTGTTTAACGAAAATTGGACGAAGGTACGTAAAGTGTTAGCATTCGTAAACTCATGTATGCAAATTGTTAAGCTGTGGCTGATCCTGTTAACACCTCTAAAACACATGTATGAAATTTGCAATTTACTCTTAAAAGATTAATAAATTGGGTAAATTGACAGTTTTGCCCCTCACGTGGGGGGAGATTTAACGGTTGTTTAATGGAAATTGGACGGAGGTACGTAAAATGTTAGCATTCGTAAACTCAGGTATGCAAACTGTTAAGCTGGGGCTGATCCTGTTAATACTCCAAAAACACAGGTATGAAAATTGCAATTTACTCCATTTATTAGATAGGGTCAAACGGGATCGCCAAAAACCTAAACGGCTATAGTAGACTTGCAATGCAAGAATACATTTAAATCTTATAACGGTACGCCAAACATTTGCAAGGTTACTACAATGGTGTAATTGGTTAGAGCGGACAATTATTATTTTCTAGCAATCCGTCAAACATATTAACCGATGCATCCAAACCTTTATAACAACGCAAAAGTCAACAGCAAGGTTGGTGCAATACTACATATGGTTTTTGTCATATAAGCTTCTAACAACAAGAAACATGCACAAAAGTGATTTAAACTTAAAAAACAATGTGTATAACATCTTACAAAGTGTCTAAATTCTTAGTTTTGATCCACTATTGTAATTAATTCATATCGATGAATGGATATGTAATAGTGCATTTAGTCAATTACAACAATGCATCCTGACCGGTCTTAAGGTAAATTTTACTAAAAATAAAGTAACTGGATGCGGGATTAAGGCGACACAATCAGCCCACAGGTCCATTGTTCTTTACTGCCACTCTGGTTCAATTCCTTTCTTATATTTAAGGCTTCAAGTGGGTGCAAACATGAACCTTGTTATAAGTTTGCAGCCTATTACTGATAAGTTCATCAAGAAGATGAATATATATTTTTTAATCTATTGCTATTTTAAGTTAAATGAGATAATTTATTGTCAAACCTATAGGTTAAGAAAAAGTATCTGTTAATTAACTAATGTAGAACTTTATAGATCCTATTCAATTTACTAATTCAGGAATCTTCCTTGATTATAGTTAAGTGTTAACTAATCATATATAATTAGATGTTTAGTTTAACCTCCTGCATGTGGATTCAAAATCAGTTGGCAAAACCAACGGCGGAATCATTCTATCCATTATTTTTTATTTTTTATATGGCCATTATAATTATCAACCCTCACTTTTAAAAAGAAACCGACTCCCTTCCATTACGAGATTCTGTCACTTTATATTAACGCTTTTTGCACCAAAAAATCAGCTAAAAAGGGAACAAAAAAACAAACAAAGTATCCGAAGAAGAAATGATTAGGGTTTGAAAAATGACATTGTTTTCATGCCACCGGACCGGACTAGTCGGCATGAAGCTAGATGCTTGACAAATCGTTTTATGCCTATTCAACGGTTTTTTATAACCAGTAAATTGGCCGGTCGGTCCAGTTCAAACAAATTTTAAGGTTTTTATATTTTTTTCTTTAAAATCTCATTATCATTTAATTTTATATTTTAGGCTTCATTTTCTATCTACTTATTATTTATTTCTTTTTGAACTTTGCAAACTCAAACATCCATTAAATGTCTTTAAAATTACAAATATCTAGCACAACCTAATACATTTTCATATTTTTACTTTAGATTTTCATAACACTTATAATGTTATCTTTAATCTAGACTAACCAATCTAACTACTTAACCACTAAACCTGACTGGTTCATGTCCGGTTTAATTATAAGAACATCATATATATTGATGATATTGCAACTCTCACTACCATGTATTTCTACTAAAACTTTGTTTATGGTCAATTCTTCAATTCACAAATTGACTTGAAACTTCAAACCAGGTGGCCGACATGAAGTAAAGAAATGGGCCATGGAAGGGAAGGGGAGCAGCTTGTAGACCATTTCACGATCAAGGGTCCTAGCTTGCATCCCTTTAACCTCTTTGCAACATTTTCTTCAAGATTTCTTGTCGGCAATGGGTTTTTAAGAAAGATCGAAAACACTTTCTATATATAGTTTTTTTTTTAATTTCTAATTTTTATGTTTTTTAAAGAATGATTGTGTATAAAGTAAATTAAATTTATTATGAAATACGAACACTATTTTTGTAAATATTGCTTTTGAATTATTATTATGCTTGCTTAAAATACATTTGTGTTTTCTTTCTACTATAATAAATGGCTTCATTACATTTCTTCTTACTAATTCTTTTTTGCTTCTGTCTCTTACTAAATAACTAGTTTAAAAACATGTATATTGCATGGGTTAAATAAAGATATTAAATTAATTTTTAAAAATTATAAAACAATTTTTGAGATAAAATATAATTGAAATTAGTTATAATTAATTAATTTAAGTAATAACACAATAGCAATATTTTTCCAAACTTTCATCTTTAAAAAACTTTTATTTTAAAAAATTGTTTTTAATACTCTACTTTTTTAAAAAAATAACTTCATATTTCATAATCTTTTGGTTTTATAAAAAAATAAGCTTTTTAAATAAAAAGAAACATGTTTTAACATATAAAAAATCTATTTTATAATTTGGAAAGTATATAAAGATTCATTAGTATTTAATGTGTCATTAAATTGTTAACTTTTATTCTAGTAAATACACGTGTACAAATACTACGTACAGACTAGATGGATAGTATAGAAACATAACATGTGGTTATAGACATTTTGATTTACTAGTGGGATGACCGTGCTATGCACGGGAGTTGTAAACTTTATATTTTAAATTTTGATAATTTATATGTTAGTATTAACCAACTATTAAAAAATCACATGTGAAACGCTAATAAAAAAGGAAAGCAAGAAGAAATACTATTAAAAAATGAATCCCTGAAGCAAAAAAAATAAAAAAAATAATAAAGAATGTGTATATGATAACTTTACTAAAATTAATGACTATACTGTAAATTGGTTAAAATAAAATAAAAAATAATTTTATTAAAGTTTAAAATATTAAGTGTAAATTTAACATTACTTGAGGGTGTAAGTGTAAAGTTTAAATAAAGCACAAAATGAGCCGTTCATCAATTTAAGAAAAAAAGAGAGAAAATGTTATGGTTAGTTTTAAAAGATTACTATCATTTTAAGTGTAAAAACATAAGAAAACAAAGTAGATTTTTTATTACTTTGAAGGAAAAAAACACTATTGATATAATATTGGAGAAAACTTAAAACTTTATTATTTATCATCTTTTCTATTGTTGCATATAGTAGGCTTGCCCGCATAATACGTTGAGTGTCATCGATGTTTTTTCTCGACATTTCTTAAAAACTGATTATATTTGTGTGTTGTTGTTGCTATTATTATTATTGTTATTATTATTATTATTATTATTATTATTATTATTATTATTATTATTATTATTATTATTATTATTATTATTATTATTATGATTGTTATTATTATTATTATTATTATTATTATTATTATTATTATTATTATTATTATTATTATTATTATTATTATTTTATTTTTATTTAAATATTTTTTAGTTATATAGCTAAGTATATAAATTAAATAATACTTAATTAAATTTGTATTTAGTTATACGATATATTAAAAGTAAATGAAAATTTCAATATTAATTTGAAATATTGTAAATAATATATTACCTAAAGAATTTAATTAAATAATCTAATGTGTATTAAAAAGTATATTAATTAAAAGAAGTTTATTAATAGGAAAAATTAAAAATTATTGCATAAAACACTTGTAGTTTATGTTTAAAAAATTGTTTTAGTTGTCTTACATTTTAAACAAAATTACCAATATGCTCATTTTAAATGTTTTGTACATAGTATAGATATATATTAGTGTAAGCTTACATTGATTACTTATAATATTATTTAATTCTTTTTTGGATTCAAAATTATTATTTAATAAATTAAAAATGAGATCTTATCTTTTTAATAATGTTATTTCTAAATAAAAATTTTTCATAAGATAAATAGTTTTTTTAAAACATTAAACATTTTAAAAAAATACATAATATTTTAAAATTGTTTTTATTAAATTAAAATTAAAACTAAAAGTTATAATAAGGAAAATTTTAAAACTAATATTTTTTAAAATGGTTTATTTTGAAACAAGAAGTTTATTTTTTTTACAAAACAAAAAAGTTTAAAAACATAATTTTAAAAAGTTGATATTATTATTTTATTACTCAAAGTACTTATACATACGTAATTTCAATCATATCTTATATTAAAATATTATTTTATAACAGATAAAGTTTTATTCTATTTTATATTTTATTCATTCAACTCGATTCATACACGAGTTTACTAACGTTTATTAATTAATAGATGGTATTATTTTACATTTTGATCATTTGACAATGCCTTGTGATAGTAATTGGACTTCTATTCCAATTACATGAGTGTGATGGTTCGGGTTTGATATTTTTGTCTTAAGTTTAAAAATAAGGGTTTTTTTTCCTTAGTAATAAGTTTTCACTTTATGGTCGAAATATCAGGGGCATGAATCGGACTTTAATAAGGTTCATTTGGATATTAGGGGTAGTTCCAAATGCTATTAAAATATGTAGACAATAATTCTTAATTCTACTAATGATTTACACTATTATATATGTTTTATTTATTTATTTTATTTTTTATATTTCTTTGAATGGCAACTCCCACCCAACAATCCACTCCAAAATTCACATATTGTTTACTTTTTAGACTCGAACTTACACCAATTTGATGGGAATAAACACCCGTTTAAAATGAAAGCAATTGTACCTTAAAGTAAAGATTAAAATAATTTATTCTAAACTAAGACTGTCATAAATGCAATGAAAGAAGCTTTAACTAGACTAAGAATTGTAAGTTGCAAAAGGAAGCCTTGATATTGTGTAAGATACAATGAGTACGTGCTCTATCTAAAGATTAAGGATATAAGGATTTCAGCCTCAAGTCGAAAGGTATCTTTCAAGCATCATTTGTAGAACAAAGGTCATATTTATCTTTTGAGACATTGGTGATTATTGAATGTAGAAGGTTAGCCTGAACAGGGAGACACTATATCAAAGGAGATAATGACAGACTCTAAAGAAGCTCTAGAATAATGGTAACTAAAAGTGTTTGAAAGCCAAGAAAGTCTCAAAATTCAAAGGTAACACCAATTGTCAACAAAACCCTTTTCTTAAGAACCTGTCAACCGTGAAAAAGGTTATGCTTATGTAGTTATGGATAAAGTAAAAGGTTATTTCAAGTTACACAAAATGTTAGATGGCGTTGAATCATTGACATATGAGATGTTCTTCTTTAAAGAAGCACCGAGCTTAAAACTTGGTTGAACTGAGAGACTGATAGACTTCTAATATAAGATAACCATTAATGTAGCTAAAGCAAGACTAAATGAGAATGTATTATAAATAAGAAATTTAATTATAATTTTCTTAAGAATAGTTATGTTGGGTCAATCATTGGACCGTGCATAAAAGTATATATGGAAGTTGGATGGCAAAACAAACTTTTTCCGCATAAACTTATAGATAAGTTGTATGAAAATGTAGGTTTTGATGATCCAAAATAAGGTATGTAAGTTTAAGAAAACTAAGAGTAAGACTTAATTGATAAAACTTTCTAGCATTAATGAGTTTAGTAAAATAGGGTTTAATGTAACATTTAATTACTAATATCTTTTCTTTTTTCGGTTATTCATGAGTTCTTGCATTTGAATCCTGTTTAATTAGTACATTTTTGGGTTTATCAAAGATGGTTTTGTGATTTAATTTTGCAGCCTCACATAATGTGATTTAGTAAACAGATCTCCTCAACATCGCAATATCCTTGTCAAATCATCTTTCTGATGATTTTGGCTTGGCTTGTTGTGAAACCCTCATCGCTACTCTCCTGCTTTAAATAGTAATACTAATACCTTAGAAGTTGTATGTTCTTTGATGAAACAATTCTAACAAATCGTTTTTCATTGCAAACTTATAGCAACAACCATAATAATTGTGTTGAATTGACTTGCTTGATTTGGTTACTATTTAGGTTATTGTAAGTTTTAGATATCGATTTAATTTGCGATTTTTGTTTTGAATATTATCTATTTCACCACCATCAAATTTCTGGATTTCAGTTGTGTTGTCCGTTAGTGTATGTGATTTCATTTTTTATACTAATTTAGAGGTTTACATCGGCTTTCATCTTCATTTATGTCGTGATCGTTAAACGTGATATTTTGAATGTTAAAACCGTTACATGTGGAATTTATAATATTTGAGAGTTCATATTCTACTTCATATAAGTTATAAAATTGAACTTAAATATTAAACTAATTGATTTTGTTGTGAGAACCTATAAAATAAAAACTGGCTCAAACAAAAATACATGACGAGGAGCTAATAAATAAGACTTATTAGTGTATAAAATTAGGCTTAGAGCGTCTCCAACACAACCACTTTTAGATAACTAAAACACGTCATATGAAATGTCATGTTTGATTTCTACCAATACTTAAAACAATTCGTTTTTGGAAAAATGCTTCCGAGATGCGATTAGTTAATAATCAGGTTAAATATATAATTTGTCTCATTGAGTCATTGAACTAGCTTTAGTTGGTTAACATCAAAGTTGAGAATTGGTATCATGACATTCCTAGAACATGTAATCCTATAAAAACAAAGCATTATGTAAATGTTTTATATTTCTCCAGCTGATCAGTCGAGGCCCATATATTATTACATGGGTCCTATCTCTTCTTGGTTGTATTATGTATATACTTTTATATACACCTTGGCTAATTTTTTCCTTTCATAAACAATTCAGTTTGTTAATTTGGATATTAAATTACCAAATCATAATAATTTTGTCTAATAATAACAACACACAATTTGACTGATGGTTTAGCAAAAAGGCTTCATTAATAACAACATACCAAAATTGACTTCATGAATTAAACAAGATTTAACTTTTTTCTTAAAATTAATTTGTTTAGCTTCTCTCTTCTATGTTTTGCTATATGACATAAATTGTTACAAGATATAAACCATTAATATTTAGAATGACAACTCAAACATCCATACAATCCTACCCTTAAAGTATAATACTATTTTTAATCCAGCTTATGATTAAGTTTCAAACCTTGTTTTTCTCCAAAAAGTATTTTACTTTTATCACTGCACACTGCACATAGATATTATTACTACAATAAAAGTGGAATTAAGTTTTCTTTTGTTTTGTATTTTCCCAGTAATTTACACATTTTTTAAATCAAAGTTAAAAAAACTTATTATGATTATTATTGTTGTTATTATAATTTATTTGAATATTCTATATAGTTTTTTTGTACATATCCCGGGTGAAGAGGATCCGACTTGGCACTCTCTTTACAGCTTGTATCCTTCTTCAACCTCCCTCTCTCTATATATATCCTCCCAAACACACCAACATAATCACTCACTCCTCATTTCTTCCAAATCACTTTCAATCTCCTCAAACTTTCACTTTCTTTAAATCTCTTGCTATAATTCACATTCAAAATTCGATCAACAAGAAATTATGTTGTCAACAAAGGTAACATGCAACTCTCATGGTCAGGATTCCTCCTACTTCCTCGGATGGGAAGAGTACGAGAAGAATCCCTATGACGAGGTTAAGAACCCCAACGGTATCATCCAAATGGGCCTCGCCGAAAATCAACTCTCGTTCGACCTTCTTGAGTCGTGGCTCGAGAAAAACCCGCAACCAGCAGCTTTCAAGAAACATGATAATCAATCCATCTTCAAAGAACTTGCCCTCTTTCAAGATTATCATGGCCTTCCTGCCTTCAAAAATGTAATCATTCGTTCGTTTTAATATGTTTCTGTGTGTCAGATCAACTTTTGGTCTGATGTACACATTCTTACTATGCAGTATAAATTATTATTTTTTGTTTTGTATATGGGTATCTAACAAATATATGCTTTTTACAGGCTCTAGTCAAGTTTATGTCGGAGATAAGAGGAAACACTGTTAGTTTCGACCCGAACAACCTTGTACTTACCGCAGGTGCAACCTCGGCTAACGAAACATTAATGTTTTGTCTTGCTAATCCTGGAGATGCTTTTCTCATTCCAACACCATATTACCCGGGGTATGTATATATTTCTATATGGATCGTTACAGCAAGGTCACTCTTATAAGTTTTATAACTGTAATCTAACGGGTAAACCTATTAATGTTGTGTAGGTTTGATAGAGACCTCAAATGGAGAACTGGAGCTGAAATAGTACCAATTCATTGTTCAAGCATAAATGGTTTCAGAATTACTAAATCTGCCATTGAAGAAGCTTACAAACAAGCAGAAAAACAAAACCTCAAAGTCAAAGGGATCTTGGTCACTAACCCTTCGAACCCGTTAGGCACATCACTAAGCTTGCATGAACTCGACCTACTCGTCAACTTCATCTCGTCGAAAAACATCCACCTTATTAGCGACGAAATTTATTCGGGTACCGTCTTTAGCTCTCCATGTTTCACTAGCATCATGGAGGTCCTAAAAGACAGAAACCTCATGAACACCGATATCGCGAAAAGAGTCCACATTGTGTATAGCCTGTCTAAAGATCTCGGACTCCCAGGTTTCCGCATCGGAGCTATTTACTCCAATGACGAGCGTGTTGTCTCTGCTGCGACGAAAATGTCCAGTTTTGGACTAGTTTCGTCGCAGACTCAACACCTCTTGTCAGAAATCCTTTCTGACAAGAAGTTTACAAAAACATATCTTTCAGAAAACCGAAGAAGACTGAAGGAACGTCACGAAATGTTGGTCAAAGGGCTTCAAAAGTCCGGTATTCGATGTCTTCAGAGCAATGCAGGATTATTCTGTTGGGTCGATATGCGAGATCTTTTGAGTTCAAACACCTTTGAAGGTGAAATGGAGCTATGGAAGAAGATTGTTTATGAAGTCGGGTTGAACATCTCGCCTGGTTCATCGTGCCATTGCACTGAACCGGGTTGGTTTAGGGTCTGCTTCGCTAACATGTCAGAGCAGACCCTAGGCGTTGCCATGCAACGTGTAAAGTCGTTTGTGGACTCAATAGTTAAGAAAAACATCCAGAGTCGTCACCAGCAGTTACTGAACAGAAATTCAAGAAGATCAAAGTCTCTACCCAAATGGGTTTTTGAACTATCGTTTCAAAGGGAAATTATAGCCGATGAACGCTAGTGGAGG
Source organism: Flaveria ramosissima (assembly GCA_025215565.1). Lineage (NCBI taxonomy): Eukaryota > Viridiplantae > Streptophyta > Magnoliopsida > Asterales > Asteraceae > Flaveria > Flaveria ramosissima. The sequence continues at coordinate 14,293,535 of CM046037.1, forward strand.
GACGATTGATCGATCATCATATATAATTTATTTGTTGTTATTTTTCTCAATATATATCATGTATATTGAGGCTTTTTTGTTTTACATTTTTCAAGATTTTGTGGCGTTTTTAATCTTGAAGATAGTGCACTCAATCCTTGTGGATTAGAAGTGACATGATATGTTTCTTCTGTTTGTAAAATCATTTAGTAATTTTAATGCAAATTAATTTCTCTTGAGTACCATACCATAATGATTACTATATTTGAGTTTAAAATTCTGTGAAAAGATGATTATATGTTGTTTTAATAATAGTTTTAGGTTAGACATTATTGTTATATAATGAAATTCAATTAAATATTAATTATAACGTTCTAAAGTTCTAAATAATGTCGATGATGAAATGATTCGTTTCACATCATATCCTTTGACTTCCTAGAATATTGTCTTTTGGAAACCATCGGTGCTAGACATGTTCGATTTTACATAAACACCGGACATCTTTCCAACAACAATATTAGTATATCTTTCTTAAGTTATTACTTTTTATATATTATTGACACTTGGTAAAATCATGTAAGATGCTGTCTAATTAAAACTCTCATTTGTCTTCTCTTAAGTTTTAAACATGGGTATTATTTTGTGATATTAAAAAACTTAAAAGTAACAAAATATCACTAAAAAAGTGCATATAAATCTATATAGTTTTAGCATAACAATGAGTTAATTTTGAAGTGTATAGCCTAGTAAATTTGCGTAGATAGCTGCATTGGATGATCAACTTTACATGTGGTCATTCTTATTAAAAAAAATTTCTCTGATTTTATAGATATACTCCTATTGTAAAATTGACATTAGTGACTAAAAAAGTTATCAATTGATAGGTAAAATTACACATACATAATTAGTATCTTTAACATTCATATCTAAGTCGATAGATCGCAAACGTATCCTCGATGTAGCCTCTTTAAGTAGATTAAAGAAAAAAAATAGATTTCACAGTATTATTAATTATTACCAAATAATAACCATCGAATTAACTTTAAAGATTAAATTTTAGAAAAGATTTGCAATTTCGTAAGGATTTCATATGGAATATTGAAAATAAAATTTCATATATATATTCTTCACAAGAATTTTCGGTCTGTAAATAGCCTGAAAGGTCTCTATCGGTTGAAATAGTCTGACGTACGATGTTAAACTATCCACAAACATGTGTATGTATACAAACATATGTATACAACTATATGCACATATTTATATATACTGTTGAAAAAACCGATTGAGAATATGAACGCGGAATAACAATCAATACAAAGATGATCTTAGAAAGAATAAACGTGAACAAGAAACTTCAAATGATTATTAGTGAATGAATGATTTCGGATCCTCTCACCGATTACAATTGGTCCTTATTTATAGTATCTAACTAACTCTCAACTTAAATTGAGAATTTACATAAAGGACCCTACACTATATCTTCCGAACGGAAGTAACCCTTCGGAAGATTTCCTACTAACATAAGTATACTTCGGAAGAAATCCAAAGTACACAACAATACCCTTCCGAAGCAAACATAACCTTCGGAAGATATCAACTTAGCTTGGAAGAATATGTTAAGCTTCGGAAGAAGAAGACTTAACCTTCGGAAGTTCACTTGTATTGGGTTTTATACTTCACAATCTCCACCTTAAAATCCAATACAAGATTTTAACCAACTCCCAATGCATCCAAGCAAAACTTGAACTTTCCACCAGGTAGAGACTTGGTAAACACATCCGCTGGATTCTCCAAAGTAGACACACCTTCCACTTTAACATGCCCAGCATTCACCACACCCCTGATGAAGTGTAACTTCACATTAATGTGCTTTGTTCTCTCATGAAACATGTTGTTCTTTGACAACTGAACTGCACCCTGGTTATCACAGAATACCACTGAGCCTGCCACTTTGATTCCCAACTCAGAAACAAAACCATGCAGCCACATAGCTTCCTTGACTCCCTCAGTCAAAGCTATATACTCAGCCTCTGTTGTAGATAATGCCACCACATGCTGCAACTGAGCTTTCCAACTCACCAAGTTACCCAACACTTGAAATGCATACCCTGTAATAGATCTACCTCTATCCAGGTCTTTGGCAAAATCTGAATCCACATAACCAACAATCATGTCAACCTTCTCATGTTCATGATGCCCGAACACTAAACCATAGTGCTTAGTACCCCTGAGATATCTCAAGATCCATTTTACAGCAACCCAATGAGCTTTACCCGGATTTGACAAATACTTGCTGACTAAACTCACAGCATAACCAATATCCGGCCTTGTACAAACCATCAAGTACATCAAGCTCCCAACAACATTGGCATAAGGTACTTTCTCCATATATTCAACTTCTTCATCTGACTTAGGATAATCAGAACTTGACAGTTTAATATGAGCACCATTAGGAACAGTCACTGGCTTCACATCACCCATCCTATAGTTACTTAGCACCTTCTCCACGTAAGACTTTTGAGACAGTCTCAACACCTTGTTCCATGTGTCCCTTGTAATCTCCATGCCCAATATCTTCTTTGCTTCACCTAGATCTTTCATCTCAAACTCTGACATCAACATTCTCTTAGTAGCTTCAACTTCCTCCAAGTCTGAACAAGCCACCAACATGTCATCAACATACAGCAACAAATACACAAATTTGTTCTCACTGTACTCTTTAAAATACACACAACTATCATAGCTGCTCCTGTTAAACCCATTAGTCACCATGTGTTCATCAAACCTTTTATACCACTGTCTAGGGGATTGCTTCAGCCCATACAAAGACTTCTTCAAGAGACATACCTTCTCTTCCTGTCCCTTTACCTCAAACCCCTCTGGCTGCTTCATATAAATAGTCTCATCCAGCTTCCCATGCAAAAATGCAGTCTTTACATCCAGCTGATGAAGCTCCATATTCATAGAAGCAGTCAATGACAGCATAACCCTGATAGATGAATGTTTCACCACAGGTGAGAATATTTCATTATAATCCACACCTGGCTTCTGTGTAAACCCCTTAGCTACTAGTCTAGCCTTGTACCTAGGAGGTTCATGCTCAGAAATCCCATCTTTCAGTTTGAATAGCCATTTACATGAAACAGGCTTGTGACCCTCAGGTTTATCAACCAGCTCCCATGTGTCATTTTTATACAGAGATTCCATCTCTTCCTCCATGGCCTTGCACCATTTATCACTTTCTTTCACAGAAATTGCCTCAGAGTATGTCAATGGTTCATAGATGCTTTCTTCTTCCGCAGCAACAAAGGCTAATGCAGACAAATCCATCCCCTCTCTAAACCTGAGTGGAGGCACCACTTGTCTCCTCTGTCTATCCCTAGCCAACTGATAATCACTTAAACCATCCCCTTGGCTACCAGAGGTACCTTGACCCATACCTTGATCACTCACACCCTGCTGCTCCACCTCAATCTGAACCCCACTCTGATCTTCAACCTTTGACTTACCTTTTTCTAGAATGTCTTTGTACATAACATTCTCTTGAAAAACAACATCTCTGCTCACTATCACCTTAGGCCTGTCCCCTTCTAGCCTCCATAATCTATACCCTTTAACACCCTCAGGGTATCCTAGAAAGACACATTTACAAGCTCTAGGTTCCAACTTCCCTTGGCTAACATGAGCATAAGCCAAAGATCCAAACACCTTAAGTCCCCCATAGTCACCCTTTCTTCCTGACCATGTCTCCATAGGTGTCTTCATGTCTAAAGCTGCTGATGGAGACCTATTGACCAAATATGCTGCAGTGGAAACAGCTTCAGCCCAGAACATCTTGGGTAAACCAGAACTACCCAACATACACCTTACCTTTTCAAGTAAAGTTCTATTCATCTTCTCAGCCAACCCATTCTGCTGAGGAGTCCCTGGCACAGTTCTATGTCTAGCAATACCATGAGTTTTACAAAACTGATTAAACTCATGACTGCAAAACTCCAACCCATTATCAGTTCTTAACTTCTTGACTTTCCTCTCAGTCTGAGTTTCCACAAGTAATTTCCATTCTTTGAATTTACTGAAAGCATCACTCTTATTCTTCAATACCACAACCCAAACTCTCCTAGAGAAATCATCAATCAAGGTCATAAAGTATCTAGCACCACCCAAAGAATCAACCTTAGCAGGACCCCATAAATCAGAATGAATGTAGTCTAATATCCCACTTGTGATATGCCTGGCCTGTGAAAACTTTACTCTCTTGTGTTTACCAAGAATACAAGTTTCACAAAACCCAAAATCACAACTGCTCAACTCAGTCATTAGTTGTTGCTTATGCAACTCCACCAGTCCCTGATGACTGATGTGACCAAACCTTCTATGCCACAACATAGCCTTAGAACTACTATCACCTGAAGCAGATGCTACCTGAGATTCTACTACACCACTACTATCTAACAAGTAGATATTATTTTCCCTTCTACTCCCAGATAATACTACCATTGATCCTTTCATCACCTTAGCCTTACCATCTCTAAGACTAACATGGTAACCAGAACTCTCCAATAGCCCTAAAGACAACAAACTTCTTTTAAGACTAGGGATATACCTTACATCATTAAGACCCACTTCCATACCACTCTTCAATTTCAAAGTCACAGTTCCATGACCCACAATCTTGCATGGTCTATCATCCCCTAGCTTCACTGATCCAAGATCTTCAATCTTCAGTTCTTTAAAGAACTCCTTCACAGGTGTCATATGGTATGAGCACCCTGAATCCATAATCCACTCACCCTTCTTACCACTGCTTGTAACAGCCAACACATCTGCACTTTCATATCCATCAGAAGAATCATCATGTGCATTGTGTCCGGAATGAGTCTTTGATCCACTTGATTCACCCTTCTTTCTTTTCAAGTCAGGACAATCTTTCTTGAAATGCTTTTCTGATCCACACACATAACACCTCCTCTTGTACTTGGACCTGGACTTTGAGACACTTCTCTGCTTGAAGTTTCTTTGATCAGATCTTCCCCTGACTACCAAGCCCTCTCCACCATCTTCTTTGTAATCAGTTCTCTTCTTCAACTCCTTTGAATTGAGAGCTACCAGCACTTCTTCCATGGTAAGTGTATCCCTACCATACATCAAAGTATCCACAAAGTGCTCATAAGATGATGGCAGAGATGTCAAGAATATGATTGCTCGGTCTTCATCCTCCAACACAACTTCAATGTTCTCAAGATCTAACACCAATTTGTTGAATTCATCAGTATGATCTTCAATTGACTTCCCAGGAGCCATTTGGAATGTGTACAACCGTTTATTGAGATACAACCTGTTCGCAAGAGACTTCGTCATGTACAGACTTTCCAATTTTGACCAGACCCCTGCAGCAGACTTCTCCTTCGAGACCTCTACTCGATCCCCCAAGTTCAAGATGATTGAACTGTGTGCCTGTTCTAGCATCTCCTTCTTCTCCTTGTCCGACAACGTGTCTGGCAACTTGGATTCTCCAGCCAAGGCATCTATCACTCGTTGGTGAACGAGCAATGCCCTCATCTTCAACCGCCATAGCCCAAAGTCGTTCTTCCCGTCAAATCTCTCAACTTCGAACTTTGTTGACACCATCGTTGCCGCCGATCGATCTTTAATTGAATCTTGATTCTCAATTGAGCCACTAACCAGGCTCTGATACCAATTGTTGAAAAAACCGATTGAGAATATGAACGCGGAATAACAATCAATACAAAGATGATCTTAGAAAGAATAAACGTGAACAAGAAACTTCAAATGATTATTAGTGAATGAATGATTTCGGATCCTCTCACTGCTTACAATTGGTCCTTATTTATAGTATCTAACTAACTCTCAACTTAAATTGAGAATTTACATAAAGGACCCTACACTATATCTTCCTTACGGAAGTAACCCTTCGGAAGATTTCCTACTAACATAAGTATACTTCGGAAGAAATCCAAAGTACACAACAATACCCTTCCGAAGCAAACATAACCTTCGGAAGATATCAACTTAGCTTCGGAAGAATATGTTAAGCTTCGGAAGAAGAAGACTTAACCTTCGGAAGTTCACTTGTATTGGGTTTTATACTTCACATATACATAGGAGTACATATCAATATATACATACACATACATATATCTATACATATACATACATATGAAAGCATACACACACATAACATTAAAAGTAATGTGATGGTAATTAGTTTGATGGAATTAGTGGTCTCAAAATTATTTGCGACCATATATGTCATGTCAAACATGTATGGGAACGTATGTTGGTTTCGACATGGCCGTTTTATTTCGTTATTATTGGGAATAGGTGCTCCTAATCCGGTAGCAAATATCATGTCATTGATCCATTAACAAATGCTCTGTTGTTAATCTGTTGTGATTTTAATTACAACTATCTGACCATGATTTCCATAGATAAGTTGAAGGTGATCTATTGGTCAGTTATGTTATTTATCTGTTAGTGAATTCTTTACACACACCTATTTTTCCCAAGGAACTTCATCGATGAATTACCTAGAGCCTTACCTTCACTGGGGATCACTGAAGGCTACATTCGTTGATGATGGTCCTTTGATTTGCAGCTATTCAACCACAAAATGACATAGGTACTATAAGGCGAAGGGTAAATGCATCCATGGAAAAACATAAAAATTTAGCACGAAATACACGTAGGGTGGTGTTGGATGTCGAATCCAGTAAATAAAATATTATAATATGAACCTGCCATACACACATTAAGAATAGTATGAATGGAAGTAGAGTTCGTGTTCTCAGAGATACGTGTCAATTATTTTAGACCAAAAACATTTTAGTATAGTTACTTTGATTGATTATGGATTAAGGAAGGTGAGGGTTTTAATTAAAAACTAAAACTAAAAGCAAATTGTAAAAAGCAGAAAAGTTCCAGCAAACAGACATGGGCGTATCAAAACTGTAAAGAAAATTTCACGCGGTCGTGTTAAGGTTCTATCAAAAAAACGAAAATTGAAATTTTTTGTATTCTTTAATTGTGAAAAGTAATTACTAAACACATTAATTAAATTATAAAATAAATTCAAACAGAAAACTAATTCCAACACTAAGATAATTTCTTGATTTGATTTGGCTTACGATCACTTACCATTACGGTACATTGATTTTTTTACTTAATAATTTGTATCGATACTAGATATCACGCCGTTCAGATATTCACTCTATCTATTATCTAATCAAGCGCAGTTCGTTGATTAGAGCCAACCCGCTACTCTAAGCTCACGCCGTTCGGATTTTACCGTGCGTGTTGTAATGATAGAAGTATCAATTATAATTAAATAGGCACACCATTCAGGTATGTCTAACTAGATTGTGTGATTCTATAACAAGAATGAATTCATAGATAAATTCAAATCGTTAATTGTTCCTTATATCAATAATTAAAACTTGATTAGGGTTTTAAAACTTGAAGAACTTAATTACGAAAATTAATAAATTGACCAATTTTATTAACAATCTAATATATACCGGATTAGATCTGGGTTTATGATCAATAATCAAACAAACAAACCATTAACACAAAAACATCTAATAAACTTTTCACATATGTTCAAATCAAATTAAAGAAACTAAATCTTAATGTTGAAACTAAGATTGTTCTAGCCGGACAGAACGACAAGCTAAATCAATCAAAATCAAAATAAATAAATATATAATTACTAAACAAAAACCCCCAAAATAATTAAATGATCTTCCAACAATAGTTGTCGACCAAGGTTCCCAATTCCAAGCCTTCTCTCCTAGATGATTTAATGAAGAATTTATACATCCAACTTCCTTTCTTCTCGTGATCTCACCCCACTCTAACTAACACCCCTTTTATTTTTTTCTTTTTCATTCCAATGTGTATCCATAAAATTGAAATCTTAAAAGTTTTTTAGGATAAAACCAAATTATTTTAAGAAGACAATTTAAATATAAATTAAACCCATAATTTCAAATCTTCAATCATCTTTAACATCATCAATGTTATTAAGACTGGATCGGACCGGCCGGTTCGGCCGGGATTCGGTGCCTGGTCCGGTCCGGTCAGGGGTGTTTCGTTTTTCAGAGGTTGAACCGGCCGGTTCGTCCCGAGCCGGTGGTTGGACCGGGAGAACCGGACCGGTTCGGGCCGGATTTCAAATTTTTTGTTTTTTTTTTTGGTTTTTGTTTTAATGGGTAAAAACGGGATGTTAAACCATAAATTAAGAGCAAAAAAAGCAAAAAACCGGCTTCACACGGCATTCGTGTCCGCATGTCGTGCGTGGGCGACCCAAATTTTCCAGCCAGAAACCCGTTTTTGCACCCCCCCTCCCCCTGCGCGCGGGTAGGTCATGGTGTAAAAGGTATCATAAAGACATTCAATACCTTTCACCTTGTTATCACATATAAACACATAATGGTTTATTTATCACACCAATGTGGGACAAGGGTGTAGAGAGACTCCCTTTCACACCCTTATTAGTTATTTCCAACAAATATATAATTACATATATAAATATAATTAAAATATAGTTAAATCCGGTCCAACCGGTCCGACCGGTCCGACCACCAAACCAGTAAGGCGTCCGGTTCGACGTCCGATCCGATTCTGAAAACATTGAACATCATTTCAAAACTCATCCAATTCTCGTTTTCAACTACCATCTTTTACCTCCAAGTCAACAAAACCTATTCACAGTAGACTTTATTTCATCAAAATTGGAAAATCACCAAGATTTCTTTTTTCTTCTGCAATAATTGTCGACCAAGGTTCCCAATTTCAAGCCTTCTCTCCTAGATGATTTATTGAAGAATTTATACATCCAACTTCCTTTCTTCTCGTGATCTCATCCCACTCTAACTAACACCATTTTTTTTCATTCCAATGTTTATCCATAAAATTGAAATCTCAAAAGTTTATACATCCAATTAAATGATCTTCCAATTTACCAAGATTCCCTTTTTGTTCTACAATAGTTGGCAGACCAAGGTTCCCAATTCCAAGCCTTCACTCCTAGATGATTTAATGAAAATTTTATACATCCAACTTCCTTTCTTCTCGTGATCTCACCCCACTCTAACTAACACCCCCTTTTTTTTATTTTTCATTCCAATGTTTATCCATAAAATTGAAATCTTAAAAGTTTTTAGGCTAAAACCAAATTATTTTAGGAAAACAATTTAAATACAAATTAAACCCATAATTTTCAAATCTTCAAAAATCATCCATCATCTTTAACATCCTTTCAAAACTCATCCAATTCTCGTTTTCAACTCAAGTAACCATCTTTTACCTACAAAGACAGCAAAACTTATTCACAATAGACTTTATTCCATCAAAACGAGTGCTACACAAAATAAATAAAAATACATGTACTAAATGCATGATATATAATAAAAGCATATGCTAAAACAATCATAAATAATGTCTAAAAATTAAATTGAATGGATTTAGACACTTCGAGTAATTTGTTCCTAACACACACTTATACACATAATTTCATATAACACTTTTAAAGAAGTTTTTACTTTAAAATAAAAGATTAACTCGAATAAAGATAACAATATGCTCAATTTTATAGAATAATTTTTGTAAAACATAATAAAGTATTTGCATTTAAAGAATAGTAAGACAACTGAAAAGTCAACAGTGTAGCTTTTTTTTGTGCTCATAATCGTAATTAACTAACAAAAGATTACTTAACGCGATACTTTATTTGAACGACACATATAATAAAATCTTGGTATCGGCTTTTACATAATTTATCATCTTTTTTTTACTTCAGCTTTTATTAAATCAGTTGAATTATTTAGTAGGGTCCAAAAAATACAGTCTAAATTAATGATCATATATCTTTCTGCATGTGATGTTTCGTTTATTTCAATATATTTTATTTCAATTATTTCTAGTCCCATAATGCCTTATGTTTTGACCCTCTATTTTTTATATGTATTTTGAATTTTCAAATAGAAATTCGAAGTGAATATTGATTTATTACTAAACAAACTAATGAATATCTATGTCTCGTTTCTTGCGTGAGAATCTTTACAATATTATTTATTAAATATTTTTTTATGATGATTATAGTTATTATACATATACACGGGATATTCTACTACAAAGTGGATTTTGCTAAAGAAGCATACGAGGAAAAGAATTTAGAAATTAAAATCCAAACTTGGATTTTAATTTTATGATTTTACTACTAAAATTTATAAATTAATACGAGGGGCAATTTGCAAAGGAGGAAAAGAATTTAGAAATTAAAATCCTAACTTGGAAGGTAAATAATCTTAATTCATATTTGATATAGTTTTTGATATTAAATGAAAAATACATACGAACTCTCCCTTATATATTTGTTGAAGGGTTAATGGTTATTTATCTATTTTCCATTCATTATTTGCGTATTTAGAATATTTGAATATAAAGCAGTTGTTGCCTTCATTGGTATTTAATTGATTGTTATTTTTGATTCTACAACTCTGAATTGGTGTTTACAACTACTACAAAATATGAATATTTAAATTTATACAGCTTTTTTTCCTAAGAAAACAAACAGAGTTGTATACGAGCTCAATATTCAACTTGGTATGAAGAATACGAGCCGAGTTGACTCGTACAGTTTTTAACTTTGAGCTTGAATTAAAATAAACTCATCTTGTAAGCCGAGTTGGCTCGTACTCTTTTAACCTCAAGCTTAAATTTTAATTGCCTCGTGCACTTTTAACATGGATAGCTTAATATATAGGGTAAAGTGTATATGTTTGGTAATTTCGTCTTTAAAGTGTCTACCTTGGTAAATTTTACGACAAATTACCTAAGGTATTTTGCTGATAGACTTTCCAAGACGGAATGATGCAGTTATAAAAGCAATCAAATGACTAAATAAACAATGAATAAACAAAGCCGATACCTTGAACCAAAGGTTTCAAAAACAATGTTTTTAAATTCAAATATCAATAAAAAATTAATCATAAATGAAAATAATCCCTAATATTTATACCATATTAACAACTTAAAGATGATGACAAACTAAAATAAAAGATAAACTAATCTATACTAATAAATGATTACATTTGGTGAACACGTGTCACCATCACATTAACTCTACCATTTATTTTCCCGCTCAAATCAATTATCAATTTTTAAAAAATTAAAATAACTAATTGCTAAATTATCTCTCTCTACCCATTTTTCTCTCTATTTATCTATATCCTTCTCTTCTCTTCTCTCTCTCTCTCCCACACTCTCTCTCACTCACTCTCTCTCTCTCTCTCTCTCTCTCTCTCTCTTATTTTAAACATTTTAATTTTTTTTCTAAAATCAATATTTTAATAAAACATATTCTTTATTAATTAAAAATAAAACATTTTGATTAAAAAATACACTTTTTTGAAAAAAAAAGGTTTTTTTAGAAACTATGTCTTTTTTTAATAACGTATCTTTCTATACATATAAAAATATACTAAAACCAATATTTTTAAAAAATTAAGGTTATATATGAAAATTTTTTTCTAACAAAATAACTGAAACCTAGAGTTTTAAACAATGAAATATTTTTAAATATGATATTTTGTCAAAGAAAATTTTTATTAAATACGGAAAATTATTTATAAAACAAAAATAACAAAAACGCATAGTTTTGAAATAATGAGATTATTATTAAAAATGACATTTTACAAAAACAATATTCTTAGAACGACAAGTCTCTTAACATATTTCTAAAACGAGAGTTAAAAAAACACTTTTTTAAATGAAAGATTCAAAAAATAGTAACAATATTTTAACTAAAGTACTTATACATAATTTTAGTTATATCTTATATCAAAATAGTATTTTATATTTTCTAGCTTTTTATTAATTTTTAATAGTTTTTTATTTAACCCGTGTAATACACGGGGTTATAACCTAGTTAAAATATAATTAATTTAAATAAATATTTAAATTCAAAGTTGTGAATGCCCCGCATCACCAGAATCTTGTCGATACTCACTCTTACTTACCAATGGATCTTCGATGGAATCATCGGTGTTTGATACCCTAGTTTTCTTGTAATTTTCGGTAAAGAACTAATTAATTTTTTTCTTTTTTCTTCTTTTTTTATTTTGTATTTTGTGGATGGAGAATATATTCACATGGTGTCCACTTATACGCGGCTAAAAGCGTCCGCTGGATTCTACCAAGACCGTTGGGTAGCACATTGGTAGTTTGGAGGAGCATAATTAGAACTATAATAACTGAAATTATTATTATTTTTTAAAGGTAGATGATCATGATGAAATATTATCCGATTCAGCCGCTTATATATAATGTAATAATGATAATCAAAAAAATATTTAAATAATTAATTTAAAATTAAAATAATTACTCAAGTATCGTATGTAATCTCTCAACTAATTTTGGTCAACCATCATACCAACCCTTTTTAGAAAAATCATTAAAAAATAATTATAAAAAAACTTTTTTTTCTTTTTGATAAAGTAGACAATCACGTATTTAAAGATTTAATTAGCTGATTGTACATATATTTTTTCAATTGGATAATTATACTTTTTCAAGAACATAGTTTTTGTAGATATAACAAGGGGACATGTTCATATACATAATCTTTTAGTACTAAAAGTTTTAAAAAGGATTAACATGTTGGCACCTTTATTTTTTTTATTAAAATTAGGTTGATATTAAAATGGTAATGTTCCCCTTTTTAAGTTCCACATTTTTAAAACATTCGTAAATTTTATATACGATGTTATTTTTTAAAAAAATTACACCATAAAAAATGAGCATTTTTTAATTTTTAAAATGCGTATAGTGTTGCTATAAGAAACAAAGTTTTTCTTTAACTTATTGTGTAATTTCATCAGGTCATTGTGTAATATTCTGAATTGATGAAGATTACACAATTATCTGATAAGAAATACAAAATGAACTTGAAACATAAAAAGTTTATATTTCTTATAATTATGTTATTCGAAAATCATTATTTCAAAAACACAATGCATAATATAATGGTCAACATTACACACAATGGGTAACACAATAACCAGTACTATACTCGATGATTAGCAATATATATAATGAGTTGTTTGAAGAGATTTACATAATTACATGATCAGAATAACATAATAAACTGAAAAACATAAAAAAATTCATTTTTAACATTCACTAGTACAAAAAGAGGCAAATGGGGCGGGCCTAATTTTTTGAAGGGGCGGGTGTTCAAAAAAACCGCCCCTTAAAGCCTTTTCAAAATTTAAATGAGAACAAATAGGGCGAAAGCGCCCCTTAAGTTAGATTTAGGGGCGGGTATCAATACCGCCCCTTATGTCCTATTGAAAAAAATAATAAACACCTTTAGGGGCGGGTATTTAGACCGCCTTTTATGCTTCCTTTAGGGGTGGTTCTAAAGCGCCCCTTAATATTTAATATATACTTTTAGGGGCGGGTATTATAACCACCCCTGATGTGATAATCGTCATTTAAAAACACAATGGTTAACATTAGACTCAATGGGTAACATAACGACTAGCACTAGACTCGATGATTAGCAATAAACACAATTAGTTGTTTGATAAGTATTACACAATGACCTGATCATGACTAGACAATGGACTAAAAACATAAAAAAATACATTTTTAACATTGTGTTATTTGAAAATTTTCATTTTAAAAAATATAATGCGTAACAAAATGGTCAACATTAACCATAATGGGTAACACAATGACCAGCAATAGACTCGATAATTAACAATAGGCATAATGATCTGCTTGACGAGGATTACACAATGACCTGATTAGAATTACACAATTAACTAGGAAAAACGTAAAAAAGTTGCATTTTCAGCATGGTTTTATTTGAAAATCACCATTTAAGAAAACACAATGGTTAACATTAGACACAATGGGTAATACAATGACTAGCACTAGATTCGATGGTTAGCAATAGATACAATGATCTACTTGATGAGGATTACACAATAACCTGATCATAATTACACAATTAACTTAAAAATGTAAAAAATTTATATTTTTAGCATTATGTTATTTAAAATCACCATTTAAAAAAAACACAATGCATAACACTAGGGGTGTTCAAAAATATCCGAATCCAAAACCAAATCCGAAATATCCGAAAATTTGAAATCACCATTTATATTTTCAGTTATTGGAAACGCAAACAAGTTTTGTAAACAAAATTTGATAATCAATCAGCCAATTAATAAATTATAATAACACAGACCTACTTATGCCTCAAAACCTTTTATTCTAACATATTTTAATATACTTTATTAACCACTTATATATACATTGTGTTAGATTTAAGCTTATGAAATTTATGATAGAGAAAAGTTACATTGTCGTTAGATTGTCTCCTTAGAGACTAATATGTACGTTGTTCTTAATGGTATCTTCCTCAACCGCAACTTAACAATAATAATTTAAAAATAAAATATATCATATAATCAATTTGCAAGGCACAACGGCTACAACTATTAAAATATCATACAATTGAAAAGGAAGAACTTTATAAAATAGTAATCAATTTTCAGTATCGTTTAATTTGATTACTTATAATTTTTTTATATCAATTAGATCACTCATAAATTGTTTTGTTCCAATTAGGTTACTAAAATTTTAAATTATTTTAATTAGGTTATTCATAATTTGCAAAATATTTTTTAAGAATTTAAAATATTTAAAAATTAACAATATTTATAAAAAACTAATTTATTTTAAAAAATTACAAATTATTATAAAAACTTGAAAAAATATGAGTGACCTAATTGGAACACTCTCAAAATTCTAATGATCTAATTGAAATATTCCTAAAACTTTACTACCCTGATATAATAAAAACACATATAAATATTAGTGACTAGAATGATACAAATAAAAATATGAATGGTCTAATTGGAATACTTGTAAAATTTACTTACTATTCTGTTAAGTTTTTCCCAACTAATTGTTGGGTGTCGAATCCAGCAAATAAATAATAAAAATGTGAACCTACCGTACACACACTAAGAATAGTATGAGCGGAAGTAGGGTTCGTGTCCACAGGGATACGTGTCAATTATTTTATACCAAAAACGTTTTAGCACAGTTACTTTTGATTGACTATGGACTAAGGAATGTGGGGGGTTTTAACTACAAATTAAAACTTAAAGTAATTTACAAAAAGTAGAAAAAAATTCCAGTGAGCTGACACGGGCGTGTCAAAACTGTTAAGCAAATTCCATGCTGCCGTGTTAAGGTTCTGCTGGAAAAACGAAAATTGATATTTTTTGTATTTTTTTAATTATGAAAAAGGGATTACTAAAAACGTTAATGAAATGATGAAGTAAATTCAAATATAAAAACTAATTCCAACACTAAGGAAATTTTTTGATTTGATTTGGCTTACGATCATTAACGATTAAGGTGCAATGATAATTTTCAATTAATGATTTGTAGCGATACTAGACATCACGCCGTTCGGATATCCTCTCTATCTAATGTCCAATCAATCGCAGTTCGTTGATTGGAGGCAACCCACTACTCTAAGCTCACGCCGTTCGGATCTTAGCGTGCAGGTTGCGACGATAGAAGTATCAATTATAATTAAACACACACGCCGTTCGGTATGCTTAACTAGATTGTGTGATTCTATAACGAGAATGAATTCATAGACAAACTCAAACCGTTATTGTTCCTTATGAAATATCAAAACTTGGTGAGGGTTTTAAAACTTGAAGAACTTTATTAGAAAAATTAATAAAGTGGCCAATTTTAACAATCTAATATATACCGGATTAGATCCGGGTTTAAGATCAAGAATCAAACAAATAAACCATCAAAATAAAAACATCTCATAATTGCTTCACATAAGTTCAAACCAAAATCATAGAAATTAAACCTTAATGTTGAAATCAAGATTGTTCTAGCTGGACATGTCGACTAGATCAATCAAAACTAAAATAAAATAAAACTTACGAATTGAAAACCAACAAAAAGAACCTAAATTGCTATTGCTCCTTGTTGCTTCTTGAACTTAATTCTCCAAAAATAATGTCTTCAAGATGCCTCTTTTCTGCAGCCTTCCCCCCTTTTATCTTTTGAGTCCTCCTCTTCTTTTCAACCAACTCTCCTCCTTTTTTGGGTTTTAAGTTTGAATGCTTATCACTTCTTTTTCCAGCCATTTAATCCTCCTTCAAAACCAAAAAAAATATACAAGAGTAGATTCCATCCTACCAAAACTATTATTTTATAAATTAAATAAAAGATGCATGCAATTAATGCAAAATATATGCAGAAATGCAACCTAAAATTACTATAATTTATGACTAAAAATATAACTAACAAATCTCCCCAAGCTTAAACATTTTATTGTCCTTAAGGAAGTCAAGACTAGGAATAACCCTAAAAGTGAAAAGAGAATAGATAATTATATAATTAGGATGTTAGAAACACCAATCTTAGCCCCGCGTAAGAAGTATGAGCATGAAATCATCTTATTATGCTAATTTTTAGTTGTCGTGGACAAATTGGATTTTCAATATTTTTATAAACAAATGTGCCCAATTTGCAAGTTATGATCCTCTAACCCTTAAGTTCCGAATTTATCGTTTCATATCAATTAAATCGTGTTAAATTAATCATTTAAGTGTGCCAACACCTTTCTTCACACGGTGGAAACCTTCCTAACCTCAAGGACTATAGAAAGCAAGTGGTCAATTTTTCGCCACACGAGATCACAAATGATTTTGCCATTATTGCGGCCTATTTATCATATACTAACCTTCTCTTTTTTTTCTCTCTTTTTTTTCTTTTTCTTTTTCTTCTTTTTTTTCTTCTTTTTTTTCTTTTTTTTTTCATTTGGACTCGGCTCTCAACCTATTTTTGCTAGGTCTCAGTCTCCTTATGTGATCAGATCGGCATTAGGCACACATGGCTATTAGGTGTTTTATCTTTGTAAACCAAGAACAAAGGGCACTAGCATAACGGAGCACATTCGTCTATTTATTACTATCAACCTATTTATACACTAAACCTACGATTAGCATAATAAAGGGTAATATCATTTTTCATGTTATTCTCAAAATCTTTCCCGCAGCTACTGAGAAGTTACCTTTTTTTAAGCATACCTAATATTACCATGACCATGATTAACTAAATGTAATGCAATCCTAATATTACCATGACTATGATGCAGCCCTAAATGCAATATGTAATTGAATGATAAGTATGACGAAAAGAAATTAAAACTACCTCTCCCCAAGCTTTGAATTCAGCGTCATCCTCGAGGCTTGAAGTAGAGAGTGGGATAAGTCTACTACGGTGGTAAACATTGGCAAGTGGTGGTGAAAAGAACAAAGGAGAGATGTGGTTGTGAAGTCGAGGTTAGGAAGAAGCCAAGTAGCAATTATGGTTAGAGACTGGATTAAGCATTTTTTCAACTCAGAAGGTTTACACGGCCGTGTCTGTCTTATAAAGAAAATGTTACGCGGCCGTTTCAACCTTCTGTTTGACACTTTCTTTTTTTTCGAAAAAGATGAAAATAAATAATTAAAAAAATTTAAAACAAGATATAAATAGAAAACAAACGAAATACGGGTTGCCTCCCGCGTAGCGCCTCTCTTTAACGTCTTTGGCTAGACTCTTTGAAGTCTCGTTTAGTCTGGTGCAAGCTCCAACAAAACCTCCCCAAGCTTAAACTTTTTAATATGTTTTTTTGTTGCATCCTTATCAATAATCTTGTTTGAGACTAAAGCTGGAACATCAATGTTAGATAACTCAATACATTCAATAGTTAATTGTTCAATTATATCTAAATAGTTTAAGGATGAGATATCACTTGGGTAACGCACTGCATCATCTATGTTAAAATTAATGATTTCCCCATCAAACTCCATAGATAGTGTACCATTATAAACATCAATCTTAGTTCTAGCAGTTTTTAAAAATGGTCTTCCGAACAAGATAGAACTTGAATTTGGAGAGTCATCATCCTTCATATCTAACACATAAAAGTCAGCTGGGAACACTAGTTCATTCACTTGAACCAACAAATCCTCTAATACACCTTTTGGGTGTACTATAGACTTATCAGCTAATTGAATGACCACCCCGGTCCTCTTTAACAGTCCTACATTAAGTGTTTTAAAAATTGAGTATGGTATAACGTTAATAGAGGCTCCAAGGTCAAGCATTGCTCTAGAAACACTAACATTCCCCAATTTACAAGGAACGGTGAAGATACCTGGATCCTTGTACTTTGGGGGTAATCTCTTTTGTAAAACAGCAGAAAAATTTTCACTTACCTTCACCGTTTCATTACCTTTCAGCTTCTTCTTTGACGTGCAGAGTTCCTTCAAAAATTTAGCATACCTTGGAACTTGTTTAATAGCATCAAGAAGTGGAATATTTACCTCTACCTTCCGAAAAGTTTCCATGATTTCTTGTTCTTTCCTTTCTTTTTGTGTACCCCTTAGTCTTGATGGGAATGGAGGCAAATGAGTAAATCTCACATCATTTTTAATTGGATTTGATGCTTTATTCTTTTTATCCTTCTTATTTGCATCAAAGGACGCTTCCTTCTTGTCTACTTCATGTATTCCAGGGCCTTTACAACTCTCCTCACTTCTCAAGTTAATAGCACAAACATTATGCTTAGGATTTGTCTCGGTTTGAGCGGGTAGTTTACCTTGAGATTCCAACTTACTTACGGAATTGGCAGTTTGAGCCACTTGCTGCTCTAAGTTCTTAATGCCAGCTCTTGTCTCTTGTTGGAATGTGTGTGCTGGTTGCTAAATTCTTAACAATGTCTTCTAAAGACATCCCTGAGTTCCCTGCTTGTTGTTGTTGTCGAGGCTGAAAGTTTTGTTGATTGCCTTGCATTTGAAATGGAGGCCTTTGATGGAATTGTGGGGGTCTTTGTGGATAACCAAGATTAGGTGATCTTGAATTCTGCCCCGGATAACCTCCTATCACTTGTGCCTCTTCAACATCTTCTTGAAGTGTGGGACACATGTTAGTGGGATGTCCAAATTGTAAGCATATTCCACACGCTCGAGGTTTTTGCTCAGCTTTCTTGCCTTTTGTAAGCTGCATTACAGCTTTAGTCAACTCAGCAAGTTGGCTTTCAATGTGAGGAGTGCTCACTTCTTTAACCGCCCGTGGTATATCATCATACCATCCATCTTCTTGTGAGGAATGTTTGGTATTTTCAGCTATGGAAATTATCAAATCTCTGATTTGGGTTGGTGTTTTATCAAGTAAAGCTCCTCCACTAGAGGCATTTATCAAACGCCTTTCTAGTGGTGATAACCCTTCACAAAAGTATTGAAGAAATTGATGTTCTGAGATGCCATGTTGTGGGCATCGAGCACATAACTTCTTGAATCTTTCCCAATAAGTATGCAAAGCTTCTCTTTTTGCTTGTTTGATCCCGATGATCTCCTTGTGTATAATAGATGCTTTGACTTCTGGGAAGTACTTGTCTAAAAACAGTTTTGCAAGATCATTCCATGTGTTTACCGACCCCGGTGGTAGGTAATATAACCATTCTTTAGCCGAATCTTGCATAGCAAAAGGGAATGCCCTAAGCTTGATTTGATCTTCAGTAACGTTGTGTGACTTCATTCCGGAACACACAACATGAAATTCCTTGAGAAACTTATGAGGGTCTTCGTTCTCAAGGCCTCGAAAGAGTGGATGAGACTGGATTTCAGCTCAAAATTCACCATAGCGGGGTAGTTTATGCAGAGGGGTTGTTGGGTAACATCATGGGTTGCCCACTCCCTAAGTGTTTGTTCAGCTGCCATAATGTTTATGAAAATGTGTACCTGTACTTAAAGATCTTGGAATACAACAGTTAGAATCGCCGTATCCCCGGCAACGGCGCCAATTTGTTGGGTGTCGAATCCAGCAAATAAATAATAAAAATGTGAACCTACCGTACACACACTAAGAATAGTATGAGCGGAAGTAGGGTTCGTGTCCTCAGGGATACGTGTCAATTATTTTATACCAAAAATGTTTGAGCACAGTTACTTTTGATTGATTATGAACTAAGGAATGTGGGGGTTTTAACTACAAATTAAAACTTAAAGTAATTTGCAAAAAGTAGAAAAAAATTCCAGTAAGCTGACACGGGCGTGTCAAAACTGTTGAGGAAAATTCCACGTGGCCGTGTTAAGGTTCTGCTCTGGAAAAACGAAAATAACATTTTTTTGTATTTTTTTAATTATGAAAAAGAGATTACTAAAAACGTTTAATTAAATGGTGAAGTAAATTCAAATACAAAAACTAATTCCAACACTAAGGAAATTCTTGATTTGATTTGGCTTACGATCATTAATGATTAAGGTGCAATGACAATTTTCAATTAATGATTTGTAGCGATACTAGACATCACGCCGTTCGGATATCCCCTCTATCTAATGTCCAATCAATCACAGTTCGTTGATTGGAGCCAATCCACTACTCTAAGCTCACGCCGTTCGGATCTTAGCGTGCGGGTTGCGACGATAGAAGTATCGATTGTAATTAACACACACACGCCGTTCAGTATGCTTAACTAGATTGTGTGATTCTATAACGAGAATGAATTTATAGACAAACTCAAACCGTTAATTGTTTCTTATATCAAAATCAAAACTTGGTTAGGGTTTTAAAACTTGAAGAACTTTATTAGAAAATAATAAAGTGGCCATTTTTATTAAAAATCTAATATATACCGGATTAGATCCGGGTTTAAGATCAAGAATCAAACAAACAAACCATCAAATAAAAAATCTCATAATTGCTTCACATAAGTTCAAACCAAAATCATAGAAATTAAACATTAATGTTGAAATCAAGATTGTTCTAGATGGACATGTCGACTAGATCAATCAAAACTATAATAAAATAAAACTTACGAATTGAAAACCAACAAAAAGAACCTAATTGCTATTGCTCCTTGTTGCTTCTTGAACTTGATTCTCCAAAAATAATTTCTTCAAGATGCCCCTTTTCTGCAGCCTTCCCCCCTTTTATCTTTTGAGTCCTCCTCTTCTTTTCAACCAACTCTCCTCCTTTTTTGGGTTTTAAGTTTGAATGCTTATCACTTATTTTTCCAGCCATTTAATCCTCCTTCAAAACCAAAAAAATATATAAGAGTAGATTCCATCCTACCAAAACTATTATTTTATAAATTAAATAAAAGATGCATGCAATTAATGCAAAATATATGCAGAAATGCAACCTAAAATTACTATAATTTATGACTAAAAATATAACTAACACTAATAATTAAAGATTCTAAATACTCAAACTTACCGTTAACACTAACAAGTAGGATTAATATAATCTTCATACGGTATGGGGACCAGAAATTGCCCAGAAAAACCCGGCCTTGGGTGAAAACACCACATACCAAGACTTTGGTTTTTTTTTGTGCCTGTGCCCGTTGACTTTTTACCGAGATCCACCAGTACAAACATCCATCTTTTGAACCTTTTAATTTAAAAAAAGGGAAAAACAGGAAAAACGAAGAAAAACCAAAACGACACCATGTAAAATGCGAAAAGATGAGAAAATGAGAAAAGCGTACGCTTCACACAGAGAACGGAAAAAATGATAGGGTTGCCACTTGCCTAAAAAGTAATTTTAAAGGTAGTTTTATATTTAAGGAAATATTAAAAATGTTAAATGATTCTTTGTGTACACTGTACAGATATATCAATAAAACAATCATTTTTTAATAATCAAAATAAGTTGAGATGAACAAAAATAAACTTTTAAAGAAATGACTAATTGCAACTTTCTACATGTTAGGCTTAGATCATATGTAGTGGAGTTTGAAACAAACTCATGTTTAATAAAAATCCTTATGTTTGTCGTGTTATATATTTTAGTGTAGTTAGATTGACTAATGAATGTGATTACAATATTCATCAAACAAGTTAGTAGATGCGAAGTGCACACCTGTTTGAGTTTATTGTGATATTTGATATTGGACACCTTCTTAGGGGCGAAGCCTCTAAGCAACGTAATTTTAAGCGGGAACCCTTTTGCAGGAGTCCAGAGAGAACACCCATGGTAGTGGAGTCCAAGCAACGGTAGCCTCGAACAGGGTCCAAGAGGCAGAGCCCCTGGTGGATTCGAGCTACCATGTCAGGTTGGAAATTTTTTTATTTTGATAAACAACCACATCTAACTAAAAGGTTATACAGAGATCTTGTGCACAAGTCGGCTGTGGGATGGGATTAAAATACACCTAAGAATCTCTCATGTTAAGATACCCAATAGTATAACTCTAGTTGTTGAATTCAATGTAGAGATTGGAACACATTAGTAGCACCATCTCAAGAAATGTGTTTAGTCTTGAAAAATTGCATATGCAAGTGTAAGAAGAAAAAAGCTACCTATATGACCATGAAGTTTAGCTGCTTCAAATAGCTAGACTTGGCTTTGATATGATTATGAAGGATGTACAAGGCTAGTAAAATATAATGTCAAGTAAGAACACATAAGCATGTAAACTTTTGTGTATATAATCTTTATGTATACACAATGAATAGCAAGGGTTCGATATATGGAATGTGTTATATAGTAAAATGAAATTCAATCGTCAGGATATTTTCTTTATGTATAAGTTTGTTATTTGTATGAATTTGTTTTATTTAATCAATGATTATACTAAAATGGGGGAGGAGTGTTAGATAATAATGACCAATGTGACCAATATATCTATCAAATAAGTTGGGCAGTGCGAAGTGCGTACTTGTTTGAGTTTATTGTAATCAATATATAACCTCTTTGGGGATGAAGCCCTTAAGCAATGGAGGTTTCAACGAGACAATGCCCCCTTGGTGGAGGTCTAGGGGCAGCACCCCTAGTACCGGGTCCAGGGTGGCAGCCACATGGTGGGGTTTAATGGACAGAGCCCTTGTTTTTTGTAAATATTGCTTTACTAAAATTTGATTTTACTGAAATTTCACATGTGAAACTCGATGGGTAAAAACAATCAAATTTCAAGTTGATAATTGCCGAAGGCAATTACCCCAATCCCTACGAATTTTGATTTTGATCAGTGAATTTGGGCATCTTCGTCATTTTTGTTCTTTGGTTCATGAATTTTCACACAGATATCATAGTTGTTTCTTGTAATTGAGTTTTTTCCGACCGAAAATTTAATGTGATCTCAAATAGTTTCAGTTTGAATCTAATTTCGTGACTTTTAATTTATCTTGGTTATTAATAACATCAAATTCTCTACAAGAATTGTAATTGTTAACATATTATGAAGGATACTATACAAAAGTAAAATACCTTACAAATTATGATCAAATTATTGTCTAAAACCTGCACTAAAGAATTGCAAATACGATAGTTTTCACCATTATTTTTGTGTAGAAGTTGCACACATAAATTTACCTTATGGTAACATTTCTATATTTAATAAAACATCCTAGTGATTTTACCGGTATTTTAGGATGATCAAATGATTATAGAATTATAGTTGTTGATTGAAATTACAATATATTATAGTAGTTCTAGAAGGTAGTGATGGAAAATTCAATTCTAAAATGGCAAAATATTTTTAATACTAATAGGAGAATGAACATTGTTTTGTATATTGAAGAGTTAGGTATTTTAGTTGATTTGATGCCATGTTCTTGTTGACTCCATGTGCCTCCCTTTCCAAATATTATAGTTACAGTTTAAATAACTACCTACTAATTTAATTATTACAAATCTTAGTTAATTGCTAGATAGTATCAAATATTTATTTAGTCATGTATTAATGTCTATATATTTGACCGGTAAAACGGTAATCA
Source organism: Flaveria ramosissima (assembly GCA_025215565.1). Lineage (NCBI taxonomy): Eukaryota > Viridiplantae > Streptophyta > Magnoliopsida > Asterales > Asteraceae > Flaveria > Flaveria ramosissima. The sequence goes on from CM046037.1 coordinate 14,317,357, forward strand.
TTGTTGATGTGTATAAAAAGTATTTGACGTGAACACCATGTGACTATATATACGAAAATTACGGGTTCGGTTATTGATATGAGTATGGAATTTGATATATCATTATTGTGTCATGGTTGGGGTTTTTGTTCTTTTAGTGATGGTTTTCATTATTATTATCAAATTTATCATTTTTATAAAATCATATAACTTATCATATATATTCATGTTAAATCGTTGTAATTATCATATAAATCTCCTTTACCACAGTACTAAAAGTTGAAAGATGCCTCATTTTCTTATATAACAAGTTTTCCCTTGCTACTTCTTTCTCTTCAATTTTATTTGCTTCGATCAACTTCTTCAAGAGTTCTCAAATCACCCTATACGTACAGTCATTTTGTTTCCTTCATTTTAAGGCACTTTGAATGATCTATTAAACATGTTATTTTATAGTTCTCTTTCAATATAATATATATTAGAATCATTCTTGTTATTCATAAAACTCATGTCATATTCTATTGTGTTTTAAAAAGTATTCATATATCTTCTCAAATGTAAGAACAGATGTATAAATAACGGTTTAGTTGCATGTGATACAAAACCCAAAATTAGAATATTTTTTTTTTAAATTAATGGATGTAACTAAAACTTTTGTGAATTATTTTTTACTATATTATTAAATAGTGATTGCAATAAAATTTACAGCAACTATAAGAGTCTAGGGTTTGAATATATGTGCTAATTTTAGTTTACAACCAAAATTTTCTGTTTGTTAAGAATACAAATGTGAATGCTAGATTACATAACAATGAGTAAGAGTTCATACTAAAAGAGATAGATGTCACCATATGATCACGAAGATACGTAGTTGTTTAAGTGTATGTTATCGTTTTGTTTTAACTAAGAGTTACCATTAATCTTCTCTCTAGGAAGAGATAGATGTCAACGTATACTTATTTTGATAAATATCACCGATGACTCTTTCTAAGACGCTCGTCGCTTGATAGGAATAGCCGTCTTACTTCTCCTTAATTGTCGCACGGATCACCGATGCAAGTTCACCGTAATATTAGTGAAGGATAACCAATCATAAATTACAATGTAGGTGTTTAATAAGATACTACTAGAGGAACACTCAAACACCACATCCTTTTTTCCTAATATTTGATCTTGAATATGTATATGACGTGTTTATAACTTAAAACATGTAGTTTTTATGTTTAGTAAAATTCCAATCTTTAGCTTTAAAGCTTAAATTACTCTATAGAATAACATAAATTTTGTAAAAGATATTATTTTATATATTTTTTTAGTAATCGTTCGTTACTCTAAACACAACTCGTATACCCGATGCACGAATATCAGCAACACTATGTATGCTTAATGCCGAATTGGAAAAAGGAAATTCAACTAATTGGGAAATCTTGCCCAACATGAGACAACCAATCTATGATCATACCGTTCATATTGCTCAATAATTTGAAAAAATAATTAACAATTATAAGAAAAGTTCATAAGATTAAAACAAATAAGGAAGTTAATTTTTTATTATAACAAATTTTTTTAAGTAATATTAGTGAAACAGTCACGAAACATGGTTAAAAGCCAGAACTTTTTAACACGCCCGTGATAACTATTTCACACTCTAATAGATAACCTCAAGGTTTTGTACCTTTTAGGATGTTCGTTAAGTACCAGAAATTTATCAAGAACAAATAAATCATTTGAAATTTAATTAAACCCTTTTTTAATATACAAATGAAGATGAGTGGGGTAGGGTGTCATATGGGTATCACATGAAAACTTGTTGCATGCAAAAGCACATGCACAAGCAAGATGATCGAGGGAACACAGCAAGACTACCTTAGTTAACGTCTTCTCCAAACCGTGTTAACGGCTCGGGTTAAATAATATCCAAACATCGTGTGGGTCCCATCATATACATATAACATATATATATATATATATATATATATATATATATATATATATATATATATATATATATAATATATATATATATATATATATATATATATGTATATATATATATATATATATATATATATATATATAGATATAGATGTATGTATATGTTAATTTATGGGCGGAATGAAGGAGCAACCTGGAATGACGATGCTGAATATGGTGTGGACAAGTTTGGCCACATGAACATGACACATAAATGCAAATCATCCATGTCTATTGGCCCCATCAACCATCAAATATTATTCGGTCCCACCTTCTTTCTCAATCACATACAATATTACTTATTTTTGAAATTTCTTAAGAAATTCAACTGGCATAAACAAGCATATCATTCTGTTTATAATGTTTATAGAGATTAATAGAATAGAAATAGTAAACTTACTGGTGTTTTATACGAAAATAAAGGGTAAATTTAATTTTTCTATGCTAATTAAAGTTTCTAATAATTTTTCTATACTACGAGTTACAAAGTTTATTTAAAATACATTTACTTGTAATAATTAGTTGAGGTGGTGATCCAAGTGTACAACAATCTTGAAGTAAATAATCTTTTTGATCACTCTTATTATTTATAGAGGTCATAAATTAATAAAGTAGTGTTATGATATGCTTACATTCGCTTTTTATGATAAACATATTTAAAAATTCGTGTATTATCACTACAAAAAAATGAGTTATTGCGACTAGATTTTTAGAGACGAAATTATTTCGTCTCCACAGATACAACTATAGCGACTAAATATAGTCGCAACAATTTTTCCATATTTTTTGTTTTTTAGGATCTTTTCGAGACTAAATTTAGTCGCTACAAGTTTTGGCAAATTGGAGGGAACGGTTGGCGGTAGTGAAAAAATTATAGCGACGATGTTTAGTCTCGATAGGTTAAAATTAATTTCTTTTCTCTTTTTATATAACAAATGTTCAAATAAATAAAAATAAAAAAATAAAACAATTTTAATAAAAACGAATAGGGACTATATTTAGTCTCTATAGATTAAGAATGAATTTTAATACTACAAGTGCCTTGACCAAATTCCCCAAACCATCACACCCAAACCATCGACCCCCAAACCCCATCACACCCTTCAATCGACCGCCGGCGCCCCATCACCGCCGGCGCCTCATCACCATCGGCGCCCCATCACAGTCGGCGCCCCATCACCGCCGGCGACCCATCACCGTCGGCTTCCCATCACCGACCACCTCTTCAATCGACCCCCAAACCATTCAATCGACCGCCGGCGCCCCATCATCGCCGGCGCCCCATCACTGTCGGCGCCCCATCACCGTCGGCGCCCCATCACCGCCGGAGCTCCATCACCGTCGGCGCCCCATCACCGGCCACCTCTTCAATCGACCCCCAAACCCCCAAACCCTTCAATCGACCGCCGGCAGCTCCTTCACCGCTGCAGCTCCTTCACCGCTGCAGCTCCTTCAACGCCGGCAGCTCCTTCACCGTCGGCCACCCCTTCACCACTGCAGCTCCGTTCACAGCCGACCACCGCCAAAGGTATCTGCCAAAAATAATATTTGTGGTTTTTTTTTTTTTTATTGTTCATGATCTGCCAAAATATACTTATTATTGAGGTGTTTGTTTTATCTTGATTTATTGTTTTAAGTTTATTAATGTAACAACATATACTTTACTAATAAGAATCATATTTGTAGGTTTGTAATGACAATAAAGTGTTGAATTTTATTCATATAGCAACTGATTCAAGCTTTTTACTTCATCAATACTTGATTTGTGAGGTAGACATAACAAGGTACATTTTACTAATAAGAATCACATTTGTAGGTTTGTAATGTATGCATAACACTTTATCAACCATTGATTAATTGATGTAGTATATGAAAATTTTATCTTTTATTTGATTATTATGGTGGTTAATGTACCATAGAAGCTAATGATTAATTGATGTAGTATATGAAAATTTTATCTCTTATTTGTGTATAATTTACAAATAAAAAATGTTTTAGAGCTTTCCAGATTGGATTATTAGTCTAAATCTTATTAATGCAACAGTTATGACAACTGATAAAAGTTGGATTACGTTACGAAATCGAAGATGTCCAGAGTTTTTAAATGGTCTTCATAACTTTATGGAGATTGCCAAAAATCATGTGAATAGTGAAGGCAAAGCATATTGCCCGTGTAAAAGTTGTGCCAATTCGAATCGGTTGCTTCAGGAATTGCCTACTATTTATGCCCACATACATGATCGTGGATTTCTACAATTATATACTGCATGGATCTATCATGGTGAGAAATATCCTAATGCTTCTGAGATAGAAGCCCTTTGGGATCCAGAGACACGTACTCCAGCAACAAATAATGAGATGTTTGATATGCTTGATGATGTTATGGCAAAACAAAATACAATTGAAGAAAATATAAATGGAGATAACGATAAACAAAACATGTTAGATTCGGAATTTGATGCTTTGTTTAAAGAGCTCAGTACGGAGTTATATCCTGGTTGTACTTGGATGTCTTCTCTAAACTTCTTAGCAAAATTTATGCATATTAAAGTCATTAACAAGTGGACAGATAGTTCGTTTAACCAACTTTTAGATTTTCTAAACGTTGCATTACCTAAAGAAAATCATATTCCAGCCTCGTACTATGAAGCTAAAAAGAAGTTAAGAAAGATTGGGTTAGGATATGAATCTATTCATGCTTGTATTAATGACTGTGCTTTATTTTGGAAAGAGAATGTGTTGATGCAAAACTGCCCTGTTTGTAAGGAGAGTAGATGAGTTGATAAAAACACTAAAGGAAAGAAAGTACCACAAAAAGTGTTACGTTACTTTCCTTTAAGTTCCCGGCTTCGACGAAAGTATAGTTCTAGATTCACAGCAAAAGATATGATCTGGCATAATACTGGTCGCTCAACGGATGGTAAGATGCGTCATCCGGTTGACGGAAAGGCATGGCAGGAATTCAACAAAAGGTATCCTGATTTTGCCAAAGAACCTAGGAATGTCCGCTTGGGTTTGGCTGCTGATGGTTTTAATCCGTTTGGTAACATGAGTCAGACTTATAGTATGTGTCCAGTGGTGTTAACAACATACAATACACCACCATGGTTATGTATGAAAGAGTCGTCTTTTATGTTAACTTTGCTAATTCCTGGCCCTAAATCACCTGGAAATGATATAGATGTTTTCTTAAGGCCTTTGGTGGAAGAATTGAAGATGTTATGGGCTGAGGGCATCCAAGTGAGAGATGCATCAACTGAAACTGTGTTTAAGATGCGTGCGGCACTTTTATGGACTATAAATGATTATCCTGCTCGCAGCAGCTTGTCTGGATGGAGTGGTCAAGGTTATAAAGCATGCCCTACTTGTAACACAGACACACCTTCATGCCCTATAACTAATAAGATAGCTTATGTTGGTCATAGGTGATTTTTGGCTAAAAATCATAAGTGGAGGGATGATTTGTTATTTAATGGCAAAAAAGAGACCAGAGCACCTCCTAAACCATTGACTAATGCACAAATAGCAAAACAACTACAAAGTCTTCCTATTCGTGTTCCAGGTAAACATCCAAGTCATGGAGGTGTGAAAAGAAAGAGTGCTGAGTCAGAGTTGAATTGGACCAAATGCAGTATCTTTTTTGAGCTAGATTATTGGTCTTCTCTTCTTTTAAAACATAATCTTGATGTTATGCATGTGGAGAAAAATGTATGTGAGAGCTTGTTAAGTACTTTGCTTATGAATGAAAAATCAAAAGACACACCCAAAGCAAGACAAGACCTAGAAATGTATGGATCGTTTTGACCCGTTTATACTACAAGTTTGATGTATTAACTTTATTAATGTGGGTTTGGATCATTTTGACTCGCGTAAACTAAAAAATTGATGTATTAAGTTTATTAAGTGGGTTTGGGTTGTTTTGATCCATTTAAACTTTTAGTTGGATGGTTTGAATATATTAAAATGGGTTTGGGTCATTTTGACCCGTTTATGCTACAAGTTTGATGTATAAAGTATATTAAAGTAGATTTCCATCGTATTGACCCGTTTAAACTTCTAGTTAGATGTTTTAAGTATATTATAGAGGGTTTTGGTCGTTTTGACCCGTTCAAACTAAAAGTTTAACTTATTAAGTTTATTAAAGTGGATTTGGATCGTTTTGACCCGTTTATACTACAAGTTTGATGTATTAACTTTATTAAAGTGGGTTTGGATCATTTTGACTCGCGTAAACTAAAAAATTGATGTATTAAGTTTATTAAGTGGGTTTGGGTTGTTTTGATCCATTTAAACTTTTAGTTGGATGGTTTGAATATATTAAAATGGGTTTGGGTCATTTTGACCCGTTTATGCTACAAGTTTGATGTATAAAGTATATTAAAGTAGGTTTCGATCGTATTGACCCGTTTAAACTTCTAGTTAGATGTTTTAAGTATATTATAGAGGGTTTTGGTCGTTTTGACCCGTTCAAACTAAAAGTTTAACTTATTAAGTTTATTAAAGTGGATTTGGATCGTTTTGACCCGTTTATACTACAAGTTTGATGTATTAACTTTATTAAAGTGGGTTTGGATCATTTTGACTCGCGTAAACTAAAAAATTGATGTATTAAGTTTATTAAGTGGGTTTGGGTTGTTTTGATCCATTTAAACTTTTAGTTGGATGGTTTAAATATATTAAAATGGGTTTGGGTCATTTTGACCCGTTTATACTACAAGTTTTGATCCATTTAAACATTTAATATGTTTATATTTTATTGTTTAATGCAGGAAAAAATTAGTGAGCAATATAAGAAATCAGTCTCAAGCTCGGGTGGAGATGAGACATCGGTGGATGAGTTTTTATGTCTTACAGAAGCTTTAGGTTCTCGACGTTCACACATACGAGGCGTTGGTCGAATAGTGAGAAGTGTAACTCCGGACATGTTCCCTAATGTAAATAGGGATGAAGAGAATCAACAAGCGAGAGAACGTTTTGAAAGACAAGATCAGGCTATAGCGGAATTGCGACAACAAAATGCGCTTTTACAAGAACAAATAAATCAAATACTACTATTAACCAAAATGCAACTTCCAGACTCGTCCTCTCAACCTAATGAAGATGATGATGAAGATGATGATGAAGATGTTTGACAATTATGGAATTTTGTATTTACTTTTGAATGCAGTTTGTTTTGACAATTTATGGAATTCTGTACTTAATTCTATTAGTTTTGAATGCAGTTTGTTTGACAATTTATGGAATTTTATATTTCTGAATTTTGTATATTTATTTATTTTTATAATCTGGAAATTAAATAATTAAAAAGCTATTGAGACGAAATTTTGTCGCCATAAGTCTCCCCTATAGACACTATATTTAGTCGCAACAGTTAATATTTCTCATAATTAAAGTTTAATTTTATTTTACGAAATATATTTAACGACAACACTGTTGCGACTAAAGTTCGTCGTTAAAAGTTCCTTTATTGCGACGAAACTTATTTCGACGAAAATATTGACCTGATACGACGGAGAAATGGCGACGAAAGTCTGGAGACTACATTTCGTCGCAATAGGGTATGGAGACGACATTTAGTCGCTATAAGTGAAAATCAATTAGTCGTAAAAAGTCATATTTCTTGTAGTGTATACATGTTAAATATGAATATATTATATGCTAAAAATGAATATATTATGTAGGTGGTGGTAAAAATTTAGGAATTAATAAAGAGAAATATGATACGGAAGTATTTAATTATTAGATGAAGAAAACGAAGAATAAAAAATAAATGATAATAGTAAAGATTTAAAAATTAAGAAAGAAAAGTATTATTTTAAAACAGGTTGGTTTTTTATAATATCACCATTACAATTAGGGCTACAAACGAACTGAACGTTCAGCGAACAGTTCGTGAACTGTTCGGCTGGAAGTTCGTTTATGTTCGTTCGTTTAGTAAATGAAGGAACACGAACAATAAAATTTCGTTCGTTTAGTTAAATGAACGAACATGAACACAAACCGCGTTCGTTCATTTATGTTCGTGAACGTTCGATAATGTGTTCGTTTATGTTCGTTAATGTTCGTTCATGAATGTTCGATAATGTGTTTGTTTATGTGTTCGTTTATATTTTTAATTTTTGTGTCAGTTATTTTTATGACTATTATATCAAGTATTTTTTTTATATATCTGTTAAGTACTTATTTATTTTTTATTGATTTTGGTGTAATATTTGTAATAAAAATATAAATTTTATTTTAAAATAAATCTATAATCATTTGATTTGTTTGTGTTCATAAATTTCTTTATGTTCGTCATGTTCATGAACAATTGTTTGTGTTCGTTTGTTTTTGTTTGTGTTTATTTGCGTCGGTAAGTGTTCGTGAAGAGTTCATGAACATGTTTATTTTCTTAATGAACGAACATGAACAAAGAATCTCGTTCGGTATATGTTCGTGAACAGTTCATGAACAAGTTTATTTCTTAATGACCGAACATGAACAAGGTCTTGTTGTTCTTTCATTTCGTTTGCATCCCTAATTACAATAAATAAATTCACATGTCCCATTTTTGCACTTTAGAAAATCATATATATGTTCAAAAACATGTTTACAAGAAGTTGCACCTCGTACATATATAATTACTTATTATTGTGTTTGGTAGTATGACACATATATAATTTCCGCCGAAAAGAAATAATCAAACACTTCTAAGAAATATATAGGTTAGTCGTGTATTCGTTATTGAAACAATAAGGAGTATGGTTAGCTTCATCAATTTGCTGCTTACTTTAAAAAAAAATACGAATGTTAAAGCATTCTCAACTCATGCTTAACCTCTCATATCATACCTCATCTTCATATTATAATTATATAACTTAAATTCTTGTTCCATCACACCCGCAATCCTCATATTTAGGGTAAAGTAAATTTATTTTTTGTATTAGGGTTTACTATTATATACCATACTAGACTAAATACCCGTGTAATACCCGGGTTCAATCATTAAAAATTATTTTTAATTAAAAAGCTTCGTAAGTCATAATATTATTGTTAATACTTTGTATATGGATTTTAATGTTTAATTTTTAAAATCATTTATATCTAATATTAGTAGCTTTTTTTATCAGTGCTTATAAGTATAAATAATGTATAATATGAAATAAAATAAACTTATAAATAAGAACTTTAGGTAATAACCAAATTTATTGAACATCAGAACATAAATAAACATACAAGAACTTCTTTATATACAAAATTTGATTTTCTGTCTATAATTTTACCATCATCATTTAATATTAATAATTTTAATTCATGTCTACTTATAACTTGAGATAATACAAAATAAAAATTGAATTGATGCTAAAGAACAAATATGCAATGATTACACAAAAGTTTGGATTATCTTTGTAATTTTTAAGTTTGGGGACCAAACATGCAATTTTATTAAACCACAGGGACCATTTATGTAAATTTTTTTGTTGACAAAAACATAAATCAATTTCATGCTTATATAAATTAAAACTAAATCAAAGTTTCATGCTGTAACACTCCGAAAAGTCAAAACGAGTCATTAAGGATAATGGACTTAATTATTGGGTATTTAATAAGGTAAAGAAATGGCCATGGGCTAAATTAGGCTTATTGAGTAGTAGCCTATGGGATTAAAGGCCATAATCAGCCCTTAAGCAACCAAATCAGCCTTCATCTTCCTCATTTGCAACCCTAGCCACCAAAATTCATAGAGAGAGAAAGTAGAGAGAGAAAGTGAAGAAAACTCAAGATTTGGAGCTTCAAAGGTTAAGGGATTGAAGATCTGGGTGTTGGAGCATCAAACCATCATTAAGGAGCAACAAATCCAGGTAAGAATCGGCCTCTAAACCCTTCTGTAGATCAAACCCGGATTCTAGGGTTTTGGGTTTTGAAAAGTTGCAAAGAATCGCATAAAGGTCACATTTTTACGTATGAAAACATGTATAAAGCTTAGATTTAGCCTCATGGATGATAAACTAAGGGTTTGGACGTAAAAAGTTGCGATTTTGGGTTAAAAATGGGTTGGTTCGTCATTTCAGCTCGATCTGCGAAACTGTATATGCATCCAGCGAAATTGCATATTCAAGCTGCGAAACTATGGGTTTTCTGCGAAACTATAGTTTCGCAGGTAATTTCGCAGCCATGGAAATTCCAACGAAAGTTGGGCGAAACTGCCATGTGAAACTGGCAGTGAAACTATCAGCGAAACTGGCAGCGAAACTGTCAGCGAAACTGCTTTTCTGGCAGCGAAATTAGCAGTGAAATTAATAAGTTAAGTATTATATATTAAAGTGGAAGATGATATTAATGAAAAGTGAAACTTAATGAATGTTACCCCCGGGCCCGTTTGATGATGAAAAGTCTTGCAAGCACTATGATAGATTTCACTTATGTGAGTCTGATGTATGATGATGGATCCGTATTCATGAGCGGGCTATGTACCTTTCAGTGTGGATCAACTGTCGGGGGTTAGCTACCGTTTTCATATGTACCGACAGGGATCGTCATTTGTTGTCGATCAACATGGAGCTCTTGCTTTGTGCAATCTCGTTTATGATGAACGTGAAAGACAATGAAAGAATGAAAGATAATGAACATGCTTATTATGATGTAAGAAATGTTATGTATTATGATGTATGCGTGGTTATTATATGAAGGATAAAGTCTATATTTTCTTATATTAATTAAAACTAGAACTCACTCAGCGAAGCAGACTTAATTCATATTTGGTATACGAAAGTGCGGAAGGCAAGCCCTTCTATCTGACTTTGGCTTCTCAATTGCATATACCAAAAGACTGTGCCAAAAGAATTGCTACCTTTCTGTTCGATATTGAATTGACCTAGACATCGAGATTTCATATACCAAAAGAATTCTTTTATGCATAATAGTTAGCAGGTAAATGATACTGCTGAAGATGGCACATGGTGGGAAGCTACTTGGATGGCAGTGGATGGCATTTTTGTTTATAAAATCTATTATTGTAATTTAAGAACAAGTACTATGTTTTATTTACAATTGAATGACAAATGTATGAGTACAATATGTTTCCCAAGTTTTAAATGAATGTCTATTTAATTCCACTGCAATGTTTTGGTTATTAAAAATAATTTTATGCTATGATTAACCAACTATGAGGTTTTCCAGGAATGGGGCCTTACACATGCTTTTATAAACAAAAATATAAATCAGTCAAATTGATATAAAAACCAAAATAGTGAAGTTTATCTTGAAATCAAAATCGAAATCCTTGTATCATATGGACCACTTCTACTATTGCAATCGAGATTTGTACATATGAGCATTGAATTGAGACTTTGTAGAAGAGCTGTTGTGATTTAAAACTTGGGGTGTGAATAATATTAAATATATCAATGAAGGTGTAAAATGATCGGTGAGTTGAACTTGAAACATAACTTGATTTGGGATAAATCGAAACCATGATAAGCTTGTAAAGTGAAAAGGATATGAAATGGTTCATCTTTCCATTTGAAAATCGATATCATGATTTGGGGAAATCAAAACCCTGAATTGATTATTTGAGACCTTTGATTTGATTAAATATCTAAAATAATTTTGGAATATAAGACATGTATTTTGTTTATTCTCTTTTGCATAGGACGAGTGAATTAGAAAACCTTTAATTGCTTGTTTAAAAAAGCAAAAATCCAACACGTTTCAATTCATAATTTTAGTGCAATACAACCTGTAAAAACTCATTATATTACATGTGTGGTAAAGATAGAGTCAACTTGTTTTTGTTGAAAAAAATAGTCAAATATAACTTGCAATCTAATTCATGGTTTTATTTTGAAATCATCACAAATGCGCTTTGTAATGAGTTTTTTCTTCAAAGTAGGGTTGTTATAAAAATAATTTAACAAAATGAGTGTTTTTCAAAAATATTTACCAAAATAGTTTTTAATAAGAGTATTTCTGTTTTTTAATAATTTTATTTATGTAAAGTTATAAGGATAAAATTTCAATAAAATAAAAACCAATTTAGCATCTGTCATGATTTTAAAAACTGTTTTATATTTCTTTTTATGAAGGTTTTCTTAAAACCTTTTCAATAACGTATTCTCAGACAAAAATATTAATACTCCTTCATTAGTATTTTTTAACGTCTCTTTATAAATTACGTGATCTTATACAGAATACATGTTCTTATATAGAAACGATATTTTTATAAAATTGAATGGTTTATGTAATTTTGTTAAAATAACGATATATATTGTATAACTGTTTTAAACATAAATTTATATATAGTAATAATCATTTATATAAGTATATACATAAAAGATAAAATAATATCATATACATACAACGCTAGTTTCGTCTTGCGAGCCTGCTCGATCTCGACATATGAAGCTCGGACTCAAAACCATTTATTAAATGAGTCGTAAAATGAGTTCGAGCTTGTTTAAGCTCAGCTTAGTTAGATTTTTTAGCATTGGTCCCGAGTGGCTCACGAGATGGCGTGACTCGTTTCTCCCCTAATTGTTTTTGGGAGTCTATTAGCAACATGCATGTCCTGGGTTATTGAGGATTACATTTAGAGTTCATAAAATAAAATAAAGATAAACCATTAACTTTTTTTTGTTTCGGTATGATATTTATATAAAAAAATTTTAAAGAATGCAATTTTTCTTAAAAAATATTTTTTTCATATTACATTTTTCAAGATACTTAAAAACATTTTCAAAAAAATACATATTTTTAAAAAGAATAAAAAAATAAATGTGCCTACTTTTGTGTGAAATTGAAACAAAATTATAGTGAAAAGACGATTAAAATGAAGTCTGAGTGAATTAAAAAACAAAAATAACTTTTAAAAAAACTTTCTATTTTTAATTGCGACATACGAATCAAATGGTTTTACAATTTAATTAACCTTTGTACTTTACTATATTTAAATAATATTATTTTAAAGTGAAATAAATTTAACCAATACCATTATAGTGAGAAAAAAACACTTCTTTAAATATCTATTTTAGTAAATAAATTTTCTATATACACTATTTAAGGAAAAAAAACTCTTTTTGTAATTATAGCAATAGTTAATTTTATTCAAATGAATTATGACTAATAATAAGGATAGATACATTTTTAGGCGGGAAATCAAAGGAATGGATGCTTAAGAAAAATGACATGTGGCATTATAGATATTGTTTTATTAATAAGTATAGATCAATTATTTTATATGTTTTGTGAATGAAATTTACATTTCCATAACTTCGTTTTTTACTAGTTTTGACATGCTATCATTCCTACAAATTTAGATTTTATAGTGTACTCGTTATTAAAACAATACGAAGGAATATAGTTACAAAAGGCCTGTTAAGTAGTTAGTACCAATAAATATTAAGATTTTAGAGTGTATTCGTTTTAATAAGCATTAACAAATAACAATCTGAAAGATGATTAAAATGGCTATGAAACCAAAAGAAGTTGTTTCGAAAGGCCTCGATTAAGTAACCAAATAACCAAGGGCTTTGAACTACAAGCCCAGTTATGCCCAACTCTAGTTAGGCCTATGTAACTTTACAAGCCCATTTAACTCCAACTTTCAGTTTAAATAATATGGGTTTGAAATTTTACTATGTGATCGAGGAAAGGAGTCAACAAGAATAGGGCTGTTCACGTACCGAATCGAATCGAACTGAATCGAACGCAGCTCCGCTCGAACTCGGTTCGGTTTCAAACCGAGCGGCTCGGTTCGGTTCGAATTTACAAATTCGAGCGCAAACTTCATGCTCGAACTCGGTTCGGTTTTAAACCGAGCGCTCGGTTTCGTGTTATAATTGAAAACAAAACTAATAATTTATTCAAAAGTTTCATCTTTCAAGTTCCAACCGTAGTATCTTCACCAATGTTTGTGCAAATGTTTTTTAAGAACCAAATAAAAAAATCTAACATCAAGATATCGCGATTAGGAACAACTAAACAATGTCGGGCTTTGAACAAGGTTGGACTTTGGACTTTGGAGGCGGATTGTCGGAGGCGGGATGCGCGGTCAGACTATTGCAGGTCGGATTTTCGAAGGTCGGGGTCGCATGTCAGAGTGCCGGAGGCAGCGCCTCGGCAGTTGGTAGGGAGGTTGGGGATACGGGGGACGGCTGGAGAGTGGTGATGGGTGGAATGATGAAAAGATTTTGAAATGTGAATTGATGATTTGATCAGATAATTAAAGCTATACATTTAGGGTTATTAATTTTTTGACTAAATAATAAAAATAGTGATAATTGGTAAATAATTAAATAGATTAACAAATATATAATACATAAAAACTAAATTAAAAAATAATCCGAACGAAACCGAGCGAGCGACGAGCGAGCGTACCATTTGAGTTTTTTTATATCTACAACGAACTATAGTAAACTTCATATATTTCTATCATGTGTATAATCACGTTAAAGTCACCGACGTAATATACGTAACGAAGTTCTTAGACTCGACGCACTGCACGAGCTTATGTGGTGGTCGTTGCCACCGGCCAATTCTCACTTCCAGACTTTTGAATATACACTTTTAACCCCTCCAATTTCTAAAAAAATTATATCACTTTTACCCTCTCAAGTTTTTAAAATCTTGGTTTACCCTTATACATTTTTACTTAAAAAACTACAATATTACATTCTTATTATTATGCCCGTGTCATTATAAATTCAAGTATGTCTACGTTTTGATGTAAAATTTTTCTGGAAACAAGCCAGATCAGGTAAAAAAATGTTTTCATACTTGTTTTTAAGTACGTTTTGGGTTGTTTTATATTTTCATTCAATGTTTTTAGTTGGAGTTACTCTACGTTTCGACATAGATTTAGTTTAGAAACAAGTTAGGGCGATTGTAGCATATATTTTATCACGTCACATGCGCCATCCTCACATGTGCTTACTTTTATATACGTTTTGAGTTGGTTTACATTCTGACATAAATTTTGTTTGAAGTCGTGTAAAATATAATATATTTTTATTTGACGGTATAAATTTAAAATTACTCCACATTTTGACGTAAGTTAGTTAAGAAATGAATCGGTTCGATTGTAGTTTATACTTTATTACGCCGCATAAGGTGCCGTCACAAATCATGACGGGTAAAAAGCTAGTTCTATACATAATTTAGTAATTTAGAAGGATACCTTGTGGAGTTGTGGGTTAAAGTGACAACTAAAACCAAGTGTTAAGGGTGTGTATGTTTATTATTACAAATTTTTAAATTTATAATTATATAATAATAGTTTAAACAAAGAAAAATAAATAAGTTTATACTTTATGTATATACGTACTTATCTTATGTTGATATATAATAGGCATAACCATTTGATTAAAGGTAATAACCTTTTTTATTATCTTAAATTGACTTGTGCAGATTGATTTGTTTGTCATGATGTTGGCCGGTGACAGAGTGGTACGTGTTTGATGGCACTATTACATTTGGATTGTATGAAATACATTTAGATCAACAATCATTGTTATATGATGAGATTGATGAGATATTGAGATTTAAATCAAGCCTGTTTAACGTTTTTGAAGGCCGAAAGCGAACTAAAATTTTGAGGGCCCTTCAAAATGAGTTAATATAAATCCTACTCTTTTATCTAAACTTAAGACGAGCAATAATAAAACCAACAATGATAAACTTAATGATATTTTTGGTAATTCATTTAAAGCTTCACGTTTAGTCTTTTTCTCCCTTTTTATTGAATCAGATTCAAACTTTCAGATAGTGTCTGATTATTATAAATTCTAAGTTATAACTCCTGATTCTTGCTATTGTAACACCCGGATATTTATTTATTTTGACGAATGAAAAAAAGAAATAAAGTCCAAGTCGAGGGATCAAACTCGCCAACGAGAGAAAGTTGGTTATGTGGTGATATTTGAAGGGAGAGGGCAGCCATTACCCTCTCCCCACACCCACATTTTTAGCCAAGAAAGAGAGGAGAAGAAGAAGAGAGAAAAAGAGAGAAAAAGGTTGGTTCGAGTGGATTCTTGTGTTCAAAATCGTCGTGTAGCGAGTCCAATCGAAGCTCTTCTCGTTGTGGTCGTTTGTGTGAGTTCTAGGACCCCTCTTTCAAACGTTTTTGGTCGATTTTGGGGCTGGAACACATGGAAAACCCGTTTTTGTATGTGTGTGTGTTTGACCCATTTGTATGTGTTTTCTTGTGATGCGTTTAGAGTTTGTTTCCGAGCTTGTGTGTGCTTGAATGGTGTTGTGGTATGCATTCCTAAGGTTTAGGATGGTTGATTTAGGCTTAGAATGGGTTTGGATGAGCTTGGAGGTCGAAAATGGCAGATTGGGTTCGGGATGAACTCCATTCTGCATCAGCTAGGGCTATGCGACCGACTGGAGGCCATACGGCCGATTGAGGTGCGATTGAGGTTCATTCGCACGATTGAGGGTTTATTCGCACGATTGAGGGTTTATTCGTACGATTGGGGGCCAGTCGCATGGGGAGTCATACGACTGAGGGCCCAGTCGCATAGGTGCTCATTCGTATTAGTTTCATCCGCATGAGGTCATTCGCATGGGTGTTCATTCGCTTGGGTGTTCATCCGCATGAGGTCCATTCGCACGACTGGGTGTCCATCCGCATAGATGTTCATCCGCATGGGTCCATTCGCATGATGTTCAGTCGCCTGGAGGCCATACGACTGAAGGGTGTCCATACGCCCAAGTAGGGATGTTGTACCCGGGGAATGTGTAGTTTAATTACTGACTTTCGGGGGAAAGTGCAGATGTAAGTTTTGACATGGAAATTCCAGTAAGTTCATGTAAGATGACTGTTGAGACCTTAGAGGGTATGTTAGGCATGATGATGATGATGTTGCATATTTATGCATGATGTATGTTATGAATGTATGATGTTGCCCTGTATGATGTTGATGACTGTGTATGTTGATGTTCCTGATTATGATGAATGTTTATCTTTCTTGTGACCTTACGTGTTATGTTAATGAATGAATTGAAAGTATTATGTAACGTAAAGTGAAAGATGATGAAAAGAGGAACATGATGAATGCATGCATTAATAAATAACGAAAGTAATGAAAGTCTTGTACGCATTGGATATCGGGACACGCCAATTATAAGGAGTTAGCCCAACGGTGTGCGGGTTCGCTACCCCGGGAGGATGCACATTGGGGTCCGTCTTTGTGACCGACCATTTGTATAGAACCTCTACCACTTACCCCGGTACTGCGGCACCATGTTTAGCTGTCTATTTATAGACTTCGGCCCAGTAGCCATATAGTTTGGGGTGTAGCACATGGTATTGGTACGGAAGATATCAAATGCGAAAGAAAAGATGTAATGATGAATGAATGAATGAAGAAGATAATAATAATATTATCTATGTGTACGTATGATGTGTGATCATGCAAAAGTAACAAACGGTTTTAATGAAAGTAAAGTATATTTTATTATAAAACTAGAACTCACTCAGCAACGCTGACTTTTTATGTGTTTCCAGTTGGCAGGTAATGTTGCTGAGGATGGCGCTGCGAGGCTACTCAGCTCTTTTGGGATGGCATCCATTTATATAAGGCTTTTGTGATGTAATGCAACAATGTATTTTGTAACTGGTTAACGATGTATTATTTGGCAAAAGCTTTTATAATGAAAGGAAATGTCATTTTTAAATGTTTCCGCTGCGATGCTTTATGAAATGCAAATGTAATTATACGTTTTATGTGCGATGAGGATCCAACTGTATGCGTTCTGGGAACGGGGCCTTACAAGTTGGTATCGGAGCCAAAGTTTAAGTGAAATGGGTAAAATTTTAAAATGAACTGAAAATGGGACGGAAAGGGAATGGGATGCCAATTTGAGTAGCTGCGTGCCATCAGGTATTTTCGTAATGTTAACCGGTATTACGTGTGTATGTTGTGTGGTTTATGTGTTGTATGTAGATTTAGATACTGATGTAGTCAGGATAGGTAATGCTCGGTGTATGAAGAGTAAAGTAAGTGCACTAATCACAAATGGCCACTGTAATTAGGGACTTACTACTTGACATAAACTAAACTGTTCCCTTGAATGACCGTGTTGGTGTTTGAATCTTTCAGTGTGTTAGAGAATGACCGGAGGTAGATCTTCTAAAGCTTCTAGGGGTGGAGGTCGTGGTGGGCCTGGTGCTGAACCGCGACCCAAAAGAGGAAGACCTAGAGTTGAAAAGGTGGTTCTTGAAGAACCTGAGACCCCTCATCCGGAGGCTGGGGATGAGAGTGCTAACTTGAGGGCCTCGGTAAAGGAGACTGTTGTTAAAGAGGTGCATCAGGTCATGCAGACAATCTTACCGTCTGTGGTGACCGAGGTTATCAAGGCTGTAAAGGAAGGAAAAAGAAAGGAGAGAAACAGGGCCTCGGGGGGACGGGAGCAACCGGAGCCTGAAACGACTTTCTCTGATAATGAAGAAGAGGAAGAGGAAGATGAGCCTGTGCAAGAGGTGGCACGAGGCTGTAACTATGGGGCGTTTATGAGATGCAAGCCCCCTACTTTCGATGGTAACGGCACTGCTGCTGCTGCTCACCGGTGGGTGAGGGAAATCGAGGCTGTTCTTGATATCAGCGAGTGTCGGGAGGACCATAAAGTGAAGTTTGCTACCCACTCGTTTGTGGACTCGGCTCTTTGTTGATGGGACAACATTGTCCAAGCCGAGGGTAACCAGGCGATAGGAAGAATGAAGTGGGAGGAGTTGAAGAAGATGGTGATTGAGGAGTTCTGCCCTCATAGGGAGATGGATAAGATCGAGAGAGAGTTCCTGTAGCTGGAGGCGGGGACCATGACACACCAGCAGTACACCACCAAATTCAACGAAATGGCACGGCTGGTGCCGGATCTGGTGACGCCTCTGTCTCGAAAGATCAAGAGGTATATTCAGGGTTTTCCGGTGGATGTTCGCAGGCATATGATCGCCGCCCGGCCAGGCACGTTTAGGTCGGCGGTCGATTTGGCAGGGAGGCTATATGATGAGCGGGAGGTGGTGGTGACTGAAGCGAATAAGGGTGGTGGTGATCGGAACTGGAACAGGAAAAGGATTGGTCGAGGTGATGCCTCGACGGCTAACAAAAGACACGGGTGGATGACCGCCGTGTGGCCACATCGGGAGCGGGGTCGAGAAGTGTGGCAAGTGTGGAAGGGAGCATGCGGGGGAATGTAGGCTGGGATTGAATGTGTGCTTCAAGTGTGGGAAGATGGGGCATATGGCAAGGGATTGCCGTGCGGGCAGATGTTTCAACTGTGGGGAAAGCGGACATATGAGTAAAGACTGTAAGAAGCCGAGGGCTGAGGGTTCTGGGGTGAAGAAGACGGGGAGTGAAGGACCAAGGGAAAGCGCCAGGGCATTCACCATGACACAGGAAGAGGCTAGGACGGACCCTGATGTTGTGTCCGGTACGTTTCTAGTGAACCAAACTTTAGCTTCTGTGTTATTCGATTCTGGTGCTAGTAAAAGTTTTATTTCTGCTGCTTTCTGTGCTAAGCTGCCTGTTAGTAGTAGACGTGCTGATGTGCCCTTTGACGTAGAAAGTGCCATAGGTAAGTCTACCAGAATTTCTGAGATGATAGAGGGTTGTGACGTGGAGTTAGAAGGTCACAAATTTCCTGTTAGACCGTTTGTGATGAACTTAGGTGGTTTCGATTTGGTTCTTGGGATGGATTGGTTAGCGGATTACGAGGCGAACATTGTGTGTCGCAAGAAGATGATTCGGTTGACAGCGCCTGACGGGAGTTCGGTGACGGTTTATGGTGATCGGGTCACGACGATTCCGAAAGTAATTTCGATGGCGGTGGCGGGAAAGTGTATGAGGTGTGGATGTAGTGCCTACTTGGCCTATGTAAAGGATGTGGATATGCCAACACCACAACTAGCCGATGTATCGATTGTGTGTGACTTTCCAGACGTGTTCCCAGAAGACTTACAATTAGTGCCACCTGACCGTGAGATCGAGTTCTAGATTGACTTGATACCGGGTGCCCAACCTGTTGCAAAGGCACCGTATCGGTTAGCTCCGACAGAGATGAAGGAGTTGATGGAACAACTACAGGAGTTGCTCGATAAGGGGTTTATTAGGCCGAGTATCTCTCCTTGGGGTGCTCCGGTCTTATTTGTGAAGAAGAAGGACGGTAGCATGAGGATGTGTATACCGAGAGCTGAACAAGTTAACAGTGAAGAATCGATACCCGTTACCGAGGATTGATGATTTGTTTGATCAGCTTCAAGGTGCCAGTTGGTTCTCAAGGATAGATCTTCGGTCGGGCTACCATCAGTTGAAGGTGAAGGAGCAAGATATCCCTAAAACAGCTTTCCGCACGCGATATGGTCACTACGAGTCCCTTGTCATGTCTTTTGGTTTGACCAATGCGCCAGCTGCTTTTATGGATCTAATGAATCGAGTGTGTCGGCCGATGTTGGATAAATCAGTGATCGAGTTTATTGATGATATCCTGATTTATTCGAAGAGCGAGATAGAGCATGCCGGTCACATTCGGGAAGTTTTAGAAACGTTGAGAAGGGAGAAGTTGTACGCCAAGTTCTCCAAGTGCGCGTTCTGGTTGCGCGAGGTTCAATTCTTGGGTCATGTGGTGAATCCTGACGGGATTATGGTGGACCGGCCAAGGTGGAGGCAGTTATGCAATGGAAGTCACCAAAGACGCCATCCGAGATTCGGAGCTTCTTGGGTTTGGCGGGCTACTACAGAAGATTCATTCAAGACTTCTCTAAGATCGCTTCTCCACTAACTAAGTTGACCCGAAAAGATGTGAAGTTTGTATGGGGTCAAGCTCAAGAAGGCATTCGAGGAACTGAAGGCGAGATTGACTCAAGCTCCTGTTCTGTCATTACCCGATGGAAGTGAGGATCTAGTGGTTTATTCTGATGCTTCCTACTCGGGGTTGGGGTGTGTATTAATGCAGAGAGGGAAGGTTATAGCCTATGCATCCCGACAGTTGAAGGTTCATGAGGTCAATTACCCCACTCATGACTTGGAGTTAGTAGCCGTGGTCTTTGCGTTAAATATTTGGAGGCACTATCTTTACGGGACGAAGTGCACCATATTCACTGACCACAAAAGCTTGAAGTACTTCTTTGAGCAGAAGGACCTGAACATGAGGCAGAGAAGATGGTTGGAGCTCATAAAAGACTATGATTGCGAGATCCATTACCATCCGGGCAAAGCCAACGTGGTGGCGGATGCCCTTAGCCGAAAGGAGAGACCCGAGCCAATTCGGGTGAAAGCTTATCAGCTGATCATGACCTCCGATGTAATGAAACAAGTCAAGGAGTTTCAAGATGAAGCATTGAAGGAAGATCATCTTAAATCTGAAAGAATGAGAGGTCTAGTCGCAGAATTGGGTGAAAACACACTCGGTGTTAGAACCCGATTCGGTCGCGTGTGGATTCCTCGTTTTGGGGATCTACGCGTGAAGATCATGGATGAAGCTCACAAGACTCGATACTCCATTCATCCTGGTGCCATGAAGATGTATCAAGACATAAAGAAAGATTACTGGTGGCCAGGTATGAAGCATGATGTGGTGGAGGATGTGAGTAAGTGCCTTACTTGCTTGCAAGTGAAGGCCGAGCATCAGAAGCCGTATGGGAAGATCCAACCTTTGGATATACCGGAATGGAAGTGGGAGCACATAACCATGGAATTCATTACGAAGCTGTCGCGTACCCCGAAAGGGTATGATGCCATATGGGTGATAGTTGACTGTTTTAATGAAGAGTGCTCACTTTCTACCGATCCGCGAGACATATTCATCCGAGAGGTTGGCTGATATGTTCATCAAGGAAATTGTAACTCGTCATGGTGTGCCGGTGTCTATTGTGTCTGATCGCGACACCCGGTTTACATCCAAATTTTGGAAGAAGTTCCACGACGCCATGGGGACGAGATTATATATTAGCACGGCTTATCATCCCCAGACTGATGGTCAGTCAGAAAGGACCATCAGACATTGGAGGACATGCTTCGGGCATGTTGTATCGATTTTGGAGGAAGTTGGGATGACCACTTACCGTTAGCTAAATTCTCGTACAACAACAATTATCATGCCAGCATTGGTATGCTCCCATATGAGATGCTATACGGTAGGAGATGCAGAACATCCGTTTGTTGGGGTGATATTCGTCGGCAGGAGTTAGGGAGCGTCGAGGTGATCGAGGCTACGACTGAGAAGCTTGAAAAGATCAAAGCCTTCATGAAGGTAGCCAAAGATAGACAGAAGTCGTATGCTGATAAATGACGTAGTCCGATTGAGTTTCAGGTGGGTGACCGGGTTATGTTGAAGATCTCACCTTGGAAGGGTATCATTCATTTCCGAAAGCGGGGCAAGTTGAGCCCGAGGTACATTGGCCCTTTCCGAATCATTGCTCGAGTAAGAGAGGTGGCCTATAGACTGGAGTTACTGGATGAGTTAAGTGGAATTCACCCGACATTCCATGTATCTCATCTAAGGAAGTGCTTGGCAGATGAAGGTATGATCGTTCCACTGGAAGATATCGAAGTAGACGAACGGCTCAATTACGTGGAGCAACCAGTGGCCATCATCTATCGAAAAGAGAAGAGGCTAAGGAATAAAATGGTTCCTCTTGTGCGTGTACAGTGGAAGCACAGGAAAGGATCCGAGTCAACGTCGGAGGTTGAAGAAGAGATGAGGCAGCATTACCCACGTTTGTTCAAGAAATAACAGGTTTCAGGGACGAAAACTATTTAAGGGGAGTAGACTTGTAACACCCGGTTATTTATTTATTTTGAAGCCGACGAATGAAGAAAAAGAAATAAAGTCCAAAGTCGAGGGACCAAACTCGCCAACGAGAGAAAGTTGGGTATGTGGTGATATTTGAAGGGAGAGGGCAGCCATTACCCTCTCCCCACACCCACATTTTCAGCCAAGAAAGAGAGGAGAAGAAGAAGAGAGAAAAAGAGAGAAAAAGGTGGTTCGAGTGGATTCTAGTGTGCAAAATCGTCGTGTAGCGAGTCCAATCGAAGCTCTTCTCGTTGTGGTCGTTTGTGTGAGTTCTAGGACCCCTCTTTCAAACGTTTTTGGTCAATTTTAGGGCTGGAACACATGGAAAACCCGTTTTTGTATGTGTGTGTGTTTGACCCATTTGTATGTGTTTGCGTGTGATGCGTTTAGAGTTTGTTTCCGAGCTTGTGTGTGCTTGAATGGTGTTGTGGTATGCATTCCTAAGGTTTAGGATGGTTGATTTAGGCTTAGAATAGGTTTGGATGAGCTTGGAGGTCGAAAATGGCAGATTGGGTTCGGGATGAACTCCATTCTGCATCAGCTAGGGCTATGCGACCGACTAGAGGCCATACGGCCGATTGAGGTGCGATTGAGGTTCATTCGCACGATTGAGGGTTTATTCATACGATTGGGGGCCAGTCGCATGGGGAGTCATACGACTGAGGGCCTAGTCGCATAGGTGCTAATTCGCATTAGTTCATCGGCATGAGGTCATTCGCATGGGTGTTCATTCGCTTGGGTGTTCATCCGCATGAGGTCCATTCGCACGACTGGGTGTCCATCCGCATAGATGTTCATCCGCATGGGTCCATTCGCATGATGTTCAATCGCCTGGAGGCCATGCGACTGAAGGGTGTCCATACACCCAAGTAGGGTTGTTGTACCCGAGGAATGTGTAGTTTAATTACCGACTTTCGGGGGAAAGTGCAGATGTAAGTTTTGACATGGAAATTCCCATAAGTTCATGTAAGATGACTGTTGAGGCCTTAGAGGGTATGTTAGGCATGATGATGATGATGTTGCATATTTATGCATGATGTATGTTATGAATGTATGATGTTGCCCTGTATGATGTTGATGACTGTGTATGTTGATGTTCCTGATTATGATGAATGTTTATTTTTCCTGTGACCTTACGTGATATGTTAATGAATGAATTGAAAGTATTATGTAACGTAAAGTGAAAGATGATGAAAAGAGGAACATGATGAATGCATGCATTAATAAATAACAAAAGTAATGAAAGTCTTGTACGCATTGGATATCGGGACACGCCAATTATAAGGTGTTAGCCCAACGGTGTGCGGGTTTGCTACCCCGGGAGGATGCACATTGGGGTCCGTCTTTGTGACCGACCATTTGTATAGAACCTCTACCGCTTACCCCGGTACTGCGGCACCATGTTTAGCTGTCTATTTATAGACTTCGGCCCAGTAGCCATATAGTTTGGGGTGTAGCACATGGTATTGGTACGGAAGATATCAAATGCGAAAGAAAAGATGTAATGATGAATGAACGAATGAAGAAGATAATAATGATATTATCAATGTGTACGTATGATGTGTGATCATGCAAAAGTAACGAACGGTTTTAATGAAAGTAAAGTATGTTTTATTATAAAACTAGAACTCACTCAGCAACGCTGACTTTTTATGTGCTTCCAGTTGGCAGGTAATGTTCCTGAGGATGGCGCTGCGAGGCTACTCAACTCTTTTAGGATGGCATCCATTTATATAAGGCTTTTTTGATGTAATGCAACAATGTATTTTGTAACTGGTTAACGATGTATTATTTGGCAAAAGCTTTTATAATGAAAGGAAATGTCATTTTTAAATGTTTCCGCTGCGATGCTTTATGAAATGCAAAGGTAATTATACATTTTATGTGCGATGAGGATCCAACTGTAAGCGTCCCGGGAACGGGGCCTTACAGCTATCTAACCTAATTAAAAAATTTTAGATTCAAAGCACCAAATGGGATTTTTGAAATAGCATGGTGCAACTTACCAAGTGGCAATATGTAACAGCAAACACCAACTAGCAATGTGCACATTAATGAACTTACTGAGTAGCATGGTTAACAACAAGACAGAAACAAGTAATTCAGTTTCAAACTAAAAACATCAAATAGAAATTGAAAATAGTCAAATAGAATGAACCAAACTCAAATCAGAAAGAACAAACTCAAAAGTCCCTAATTACAATTGAAATAGCAAAGCATATACCAACCTACTGTATAGTAGCCGCCCCTGCCTCCCGGTCGTTCGAGTAAGAAAGAAAGAAACTTAAATTAGCGTAATCTTCGATTGAAATTGCAGGGCCTGTTGTGATTCAGGATCAAAACCGAATCAGATTACCGTAATCATCGCCATTAAAGCTGAATATGAACTTCGAATTGAAAGTTACCGAGTGAGGTTTATCGATTTGCAGGTCCAAAATCGTCGCCATCTGCCCATATACCATGATTATGTTTTCGACCCTTGGCATTTCTTGCGATTTGTATTTGATTGCAATAGCGCCCTAGACAAGAACAAAAAATTTAAAAAGAAGTCTGCTGAATCGTCGCTCACGTCCCTGTGTTACTTTTGAGGACAAAGTTGAAAGTTGAGAGGATATGTATTCTTTTATTTCGAGGCCCAATAGAGTAAATCTTGACAACTAGCAAAAGCCCAACATAACACATTATATTTCTAGAATTGGAGGCCCTAACTTATGGGAGGCCCCAAGCCCTAGCTTGGCCCATATATATTGTTGGGTCGACCCTGATTTAAATTATCAAGTGTTCGTAAGCGTGGTATTATGCACTCTATTGAAATTAGGTTTAGATCGGGCGGTCCGATTGGGAGTCGGTAGGGGAGGGAACCGAGCATCATTGATTAGTATTGTGTTCATTGGACTGGCAGGTTCGGCGGTTGGACCGGTAACCAGGTAAGACCAGAAATTGGGTATTTATTTTTTTAAATTTTTAGATTTTAATAGGTTTAATGAATGAATCAAATGATAAATTGAACTATTGAAACTAAGATTATTGTTTAGTTTTATATATAATTATAAAAAATAAATATAAAATGCTTATATTAGATTAGATATGTAACTATAATATATATATATATATATATATATATATATATATATATATAGAGAAAGATAAATAAACTATAGATATAGATAGATATAGATATATATATATATATATATATATATATATATATATATATATATATATATATATATATATATATATATATATATATATATATATATATATATATATATATATATATATATATTTAAGTGTAACTTACATTAGTGTAAACTTTTTTACGCTTACGAATTTACATATGTAAATAAACGAACATATTTTGTTAGAGGTGTAATGATTTTATTCCAACAAAAAAAGTAATGTTTTTTATTAATATTCAAAAGTTAAAACAATTATCGCAATAATAGATGATTAACATTAGATACTTATTCTCTATATATATATAATTATAATGCCACCTGGTTCTTAAATTCCGTCTGACCAGTCGAAGTGTAAGCCGACCGGTTCGACGTTCGATACAATTGTTAATACATTGGTATTATGTCATCGCAAAAGATAGTTTGGTATTAAGAATTCTACGAATACGTTCAATAAGCCGATGGCCAAATAGGGAAAGAA